>CM032919.1:3779212-4979212 GCA_019202795.1 Arabidopsis thaliana x Arabidopsis arenosa | reverse complement strand
GCAAATATGGCTGATTTTGTTTTCAATAATTCTATCCAAATCTTTATGGTTCCAATTATTTTCAGTATTTGCAAAACAAATCACTGTTTCTCCTTTTTGGACTTTGTTCGTTTCTTAACCTACATAACATTGAATGAGGTCCATGTAGTTCAAGAGAATTAGTTGGAGACTTATGGAACAAAACACGTTTGAGAGCTCACACTGATGAAATCTTCCGTTGTGAATACAAAAACAAGACTCTATGCCCAAGCCTCTGTGGTCTAGTGGCAGAGGAAGCTTTGGTGAAGGGTGAAACTCCCAGACCCGAGTTCGATTCTCCCTGTAAACAAAAACACATTTGTTTGGGAAGTCTGTCAGTTGGGCCTTGGCCCAATTGGTTTACCTGATAGTCAGAAATGCAGGCGGCCTGACTACCCCTGGCATTAGTCGGAAGGTATTCCAAACTCGGATCAGGCAGTGTAGTGGCCCAATTCTACCTGGATCGGGAGAAGTCCACTCTGTAGCATCTCGGTGCGTTCGTACCGAGACCGACCGGATCAGCCGATAGGGTTTATCAAAAAAAAAAAAAAAAAAAAAAACAAGACTCTAGACAATGAAATCAAACACTTTCATCAGTTTGTGTTGTACCTTGGTTTACTTGTTCTACACGTTAGCCGTTGATTCTTGTTATTAATCGATGTGGCCTATATCCCAGACAACAAATCAGATTCCAAACCGAAGTTTCTTCTATAAATTAACAACATATGATAAAAATTCGAATCCAAACCGAAACCGAAACCTTGCCAAATTATTGATTCTTCTTTAAGCTTTAGTTTGGATACATTATTCATCTACCAAAAATCGGAATAAAGCGAACCGAATACAAACCGGCTACATTATTCATATACAAAAAATCCGAATAAACCGAACCGACTTCAAACCAAACTTGGATTGAACAGCCCTTGCTTATTTTATGCAATTTGGTTTTAATTTAATTTATTTCCGGTTTAATGGCTTGTTAACCGGTTAAGTGATTTAGGTTTTCAATTTGTCTCTTTATATACGTAAGGGCTACGCCGGACAAAAAGTTTAATCAATCAAGAACAATATTCTTCTTCTTCAAACTCTTCCCTGTACACGAACAAATATTCACACGAGCCCTTCGAGGTGATAATTTTATTCTCTTAAATCATCTTCTAGACTTTTCACCTTCCTTCGAATTCACAGAGAATTCCTAGTCTGGGATTTATCCTTACTTCTCCGATCTCACAATGAAACGATGGTTAGTTTCTTTATGGCTTTGAATGGTTAGTCCATATGATGCGTACTAGACACTGCATACCAATATTTTAGTATGCAAAACATCAGACTGTAGTATGGAGCAGACAATTGTATGTTGGTATGGAGTTTATGATGGTATGGAGCTTTTGAGGAGTGAACTGAAAAAATGCGGACTAACAGTGAATTTATGATGGTATGGAGTGGTATGCTCAAGTGCATACTAGTATGGAGATTTTTAGTCTACAATAGTGCATACTAGTATGCAATAGTGAATGGTAAATTAAGTGCATACTAGTCCGATTTTAGTCCGGTCTTCAGCATACTAGACAACCATTCAAAGCCTATATCTTTTAGGGTTTCGTAACTATAAGATTCAAAATCAAAACTTACTCTTATTTTTTTGTTGTTGTTTAATTTTGTCTTTTGATAGCAAAAGGGGCAGTGAAAGTAAGAATAATCTGGACATGATTAGCCAGTTGCCTGAAGCTTTGATTCTGCAGATATTGTGCTTACTTCCTACAAAAGCTGCCATAACCACGAGTGTTTTGTCTAAACAATGGCGGTCTCATTGGAAAATGCTGCCTAAACTCAATTTTAAGTCTTTGCATCGCAGACTTGAACTCGAGAATGTTTGCAAGTCTTTGCTTTCACATAAGGCTCCGGTTCTACAAAGTTTTGGTCTCAAAGTTCGGTTAGATGGACGTAATAATGCAGTGGATATTGGAATCTTGATTGGAATTGCATTTACCCGCAATGTGCGTGAGTTGGTACTCGAAGTTCACTTTTACAGAGGGTTCTTCAAGCTTCCTAGAAGCTTGTATAACTGTGAAACACTAGAGACTTTGAAACTCATCCTTAATGTTGATATGGATGTCCCTTCTTCGGTTTCTCTGAAATCTCTTCGAACACTGCACCTTAATGGTGTGGACTTCAAAGACGATGAATCTGTTTTTAATCTTTTATCTGGTTGTCCTAATCTTCAAGAGTTTGTAGTGCGTAGAAATTCATGTAGCAGTTTGAAAACTTTCACAATTCAAGTTCCATCTTTACAAAGACTAACAATTCATAATGGCAGTGGTGGACAACAACCTTGGGGCTATGTGATAAATACTCCTTCTTTGAAATACTTGGAGATTGAAGGGTCTAAGGCTTTTGAGTCTTTTCTAATTGAGGACGTGCCGGAGCTGATGGAGGTAAATATTACTAATGTCTCTGAGATAACCGACGAGAAGCTTCTAATAGTTCTCACTTCAGTCAAACGTCTTTCCTTGGCTTTATCACACTTGGTGTTTACTAAGCTTCCTACTGGTAGCATTTTCTGCGAGCTGGTATATTTGGAGCTATCTACAAATCCAAAAGCATGGTGGGTATTACTTACCCTCATGCTCCATAGTTCTCCTAAATTGAAAGTCCTCAAGCTCATCGATGTAAGCAATTATGTACAATGTTGGATGGACAATGTTGTGGCTAGTGGAGAATGGAATCAACAACAGAATGTTCCTGAATGTTTGTTGTCTCATCTTGAGACATTCATGTGGAAAGGCTACAAATGGAAACAGAGAGAGGAGAGAGAAGTAGCGAAATACATTCTAAAGAACACTAATCGTTTGAAGAGCGCTACTTTCTACTCAAAGCGCATCAGTTATGAAGATAGGCTTGCGGTGGTTAAAGATATGAAAAGTGTTGTCAAGGCTACAAATTCATGCAAGATTCAATTCTTATGAAACATTATATTAGGAGGGTCCTTTTCTGATAGGTAACGTTTACTGTGTTTTTAATATTTCAACCGGTTTCTTGGGATTTCTATTTGGTTTAGATGTTAACATTTGCTCTTTTTTTAGAATGATAAAATCTTATATAGGTTAAAGTTAAGAAGGAAATAAAGATTAACTGGTTGAAGAATTTGAAATCTGAGACTCTTGAAAATTTTAGGAATTCTTTTTACATACTAAGAGATATATTCTCTTGCCTTAAAAGTGAACCAGAACTTTTATGGTTGATTTCTAGCTATAAATCATTTTTTGAGAATTCTAATAATTCTGAATCATGATCATGCTCTGTTTGATTTCTCTGAGGTTGTGCTTTGTTTTATTTCCTTTGGATCGATTACCTAAAACCATAAACCTTTGTTTTTGGATCGCAAATGTACCGCGGATTTTGAGCCTAACAACGATTGAAAACGGCGGGTCTCTCACTATCTAACAACTAAACTACACATTTCTTTTCAAGTTCAGTGTTATGGATTAGGAGTTTCAGAGGCTTTGATTAATTTGTTTGTGAATCAGCCTAACATGATACAAGAGCATAAAACTAACAGTTACTACTATCTTAAGTTCATGTACTAGACTTGTATAGTTAGGGTCAGTTTTAGACACAGGAATAGTTAATTAGTACGATGTAATTGTTAAGACTGTTCTTTTGTCCAAACTTCAGAGACTAAATTTTAAGAGAGGCTAACAAACAAACAACCAAATGAACATAAAACCAAATTGTTTTACCTGCGTCTGTTTATTCTCCTCATTCGTCGTTACTCGTCGATAAATTGAGCATTAGGAATGTGTTGGACTTCGTAGTAATTGTTATGAATATGACTAAAATTATAACTCTCCAAATTTTAAAACCAATACAAAAAAAGAAGAAAAAAAAGAAGCTATGGACAATGAAACCGAACACTTCTAAGATCAGACAAAGGAAGCTAGACTCTAACTGACCCTGACCTTTCACCATTCCTTCAGCTGAAGTTGAATCCCCCAGAAGGAACCGGAGCTTGATTCCCACCGAACTGAAACCCGGCCTGAGAACCATTTACACCTAGAGGTTGTTGTATCTCCTCATCTTTCTCTTCAAGCCAGTAAGTCTCCATAATTCTTACAGCCTTCTCATAGATCTCACTGTTGTCATGGTTCTGTAGTTCCTCCATATTTTCTAGCCCTCCTGCATCATCAATCAGCTGCGTGTAATAGTTCATGTCCTCTGTATTACCTAAGTTCTTCTCTGCCTCTCCCACCTTCAAAATGTTTTCCAATCCTTTAAGGCAGATAATTATGATTTTTGGATCAGGACATAACAAAAGATCGCATAACGGTTTTATGCATCCTTGCTCCACAAGGTATTTGATTTGATCATGAGAACCATTTAAAGCTACATTGGAAATTGCCCATGCAGCTTCTTTCTTGATGTCGAACTCAGAATAACGAAGCAGATTAACCAAGGGGGCAATCAAATTAGCCTCTATTACCATCTGGATCTGTTCTTGTGTTCCTGCAGTGATGTTTGAAATCGTCCAACAAGCTTCCTTCTTAATATTTTTCTTATAGTTTTGAGTTAGAAGGTTGACAAAACAGGGTAAGGCACCACTATCGATCACACACTGCGTTTGTAGATCATCTCCAGTAACTATATTTCCAACGGTTCGAAGCGCAGGAATTACCACAGATATAGAAGGATGGAGGAGAAGTTCAACAAGTCTTGGTACAACACCGGCCTCGATGACATTCTGGATTTTGTCATTAGTCCTACCAGAGAGGGATTTAAGTGCCCAACAAGCATCTGCCAAGACCTCTTCATCAGTAGAATGAATTAATCGTTCAAGGGCTTGAAGCGCCACGGGATTCACCTGACCATCACGACACAAGTTTGACAAGGTCCATGTGACATGTCTAAGCATAGACAATTTGGTATTCTCATTAAGCTGATTGAGAAGCGGAACAAGTGCTCCACAACTGAAAACATAATCACGGAATTGCGATGAATCACCAGCAACATTACCTAATGCCCATACCGCCTGTTCTCGGATATTATCGCTTGGGGAAGATGCAAGAAGATGGACAAAGATTGGAACAGCATTGTGATCTACTACAACCTTTGTATGATTCGATGTTCCAGATGCAATGTTTGTTAGAGCCCAAGCTGCCTCATACTGAATATTAGGGTTATCTTCGTTCTTAAGAAACTCAACGAACCGAGGAACAACACCAGAATCTATCACTTCGTCGATTGGAGGATCTCTCGCCCTAGATAGAAGCTCCCTGATTTGAGTAGTTGACTTGAGCTGCAAGGCAATATCATCCGACCAAACCCCAGCGACCATATCCGACAAACTCTCCAACTTCGTATCGACCAAACCCGATAACTCATTAAGAACTTCACGCCTCTTCTTCATCAGACTCTCCTCTCGCTTGATTTTACGAACCTCAACCATGTTTGCTTCTCTCCTCCGTCGTCCGTCCTCTGCATCAACCGCAACCTTGTACTGATTCCGGCGGACCTCCGTTCTGGTGTTAGGATTCAGCGACATGTCTAGGGCTCGAGAAGAAAGTTCGATCAAGGGATAGGTTTTTACTCGATCAAAGCACACAGACACGCGCAAGGCAGTGAGTTGTGTATATATATAGATGATGCGGAGAAGAAAAACAAAACCCTAAAAGGAAATATGACTTATTAAAAAAAAAAAACTATTAAGGCAATTTACTAATATCTGACAAAAAAAGGAAATACTAATATGAAAATCTATTTTCTATTCTTTTTTCCACTGGAGTTTTATAGCATACTAGATAAGGTCCGCGTAAATACGCGGGTTTACAAAATAAATATAAATTTTTATTGACGATATTTGAATTTTGAATGGTAGTCCACATTTTTTTTAGATTTAGATTTAGTTTGATAATTTTATTTTAAACCGGATTTTTGCTAGATTTTATCAATTCTTTTAATAAAAAAACAAAATACTATATAAATAAAAAAATCTATTTATTTTATTAAGAAAATATTTTATAAATGTTTTCTAAATGTTTTAGAACAAATTTCAACTATCTAAAAAACTACCAAGTTTTGACGAAATCACAAATGTTTTTCTTTAACTCTTCTTCATCATTACTTGTCATTGTCAATATTTCTGATTTTTTCTTCATAAAACTTTCTAAAATTTGGTTTATCTATTTTCAAGGGTAATTTAATCCTAAGTGACAATTTAATATAAAAAAAAAGATATAGATAGACAAATCTAATTTTAAAGATCCTTCATTTCTAATTTTTCAAATATATTTTTACATAATTTGATATGTTTGCGATTTAGCAAAATTTATCAATCACACTACTATATAAATGAACATACGAAGATCGTGATTTATGTTAAAACTATTTCTAAACTTTAATGTTTTAATTCTATTCTGTATTATAATAAACCTCGATTAAACAGCTATTCTAATTTCTGTTTTGCACTTTATTAAATCCAAAAAAAAATCCTTAGATTTGATGATTTACCCCAACTGTAACGACGTCGTTTATTAAATCCAATATTTATAAGAAGCTAGAACCTCTTATCGAAGATGTCTATGGTTCAGAGTTAATGGCTAAATTAAGTATGCAAAGAGCACACAGGTTCGGATCTTTGGTTCATTCAATTTTTATTTTATTATTTTGCGCTTTATTAAATCTAACAGGCCCAATTGGAGTATATAAAGGATTAGACTAGTATTGGCATATGATATTTTCGTGGTTCAGTGGTAATGAATATCTTTAACATCCCCTTATGTTAATTTTTTTTTTTTTTTGGGTTAAAAATTGCATAAAGTAGTTGGTCAAATATTATTCGACCGACCAAAAAAAAAATATTATTCAGTCGAAGGAAGATCTAGGGTTTGTCGTAATCAAATGTCTCGGAAGGGGAAACCCAATCGCACTCAACTAAAACGCAATCGCAAAGAATTTGAGACACGGATCTCTTCATGTCTCCATTCCTGTTGCTTCTACATTGCATTTATCTGCACATTTTGGTTGCTGGGCACATTCATCTACAATTACTATGCAGCAACAACAGAGGATGCTTTGCCTGAGACTCCAGGCTTGAAGCTGAGGAGACTAGGTCTCAGAGCAAAGCACCCGGTTGTGTTTGTTTCCGGAATCATCACTGGTGCACTGGATCTGTGGGAAGGTAAGCCTTGCGCGAACAGATTCTTCAGAGAACGTTTCTGGGGAGAAAGTTTTGCCAACTTGCTGCAAGAGTAAGCTTTTTGAACACCTTAATATGGAACTCTTCATGTCAATTACAAAAATAAAACTCAAATTAGTTTTCAGCCATTTATCTTTCCTGAACTCATACTCTGACTCTCTTGCACATTAATAGTGTTATTAACATATAATAAACAAAACTACAAATACTATTTTATATTGCACATTATGCATAATTAATCTATATTTAAAAATAACTAAAAAAACTACATATTCTAAAATTAAAACATACTTTTATATAATTTTAGTTAAGATTACAAAAATAAAAATTTAAAAATGATAATTTCAACCAGTAATCTGTACAATGCACGAATCCATATCTAGTAATGTATACAAAATAGTTTGGATATTGTAATTCATTGACGTGCAATAATTGAGCAAAAGAAATTGGACTTGAAGTTCAAGTAATGAACAAAAAAAGGATATCCCTTGGGTATATTAAAAAAAAAAAAACGAGTTTAAATTTGCAAAGAAAAAGACATTAGAGAGATCCACACGAGAACGCATATTCTCAAACTTGCACAACATAACAAAACACATTAAAAGGTTTAAAAGACAACTTTGAAAACCTCATTGCCTCAAAAACATTCTCAACTCTTATCCAAAACACAAAAAGAGATTTGATCATATAATCGTTAGATTTTGATTTAGTTTGATAATTTTATTTTAAACCAGATTTTTGCTAGATTTTATCAATTGTTTTAATAAAAAAACAAATTACTAAATAAATAAAAAGTCTAATTTTAATACTTGAAAGAATATGAAAGTAAATTAATTATTTTAAGATACAAAATATATTAATACATATCTATTTCATCACAACAAACTCGAGTTTAAGTGCTTGATTGGTTGGTATTTATCTCTCTCTTTTACAACAAAAAAAAAGGTTACAACCTTAATATTGAACCCCTCAAGCCGTCTTTAAAAGGCTCACAGCCCAAAACAATTTTTTATATAGTTTTTTGGCTATAGCTCTTAATATTTATACGACATAATTTGTGTTTTAGTGGTATTTTTTTAAAAAGGGCTGAAAAAATTTATAATTTTAAATTAAGCTAGTATCTTTTTTTCTATAGATATAACCAACATAGTTACAACTAAAATCATATAGCAAATATTTTCCAGTTATACCCCAACCAATCATCTACTACTTCTACGCATTTTTTTTACTGGAAAAGAGTTAAAATATTTATATCAAAAAAATATGTGCATTATATCTGAGTTAGTATTAAAAATATTTTCTTAATAAAAAATAAATCCACAAAAAGTTTTATAAAAGCAACATTGTTTTAAGTATAATTTTTCTTATATGCCATAATCTCATTAGTAATAATTTTACCTCATGTCCAACTAATTTTAAATGTGTTAAAATTTATAAAATAAAACATAAATAAAGATATACTAACATATTAAGTAATCAAAAATTCATTCATATGAGCTCATTTTTTTCTAGTTTTGTTTTTGTGTTTCCACTTAAAATTACATGCATGAAAATTTATAAAAGTATAAGTAAAGTTATACTATTACTCTCTCAAGTAATCAAAAAACTCATTCTATAAAAGATTTATTTGTTTTCCTTTTTCGTTAAGGAAATAAAAGTTAGATATACACATGTAATTTAGTAATATGATTTTTTTAATTGGTTTGCCTATTTTGTTTAGGAAAAAAATTATTTTTTTATGACTTGTGTCAACATCTGATCGATAGATTTGACACTTGTCACAATCATGTGAATTACTAATTTTGAAAACCATACTTTATATAATAAGATAATAATATCATGCTTTGTAATGATGGAAAAAAAAAAATCTATGTATCTATAGAAAGGAAAACCGTAACTAAAAAAAAAAAACTAAACTCTACATTTTTTTTTTGAACAAAAGTAAAATCTACTAAAACAATAAATTATAAGAGAGAAAAAAACTTAAGAAATTAAAAAAATGATTCAATAACTTAATCGATTGTGTTTGGGAAGATGTATACACTATACAGTATATTTTCGTCTTTATTTTTCAACCAAAGTTTCTCTTATAATTACCACACAGATTAACAAAACAACTTACGAAAATTTTAAGTTATTAAACACAACAAAAACAAAAATAAAATATTAAAAACATCAACATTTTGCTCACATATTCTTCAAATATTCCTCAACAAGCAAATGATATAACAACTTTTGTCTCCTCCAAAACTATATTACCATTTATAGCCATTACGTTTGATATTCATCTGGTGGGCATTTTAGATTGTCTAATAATTTGATTCTAAAATTCTAGCCAAACTTAGTCGAATATAGTTTTGTTCGAATTGTATTCGTTTTGTTCGGTTAGTTTAAACTATGCGGATATAGACTTCGGTTATCTATCTAAACCGAAAAAAATTCAACCAAAAAAAGAATATATATTACGATATTTGCGAATATCCGGATCTACTTCAAAATATGTAAAATATATTTATAATAAAAATTCTTAAGAATATGTTTTATAGGTAAAATTATAAAAATAAAATTTGTGTATCCACATGATATATGTACGAAAATTTATAATTTTACATTTAACAAAAAAAAAATTATAATTTTAATATATGTTACCTAAACTGGATCATATTCCCTCCATATAACCTCATTGTTGGAACGGAATAAATCGCCGGCTAATTGGGAAAACGGCCAAAATCAACCCCAATTATTTGTATGGTGTCTTTTTCAACCCAAACTCTGATCTCCTGAACTTATCAACCTGAACTCTCATAAATTTCAAATAACAAACATGAACTAGGTAACTCTTAGCAAATTTCAACATATACGTGTTATTATATAATGTAACAAACATGAATTATGTAACCTTTAATCAATTAAATAAATGAATAATTCATGTATAAAAGAATAGATAATTACGACTTAACAATTCTAATCGACATTAACAAATACACAAAAAATTAAGTTGAAATTGGCTAACATTTACATAGTTTAGATTTGTTATTTGAAATTTATGTGGGTTCGGGTTGATAAGTATAAAAAGTCAAAGTTTGGTTGAAAAAAGCCGCATGGAAATAATTAGAGTTGATTTTGGTTTCCCCGCTAATTTAATTGACCCCTCTCCTTTGCAAAGCTGAATAAACCAAAATACTAAAACCGATCCAATTTCTATTTAATGTTAGAACCGAATTTAAACCGAATTAAACCGGAATCGATCTCTGCGACATCGAGCCTTTCACTGGGTTTAACAAGAGAAATGACATAAACCCTTATCATGGCTGCTTCTGCAACCTAAAAATGGCTTCTTCAATCTCTCTTCTTCTCATCAAACGCATCTCTCACTTCCACATAAACCCTAAAAGCCGCCGACTTTTCCAACCATTTCTTACAAAATCACTCTCTACTTCTCCACAGAGCAACACTGATTCAACCCATGAACCTAATCACAAACCATCTTCTCTCTCTTCTCGTCTTAGCTTCGTTTTCGATCAAATTGATGCTATTGAGAAACGTCACTCTGAGAAAGACGAAACCCTTGAGCGTATTCGTGCTTGGCGTCAATCTAAACAAACCCATCAGTCAAAAACACCATCTTCTGCTCCACAACAACAAGATCCGGATCCTAGAGAAGTTGAATCCGTTGTGTCAAATGATGAATTGGTCTCTGGTGCTGTGGTTGAGTCGAGTCAGATTGATTCTGGTGAGTTGAGTAAGGAGAAGGGTGTGGTTGAGTTGGTGCATCCATGGCCGGAGTGGATGGAGTTGATGGAGAGATTGGTGAAGCAGAATTACTTTGATCATAGGAGAGAAAGAGATGATGATGAGATGGTTAATAGTTTGGGGATTGATGTGTCTAATGTTGGATTAGGTGAAGAAGAGAATGTTGGAGTTGCTGTGTTTCAGGATTTTAGAGCTGTTCAAAATGCTTGTATCAATTTCGGAAAAGACCGTTTCGATATTCTAAGGTTTGTTTCAGCTTATGAAATTGAAGAGTTAACATTTTTATTGCTCCTATATGATTTGTATGATTCATATATTAGTTTGATTAAGCTACAATAGAGTGTGATTAAGTTTAGTCTCCATGACTGTGCTATTGTTCTAATTTTGCAACTTTTCATATAAGTCGTTCTCCATTACTTGTGTTTATGCTGCGTGGTACGCTATCAAGTCGTTTGCATTCGTTTCTGTTGGCATTTGAACAATTTAGTTGAACATTATTTGAAATTTTTTCCTCAGGTCATTGTCGAGAAATGACATTCAAATCCTAGTCGGTTATGGATGCCCAGCGACGGATAGAAAAGTGGTTTTCTCTGGAAAACTACTGAGGAAGCGTGTCCATCTCGATGAAGGAGATGTAAGCATTATTTAGATAAGTTATTTATACAAGAATAGCTTTTGTATGAACTTGTGTGGTTCAGTAATTCCAAAATTGATTACTTTCACCTATTTGATCATTCATCTGTATTCCTAGCTATCAATGTCATTGCCATGTCTCTAGTTTTTGGTTTGCTATGGATCACTTAAAACTGTGATTTCGATAGGCAGTAGATTGTGAGATGTTTGACAGATATGAATGAAAAATAATGGATAGTACAAATATGTGGAAGGAAGGACAGTTAGTAGTCTTTAGCTCATTGGTTGTGTGGGAGCTTAGGGCTTTGGAATTCGTTTGTTCTTTCTTAGGGTCTGATACTCTGGTCATTGGTTCTACATTATAATCGTTGATTCAAATATAGAAGATGATTTCATTACTGTTCTTCAGAAAAGAGGTTTCGATTTTACCACATTTTCTTTTATTTGGTTAAGACTATTATCAGGTTGTAGCTTTTTTGCTTTTATGTTTCATGAAGTCTTCTTTGTTAAGCTTACCGTTTTCTTCCTCTTGAGATTTCTGGTTAATTTCCTAATTGTTTTACTATCAATAGGTTCTTCAGATGATAACATTCATTCATATATCAGGTCTGCAGTTCCTGCAGCTTGAGGAACTCATGCGAAAAGGCGTTTTTGCTGACAAACAAAGAGGATGAGGCTCGAACCATTGACCTGATGCGCATTTTGTTCACCTATGGTTTTGATCCATTGAATGATACAGTGGCCAACAAAAATCTCCTGAAGAAAAAGTCTGTTAAGACTGTGGTGCGTAAACTGCTGCATGAGATTGTCAAATTAAGCGCTGTACCAATAGATCCTAATCTTACTCCACCAGTTATCAAGAGAGCGCCCCCTAAAGTCAAGCAGCCACCACCACCTCCTAAACGACGTGTTGGCCGTGATGACGTTGAGATGAAGAAAGGAGATTGGCTGTGCCCAAAGTAAGTCACACCTTGCTCATCTGATGACCTCATGGTTTTCTTTTTAAGCATATATCACGGTCTTACCTTAACGAACTGTCAAATTAGATGCATAGCACTTTGAATAGATGCTTAGAGTTCTAAAGCCTTCAATTCGTTCCTATTCTGCTTGTTATACTAAGAAAGAGTCTTCTGAGTCCTAGGCGTCGATCATAAAATATGTCCTGGTTTCCACGCGACAATGCACATTAGTTATTGATGAATTTAGGTGAGATTTATAAATCTTCTTCTACATTTGATCTTAGCCATCCAGACCGATTAGTCATTAGTTGTAGTTGTGGTCTAATTCATTTCACATAAAGCATCAGTTTCCGTTGAAGATAAATCCTATTAGCGTTTTCCAGTTAGATTATCAAATTTTGGACTTTGAGGCCTAAATTTTGCAAAGAATATTAATTTCAGCAGAAGCTAGGCACATCTTTTGTTTTATATTCTAAGTTTGACAATTGTGCTGAGATGTTAATACCACTTCATTGTTGTTCTTAGGTGCGATTTCATGAACTTCGCAAAGAACACGATTTGCTTACAGTGTGATGCAAAGAGGCCAAAGAGGCAGCTCCTTCCAGGAGAATGGGAATGCCCTGAGTAAGTTGCTACGCTTTTGGGGAATTGTCGAATCTGAGAATAAGGATACTGATTTAAATTTTATGTCATGGAACTGATCATATTGCATTTTGTTATGACAGATGCAACTTCTTAAACTATAGGAGAAACATGGCATGTTTTCATTGTGATTGCAAGCGTCCAGCGGATGCTATCCTAGAGAACAAAACACAAGATACCCATCGCTTCACCGAAGCACAAACAGACAGGGTTGTGAAACGGGATGATGTTTCCAATGCATGGAACTTTGATTTTGATGACGATGAATCAGACGGGGCAGAAGTTGCTGCGTTTGAATATGCGGATTCCAGTAAAAAGAATGAAAACCTTCTCCGAGATGGCTTGAGAGATCCTGAAGAAGAATTTGGTAATCTTCCTCCAGGAGCCCGAGAAAGTTCTGAGTTTGGCAGAAGCAGGAGACCTGGAGTTGGGTTTGATGATTTTGATGATGAAGATGACATTGATAGCTATGAAATAGACGAATCTGGAGAGAGAGAGGTCCCAATGGAAGAATCCCGATCTTCTTTTGCTTCTGACGAGTTCTCAGAGGATGAAAAGTTTCCGGAATCAAAGGCTGGTTTTAATGCACACAGAGGAGGAAGTTCAAACCTTCACAACAGTAGGAAGAAGCATGGAAACAGTAAGGGAGGTTTCTCTAGGGATGATGAGCTCGGTTTCAGTTCAGATGATGAGGTTTCCGCCAATCCCAGGTGGAAATCAAGCCATGTTGCTTCGACCCAGAGAGGTCCACCTTCGAGAAAACTTACTTTTGGGTCAGACGAAGAATTTGGGCTCGATTCTGATCTGGAGGACGATAGTCCAAGGTCCAGTTTGAGGCGCGGAGAAAGAAACAACGGTGCTAGAGGAGGGTTCAAGGGAAAACGAAGCTCCTACTCAGCTTCAGAATCTGATGATGACATGGATGATCAAAAGTACAGAGGGTCAAGTTTCTCTGGTAATAGATCGAGAGGAAGCAGAGGAAGAATGAGAGGCGGAGGACGGGGTGGTTTCAATGATAATTTTGCCTCTGATAGCTACAGGGGATCAAGTGGCTCCTCGGCTAATAGATCAAGAGGGAGAGGAGGGAGAACAGGAAGCAGAAGGAGTAGTTTTGATAGTGACGATGAAGATTACAGAGGGTCAAGTTCCTCAGCTAGTAGATCAAGAGGAAACAGAGAAGATAGTGGCGGGTTTGGGGGAAGAATGGGAAACAGAAGAGGCGGTTTTGATGATGAGTTTGATAGAAAGAGTAGCCGAGGACGCGGTTCAGGTAGTTTCAGGGGATCTAACAGAGGAGGAAGAGGAGGAGGAAACCGGCATGGGCATAGTGATGGTAAAGACACAGACGTTGGAGATTTCAGAAACAGTCGAAGAGTTATCGAGAGATAGAGATGTAAACTGATATCATCAGATATTACTTTATACTTTTATTTGTGAGAGATCCATTGTTGAATAGAATGTTATATCCAGTATCCAATTGGCTATAGTGCATTAGTTCAGTCATAATATCATTTTCTGTTATTACTTTATACTTTACTCTGTCTCGTTCCTAGACTCATCAGAGTTTGGAAGTGTAAAACAAATTCATGGATTCGTGAACTCATATGCCTCGGCTACTAGGCTATCTAGGGACCGCACCGTACGTTATATTTTTCAATTCAAAATTAATTGTTTTTAATTTACTAAAAGTCGATTTATTTATATATATAAAAAATTAAACGATTTAAATATAGGATCTAAAATTTATACAACTCTCATAAAAGATTGGAGTTTGATATCATACAAATATTTTGTTTCTTTTTAGAAAAATACTTGGGTTCACCCCAAGGGGTGAATCCTTATATTCACTCCCTTTATTTTAGCCAATCAGAATCTGCTACTTAATCTATATATAATAGCAATCTAATAAATACCATTTGCACATCTGAACGGTTGCGTCTTTTTATCGCAACCTTTCGTTTAAATCGGTTATTTTTTTACGGTTATTTTGGTTGCGTCTTTTTATCGTAATTTTCGTTTTAATCGGTTATTTTTTTTACGGTTATGTCGTTCCCAATAAATACCATTTGCACATCTGAACGGTTGCGTCTTTTTATTGCAACCTTTCGTTTAAATATTTATGGTTGTTTTTCTTATAGTTATTTTTGTACGGTCATGTTGTTTTATTGAATATCTTTTTACGTATAGCAATAAACTACATATAAAATTGGTTTTATTTCATAGTTTACGTATGGATATATTTTGTAGTATAACCTCCTTAATTATATCATTCATTTAACATTTACGTGATATCATGGGAAAACAATAATATAGAGGTTTAAATAATTTGGACATACTTGAGTGAAATGAGCCCCACACATTAAAGCTGTAACAGACACGTTCGTCTACGTAATGGACTTATCGAATAGTTGTAAAATCGTGCCTTTTCAACTCTATATATTGTCTTTCTTTTCGAAATTCCAATTTTTTGTCCTGCTACAACGATTATTTGTTCTACGATGAATTCAAAACAAATTATATGTCAAATGGAATCAAATTCTTTACTGTCTAAATTATTTCTAAACATACACTTTTTTAATATTGAAGAAAAACTTCTAATTCTTCATTTAACCAAAGATTCTTGGAATGATTTTGAAAATGGAAAAGTTTTAATCAATTTTAAATATAAAAATTTAATGAAGATGCCAACAATTCTTTTCTCAGAATTGGAGGGAATATACAGTGAATTTTTTGATTTAATAATTATATATGGTAACAATGATACATTTAAGGCAATATATATGGGTTGTATACAACAAAATATTGATGCTGCGTTAACATTATTACAAAGTCCAAATATGAGAAGACATCCTCAAGCAATATGGCTATCTACTATATTTTTCATATGTGTTGGTCGCTTTAAATGTGGAAAACGTCAAATGAACCGTTTCAAATGGTATAATAATCTAGAAAAAAATCTTCATTATTAGGAAAAAAGCAATGATTCCAGTTCATCACATGAATATTAAAAGAAAAAAAAATTTTACTCAATTAATTCATCAATATAAATATAAATGCATTATAAGTTGATGGTTTGTTTGACAATCGAGCTTCAACTCACTCTAACCAAACACTTAGGTAGAGAAATTCACAATATGCGTATGCCGGTCGAGAAAATAAACAATAATAAGATTGCTATAACATCTAATTAACTATCGTCGCGTCTCTTGGTATAACTTTTTATAAATTAATATTTTTAATTTTTAATTACCAAAATGTATTTAAATAAGATTGTAATCGTTTAATTGAACCGTTGAAATATTTGGTTTATTTGACCAATCATTGCAATTTTTGGTTTTGTTTTACAAAGCTTTGTAATCTTTAGTTTATTTGACGAACTTGACGAACAGTTGCAACTTTTGATATATCGCAACATTTTATTTATTTATTTTTAAACTAAAAATATATTTTATGTTAGAGAAATTGTTAAAAATGCCCCTTTTTCAATACCCCTTTTCAAAAATGCCCCCTTTGAGAGTCCATTTTTAAGTTTGCCCTCTTTTAATTTTTAATGACCATTTTACCCTTATTTGAAACAAAATTAGGTCCACAAAATACAAAATATTTTTTGGAGGGAAAAGTGATCCCGCAATTTTCCCGCCAAAACACTTGTAAAAAACCTTTAAAATACCTTGTAAAATTTTCCCGTAAAATTTTTTCCCGCCAAAAAATTTTCCCGCCAAAAATTTTTTTTTGCGGGAAAAGTGATTCCGCAATTTTTTTTTTTGGCGGGAAAATTTTTGGCGGGAAAAATTTACAAGGTATTTTAAAGGTTTTACAGAGTATTTACAAGTGTTTTGTAAGGTTTTACAATGTATTTTAAAAGGTTTTACAAGGTACTTATAAGGTTTTATAAGGTATTTATAACTTGTAAAACCTTATAAAAAACTTGTAAAACCTTATAACTTGTAAAAACCTTATAAAATAGCTTGTAAAATCTTATAATATCTTATAAATACCTTGTAAATACGTTGTAAAACCTTTTAAAATACATTGTAAAACCTTATAAATACCTTGTAAAAAACCTTTAAAATACCTTGTAAATTTTTGGCGGGAAAAATTTTCCCGCCAAAAAAATTGCGGAATCACTTTTCCCGCAAAAAAAAATTTTTGGCGGAAAATTTTTTGGCGGGAAAAAATTTTACGGGAAAATTTTACAAGGTTTTTTAAAGGTTTTTTACAAGTGTTTTGGCGGGAAAAATTGCGGGATCACTTTTCCCGCCAAAAAATATTTTGTATTTTGTGGACCTAATTTTGTTATTTTCCTTATATATTTGTGATATCTTTTATTAAAAGAAGGGTAATTTAGTCATTTTGTACATAAAAAGGGGTATTTTTAAAAATGGACAGCCAAAGGGGGCATTTTTGAAAAGGGGTATTAAAAAAGGGGCATTTTTGTGAGTCTCCCTTTATGTTATGTGTTTTGAGAAAGTTGCAATCTGAGTAAATATCTTTTACGGTTGCATCTTTTTATCGTAACCTTTAATAATAATAATAAACTTTATTTAATTATAAAATCTAATTTGCCACTAAAACAAAAGTATGTATCGGTTAGGGTTTACTAGAAAGGGTTAGGGTTTAGATTTTATGATTAAACAAGGTTAAATATCGGTTTGGGTTTATAAAAAGATTTAGATTTTACAATTAAACGAGGTTAAATGTCGGTTTGGGTTTAGAAAGTACGATTAGGATTTATATTTTATGACTAAACGAGGTTAAATATCGGTTTGGGTTTATAAACGGATTTAGATTTTATAATTAAATGAGGTTAAATGTTAGTTTGGGTTTAGAAAGTACGATTAGGATTTAGATTTCTTACGATTAAACGAGTTTAAATGGCGGTTTGGGTTTACAAAGGAGAATTAGGGTTTAGATTTTGTAATTAAACGAGATTATATATCGGTTTGTGTTTATAAAAGAATGGTTAGGGATTTGATTTAATAATTAAATGAGTTTAATTTTTTTTTTATGTGGCGAATTCTGATTGGTTAAAATAAAAGGGGGTGAATAAAAGGATTTACCCCTAGGGGTGAATCCAAGTATTACTCTTCTTTTAAATCATTTTTATTTTATTTTTTGGTTAATTAAAATCATTTTAATTTGGTTGATTAAGATCGTTTTAGTTTGGTTAATTGAACTCATTTTTATTTTATATTTTGGTTAGTTAAGAACTTAAGATCATTTTAATTGACAAAAAAACCTTTAGAAGGTCCATATGAAGACTTGCTTTAATCGGACAGCTATATAATGAGAGTGCACATGCGTCTAAATAGGATTGTCCACTCAAGATTTTAATCATTCTGATTAGAAAACTACAAAATTACCCTTAACCGATTGGAGCCATGTGCTTGTATGGACGGCGAGATTTTATGTATCACACTGTATTCATATATCAAACTTTACGGTTAGCTTCCCCATCATCAGCTGGAGACTGTATGTGGTTTTCCAGTTCAATGATAATTCAACTGATTGTTCTTTTTAATGAAGTGTCATTTGCTAATAACACCAAAAAACTGATATGGCAAACTGAAAATATTTTGTTTTAGTTAAATTGTACCAACTAAAATTACTGCGTGCATAATATTTTTTTAGGAGAGTTAAATCATCATCACCTCTCCAGAGGTTTTGTTGGCGACAATCTCATTTTCGTACGTCCCTGGTGATCGAAATCACATGAATGATTCAACATGTAACTCCGTTCGGTCTTTGTACATGTCAAGGTCTCTAGTGGCTCCATGATATTGTCCTTAATTCTCCTTTATCTTGTTTTATCTTTCTTCTATTTTATCCTTGGCACGATGAAGTTGTAAGAAAAAGAGAGACATCATCAGAAATTCTTTGAGCCACCATATGATTCACTCTTTTTTTATTTGCTTACGTATATTTTTCTAAACTTTACCTCTGTGATATTTATCGTTTCCGCTTCCATCTCACTCTCTATCCTAAACTTTTTATAAGGCCAAAGATCTTACATTAATCTTTCAAAACATTTTATTTTTTGGGTAATGAAAATCATTTTAATTTGGTTAATTAAGATTCATTTTAATTTGGTTATTTAAGATCATTCTTAATTTATTTTTTGGTTAATAAGATCATTTTAATTGACAAAAAAAAACATTGGAAGGTCTAGATGAAGACTTGCTTTAATCGGACGGCTATATAATGATAGTGCACATGCGTCTAAATAGGATTTTCCACTCAAGATTTTAATCATTCTGATTAGAAAATTACAAAATTACAAAAAAAAATATTGAAAGGTCTAGAAAGTTAGATCGATATCTTTTAGAGATCGATTGTCCACCATAGGGTTCGGTCGATCCTTCATGTAGATCCTTCATGTAGATCGATCATGTGTACCTTAAGATGTAAAGAGTCATGAAGCGCAGTTTCTCTGATTATTGTGGATCGATATTGTGTTGAAAAATCCTTTTAAGTCTCTTCAGGTTTTCCTGGCATTACACATGCTTTGCGTTTAACAGAGTGTAGTTTGAGCAACTTGTATTTTCATCTTCTTAACATGGATAGAAAGACCTTCTTTTTAGGTCTTCATACATGCTAACCACCTTGATGTTGATTTATTTAAATAATTTTGATGATTAGAGAGGAGTTTATGCATCATCATCTCAATTTTGTGTTAGCTGAGGCTTGGAAGGAGTTTAGGCTTTGTATTTATTTAGATGATTTTGATGATTAGAGAAAAGTTTAGGTTTTATATTTATTGAATGAAGCTTTTTTATTGGAAATTTCCCCGTTGTTGTAAGGAGTGTTCTGGAATTTGTTTTGGAACAGTTTGTTCTGTTGAGGATATATTTGACCTTAAGGGTTTCCACGTTTGGGTTTCTGTAAGAGAGGTTGGAGTTACTCCTAAAGTTATTGTTGAAGTTGTTGTTGTATCCTATGTTTAGATAGAATATTTAGGCTCCAACGTTACTTCTTCTTGATCGTCGCATGCGTCCAAATCAAAATGTTAATCAGTGTTTGGATTTTGGTAGGGATCGATAGATATTTTTATGGGATTGATCGAAATTGGTCATGTAGTTTCAAGAACATTCACTGATCGTTGTTAGTTCTTCATAATTTGATTCATCATATTCCTAAAATTCGTTTAGTTGCTTAGAATCAGAGTCACTGGTCTTTAAGGTCTTGTAGAAATCATGGAAAATGTTTCCATTGCTCACAGCTAGATTATTGATCAAGGCTCGTCTTTCGGAATGGTCTTGGTGGTGAAGTCTTCGTTTCTTCATGTCTTGATCAAGTGGTACTTTGGGATGTTGATTCTTTATTAATCATAAGAAGTCTTTTTATAGACCTTGGTGTAACTAAGGTAAAAAGGAAAATCACAAACCCTAAACCTAATGTCAAAAAGAAATACGTAATTGCTTTTAAATTAAAAAGAAAACACCAAAACTAATTACTTAAAACGTCATAAGCCTACCCTAATCATCCTAACCATAGTCTTGTATCAGGTTACCATCAATCGTGTTCATAATCTTATCAAACTGATTAGCAAGAAGAGTATGCAAAGGCCAGTTTGCTAATCACCAATTCTGTCATGTAGGCTTCATCTCCGAGGCATACATCAGACGTCTAAAATCGTTAGATACAGATTATCATGCTAAGTGTAAACCGAGTATTTTTCAAGAAACCATCAAAACGACGATAAAAAAATAACTTATATAATATTTGTTAGATGCTAAAATGATGTTGACTTAGTGAATATATGTTTTATATTTATAACTCTCTTTTATATGTATTTCAAATTTTCAAGTAATCTTTAGAAACTAGATGTTAGAGAAGGGCATAGGATTTGACGATCGGTCCTGTTCCTGTGACTTATCTTCCCCACGTCCGTAAGCATCCATATATAACATCATTGACTCCTCATTTCACTCCAAACGTCTAAAAATCTGAAAATATGATAAGCAATACGAACACACCGAAAAACCCATCTTATTCTTATTGAAAAGACTCAAGATACGAAAATAAAACATAGTTATAAAACCGATAAAAGCATGATATATTACTTGCCCCAAAATGTGTTTTTGCAAATGTGTAAATATTTAATGTATTTTAAAACGATATAATCATTGAAAACCATAGGTCGATAAATTTATGTATCTTTATTTATTTAATTTTTTCCAAGTGATTTGTTCCTCCTCTTTCGTGCTTCTTACTTTGTTCTCTCTAGAAGACTTAGTGTTGACACTTGAAAGAGTGTTGATAACTTTGCAGGTACTAAAGATGATAACAAAGAAGATTTACCGGAGAAGAAGTTACTCATGGACAAGATTCAAAACACGAGTGAATTAGGAGTAATGATAATCACTTGTTGGATCCTATCTTTCTTGCTCACATCATAATGCTAGTTAGATATCACTAGAATTACACTAATCTAAGAACTTTTCAAGCTACCATTATTATAAAATAATGATAATTATAGTTAGCTATTACGTATCTAAACGTAAAATTTTCTAGACTAACATATTTTCTTAACTAATATAATTCAATCAATACTTTATAGAAAAATAAAATTTATGTATTCGTTCTTGCCCCATATTTTTTTTTGGCAAATGTGTAAATATTTAACGTATCTTAAAATGATATAATCATTGATTTATATATCTTTATTTATTTTATTTTTTTTCCAAGTGAAATTTTTCCTCCTTTTGTGTGCTTCTTACTTTGTTCTCTCTTGAAGACTTTAGTATCGAAAGAGCGGCCAAGTGATCTCTCTCTCTCTGTCTTTCTCTCCACAAAGAACCGAAACTTGTTCGGTCTTTCATTGCCTCACTCGGAGAAATCTCACTGCCAATGCAAAGCTGAAACCTCTCTTTCAGGTTTACCAAACCTCTCCTTCTCCTATTAGTGCCAGTTTTTGGTAATACACGTTTCATCAAAACGTTACAGTTAGTTAATGCATACAAGAAATCGAGTCGAAAACAATCAGAGATAGATGCAAAAATCGTTCTTTTACATGAAAGTATCAATCTTTATATGTAGAATTTGTGTTTTCACGTTTTGTGTATGCGTAAAGGTTTCAACTTTATACGACTCGTCTTGTTTCGTGTTTATCTCTTGATATGGGTTTATCTGTATCGTTGAGAAATTACATGTCTTTGGATCGATGCCTTTGAACAGGTCTCGTTGTGACCCTTGTCTTCTTTCATAAGCATGTTCTTGATTCTGGGTTTTGGCTTTGAAAAAGATTCGATTTTTATCACTTTGGATCACTTCTATGTGGGTCTTGTGCAATTTCTTCTTTGCTTTCAATCTCAAGTAGTTAAGTGCTTAGTCATGGTTTGATTTTAGTCCATGTCCATTGAGATTTAAGTGTTTGATCTTCAATGTATCTTTGCTTATATGTTCTATGTGATCCTCTAGTTGTCTATCTTTGCGAGGTAATTATAATCAATCATGTGTCAGTGTTCTTATTTGGTCTCAGATGAGTCTTTCTCTTGTATAGATCCATGATCTTTGACTCTCTTAGCTTTTTGTTCTCTGCTCTATTACTTTAGTATGTTCTTGAATGTTCTGTATAACAATGAAGTGTTGTCAATTGAATCGTACCGTTTTATTTATGCAGACAGTTGTTATGATGGATGAAGAAAACAGTCCTATGGAAGATTCTTGTGATGAAGAATTTGTCTGTGGAGATCCAAAAGTTGATGTTCGTGTTGGAGATGAATATCAGGTTGAGATACCTCCTATGATGTCTGAATCCCAACGTGCAGCGTTTCTTTCGAATCCTCTGGACACTGATTCCTCTTGTTCCTTTGCTGTGGGACTACCTGTTGAAGTAATGTGGATAGACACCAAATGTAGAGACAGAGATGGACTTGGAAGTGATAACATTGACATGAACGAATCTCTCAAATCTCTTAAAAGAAAAAGAAGTCGCAGAGGTGGGAGTGACGGGAACTCGGGAGCCAAGCAGCGTATGAATCTTGAAGTTGTGCCTGAGAAATCAACCAGTTCTTGGGAAGATTTGGAAGTAGATGGCTTTGTTCTTGGGCTGTATACATTTGGGAAGAACTTTGCTCACGTGCAGAAGTTGTTAGAGAGCAAAGAAACAGGAGAAATACTTTTGTTTTACTACGGAAAGTTTTACGAATCTGCTAAATACAAAATTTGGTCTAGTTCTCTTAAGAAACGGAGCAGGAGATGCATGCAAGGGAAGAAGCTCTATTCAGATTGGAGGCTACAGCTGTTGTTGTCCCGTTTAATTCGCAACATTCCCGATGAACTTAAAGAACAGAAACTTGTGGATGTAAGTCTTTCTTTTTCGCATTCTTACTCTGAAAATATCTCCAAGTAGTGTAGAAATATGCCTTAGCAGGAGTTTTTTTAACCATTAATAGGTGTCAAAGTCATTTGCTGAAGGGAAGAGTTCTCTGGAGGAATACATCATCGCGGTGAAGGAACTAGTGGGTTTGCGGTATCTTGTAGAGGCTGTAGCAATTGGTAAAGATAAGGAAGATCTGACAGTCCTCACAACAGAACCCGTAAATGCAAAACAATGGTTTACAGTTTCTTCTGCGGTTCCTGCTGGTTTAGGGGAATACAGTTCACTCACAGTTGAAGGTATAATCGGAAAATTGACTGGTGGTTCCCGTCTGATAAAAGGTCGTTACAATGATATCTTCTGGGATGCTGTATGGCCGCGTTTGTTACATAGGGGGTGGCGTTCTGAGCAGCCAAAGGACCGAAGTTACATCAAGTCTAAAGACCACATTGTCTTCCTCGTCCCTGGGGTAAAAAAGTTTTCAAGACGGAAACTTGTGAAACATGATCATTACTTTGATTCTATCAGTGACATTCTCAAAAAGGTTGTTTCTGAGCCTGAACTTCTTGAGGAGACAGCAGAGATCAGAGCTCCTGATGGAATCATCAAAGAGAACACTTGCAACCAAGCAAAACAGGAGAAACACTGTTACCTCAGGTCTCCAAACTCTTCTTCTACTCATATGAAGTTCACTGTTGTGGACACTAGTCGTTTGGCTTCAAGAGGAAAGTTATGCGAATGCCGGGAATTGAGGATTCCAAATCCTCAATCGAATGCTTGTCGAGGAGATAACTCTTCTGTGGAAAGATTCCAAACAATGCCGTTGGATATACACGAGCGTGCCAAGTTTGCTGATGAACGTAAGTGGGAAAGGAGGCGAAAGATGAAACTGGTAGATGA
Source organism: Arabidopsis thaliana x Arabidopsis arenosa (assembly GCA_019202795.1). Taxonomy (NCBI): domain Eukaryota; kingdom Viridiplantae; phylum Streptophyta; class Magnoliopsida; order Brassicales; family Brassicaceae; genus Arabidopsis; species Arabidopsis thaliana x Arabidopsis arenosa. Next base: position 4,954,794 of record CM032919.1, on the reverse strand, counting down.
ACCGATGAAATTCATGATTCTGGATACAAGTGTGGAGCAAAGTGGGCATTCATCTGGGATAAGAAGACGGAGACATTTGCCGGGTGATGAGAATTCGTGCAAGATACGTAAATGCATACCCAAAGAGGCATTTGGTGAATCATCACAGCACCAATCTCACAGTAATAAAGGTGTGAAGGGCAAGCATTCTATGGGGACTGATTCTGGTCTAAAGGAGGATACTTTGGAGAATGTCCAACAAGGTCGGTCAAACAAGATTAAGCAGAAGTTTGCCCGAATATCAGAATCTAATAACCATCATTCGGTTAGTTTTCTTCCCTTCCCAAAACGCAGGCGGCTCAGTACTTGTGTAAGGAAAGATATAAAACGCTCTGGTGAAAGTTCAGTGTTGAAGCCACCTGCATTAGACCAGATAACTAACTGCCAGAACCTCAAGACTGACCAATCAGAAGAAAATGAAAATATTGAGATTCAAGAAAGGCCAGAAATGGAACCAAAGGGCTTTTGTCCCATTTCGGAGACAGTCCATGAACTAAGTTCATCAGCACAACAACAAGAACCAAATGGGTTATGTTCATCAAAGGAACAAGGAGCTCTTCATGAACTCAGTTCATCAGAACAACAACAAGACGAATCAAATTGGTTGTGTTTGGACAAAAAATGCTCTTCCAAGGATCTGGAAACTGCCCAAAAACAAGAGCAACGGATTCAGTTGCCTCCCAAGTCAGCCTCAGACACGAATTCTCCATCCACTGATCATGGAACTACTCAAGAACGTGCATCATTAGAAAAACATGAAGAAGAGCATAACCAACAGACCAACACAGACATTCCAAGAAGACAAAGCACAAGAAAGCGGCCGTTGACTACTCGTGCTCTGGAAGCTCTAGAGTCGGGCTTTTTTACACCAAAAAGCATGAACACTACTACATCTAAACCGAGAAAACGCAAACGGTCTGCAAAGATCAAGCAATCAGCCAATGCGAGTAACAAAACTCCAGGCGAGTCAGACAATGGTTTTCATGTAAAGGAAGCGACAACAAGTAAACCGCTGGACCAAATAAAGGATCCTGCACCGAGCTTTCTTGTGGATAAAGTAACGACCACAAATAAGCATGTGGAAGAAATAGAGGATTCGAAGAAGGTGACTACCGAGTTCCCTAAGCTTCCTCCAATTGTTTTGAAACTTCCCTTTAAGTGTGACTGAAGAAGCGGTTAAGACTGAAGTCTGAATCATTTTTTGGGCGTTTTTGACTCACTGGAGAAGTGTGTACAGAAGAATAGAGCTCTTTAGACAGATTTTCTTTTCTTTTTTTGGTTCCATGGTATTATCTGTTACATATTACATATCCATGGGTAATCTCTTATTCTTTTAAACTCGTTTCTCTTAACTCATATCTGTATCCAAATCTATCAGAATCCACCTAGACTCTGAATTATGAAACCAATATGGTCTAAGAACTTTACTATGTAGATGCAATCTTTGCGGAGTAGAGTAAGGTCACAGCAACGTTTGTACAAGTCGGTTTGCTTACTGGCAGATTTAATGTGGCCGCTTCATTGCTTTGGGTAAGTTTAAATCTCGAAACATGGCCCTGTTCCCAATCTTGGACCAATTACAATCTTTGTGAGCTCAAACTGCAAATGCTCTTAATTTTGCTTCTCTACACATTCCATTATAAAGTTTTTGGGACGTATTTTGGATCCAAGACCAATTTCTTCTTCCATTTATACAGACGTTGTTTTAAAATATTAGCTAGTTACTATTTTTGATCTTCTTAAGTGTTAATAATACAAACTGTTTAAGTTAAAAATATCACTAAAACTTAGGCGAATCAATTACTGTCACATGTAATTTGCTTAACGTAATATTTTACTATAGCGTCTAGTTCATTTGAGCCATATTTGTATGATTAGGTGTATGATTTGAAACATAGACCATCTAACACCTGATGGAATGGTACGGTTTAGCATCTACTCCATATTTGTATGATTTTGAAAATCTCTATAAAAAAGCTTACCAAAACTTCAAAACTTAACAAAAATTGACTCGAGAAAAAAAAATAAAAATTGGATCATCGGTTCAAATGCAAAACAAATTAAGAGAAAAAGGAATTTACGATTTTTACCTATTAATTGGTGGTTAATGTACGATTTTAATACTACCATTTTAACTAAAAAAATTAATAGTACCAAAAGGGAGATTTAATTATGTATTTACTGTAAAATTAAATGTTGTTTTCTTTTTAAGTGGTAAGAGCATGAGCATTGGTAAGAGACTCACTAAATCTCTCATCAATATAATATTTTTTTAGTGTAGTTTATTTTTTTGTAATGTAATTTAACTTGAATACTTATTTTATTTTTATCTTAAATGAAAAGATTTCCAATTTATATATTTGAAATTATATCAAATTACATTATAAATATATTTAATTTCATTAATTACTTATATTTGTTTATATAATATATAATAGTAACAATGATGTGAAGGTTTGAGAAGATGAAGAGATTGAGTCTCTATATATAGAGAATAAAATAAATATAGTATATGATTTTAATAATATCAAAATTTCTATTTATATATATTTAGAAATAGTAGAAAATAGTATTTGGTGGCGTTACGATCCCAAATGTTGGTATCCTTGTATAATACAACATTGAAACAAAACAAGCCTGGAGTGAGTGGAGGAACTTCACCTGAAACAGGTAGGTCAGCTTTGAAAAATGTGGTGAGCTTGGACAGTTCAAGTCACCTCCAAGTGTAGTTGGCCACATTCCGAGCCATCTCTGTGCAAAGAATGGAACAAACATTAATCAAAGAACGAGTAAATCTAATAGTATTTGTGAATTTATTAACCATTATCATCTAAGAGTTTTTATTCGACATAGTTTTTTCATCTTTGAAGCTGAGCCACCAAATCTTGATGACCACTAAAAAGTTTCAATATATCGCCGAAGAAGAAGTCAATGATACTTCCAATTACTATTATCTTTGAAAAAAAAATGGAGGTACTATTTATAAGACAACCTTTAAAAAATCCAGAGATCTAAAAGGAAATGTTTGAGTCTAAAATATGTCTTTTACTCTTCGTATAAGAGATGGATTACGAAATTTCACATTCCTCTTTCTCCTCCGGTGGCTTTTCAACAATCTCTTGGTGTATTTATCTATAATCATATCTTTGTGTATTTTTAGGAACATTTTTATAAAACTCGTGAAATACCAATTTCATGTCCGACTTCTCTGATGTCGATATAACATTTTTAGGAGAAAAATGAAAAATGTGCAAAAGTATAAATTTTTAATACACTTAACATAGGTGACATTTTTAATAAATTTTGTATTTTGATGAGAATAATTGGCTTTTTACAAATGTAAATTAAATTTGTTTGGTAGTATGTGTATAGAAAAAAAATGACGATATCTGAAATTTTTTTATGAAGATAGCTGAAAATTTGGTTGATATACCCAAGAAGATGGCCACATATGTAGGACAGAAATCCAGAGTAATCTACTCAATCATAGAGAGATTTGACTTATGGTATCAGCCTTGAAGTTTACGAATGAAATCAGTGGCGGATCCATAATTTTTTTTTATCTAGGTCAAAATATAATGTAAAAATACTATTAAAAACTAGGATTTAACCCGTGGTACACCACGGGGCAAATGTTTTATTCATATATATAATAAATATTAAATAATTTCGGATGACAAAAAAAAAATTAAATTTTATGGTTTTTTAATTTAGTATTAAAGTTATATAATTTTATATTAATGTTGTAACTAAAAAAAATTAGTGATGATAAAATAATAAAATAAAGATATAATCCATGTTATATTAATCCAAACCCGTCCCGCTATATAACTCGTCTCATGATATTTTAATTAATAATGTTTTATAAAGTTAAAATATATCAATAATATTTCAAAAATAATAATTGTTTTTTGACTTTAATGTGATGACATTCTTTGTAAATTCTTACTTTACTTTACTTTAAAGTTGTGGCGTAATTATTTTTTTATGAAAATTTTAAAGCATATATTGTAATATGAGATTTCATTCTTTTTATTAACTGAAAATAAATGATTTAAAACGAAAATCAGGGTGATTAATGCTAATTGATCATCTTAAAAGGATTGTTAGTGTGTAGTATATTTTGTTTAGATTTGGAAAGATTTAAATGATTTTTGTAATTTTTTTTCTTTTAGTTTCCTAAATTTTAGTAACAAAATCGATTAATATTTAGATTTGAGAATAAATTTGTTAAAACATTAAATGCCAATGGCATTCTTTGTAAATACTTAGCAACTCTAGGATTTATTTGCTAAGTGTATTCCAAAAATGTATATATAGATTTTGAAACAATAAAATAATAACATCGTTGTTTAAAAGAAAACCATTTAATATTTATGGGTTAAACAAACAAAAAGTATGTAAAAACTTGTAAGTAAAGGGGTCAAAACATAAAGAAGTATAACAAATTTCCATAATATAAAAGGTTATAACACCAACTTAAAATTGTAGGGGGTTCAAAACAGAAAATAAAACAGTATTACAAACTTTCAAGGACCATAACAAAAATTTGGAAATTTTAGGAAGATCCTTAGCGCTTAGTGGGTCTTCCATTGATGGAATGGAGAACAAAGCTTTGATTTACATAGTTTATTGTGTTTCTTCAACTTTGTTCCCTTCTTCCATTGGTCATAGATTTTAGACGATTTGAATAACACAGGAAAAAAATGAAAGTCTAGTCATAAAACAAAAGTTGTCCGACAATGACAAGTCAACGATACTCAAGAGGAACCACATTTGCTTCTTCTCCTTATATCTACTGGATGCTATAGTGAACATTAATATTAGTTCCAATGTCCAATAACCAATATAGTGACGCGATTGTTGAAAATAAGAAATTCAAACTTATATACAGTTACAGGTACTCATAAATTCTATCATTAAATAGAACATATTCTTCATTTACAATTAGATCGAAGATTTTATTTATGAACAATTATTAATTACATTAACAACAACAAATGTACGTGGTCATTAGGTTAAAAACGTATAATCATGTGGGATTCTATATCCATTGGTCAACGTTCTTATGAAAAAAACGTTGTGGTATATATTTAAATCATTTTTAATATACCATTTTGAAAAAAAAAGAATAAAATTAATCTTTTTAGTAATTCATAAAAATACCTCAAAATTTATATGTGTTGAAAGATTTTAGTAAACTAAAAGTTCATAATTTATAAAACATATAAATGCATATATTTAAATTATTATATACAAAACAAGTAAAAGTATACCCACGCATCGTATGGGCAACTTCTAGTAATCATATAATAGACTGTTTACTATTGTCCTTAAAAAATAGTCACGTTATTAATAACGATGATCATAATTCATAAGATTTTATTCTAGTCATTTTTTGTTAGCACGACGAGGACCAGCAAGAGACAAGTATCTTCCGAGAATTTGGAACATTCGAGTATCCAAAAATGATGTATCATGCAATAGAAAGACTTTAATTTCCTCTGTTAGGACATAATTCTTGTCGCAGTGACATATAACTTTTGAATCAACACTTGATCCTATAAAGTCGCACTCCACTTAGACCATCATTAAAGATGGATCCAAGTGGATGTCTAAGACACAAAGTGTCTAAAAAATAAATCAAAAATGAACAAAAACAATAGACTCGGTTCTAACTTTGGATTTTTAGAACAGCTTTGGACACGCATACGTGGCAAGCGTTGGTTGGTTGTTTTTTTGAACAAAGGAAAAACATGTTGCAGCTTTGTTTTCTTTCTCTGTTGCTCGATTTTGACTCTCTCTTTTTCTCTTGTTTATACACATTTTTTGAAACTTTAAAATTTTTGAATCTTCACTGTTTGGATTCACCATTGGACTGTCCAAAATAAAAAACACTCAAAGTGTCTAAATTTTTTATTTTCCACTATAAATATTATGAATCTTGTTTGGATCCCAATTTTTGAATCCAACCATTAAGGTTGCTCTTATAATCTGTATCCGAAAGCTATATCTTTGATATTATACTGTTCGGCTAGTTAGCCTCATCAGATCAACTAAAAAATATTTGCCATCCCTATAAACTGAAAGATACATGAGAATATCTTTACTCAAAAATTTCTAGTGGTTTTATAAATACCACAATACTAACTGATGATGACTAAGGAAAAGCTTTTTTCTCTACTTAAGTTTTGTAATACCTTTTTTGTTATAAATACCACAATAGGTTAATTCAAACGGATCATTGAATGGTTAAAAAAACAAATCGACACATCATTTATGTTAATTAAATTGCTAATTGGCGTGGTATATTGGTACCCAATTGAAAACAAAATTCTTGTCGCCAAAGTGGTGCATGGATATATAGAATATTTAATGTTCTTCGAAGTGTACATAAATAATCACATAGTCCCAAGAGACAAATTTTAAATCCAAACATTTAACACTAATCTTTTCATTTGACTATTAATGCATCCATATTTGATATATACATTTTTACGTGTATATATAACGACATCATGTGAAAATGAAGAAAACATTGAGATAAAATGAAAACTAAAAAGTTAAGAGAATACAGCAATAAGCAAAAAATACTTCTGGTCGGAGAAGGAGACTTCTCCTTTTCTCTATCTTTAGATAGAGCCTTTGGTTCCGCAACAAACCTCACTGCAACCTCTCTCGACACTTTAGGTGAATCAACCTTTAATCATCAATCATCTCATAAATGTTTTGGTATATATTGTTACAATATCCGTTGTAAAAGATATAATATGATTTTGGTGATTTTGGTGATTAACATTTGAAATATGAATATTGCAGAGGAGCTACAACTTAAGTATAAGAATGGGAAAGCTAACGTAGAAGAGTTGAAGACACGAGGTTGCACCGTGGTCCACGGGGTTAATGTGCATTCTATGGCTAAAGATCGTAAGCTTGGTCAACGATCAGAACTTTATGATAGAATCATCTTTAATTTTCCTCATTCAGGGTTTGGTTTTGGCTGTGAGCACCAAAGCTACTACATCATGTAATGAATCTATACCTTCTATAGACATATTTTTTGCCTCCATTTTTCTTTTTGTTATCTTTAGTGTTTTGAAAATGTGTGTATGTATTGTATCATAGGTTACACCAAGCAGTGGTGAGAGGTTTTATGAAGAACGCGAAAAAGATGGTTAAAGACGTTGGTGGAGAGATTCATGTTACTCATAAGACGGCTCATCCATTTAATGAGTGGAAGATCGAGACTCTCGCTGAAGAAAAGGGTTTGTGTTTGATCCGGGAGATGGAATTTAACAAATTTTGTTTTCCTGGTTACTCAAATAAGAGAGGAAGTGGACGTCGTTGTGATTCTAGCTTCCCTGTCGGAAAATCTTCTACTTTCATGTTTCAAAAACGGATTCTCTAAAAAAGAACTCTTCTGCTTAACATATTCTGATAGTGTTGGTTTTGGATTTTGAACAACTTTTTTTTGTGACAAATGAAAGCTTACTTAGTAGTAAATAAATAAAACTCGGCGTAGATCAGTTTGGAATTGTTACCCAAAAAACATTACATTGAGTCATATTACTCTTGGATATGAATGACCAAAGAAACATAAGCAGTATCGGGTCTAGATGGCTTGGTTAAGATAACTCTTGGATATGAATGACCAAGTTCCAAACTCCTATTAAATGAGTTCTTGAGCTCCCAATTTCTCACATTTCATAATGAGATATATAAAGAAAACGTAGACATATATAAGTCAAAGATAGAGAGGAATGGTGTTCAATGTTTGAGCCTAGGAGAAGCGGGAAGGTCCGTGGACCGTGGTGGTTGTATCTTCGGAAAACAACAATTTGGGTTTGGAATCTTCAAGAGCGAGATTGACTCAGCTGAGATCAGGACTTGTGGCTTTGATCGCCATATTTTAACCTTTGATCTGACGTGTGGTCTTCTTCTCTGATTTGTGTTAGCATATAGACATGAGTTACTTAACTCATCAGTATGCTCATATTTTGATGCATGTGAGGAGTATTCTCTAATGCGACGAAATTATATTTATCATTAGTGGTACATGTCGAGTATTTGGAATTGGGGTTTTATGTATGGTTAGTATTTTAGCTTTTAAACTTTTTTTTTTTACATATTCATAATTATTTTAAGGAATTTCCGCCACAAAAAAAAAAAAAAAAACTTTCACGATGACAATGTTTTAAAGATTACCCTCAACTTACAAAAAAATGTACATTAAACTAACAAAATCAAATTTAACGGCTTGAATTTTATTTCAACTAAATTCTCTTTCTAATTTTGTTTATATTCAAGTGATACATAAAATTTATTAAAAATCTCTGGTTTTATTTTTGGGTGTTGTTTTATAAGACAACCTCGGGTTTTTGAGTTGGGTATAATATTAGAGCTTACAAACAAATGATAAACTAAAAGTGAAATCAAAATCCAAATATAAACCGGACTACCCCATGAGTACGAAATGTAATTTTTTCAAAGTCCCATTAATTTATACCAACTTGATGAACAAAAGCTAAGCTGTAAAACTTTCCTCTAAATTTTAACAAGTCTCAAATACAAAAAAAAAAAAGAGCTAAAGTTCTATCATCACAATACAAAGTGTTCTAGTTCGGGATAGGAATGTGCATTTCAGATCGGATCATCAAACTACCCGTACCCGATATAAATTATCCAAATTTCATAAATAAGGTAAGAAAATTATATGTTTGGGTTAATATAATTTCATAAGTAAATGTAAAAATATTATATGTTTGGTGGTGTATGTCGTTGTTGTCTAGGGTACCCAAATTACCTAGTTAGGTAACTAAAATTTTCTTAAACTTATATTTATAATTATCTATAAATTCTTAAAATAATCAATTCTCTTAAATTATCCAAAATTATTTCCTAATCGACCAAACTGTTTAAACTTGAATCCAACATTTACTTGCTCGAATAAGGATTTTAAATACTCGAGTTATCCATACCATGGTTAAACCAAATTTTACAATTTTACATTACCCTAAATTTTATACTACTATTAGTTGGATGTTTGTTTAGCAATTTCCGTAAGTAGTGTTATATTTTCGAAAACTTTGGTAACATTGAGGATCTTTATACGATTCTCAATTAATTTAAAGTGTAAAACAAATTTTAAAAAGAGTGAATTTGTGCAGAGGTAAAAATGGGAACACAAATTAGTGCAGAGGTATTATCAGAAGTTGTCGGCGAGGAGGTATTATCAAAAGCTATAAAAGGGTCTCCTTTAGAAGTTATTTACAAAATAACCAGGAATCATAAAACGTATGCGCGTGGGTTTGGCTTCTGACACAAAAGTAGAATTGAACTGATACATATTAAATGCTTGTCAAATACCTGATCCTTACGCACCCCACATGCGCATGTCCAACATAAGAGCTGCTTAGACATACACCTTTTAATATAGACGTCTACATATTTAACAACCGGAGTAAAACTCATTGAATATGTAGTTGTACATAACTAGATATACATGTATTTATAAATGTAGCTATCTATAGCTAATGAATGAACATGTATATTGTGGGAAAAGTTAAAACGTAGAGCCATAAAAGGTTAGAAGGTATAACCAACAGATTGAAACAAAAATACAGATACTACTAGTTCAGAAGATGAAAGACTGGTAGAACAATGGTTCAAAATAAAGAAGGAGGATAGAGGAATAATCCAAAAGAAAACATAGGTAGATTGTAATAAAATACACAACCCTCGTTGGGTTTCTAATGAAAGACAACGGGTGCAGCGGAGAGTTGTCCCTCGAATCATTGACCCCAACCTCTAATACCACCAACAAACATCTGACGGCTGAACTTGACACCTTCTTCAAGGCGCTTTAACAATACGTGAACACTAGGGTCACTTACCTCATCAACCCAACCGCAATCTTCCACCCCGGTGACAACATCAGCCGAAGGTATGATAGACAGAACATCGACCTATAACAGTAGTTAATAGACGTTAAAAAGGGATGTAACCGTATATCTAAACAAATGACGCATGACAAAACTGAATGGATATTTATATAAACACGTAGAGGTCTAATATACCTGATCTTCTCCATCCAATTCCCACACTTTATCTAATTTCAAAGAAATTACAGGGAACATTCCCAAAGCAAGGGCGAATGGTTTCGATCTCTTTGGGGGTCAGGGCCTTGAGAACGGCTTTGATGGTGTTGAGCTTAAAGTACATGTTAACACGATCACCGGCTGGCTCTTCTCTGTCCGCAAAAAGTCTAGAAGGAAGGTCGATATCCGCCATTAAATCCTGCAAATATAAGTGTTAGTTAGTAATAAAATATAGATCTAAGAAGATGATGGTGACATGCAAAGTATGTATGAAGGTCTAATTAAAAATATGGGTTGTTAAGTGTAGATCTAAGTGATTTATGTGAAGATACATACAGATCGGAGGATTAGTATGGAAAAATTTGAAGACTACTGCTTTAAAAAAAAGGAATTCGAAATCGGAAAGGCGGAAAAAGGAAAACGCAGTTTAAAACAGAGAGATTAATAAAAGGAATTAGAAGGAAACGATTGGTTGTGGAAAGAGAATGTTAGTAACAGTGTCGGCGAAATCGGAGATTTTCCGGCTTACCGACTGGGCTCTAGCCTCGCTTGGGGAAACCGTCAGACTTGGAAATGAGGAGGTGCTGATTATCAATCTCGCCGGAGGAATTTCTGGTGGCTAGAGAATGGAAGAAGACGAGTGTACTTAGGGTTTTCAGGGAGAGAGAAAGGCGGGATGAGAAAAATGGAAGAAAGAAAGCGCAAACGTCAAATGCTACAGGGGCGGTTTATTATCTCGAGACGACATATTATAGAGAAAACTTCATCTTTTGTTTGGGTGAGGAATTAAATTTTGGGCTGCTAGAGAATCGCGCGTGAGGGTATAACCGGCAAAAACATGGGCTGAAATTTTCATTGTTTTGGGCCACTGAGCATAATGTCGAAAATTTAAATAGCCCTGGATCCATTACTTCTCACCCAATTATCTCTTTTAAAAACCAGCTAAAAAGCTCATATCACCATCCTTTATAATAAAGTCATAATGAATTCCCCATAATCTTTTGCCTTCCCCAACACACACTCCTGTCTCTCTTTATCTCTCTCTCTCTTTCCCTTCAAAGATCTCACAACTTCTTTTGTGTTCTGTAATGGCAACAGAAGAAATGAAACCAGAAACTAAAAAAACAGAACAAAATCAAAAACAATCCTCACAAATCAAAGAAGACCTTCCCCCTCTGACCATACCACCTCTTCCACTTCCTTACAAGGTTTGTTTTTAGTTACCCTTCATGCATACAACTATAACATATAATTCCGACAAGTTTTAAATTTTTATTTATTTTTTCTTATACTCTTTTGAGTCAAAGTTTTGAATTATTTTTATTTTTGTACTCATAGTCATGCAGCTTGAAAGTTTCTATTCACTGTGAAGGCTGCAAAAAGAAAGTGAAAAAAATACTTACCAGTATTGAAGGTACACATACATACATAAATCTTTTCACTCTAATTTTTTGGTTATAAGTAAAATAATTTATTTTTATTGGCTTTGTTTTGTGGTTATAGGTGTTTTTAAAGTGGACATTGATGTGAAGCAACATAAGGTAACGGTAATAGGAATCATCTCACCGGAGATTCTTTTAAAGAAGCTTCACAAGGCTGGTAAAAACGCCGAACTGTTACCGGAGATACCCGACCCGGTTGAGAACAAACCCAAACCCGTCGACCCGAAAGAGAAGAACAAGAAAAAGAAGAATGAAGAAAAGGTGCAACGAACCGAAGAAGCTACTTCTTCCGGTATTGATAAACCGGAGAAAACCGAAGTCGGCAAGTGTGATAAACCGGAGTCTGGAAAAACCGACGCCGGAGAGTGTTGTACCGGTGACGGCTGTGAAGATGCTACGGTGAAAGAGAGAAAGGACGTTGTTAAGGAGAAAGATTCTGTCAAGGAAGAATCTCAGTCACCACCGGCGGATTCTCCGGCTCCGGCGGCGGAGAAGAAAGCTGAAGAAACCGGTGGTGGTGGTAATGGCAAAGTTGGTAAAAAGAAGAAAAAGAAAGGGCAAAATTTGACCACTAGTAACAATCCTACCGATGGACCTGCCCGTACTCAATCACTTCCTCCTCCCACTACAATAGATCACGACCGTCCATTTAATCAGATCAATGACCATCATATATTAACCAATACCAATCCGCCACGTCACGAGATGTATACTTATCCTACACCAGGCTATTATGCGCCGCAAGTCATGTACGGCGTAAGTTATAACGTTGCTCAACCTCCGGTGAGTGTAGACGCTGCGTCGTATTATACACCTCCACCACCGTATTCATACGCGTACATGCACAATGGTTATCAACCGTCCGATCAAAACCCTTATCAACCTCGACCGTCAGATTCGTTTGAGTTATTCAGCGATGAGAATCCAAACGGTTGTTCGGTAATGTGATGTCAAATTACCAAAAGGACTTTGAACTCTGCTTATACGCCTTGTATGACTAAAGGATGGTTTCGTAATTTGCAGTTCTTACACGTGCAAGTTAGCTTAATGGTGGTTTTAGTTAGGTTTATTTTAATGAATGTTGTTTTAGTTTTATAACTATGATTATGATTATGTTAAGATAAAGATTAAGCTTTTAAGCTTTTGTTTACTTCGTTGGCAGCTTTTGTTTTAATTTAATGATTTAGAGATCCTTTTAATAACTTTTTGCTCTATTTTTAAAATTATTCTTATGCTTTATGTTTCTTTATTCATTTTTTTTTTGTTATTGACTAGATCTCTTACTTTTTCGAGTTCTCAAAAAAGGAAAAATTAGTTTGTGGTTAAGCTATAATGTTGAAGTAGAAAAGATGACAAGAAAGCAAGAAATGTGGAAAATGAATTGATGCAATGCTTAGTTGTAAGAGGAAAGTGTGATGTGTAAAGTGTAGAAGCTGATTGGGCATTTTGATTTGGCTGTTTTTTTTTTCTTTTCTTATAGCTTAATTACTTATGAAGGTTTGCCCCAAAAAAAAAGGTTATTGTTTGATATCTTCTCTTTTTAGTTTTTTGCTTCTTTTTGTTTTTGAGTATGTAGAGAAACCATGACATTTATATTTTAGTTTGGTAATTCAAGACTTTCAAAATTAGAAGAAAATCTTATCTTGAAGTTGACAAAAATTTAGTCCAGGTAAGTTACTTTTATACAAATTTATACTTTTTTTGTTTCACAATATAAGATGTTTTAGTTAAACACGTAGATTAAAAAATATCTACTTTTAAAAAATATCTACTTTTAAAAAATTCAACCAATCATGAAAGAAACTATATAATACAAATAATTCTAAAATATTAAGTTAATATTTTTTTTAGTTAATATATAATTTGCCTAAAAATTTGAAAACACATTATATTATAAAACAAAAAAAATTTCTCCATAACATCTTGTATTATAAAATGGAGGAAGTATATATTAACATGATTTTGTTTCATAAACTGATAATATATATATATATATATATATATATATATATATGTTAATGTCAACACATTTTAACGGAAAAATGGATAGAAAAACCTTCACCTTTTTTAAAAACATATTTAAAACCCTCAACTTTTTTGTGGGTTTTTAAACCCTCACTTTTTTATAAATGGTAAAATAAACCCTATTATTAATAAACTCAATTTAAATTCAAAAAAATCGTTATATTAAAACATAAATAAATATAAACAATTTGATTTAGGATTTTTCTCTAAAAAATCTTGTTTACAATTTTTTTCTAAATTAAAATTTTTTAAGTCATGATGTGAAAAAATTAATTAATGAAGCTATATTTGGTTGTATTACGAAAATTCATCAACGTAAAACCAAATAGATTGTTACGAATGAAATATAAATTTTTATATCGACCCGGATATGATTTTATATTAATAAAAGTTTGTTCGGTTCGATCCCACAAATTTACTAACGTGAAACCAACCCAAATTTTATAATACTACGAAAAGTACATGAATTTCCACATCAAAATATTTTTATTGGCCGAACTAAATAAGATTTACTAACAATTAATATTTATATATATATATATATATATATATATATATATCTCGATATATTAAAAATAGAATAGAAATTAGATTTAGTTAATCATTATTTAACTATATTTTTTTCTAAAACCTGCAAACTCGAACAAAAAAGAAAAACAAATGTGCTATTCTATAAATTTTTATTGTTTATATAACATAACTTCTAATGGTAACAAAAATAATTTGCCTAATCTCAACTAAATTGAATGAATTTTTATAGCGCAAAAGCCTTAATTTTAGAAAACAAAATCGTAAACTCAAATTTGAAAAAAATAATCATAAATTAAATTGTTTTTGTTTATTAATGTTTAATATTAAGATTTTTAAATAATGAATTGAGTTTATTAATATTAGGATTTATTTTACTACTTATAGAAAGGTGAGAGTTTAAAAACCCACAAAACAAATTGAGGGTTTTTAGGAAAGGTGAGGGTTTTTCTACCCATTTTAACGATTGTATTTAAGAGATTATTGTGCAAGTTGGATCGAATTGTCTTAATGGCAAATATTATGACGTTGAGTATTCGTGTTTTTGGACTACGGAAAAATGAAATAGTTTAAATAGTTTGGTAGGATGACATATAACATTATCTTGATAGAAAGATCGAGATAATTGCCCGCACATCGGAAATGTCCGAATATAAACATTGAGACATAATTTTACATTATTGTTTGCTTTAGCAACCTGTGTATTTTACGGGATTGTTTGCTAAAGCAGTATGTATATTGACGATTCCAATAAACCAAGGGTTTTGGCATCCATTTTTTAAAACGTTTCACCACGTAACTCATTCTAACTTATGAGTGATAAATCATCCCAATATATCTTACCATACCACTATCAATCATTTTTCTTTTTGTCATCATTTCTTTATTGCTTTAATCAGTTATTACACAAAAAAATGTTCTTTAAGTTCCTCAATTAAAATCCTAAGTGAAATAGAAAAAAAATTCATTTCTCTGAGATCTTTTGTCCCAGTATTATACCCTCTCTGACCATGAAGTGACACTTCTCTCAGTTCAGCATAAGATTGGTTTTCTCACACCCCTGCATAGATTTAGCAAACAAGAGGAAAAAGAGGAGCCATAGACAGAGAAATCGTCTATAAAGACTTCCACCGTCTACTCAATTAAATCTGAGAATATTGAAGTCATACACCTCTGAAATGTAACAGGTGCATTACACAATCCGAAAGGCATTCTTCTATAAGCAAAAGTTCCATATGAATAGATATCTGAAAAGAATCCACTATAACCATCTAAAAAACAGTAGTAGGGGTGATTACCTAATCTTTCAAGCATTTGATCAATAAAAGGCAAAGAGAAGTGATCTTTCCCAGAAGCAGCATTCAATTTTCTATAATCAATGCACATTATATGTCCTGTTATTATTCTAGTGGGGATCAATTCATCTTTGTCGTTCTTAATAACAGTCATACCACCTTTTTTAGGCACACAATGAACATGAGATACCCAAGTGCTATCGGAAATAGGGGAGATCACACCTGCTTCCAATAGTTTAAGTATCTCCTTCTTAACTACTTCTTTCAGATTAGGATTCAATCTCCTTTGAGGTTCAATGCTAGAGTAAGATTCATTTTCAAGATGGATCTTATGCATGCACAAACTATGTGAGATCCCTTTAATATCAGACAGAGAATAACCAATTGCTCTCCTATACTTTTTAAGTTCATTCAATAACAAGTGCATCTCATCATCATTCAACTCAATATTAATGATCACAGGATAGGTAAAATTTGTTCCAAGGAAAATATGTAAGTGAATATCAAGTGAAAACTTATGTTAATATCATCTATAAGTGTACTTGCTCTCTTTATGCATCATATCTTTTGGCTTATCTTTGTTCCTCTTATGCACTTTCTTTTTCAATACGTTCTTGAATTGTATCATCAAACTTTGAATTCTTCAAGTCCTTTGAGTATGCTACAAGGTAACCCACTATGCATCCTTGTAGCCAACCTGAAGCGACTCTAGCCTCAAACACCAATAACCAAGTACATTACTAAAGCCATGTTTTTATTCTTTCACTGCATTTTTATTGATTGTACCATAATTCAAAAAGTCCAAAATGCAATTATTAAATTTATTAGATTACTATTGATTTATAGTATTAAAAACTGTTAAATACAAAAACTAATTAAATAGTAATTGTTTTTTAATATGTATGCAATACTCAAAACATCAATCTATTAAATGTACAGTGGGTAGAAACTCTCAAAAGTCTCTCAAATGTATTATTTTAATATATATATAAAATTTAATTTAATTTTTTATTTAAATTTTAAATAATAAAATAACTCAAAAATAATTACATATTGACGTGTGTGAAAGTAGTTTTTTACGGGATTCCTTAAAAGTTTTCTCATCTCTCTCACATATTCTTTCTTATACTATTATTTTTCTTAAATTGCTGAAAACTTCTACAAAAACCTCCCAGTGCACATGTTTTTAGGAACATATGAAATATTTATTATGTTAATGTTAAGCATAGTTAATTAATTGCTAATAGTGTGAGAGGCCATTCAACATATTTTATCGATTGAATTTATGAAAGAAAAAAATCAAATTATCCAGAAAGTTTTAAATTTTTGTGCAAATTGGATCAGACTTGTCTTAATGGCAAATACTATGACGTTGAGTATTCGTGCTTTTGGACTACAACAAAATAAAATCTCTACTTTAAATAGTTTGATAGGATTACTTTTCACATCCTCTTGATAGAAAGATTAAGATAATAGCCTGCACATTCGAGAATGTCCGAAAAATAAACGTTGATTATGTAACTGTCTGCTAAAGCAGTATGTGTATATGAAAACGTTTCGTCACGTATTTCATTCTAATTGATGAGCAAACAATCATTCCCAACAATAATACTAGTAACCCTATCAATCAATTTTTGTTTGTGTTTGTCATCTCTTTATTGCTTGTATCAATTGTTACACAGAAAATAATACGAGTTATACAATGGCGTAAGATAATTGGGCAAAGGGACATGCAATTTAAGTGATTTTGACCTCTCAAATCTAAATTTCAATTGTCCCATTTATTGCCCGAAATTAAAAGCAACTAGATGATAAGGAAACCAAAAAAAAAAGTATTAAAGGCTCATGTACTTGTTGCTTTCCTTTATACCAAGAAGATTAATTATGGGCTTCGATAAATGTAAGAATTTCTATTAAAAAAAATGAAAGCTGAAAATGTGCAATGCTCGAGAAAAAGTGGGGAAGGTTTTAGGAGAGGTGTAAGAGCATGGTTATAGGTGATACTCACATAGTATCATTAGGAATTTTTTAGTATTATTTATAATGTTTGTTTATTGTTTGAGATTTTTTATGATACTCCTATTAAATATGTTTGTATTGGTGAGACCGGTTTAATTATCATAAAAAAAAAAATTTGCAAAATCAAAAATAAGTATATAAAAACATAGGATTACAAAAGGTAATATTACAATAAAAAAAACGTAGAATATACTTAAGCAAAATAAAACATTAAAAACATGATGATAAAGATAATTTATCTTAATAAAAACGTGACAATTTTCATTTAATTCATATTTTATTTCTATAAACTTGTATAATTATATTTTGAATCAATAAAAATGCAATTTAAATATATTTCAATCCAAACGAAATATTTGTTTAGCTAGTAGTAATTTTTAGTTAAATACATAATTATAACAATATAGTTTTGTCAATAGAAGCAAGAAGAAGATGATAATGAAGGAAAAGAAAAAAAGCTAATGATTTTGATCTTAATCTTGCATTGTAATAATACACTCTGTTTCTTGTTCTGTTTCGTGAATAGGAAACAAATCTTTCTTAATTACATTATTAAAAGAGTGACATTGCAATTACACATAAATCAGTTAATCATCAAGTCAAGAAGCTGCAGGTAAAATTGCCATTGATGAATGTTAACTTCTCAGCTTTGACGACAGAATCCAAAGGAAGAGGACCGAAGGTTTTGTCAGGACCATAGAAGTGAGGGAAGCTATTCACTTCATCCACAGCTTCATAGATCAATCGATCTCTAAGCTGCATAAAAAGCACAAAACAAAAACATGTCAAACAATAAGATTTATGATGCATCCATTCATTTCTTTAACCAAAATTGGAAAGAAAAATCATTCTTTAACCAGAAATTGAGTGAAATCAATCCAATGATCGAAATCTTCTTTTGGTTCATAAAACACTCAAAGCAAAACACAAGATCCTAATATATACAAAAACTAAACTAGTTCAGAATTATCAACAGCCTTATCTAATCCAAGCTATCAAAAACGAGTAACAATAGTGGATATAAGACAAACCCAATTGATATCCAAATCAGAAGAATATAAAGTTTTTCCAAATATCTACAGGCAAGACTTACACATACTTCTCAAGCTTACCAGACCTATTCAATGAGACCGATGCACCAAACCCACCGTACCATTACGTTTGCTTTCATCGGATTCTTTCTTATATTTTATACTTAATTTGTTATAGTGATCATTAAGTAACAATAGTGGATATAAGACGAACCTCCTTCGTATAAGACCCAGTATCGATCAGTGCTGTAATCTCCTTCAAATCTGGGAAAAAAGGGTCAAAACCCAGCAGAAACTTAGCAATTTTGAAATCTATTCGCGAATTGAAGCATTCAGATCGAGATTTACGCTGCATAGTGGAGGTAGAAGAAGAGATGGCCGATTGAGAAGGGGTTTGCAGAAGTGTTGCAACTAAGCCCGTGAGATTTCACGAAATCGATTGAGAGAGAGTAAATGATTTTTATTTTTTTTTCTCTTCTGTCGGCAAAAGAATTTTGCGCGACCAATCACGCCCTGCCACGTCACATGATACCCAGTATCATGAGTTTCACTGGGCTGATACGGATCAGACCCATAAAACATGTTTTGTCCATTTAAAAATAATAAATGGGCTTCTGATACTTTTAAAAGTTCTGCTATGTACATGGTCTAATGTAATCTACAAATTACATATTCATTTCTCATTTGTCAATTATCAATGACGTCAGAAAATATGTTACGTAAAAACAGTACTCAATGCTTTTTATAAACTTAAATTCAGTCCTTTGCATTAAATATGTTATCATTTCATGTTACTAAATGTAAGAACCGTGAATAGTCACGACTTTTATTAGGAGACTGTGACAAATGAACAAAGACAAGAGTAAAAAATCACATAAATTACTCTTATTATAGTATCTTATAGTTTATGGAACTTCGTTAAACAGATATACAGACAGAAAGAAGAAACAAACCTCAAAATTTGCATTAATCCACCGCAGGTATTAATACCGTATTATCTTCTCTACTTAAGATTAGTCCGTTGTGGCGTAAAAAATTCAATTTTGGATTTCCAAAACGTGATTATAAAACTGTGATATAACTTGATAAATGATACACGGGCTTGGGGATTGGAATTAAACTGGGCCTTGTATGGTTCATCACTCATGGATTGAAACAAAAAATCGATATCTCACATGATGCAGGGAGAATATGTGATCGATGATTTGGTGTTTTTATCCGTTGACGGCTCGGTCAAGGGCCTCCTGCGAAAGCCTTCTATAGCTGTTGGCCCGTCGCATCACGGTGTTTTACAATCTGCTTTCGCGCTTCTCCTTTTGCTTCTCATCCGGGAAGGATAACAAGAACGTCATCGCTTCATCTTGCTCCCAAAGCTTCATTGCTAGGTTGAGTATATGGACCGAAAACTTGGTTTAATTACCGTTTTATGCTTCCTTGTTCTTTTTTACTTTGGAACCATATGTATAGGTTTCAATCTCTTGATTGTAACCTAAACTGTTTTCATATCTATGAAATATTTACAATTTAGCAAAAAAAAAAATGTTATTGGTAGTATTGGGAACGAGTTGGTCTGCCATGAAACTCGTTGGCCCAGAAGAGATTCTGCTTTATATGTTTTATTTTTTTCTTTAAAATATTTTATTTTTGTGACAATTTTTAAAAGATTTTATATCTGACTAAAATTTATATTAGAAACAAATTGAAACAAAATTCAGCAAAAACCATATATTCAGTGGTTTGCTTTAGGCCTCCAAAACATTCGGGCCAACACTCGGCTGATCTTTATTATAACTACCTTTTTGTTAGTTTATCTTATTGCTTTTTTGATTCTTGATTTCTCAAATTGATCGTTTAAAATAATTGAAAATCTAAACAAAATTATTAATATGTCTAATTTAATTTTGTTTCTCAAAATTTGATTATTCTACTACATACTTTGGTGTACAATTGTTGTATGGTCTACGTACAAATCTTTTCTGCAAAATGGATTTTTATAGAAAAATCTCTTAGGAAAATGGGTTTATGTGAGAAGTGGAATTCTTGGATAATGTGGTGTGTTAAATTGGTCTAGTATAGAGTTCTCCTTAATAGACAACTTAGAGGATCGATAACACCAGAAAGGGGGTTAAGGCACGCGATCCACTTTCACCATATATTTATTGTACAGAGATTTTAATCGCCAATGTGAGGAAAACAGAACATGATAAATTAATCACTAGAATAAAAGTGGCAAACTCAAGTCCCTCAATTACCCATTTCTTATTTGCGGTTGATAGTCTACTCTTCTTTAAGTGTAATGAAAATAAGGAATAGGGTGGTGTTATTTTAAATTTATTAAAGCAGTATGAGGTGGTGTTAGGTCAGCAAATTAATTTTGCAAAATCATCAATTTCAATTTGGCTATAAAATAGAGGAACCACAGAGAACGAAACTAAAGGCAATTATGGGTATCACATATGTTGGTGGTATGGGTTCTTACCTACGTTTACCGGAAAGTTTAGGTGGGTCTAAAACAAAGATTTTCACTTTTGTCAAAGACTGATTGTAAAATAGAACTAATGGATGGTCAATCCCGAGGAATGCATTGGATGACTTGGGATAAGCTATGTTGTAGTAAATATGAAGGTGGATGATTTTAATACGTCTCTACTAGTGGATCAACTTTGGCAATTAATCTCGGTACTTGGTTCTTTATTCGCTAAGGTCTTCAGAGGAAGGTATTATCGGAATTCAACCCTTCTAGACCCATTTAAATCTTATGCTCCCTCTTATAGCTGGAGAAGTATAGTATCCGCTCGCCCTGTGGTTAATAAAGAACTTATTAAAAGAGTTGGTCTTGGAGCGTCCATCTCAATGTGGAATGACCCATGGATCACATCTCTATTCTCGAGGCCAGCTTTAAGCAATGGTTCATCTCATGACCCATTGCTCCAAGTAGAAAATATCATTGATTATCGATCAAACACATAGAAATGGAGCAACTTATTGCTAAATTCGAGGTGAAAGATATTTCCATGATATGTGTTATGCCTTTGGGTGCACATACTAAGCCCGCTTCTTTGGGTTGGCATTTGATTAAATCAGAAAAATACACAGTTAAATCGACTTATCACACATTGCGGCTACATACGCCATCTGATCATATAAGCCGAGTATAAGGTCCGGAGATTCGACCATTGCAAGCTTATACTTGGAAAGTTGATTTTCCACCAAAATTACGATACTTTATGTGGCAACTTCTTACGAGATGTGTGTCAGTTTCAACAAATCTTTACGGGGAATAAATTGTGATTTAGGTTGTACTAGATGTGGGGATTTAGAGGAGACGATAAATCATGCAATTTTTTAATGTCCGCCGACAATACAAACTTAGGCCTTATCACAGGTTCCAAAATCGGTGGTGGTTTTTCCATCAGCTTTTTTGTATACTAATATGGATTATTTATTTTGGCGAACACTTAAAGATTCAAATAGTTTAATGTACCCATGGATTATGTAGTATATATGGAAGGCTAGGAACACAAAGATTTATGACAATGTGGATATGGATCCAAAAGAGGTTTTACGATTGGCATAAGTGGAGGAAAAATCATGGACTTTGTCTCAACAGAAGGAAAATAATGAAATTAGTGGTCCAATGGAAAGGGTTATTCATAATGTTAGGGGAAGAGAAATATTAGAGTATAATTCCCCTGGATATATGAGCTTTATAGATGGATCTTGGAAAGAAAATAATGCTTTTTCAGGACTAGGTTGGTTTTGTTCTCTGCCGAATGAAAGTTCGCAAAGTATGGCAGTTGCAAATCTTCGAAGAAGCTTAACCTCTATTCATGCAGAGGTAGAAGCACTCGTCTGGGTAATGCGATGTATGATTGGCCAAGAAAAGCAAAAAGTAGCTTTCTATACAGACTGCTCAGACTTAGTGAAGATGGTGTCTTTCCCGAGCGGCTGGACAACATTTTTTCATACTTGGAGGCGATTTAGAGTGACCAGGAATAGTTCTCTTTTTTTCATCTTTGGTTCCTCGTAATGCAAATGTTAAAGCGGATTCTTCGGCACGAAATATTCGTATTCAACCACATCTTATCACATATCTAAACCCTAAATCCTAAATCCTAAACCCAAAAATTCTACATACACTAAAATATAAAATAAAAGATATCTCACGTATAACTCCAATTCTCAAGAAAATGAAAACATAATGATAACCGTATTTGTATAAGTGATACCGTATAAACGGCCGTATTGAGCCTTATAGCGACCGTATTGAGCCGTATAGCGTTGTATAAGCGGCCGTATTGAGCCCAACCGTATTTGTTAAACGCATAGCTTAAAACAGTACAGTAATCTGCCGTATAGCGTATAACTACCGTATATACGGTCGTCTAGGGCGTATTTTAGAACACTGATATAAACTAAATGTTGTAGTGGTTCAACTAAATAGTTGTAACCGTTTATGAAGAGTTATAATAAAAGACGCAATCTTAGAAGATATTTAATTTATTCGTATTGCAATTTTCTAAAAAAGGAACAACTATAAAATATGGTTTTTAGTTTAAGAACAACTAGAGAATTAGGAAAGTATCTAGGGATGCCGATTTTACAGAAAAGAATAAATAAAGAGACATACGGAGAAGTGTTAGAGAAAGTGTCGTCAAGACTAGCTGGGTGGAAGTGTCAGACTTTGAGTTTGGCGGGTAGAATCACATTGACAAAGGCGGTCTTATCGTCAATCCCAGTTCATACCATGAGCTCAATTCTACTTCCGGCTTCGACCTTGGATAGCTTGGATAAGTTATCAAGGACGTTTCTATGGGGTGGAACAACGGAGAAGAAGAAGTTACACTTGTTAGCCTGGAAAAAAGTGTGTAAGCCGAGAGGAGAAGGTGGGCTGGGGATACGTAAGTCACGAGAAATGAACAAAACTCTTTTGGCTAAGGTTGGGTGGAGATTACTTAGTGATGATAAGAGTCTTTGGGCCCGAGTTGTTCGAAGTAAATACAAGGTAGGGGATGTGCATGATTATACTTGGGTTGTACCTAAGGGAAGCTGGTCGTCGACTTGGCGCAGTGTTGGAGTCGGGTTGAGAGATGTTGTTGCTCGTGGGTTGAGATGGGTTCCAGGAGATGGTCGATTGATCCGGTTTTGGTCGGACCGATGGATTTTAGAGGAGCCATTGTTGAATTGGGCCACAAGCCCATTACCAAATGAAGTGATGAATAAAAAGTTGGAGGATTATTGGATTGTGGGAGTGGGCTGGGATGTGTCGCAACTTGGGCCTTATCTTCCGGAGAATATTATGAAGCGGCTGTATGCGGTGGTGATTAAAGGGTGCCCAGGTCTCGGAGACAGGCTGTCTTGGTCCGGAACTTCAGATGGTAGGTTCACTGTGAAGTTTGCATACGCGATCCTCACACATGATGCTACCCCGAGACCAGACATGGAGCGTTTTTTCAAGCAGGTTTGGTCTGTAGTGGCTCAAGAGAGAATACGGGTGTTCCTTTGGTTGACGGGACACCAAGCGATCATGACTAATGTCGAGAGAGTGCGGAGACACATGGGAGAGAGTGATGTGTGTCAAGTTTGTCGGGGAGCAGTGGAGACGACGATACACGTGCTGAGGGACTGTCCGGCAATGTCTGGAATCTGGTTACGAGTGGTACCACAATACCGGAGGCGTGTTTTCTTTGAGCAGAGCCTCTTGGAGTGGTTATTTGATAACCTAAGGGAACGATCACGACCGGGAGAAGAGAATTGGACCACATTGTTTAGTTGTGCGGTGTGGTGGGCGTGGAAGTGGAGGTGTGGGAATGTTTTTGGTGAACAAGGGAAGTGTAGGGATCGGGTCAGATTCGTAAAGGAGTTAGCGGAGGAGACAGTACGGTCTCATTCTCTGGTCCAAGGTGGGACGCGGTCGGAGATTCCAATTGAACAGATTATAAGTTGGAAGAGACCAAGGGAAGGGTGGGTTAAGATTTCAACCGATGGTGCCTCTCATGGGAACCCGGGGCCAGCGACGGCTGGAGGAGTGATCCGGGGTTTTGACGGAGAGTGGTTAGGCGGCTTCGCCTTGAACATAGGGATTTGTTCAGCACCTTTAGCAGAGTTGTGGGGAGTATACTATGGGCTCGTTATTGCATGGGAGAGAGGTTTTCGACGTGTGGAGCTTGAAGTGGATTCCAAGTTGGTGGTTGGTTTTTTGCATGCAGGGATAAGCGATGGTCATCCGCTGTCTTTCCTGGTACGGTTGTGCCAAGGCTTTATTTCAAGGGACTGGCTAGTCCGGGTTACTCATGTGTATAGGGAGGCTAATCGTCTTGCAGATGGATTAGCGAACTATGCGTTCTCGTTGGATCTTGGTTTTCTTTGTCTAGATTCTTGTCCTGATAGTGTTCATTCGATATTGTTGGATGATATTAACGGGATAGGAGTCTCGCGTTTTGTTCATTTGTAATACTTTATTTTTAATTTTATGAATAATTAGGGGGAGTCGATTGACTC
The DNA here is from genome assembly GCA_019202795.1 of Arabidopsis thaliana x Arabidopsis arenosa. Taxonomy (NCBI): domain Eukaryota; kingdom Viridiplantae; phylum Streptophyta; class Magnoliopsida; order Brassicales; family Brassicaceae; genus Arabidopsis; species Arabidopsis thaliana x Arabidopsis arenosa. The sequence goes on along the minus strand of CM032919.1, from coordinate 4,929,817 downwards.
CCCTGGAAGCACCAAAAAAAAGAACAAAAATTTAGCGAAAGATTGCGGTAAAAAGATACTACTGCTCATAAGTTAAAAAACATTTATTTAAATTATTATTGTTATATAAATTTTTTTTATTGGTTACAGTGACATACCCGATAAAAATTTAAACGTGAAAAGAAATGGTTTTCTTTTTTACGCAATCATGAGAAGAAAATGTTTTGATATAAAAGAAGAAAAAGTGAAAGCATGGATATTGCTGTTGCATGATAACGACGAGCAAGTAGCAGCATATAATTATATGTATTATCCAATACTTTAATGATTTATAGGTCATGGCTGCCACTTAAGTCACAAAGTGTCTGCCAAATCAACGTACAAACAAAGACAAATTTAAATACTCATTTTCTTTTATTTTAGGTGATAATTAAAGATTAATTTTGTAAGGATACAAATTAAGAAATCATAAAAAAAATTAATTTTTATTTTTTTACATAAAAACCTCACTAACTGTAGTCTGTAGATAATTCAGTGTAAATAATTCAACCAACAAAAAAATATAATGGGTCAAAAATATTAAACATATTTAACTTTTGCATAGAAAATAAAAAAATCACTTAAAATAAAACAGATGATCTCAAGTTTTTTTGATTTTTTTCTTTATAAACTCTTCTTGAATCTTGATGATGATGATATATAACATATTCAATATGAACATTTTTTTCTGAAACTAATATATTTTGTAATTTATTATTTACTACCTCCTTAATATAATAAATTTTGTGCGGTCAAAAAAATAAATAGATAATATTTTGTATAACAACATGAGATTCACCAAGTAACCCTACGGAATTGATGTTGTGACACTTGAAACGCATGAATGAAATCTAGGAACTATTTTTCTAGCTGTAAGATGTCTAAACAATGTCAAAAAGTTGACAAAACCAGTCTTTTTTTGTCTCGATTTTGCATGATTCTACAACGGGCGAAGAATATGTGTGTTATGCTGACCACATTAATTCTACAACTGTTCAGACTTCAGCTATTAGTACGAGAGAACAAAACCCCCTTTTTATTTTATAAAAAACATATAATCCTGAAAAAAACCTTCAAATAGAATCTGAATAGAAAGAAGCATTAACAATGAGAATGACGCCAAGTGCCTGCCCGAGTAGCTATGGTATCCATAGTTCACTTTCTTTCCTGCATATGTAGGGTAAGTACTTTATGCTTTCTTCGTCTATCTCACACAAGGTGCAGAGTGGCTTGTTGACTCGAATTCGCGTTAGTATAGCTGTCAAAGTGAACTTAAAATTTCATAGTTTTATGAAATTAACCTTAATTGTATGATATGCAATATTTTTTTTACAGAGATTTCTCGCTGAAATAAAACTCTTTAATTTAAGAGAAAATCTGTGTTTATATTTCGTTTTTTTTTTCATTTATATGGTTTCTTTTTTTGTGAGAAATGTTTATTTATGGAGAAAGATATATGAGACTATGAGAGCAATGTAAGACGTGAGGTGAAAGTGCTATGCACATTGTCTCTTTCTTTATAACTCAAAATCTTCCCTGACACTTTTTAAATATGTTAAGTTAAGTTTTTGTTTTTTTAGTTTATTACTCTTTTTAATAGTTTTACCAACAAAAATGTTTTGTTTTTTATTAATACTTAACACTTCACATTCTTATCTTATTTTCAATTTTGTATTATCTTATAAAAATTTTTTATACAGAAAATTTTCTCATATGTACGATTATTATCTTGTATAAAACTTGTATATAAGGGGTGTGTCAAAAATGCATGGAATAGATATATCATACAAATTGAATATGTTTGACTGTTACCATTTAAAATTTTAGATAATTAACTAAAAAATGCAAAAAAAAACACAGTCAAAATTTCGTTAAATTAAGCTAAAATTAGTTTTTTTTTAAAAAAAACTAGATTCGACAGATCTTTCGATCCAGATTATAGTATACATATAACAAAAAAATATTTTTAAAAAAAAACCGAAACCAATCCAAATAATCAATCAATAATCAGGAATAAACTATATTTTTAAGCTCGGATAAATAAAAATTTGTTGATGAAAAAAAAAAAAAAAAAAAATTTGTAAAAGAAAAAAAAAAGGAGAGCACCGAATTAACTGACAGAGAACTTGGTCACACTTGTTGGCGGCTAAGATCAAAAGAACGGGTAATAATGTAAATAAACATAAATCGAGGGGCACTTTAAACTCCATAAAGATAAAGCTAAGGACACAACCGTAAATACAAAAAGAAAGTGAGAGATGCGGTCACGTGAGATGCATTTATAACCCTCCGATGAAAGCCACGTGTCACTCCGATCTAAATATCTCGACCTTATCGGGTCCCACACTTCCAATCCTCGACCTTATCCACCTTACGTAGACCAAAGATCCAACCGCCACGTCACACATAATTCAACGGCTCAGATCTCCCTAATCGCCTTTAAATCATCGCTTCCTTCTTGAAACAAAGAACTCTCAACAACAAGTTTCAAAAAACCCCAAAAACTTTAGTTTCTTAACAATTTCAACCCTATGGGCTTACTTGATCATCTCTGGGATGATACCGTCGCTGGTCCACGGCCAGAGAACGGCCTTGGCAAGCTTCGTAAACACCATACCTTCAGTTTCCGACCTAGCTCCGGCAATGGTACGCCGTGTTTTGCTAAAAATTGAACCGATGAATCTAATCTATATAACATAATCTAAAATTAGTAAACATGCACTAAAGTATTTGAATCTGATGATCGTTCTCATGTTAAAATTGATTAGATCGTTGGTTTGATGTAATTTTATTGATCTGGATTTTAATGGATGTGATTAGATCAACCGGAAGCTGGAAGTGCGAGATCGTACGGTGAGGATTCGCAACCGGAAGAGGCTGTGAAAGTTACAAGAAGCATCATGATTGTTAAACCACCGGGTTATCAAGGCGGTTCAGCTCCGGCTTCTCCGGCCGGTTCAACTCCGCCGCTATCTCCTTTCTCTCCGCCGCTGTCTCCGTTCTCTGGTGAGTTTTTTTTTTTTTTTTAATTTGTTAGTTGGTGTAGGTGAAACAGTACACTCACTTAATTCGTTAAAGGGTAGTTTGGTCATTTCACAGTGTCACTTACATAGGTCTTGTCGACAAAATAAGATAAAGATTTGTCCCATAGTGTTGTTCATTATGATTTTGTTACATCAATTTGGTTAAGTTATATTATTGATTAGTCCATATTGGTTGAATTAGGTCATTAATGTTGTCTAATCAAATGTTGTTATACGTACCTAACATAATAAGATTTGACTAGTATGTGGATGTGAACATTTCATTTTCTTAGATTTTAATATATGGTTGAAGAGTCAAATTTTTTTTATGGTTTATGTGAATGAAAATGAGGTTTAATTTACTAACGAAAAGCGATCATTTTGGGATGTGAACGGAGCAAACGCAGGAGGAAAGGAACCCTTTCGGTTTAGGAGACGGTCGACGTCGGATGCGTTCGATAAGGCAGCAGGAGGATCAGAGACTGGACCAAGGAGCTCTCCTCCTACTTACGGCATGTGATCTCTAACACAAATCATGAAAAGGAGAAAAGAAAGAAGAAAACAGAGTACCCGAAAACGCTGTCGTTTTGACAACATGAAGTGGTGGTTTTTTGCTTTTGTAGGCCAAAGAGGTGTTCTCTTATGTGTGCGTTGTATGAGTTCGTTTGTGTGTTTGTTTCTATATGTAATTTCGTCTTTTCGGTAATGCTTTTTTGCGTTTGTAAATTTTTGCTGGAATGATAATAAAAACATGTAGATGCTTAACTTCAGCTCATCTCTCATATCCAAGTAGAGAAGCAATGGACTCAAAACACTACATTCTGCTTTTTGGACATCAAAGTCTCTTCATAGGCCATGCGAAAACGACTCTTTGAACTTTTCCTACACTGCAAATTAAGGAAAAAGAAAGGAGATGGATAAATGGATAGAGATAGGAAACTTGTAAGGCCTACCGTGTTTAATTCTGAAAATCTCTAAATAAAAGAAGAGAAATTGTTAGAATTACTCGGAAAAATCGGTAAAAAAACCCTCACCTTTTTTAAAACACATATAAAAAACTTTTAACTTTTTTGTGAGGTTTTAAACCCTCACATTTACATAAATGGTAAAATAAATTCTAATATTAATAAACTAATTTATATAGACAAATCGTTATACGAAAACATAAATCAATATCAACAATTTAATTTAGGATTTTTTTCTTCTAAAATTCTAGTTTACAATCTTTTTCTAAATAGAAAATTTTTAAGGCATCATGTAAAAAAGTTAAATAGTGAAGTTTTATTTGGTTGTGTTACAAATTTGTTTAAATTAAAGTTTGAGTTTACTAGTAATAGAGTTTATTTTACCATTTATGAAAAAGGTGAGGGTTTAAAAACCTACAAAAAAGTTGAGAGTTTTTTTTATATGTTTTAGGAAAAGTGAGGGTTTTTCTACCCATTTTTCTGAAATACTCTGTCTTATATATATATATATATATTTAAAACATCCTATTTTCTGGTCATTTTTAGTTTTGACCTTTCTTGAATTTTAAAGACCATTTTACTTCTATTTGAAAAATAAAATATTTCAATCAACAAAATGAAAAAGTAAATTTTTCCACCAAAAATTTTCTCGACGAAAAATTTTCCGAGAAAAGTTAACCAGTAATTTTTTTACGGAAAACGTGATCCTGGAATTTTTGCGGAAAATGGATTTACAAGGACTTATAAAGAGTTTTAAAAGGATTTACAAGTGTTATAAAAGATTACAATAGTTGTTAAGGGTTTTAGAATTTAAAAAGGGGTTTAAAGGGTTTTGTAAGGTTTATAAAAGATTTACAAATTTTTTTTAAGGGATAATGAGAAAATTTTGGCGCGAAATTTTTTTGGTGTTGCAAAAAACTTTTGCCAGGAAAACTTTTATCTTCTCAATATCTGCTCTCACTAAAAAAATGGTAATTTAGTTATTTTGTACATAAAAACGGTGTATATTTGAAAATAGACAACATGAAGGTATTTTTGAAAAAGAACATAGAAACAAATTCATTTGCAAATGCCTCTTGGTTATATTGATAGTAGAAAATTAATTTTAAAATTGTTTGGATACATAGATATAAAGTAATTGGATTTTTATAAATATTTACTAAAACAAAGGTTATTCTCTAAAATGTACATAAAAAAACTAGTATAAATTTGAAACAATCAAAGCGAAACTAAATTACAATGAAATATTATACTTCATGTAAATCCTAACTTTTTTCATTTCTAATGAAATATTTACATTTTTAGAAAAAAAGCCAAAGTATAATTTATTCACATCATTGTAAAGGGAAATATATAAAACCTGCAAATTTTGAAAAAATATTACATTCCTCTTATATATGGATCTCGTTATGATTTTTAGTTGATTTTTTAAAAACTAATTAAATTTGAATAAGTCAAAAACCTAAACTTTTCTCACCATATAAAAACCCTTTGGTTCCGGTAGGTCTCTTACGCCTCGACTTCTCCTCTCTACGCTTAACAAAATTTGCTGCCACTTTCTGGAGAAATTTGCTACACACAATATCCACAACTTCTTCCAAGTTGTGTTCTTTGAAAAATATTTGAATATTTGTGTGTGGAGGACATCAATGTCAAGGTATTAGGAGAGTTGGTGTAGTACTCAGATATTATAAACTATGTCATTTTTATTATTATTCTTCCAAGTTCTTAGATGTTATAAAAACCCTCTCGTTCCGCTTGGTCTCTTACGCCTCCACTTCTCCTCTCTACGCTTAACAAAATTTATTGCCACTTTCTAGAGAAGTTATGTTAATTTACCTAATCTCTTGACAGTGAGGACCCTCACACATAATATCCACAACTCTATGTTGCAGGAACTAAAAGTTAGATATAATAAAATTAAATGAGCTCCTTCGATTAAAGGCAACTCTCACTCTTAATTTGAGATTCCATTATATAGATCTACCGAAGAATTACTATACCTCCTACGTATTTAAAGTTGACATCCTGTGATTAATTAATATCCTAAAATCATTCAAGAATCTTTTTTATTGCTCACAAATTGCCAACTTTAGAGAGTTGTAATGTGTAATAATTAAAAAAATAAAGTACTTCAAATTTAGACTTAGAGATTGTAAACTAATCATCGTCTTAACCATTCAGTCGTATCGTAGATTCATTTCCACCGTCGTGAGTATCAAAGCGAAAAAAATTTGTATGCGATTACTGTTACTATTTTCAAGTTTTGTTTTCTCAAAGTTTTTAGTCGTCAAATTTTTCTCCCTCTTCATGGGTTACGATTTCATAAAATTCGAATTCTTTTCATGAAGTAGAATTAATACCATTACTTACAATCTATAAGTCTGAAGTCGACCAGAATTGAGACCAAGAGACAATTGATGGGACTTAGGGTTTACAGAGACCAAGGTGAGATGATGAAAAGACGAGAGGAAAAGACACTCAACATTCAGATACAGAAAAAAAGAAAACATTAATACCTCACCCCACACATACACGCATCAGAAATTTTGGAAAACTAAATAAAGCCCATATCTTTGTCTCTCGGTGAATTATCTCTTGTATTTAAGATTCAAATTTCTTTTTCTCTCTTTCAATCTTTTTTTTCTCCAATTTTCTCATTTCTCATGGCCGACGAAAACTTTTTAGCCAAAATTTCTAAATTTCTGTTCCTAGATTATGATGGATTGAGTAAGTTTACTGAGTATTTCACGAAATTGACTGGATTATTTCTCATACTGATTTCTAGAAATCAATTTTTATTTCCAAAACCAATAGCGCTGCGTGACATTGATTGGTTAGATTGGTGTAATATACTTCTGGAAATTAGATTAGCATCTTCTCAAATAGCTTCCCATTGGGCATTGAACACATGTATGTTTTAATTTTGTTTTTAATTTGGTTTTGAAATTATTTTTGAATTTTGTCTGCATTGTAGGAAGATAAACTCAGATTCTTAACTCGATTTGCCTCATAACTTCAATTGTGGCGGTTGATGCTTCTTTTCTCGGCGTTTTTCCTCTGACTATATTTGTGATTGCCTATTCAAATTCTTACGGAAGAAGAAGAATTTACTCATACAATCTTTGATACAAGGGAAAAAATAAAAATCATCCCACTCTGGAGTGTGTAGAATTAAAAATAAATAGTTAAAGTGTATAGCAGAATGGAATGTGTAATATTGAAATTTATTTTGAAACAAAATTAATAAATTAAATATTAAGAAAAGTATGGATTACTATTTAGAATTCAAATATCATTGATAATTATCTACACTTATTTTGTACACCTAATCTATTTACATTGATAATGTGTAAAAAAATTGTATAGTGTATATATATATATATATATATATATACATACTATGAAATGAGAAAAAATATAAACATAGAATAATTTTATCATAGAATAATTTATCAAACTTTTAAACTAATTTATCATAGAATAATTTGATGTTATATTTTACTTTAAATGATGAGCAAAAAAAATTATAGGAAAATCTTAAATAATTAAATCTGAAAGAAAATGTTATATTTGAGTCCAAAAGAAAAATTGAAGACTTCTTTTATATATATGATTTAAAATCATTACTAGAATAACTAGTAAATTTCTGATTATCTAGAGAGTGAAATATGAAGTTGTGCTGGATTCGACTCATAGATGTTCACGAGATGAATAGGAACACTGAGAAATACATTCTTGTAGCCGTCCAAGTAGCAAAAGATGAGTTGTTGATCGCTTGGTACAAACTGATAACCTGGCAGTAAAAGGTAAGCTAGCGTCGATAGAGGAGGCAAGTTATCAGCTGCCAAAGAAGAAGAAGAAGGATTTCCCGACGGTTGTTGCGTTTGCGGTTCCGGTGAACATCTTTCCTTGCGCTTGTTTCTTACCGGCATCGACATCGAGTAAACTTTGAAGCGTTAACAAAAAATAATATGTAATTCGTCAGATTCAACTTAATTAATGTCTCTTGATTATTTATAATGGTGTAAAGATGGTGGAATATAATGATTTTTAAAATTTTTATCAAAATTAAGATAATATGGATTCGAATTTATCGGATTAGATATAGATTGTTTCGATATCATCATGTTTAGCTAAAAAACTTAAAAATTTTGGAATAATAGCTATCGTTATTCGGTTATTCAGGTCCAAACCGGCCCATCACTGAGTTAGGATCGCACATTTTCTTCTTCCTGATATCTCCGTCAGTCTCCGTAAGTATTTGGATCGATCGGTTGTGCTTGCATTGCTCAAATTTGTAACCTTTCGGATTGTGATCGTTTGCATTTATGAGTAAGTTAATTGTATGTATTGCATAATACATTTCAAAGAATTCATTGTGTAGAATTTATTTTGTACTAATTGTATTTAAAATATTGTTGCAACTTAGTGTGAGCATTAACAACATAACGATAATTATTAATATGGAGGTTACAAAATATGAGAAAATACATAAAATATAATTATTATATATTATTAGAGAAAAAACTTAAATTATTCCATGCTAATGATGTGGATGACATTTGTTTCAATATAAATATGATTGAATTGTTTTTAAAGGCTCTTAAGATTTGATATCTTGCATTTGCTCATATTTTAGTATTGTTTTTTACTTTACTATTATTTATTTATGTAAACATCAATAAACATATGTTATCTATTACTTTTACAAAATATATTGTTGATATAATAAGCTCACAGATAATTTGTTTGTTTGTTGATATAAACTCCCACATAATAGTTCAAATTCATCTTATTTTGCAAGTGGCAAACTAAATTTTTTTCTTATAAAAATCATATGAACTTCAATCTAATTAAAATCATCGAAGATCCAATGATAACTTCTATGTATATTTTTTTTTTAATTTCACTCATCAATTTAAATTCTAGTGATAGATTTTATACTAATAGTTTTATCTTTATAGGATTTAATAAAATAATTTTCGTTTTAATTATAGTTATTTTCTTGTATATTTCACTCTATTTAAGTATGAGTGTTAGGTTTCATTATAATGATTTCATTCTATTTTTCTAGTCTACCTAAATTTAATTTTTTTGAACTATATGATTCGCTATTTTTTTTATCTTAAGGACCAAATTTTTTTGAACGAATTTTTTTTTCAATTTAAAAAAATACTTAAACCTCAAATTTTAAATAAAATAAACAGTATAACGATTTTTCTATAATTATCTATTGGACCCAAAAAAGTAAATATAATAATACATATATTAAAAAATAAATTACAAAATTTATTCGAGATAAAAAAAAGGTAAGAAATATAGATTTAATAAATGTATTACAATAATTTATTTCATTAAATATTGCATAATTAAAAAACTTACATGAATAATTTAGAAAATAATCAAACAACAAAAGTAGATAATGGAAATGGATCTTTTCAACTTCATTATCTTGTTGTGCTATGACTGGAATTGATATATTTAACTCTTCATCACCAATAAACCTGAAAATTTTGTTATAACCATCAAAACTTTTAGTATACATATGTGAATTTAAACTAAAAATATGAAAATTAAAGAATAAATAAGTATATTTTAGTACGGCTTTAGAAATATACAAAATAAATACAATGTTAGATATATATATATAATACTTATATATATAATACATTCTAAAATAAATTTAGAATCAAATTCTTGATTTTTAATCCATATAACAACATAAAAATATACACATAAATATAGTAGAAGAAGATGAGAGAATGATTACTTATAAGATGATTATCTAAAATAGACAATGAAGATGCATCTTTCGAAAAAAAAAAACTAATGTAAGAACACAAAACAAATTTATCAAACTTTTAAACTAATTTATCATAAAATAATTTGAAGTTATATTTTACTTCAAATGATGAGCAAAAAAAGTTATAGGAAAATCTTAGATAATTAAATCTGAAAAATGATATATTTGAGTCCAAAAGAAAAATTGAAGACTTTTTTTATGTCATTGATTGAAAAATTAATAATTAATTTTATTTATTAGAATTTAAATAAAATGACACATGTCAAAATTTTGAGTGACACGTGTCAACTTCTTAGAGCATGAGTTATGTGGAAGCCTTACTATATTGTATAAGATATGTGGAAGCCTTACTATATTGTATAAGATATGTGGAAGCCTTACTATATTGTATAAGATACCTAACCCAGGTTAGTATATCAATTTAACATGGATTTCTTGTGTTGGATATTACAAATAGCTTGAATTATCTTGGCAACCATGGAATATTACCCAAATACCTCAAAAATTGGCTCATGAGACTAAGTTAGGTGAATCAATAACGCTAAGAAGTTCATCCACCGATATCAATAATTTAGAGATATCGATTTATATAGATCTTTGACAACAATTTCAGTAACTTACATGATAAATATAGATCAAACTGTAACCTCATACCAAATCAGAAGCTTTGGTTTTGGAATGTTTTCTAGGGGGGTTTTTGGGTTCATGGAATGACAAAACCAAAATGAATAAAAATGATGGAAAATGCTTACAAAACAGCGGTGTTATATATCAATGTGCTAGGAAATTAAGAATATATTTAAAGGAAAAAGATAAAAATAGTCATGAAATATCTGATGATGTGGTAAGACGAGCACATCTTGCACATTGCTGATCCTAAAGATCATGTTTAGGTAAGTCCTCCAACTCATAAAAATTCGGGATATCCTTAAGAAAACTAGACACCAAAGCTCGATATATAGTCATTTGAACAAACAAATATCCAAGTATGAAAGAGGCTCAGCGAGCGACAAAGTCTATATGATGAAGACCTTGTTTTGGCGGTCCCAACTAAGTAAGAGTTATGAGTTTTATGGAAAAAAAGAGGTTTCGGAAATCTCCAAATCTCTAGAAAACCGAGCAACTTTGTAAATAAGTTAGATATCTTCGTTCTCCCAAATTGAGAGAAAATATATTCTAACATGAACTTTTCTCTCTCTTCTTAATTATATTTTTTCTTCTCAATTTTAATTTTGATTTAGTCCGTTAGACCTTATCTTAAATAAATATAGGATTAACATATAGACTAATTAGAGCAAACCAGCCAGTTAAAGTAAACAAGTCTAGTTGAGAAAAGTTATCCAAAACATCAAATTAATTTTGGTTACACCAATCCATATGACTAAAATTATGCAGTTTCTTTGAATTTTTCAACCGAATATTACGTGGTTGTTCAAATTATCGCCACCAACGTTAGAATACCTGAAAACAAGATATGGAAATCTAGCAACATGTGCTTTCTCTAGTGTCGGCCCAAATTCTATAGATGCCTAAAGTCCAAAAATATTTTTGTTTCCCATTTACAAACAAAAATACAAAAAGTTGAAAATTTCACTAGGCAAGACTTGAACTCGTTGCCTTTATCCAATTATTCAAACAACAACCACTGTAATATGTGACTTTTTAAAATTTGATGCCTCTTAAAATTAAAATATATCTTGTTACCTAAAGCACCAACTTGATGTAATTTATTGTCAGGATCGGGCCTGGCTTTCTCCTCCATTTCCATAACCTTAACGGAGTTTCGATACCATGGTTCTATGTATGGACTTGAAAGAGAAGATACATTTGATGATGAAGCATCGACGATAACTGATCCCCAATCCCGTCTACCGGTAGCTTGGTATCCTCTTCCGTACCAACAACTTTCCAATATCTTGTATTCAGTTATGTGTTACACTCCTTAGAATGATACTAACAATAGCAAGACGAAAACCTTTAGAAAGTACATCTTCCTGAGGAAAACAAAATCCACCAGTTAATGCTTCTAGTCAATTAAAGAGTACATCACATATTCTAAAGTTAATCTCATGACTGTTAAAAACTTTTTCATCTTCTTCATCATCTCCTTTATATTTCATTCTTCGTCCAGTTAATAGCTTAACCTATATAACCGAAATTGTCGAAACCTGTTTCAAAAACTCGAAAAAACTCTTAATCTTGAAAATATAACTCTTACCCTATATTTTTGTTTAATTTGTGACTTCAAGTTGGATTTATGTTGTGCAAGAGGACCAGTCCCACTTGTTAACGTCCATCCATTGCCGGGCATGAGTGGTTTTATTGCAGAATGAATTGTTTTTTTTTTGGAATAATTACCAGCCAAAAATATTTCTTAATTTCCAAATTTTTCATTATTTTTGTAATGGCAATTGGAATGATATAAACTCCTATATATTTATTATCTATGTCACGCCAAATGTTTTATGGATACAAGTTAATTAATGTTAAACTTTTATTTTGATTCTAGACCCCTATAGTTATTTCTTTTCATCTCTACTAGGATTTAACCCGCAGTACACTGCGGGTCAAGGTATTTATATGGATTTTCATATAACACCTTTCAAAATGTATTTTGTATTTTTTACAAAATAAATATAGGTCTTTTTATTGATTTTTTATTAGTTAGCAGAGAGAATAATCTTGTAACTCAAATATATATAATTGTTTGATTTGCGGGTTAAAAAACTTAATTGGCATTAATTTATTAAAAAATATGTATTGGTTAAATTTGTTAATTCAAAAAAGTATGAAAGAAATTAAAAAAAAAAAAAATGTAAGTTTTAATAGTGTTAATAACTGTATTTGATTAGTTGGTAAACATCATCCATTAATTTACTATTAGTTAATCAAATAATAAATTAGAAACGATATTTCTAAATTAGAAACTATTAGCTGTGGACAAAAATTGGCTATTTCAAAATTGGCTTAGTTAAGCCAATCTAATATAGCTGTTGACAAAAAAAAAAAAGAAACTATTAGTCCTAATGTTTTTTGTTTACATTATATTTTTTCAACTAGATTTTAACCCGCGGTACACCGCGGGACGATTTGTTTTAAAAATTTAATGGTTATATATTATATAATAAAGTGTGCAAATTGTATCAATTAATAAGACATTTATATTTTATAGTTTACAATTGTTATTAAGTAACGGTATACCACAAGATAATTTTTGTTTTATAAAATTTACTTTAATCAAGATCATTCGATATGTTTAATATTGGTGGTGTTAAAACGGTAATAAAATGAAGATTTAACTGTTTTGAAATTTTTTTAAAAGCTTAAAATTTAACATTTTCGGTAAAATTAAGCAGTTAAACTAAAAAACCAAATGAAACGGTATATAATTTTAAATTTGGATGCTTATCAAGTTGAGCTTCTTGTTCATTCGGATTTGAATTTATTTTGATCTTATTTATAATATGATTCTGATACAATATCTAAACATTTGAGCTGATATGAGACGTTGAACACACACCTTTTTCATCAATTGGGTAATATATATCCGTTTTAAAAATTTTGAATCCCAATATATGCAAAAAAAAATGAGATTTTTTTTTTAAATTTATGTATTATATGTCGATTCAAAACAGTTAAAAAATGTTCAAACAAAGATGATAGGTGAATTGTATTTCTAAATCTTAACCACACCTCTAAATATCTATATTTTTAAATATGGAATATCCGGTTCATAATTTCAGATATGTTTTGACCCGATCCAAAAAAAGATATGAACTATCCGGTGTAAAATTTATGAAGGAAATTTTTATCGGGCCGGATACCAAATTTGTCGGATAACAATTTAACCCACCCGCTAAAAATGTACTTCAAAAATACTAGTATAGATAAATAAAAAATTTCTTAATTTACTGCTATTTTATAGTAAGAGGATTCTTCTACCCATAATTAGTATTGGATTTATCCTGATTTTTTGCTCTCACTAGCAAGTAACAAGGTCGAATCCATTTTATCTAATTATATTTATTAATAGTTTTCACGAACTAAAACAAGCATTAAAGTGAATTGTAATCAGAAGTAAAGTTTTTAACAAAGCATTATGTTTATAGATGTTATCAGTGCTAATTGGTTTTTCATGTGGGATGTGGCAAGTTTTCTCCAAAATCAAACCACACTTCCCACCCCCAACACCTACTCATGTTCCTAACATGTGAAGCACCTAAAAACGCATACAAAAGGTGCCTTCTTTGCGGGAGTAAGTGTGAAGGACGACTTCACCATTGTGATGAATGTAACCAAGTCGCCTTGATCCAGTGGTAAAGGGAGGTAATTCCCACCACCTGGGTTCGAGTAGCATTGGCCACCGAGGTTCGAGCAATTTAACATGGTTTCCCTGGGCCCCAAGATTATTCTTTGGGCCTAGAAATCTTTTAGGATCACCTGAGTTATCAAAAAAAAAAAAGGAATGTAACTTCAATATATGCTTTCAGCGTATGAGAAATCCACCACCACTTGTTGTTGTAAGCCCAACCACACATGAACATCAACTTCATCTTGTTCCAAGACGTATCGATTTCACGTGCAATGCTTGTGGGACACAAAAAGACCAAAGCCCTTATTTATGACTTCACTATATTTTCATGATTCATTGGGAGTGTATCGATTTACCCCGCGTTATAAACATCAACCGCCATGATAATCGTATCTCCTACACTTGTCTTCTTGGACATGGAAACTGGACGTGCGGAGTATGTCGTAAAAATGTGAATATGGGTTTTATTCTTGTTCCAGTTGTTTTAACTATGTTGTTCATTTAAGATGTGCAACAAGAAATGATGTATGGGACATGATCGAGCTGGAAGGGACTCCCGAAGAGCTAGAGGAACCTCCGTTCATGGTGATTAATGATAACAATATAAAACATTTTAGCCATGATCATAACTTACGAATCAACGAAGTTGGTAGGATTCTACTGGAAGGACACTTTTTCAAGCTTGTGTCTTCCAAATATATTAGAACCGTTCTACAATTGCAACCAGTGTGATTTCATTCTTCACCAAAATGTGCTAACCTTCCTCGAAGAAACGACATGTCTGCGACAACCAACCATTCACACTAAATACAAATTATGAATGCAACGTTTATATGTGTGATCTTTTTCATCAAAGATTCAACGGTTTCAGGTACATGTCTCTTATAAGATTTAGTCTAGATGTATGATGTGGTTCGATTTCAGACCATTTGTACACGAAAGTCATCCACATCCTTTATACTACTATGAAGATATTTCCAAGTCTTGTACTGCATGTGAACAAATGACTAGAAAAGTGTTTAGTTGTGACGAATGTGACTTTATTTTGGACTTCAAATGTGTCCTCTTACCACAAAAGGTAATGGTACATAGATACGACGACCATCCTCTCTTACTGTCTTATAGTAAAAACAGTGTGGATGGAGAATATTGGTGTGAAGCATGTGAAACAAAAGTGAATCATTAGAAATGGTTTTATACATGTAATGATTGTAGGACCACGTTGCATATTTCCAGCGTTGTCGGAGACTTATCGTATATTATACCAGGTTCAAAAAATAAGATGGCCGGATGCAGAAGTGGTAACCATCATGTCTCTTTGTAGCAAGCTAAGATCACCGATTTTTCTAAGAAGCGTATATATAGGATGAGATATTTTGTCTTCTAAGAATGATGAAAAGATGTATGCTAGATTGGAGGCATTTGATTGATTTCATATTTTTCATTTATAAGTCATCTAGTTTACAATATATTTAGCAAACCAGTCTAGTACGGTAAACAGGTCTAGTTGATTTAACGTCAAGGCAAAGATATAAATTTCTAGAGATAGACACATCACAAGCATCCTATTAGTTTAGGTTACACCAATCCATCTGACTAAAGATAATGCTATCTTTTTGAAGTTTCACCCGAATATTACGTGTTTGTACAAATTATCGCCACCATCAATGTTTGAATAGCTCATAACAGGATATGGATATCTTGCAACTTGTGCTGATTTCTCCTCCATCGCCAAAACCTTACTGGAGTTTCGATACCACGGTTCTACGTATGGACTCGAAGAAGAAGGTACATTAGATGATGAAGCATCGACGATTACTGATCCCCAATCCCGTTCACCGGTAGCTTCGGTTATCCTCTTTCGTACCAACAATTTACCTACATCTTCTCTTCTTTTATGTGTTACACTTCTTAGAATTGATACCGACAATAGCAAGACGAAAACCGCGTCTTCCTCGGGCAGAAATTCTACAGCTTGATGCTTCCAATCGATCAGAGCAGTTGCTTTTTCTGTTGGATCTTCTTCTGTTGATCTAACAACTGTTACAAAACCCCCGTCGTCTTCTTCATCTTCTCCTTTATACTGCATTCTTCGTCCAGTCAATATCCGAACCTATATTACCAAAAATGTCAAAAACCGGTTTGAAAAACGCGAAAAAAAAACACTTGAATCTCGAAAATCATACCAGCGAACTGGGGTTTCTTGAATATAAACCAAGTTCTGAGATAGTTTCTGATGAGTCCCAACGGATGCACAATTCGTCTCCAGTCGAAAATTCCCAAGCAGCCTCCCAATCCTCCACTGGTTCCTTAGGCGTCACGGTTCCAACCACTTTCGCTGTACTAGACGAGAAAACACAATGATCGGTAGACAGCTTAAGGCTGCGATTGTTTCAACTTTCTTAAAAAACTGAACATAATTTTTGCAAGCTGTTAACACAAACACCAACACAAAACAGAGTTTCTTCTTGCAGCCCAAGCCAACTTACCTGGAGCTTTACCGATTGAACCCTCGACATAAGACCAAGAACCTACTCGAATCTCTGTTATCCGCTCCTCTGAGTTCACCGGGGATGGAACTTCACTTCCGCGTTTAAACATTCCCTTCCCAACTCTAAACAAGATTTAGAATTAAAAAACAGTCAGTCAGTTCAAGGAATATCAGTTTCATTAAGAAGAATAATAGATTGCGCGGTTTACCGGATGCGGATAACGAAGCATTCCCGTCCAGCATGATCAAGCACAGTCCGGGTAAGCCATCTTCCTTCTTGAGGTCGGAAGTTATTTGTTCTTTGAACTGAATCAGATATCATAGCACCTGAATCATCGGTAACTCGATCCGGTACAAATCTCAGCAAGTAGGGCGCTTGAACTGGGGGTGTAACCGATGCAAACACACTCACTTGCTTACCGAGAAACCTACCAGACGCTAGAGAATGCGCTCTTAACAGATCATTCCAAGGAAACTCAATCATCCCTTCTGGTTTTCCGCTTTTGAAGCAAATCCCACGAGGACGGTCACAATGTGATTCCAAAACAAACCCTAACGTACCAAACTCACAGTAAAGATGCCACGCTTTCTGCCACGACGCATCGCAAGATAAATCAGTCATTTTCTTATCCAGCTGCAGCTTCCTATGACATCTAGCAACTCTCAAACGAAGAAAACTCCGATATATCGACACATCCCGCTCTGCCTTTGGATTCAGCCTTAGAAACACACACAACTACCAACAAAAAAAAGAATCATTCAGATATGAAAATCACTTCCTTCAGAGTCAAGTAAGTCATTACATCAAAGCACAAACTTACTTCCAAGACAAATCTAGGTCGAATGGACTTATACGCGGTGTTAACATCCATATCAGAGACAGGCCAATAAAACACTGTGTTGTTACTTAAACCAGACTCATTCGCTATTATCGTCAATTCGCCACCTGCTTTCTCATACGGTTGATTGAAGTATCTATCCCACAGCTCTTTCGTTGTTTCCACTTCTGTTTTCTCTACCTTTTCTCCGACTTGTACCACTTTTCTCGTCATCTCCTCCAACATTTCATCAACATCATCTTTATATACCGTCGGGTAGCTCTGATGCGTAAGCCACATAAGAAGTATATCCGAAGCTGGAATAAGACTAGAAACCTCATCCTTAAACTTATGTAGAATCAACAAAAACCCTTTGTAACGTAACCGAGCAGCGATCAAGTAAACAGTTTCAGACATGTATGGTGCTGAAAACTTCTCCCAAAGAAACCTCTGCTTCTCCACTAGACTTTTAATATCTTCATTAACTGAAGAAACAGTCTCAAGTGAATCAGGATCAGCTCTGTTCTCAAAACTCTCCAACGGATATCGTAAACTCCAGATTTTCTCGCATTGTAAAACCGCGTAATCCTCGTTCTCTTCATCGTAAATCGCAGGCTTCCCTATAAGTTTTGAGAATCTCTTTTCACAGTAATCCCTATAACTCACCTAAACAAAGATAAATCAAACTATAATACCAAATCAAATCAAAATCTTTGTATTACAAGAGATGAATTCAGAGCTTACTGGATTCAAACAATGACAAAACCAAACCCATTCAACATCAAGAGGAGGCAAAATCATTGGTGGCTTCAAACCAACCGTTAGATCAGAAATCAACGGCATCCATAGCTCATCATACCTTAAAGAATTCACATTTTATTACATGATCATAAAAATCAAATCTTTAAGGAACAAAACCAATAAAAATCCAAACTTTGGGGACCAAATGAATCATAACCGTCGGATCAAAAACTCAGGAGAAAGAGTAAAGGTGAAGTTTTTTTTGTCACCTTCTAATAGCTTCAGCAATAACGGGTGGATGATGAAGCCATTGACAATCTCCGACGGACCTTAATAGTGCGATGAGACGTCTCGCTGAAGAAACTATATCAGCTCCGATTCTCACGGCGTCAACTTCTGAAATCTCGCTTAGACTCCGTGCCGCAACACCGTCGGCGAACTCCGACCGTTCAAGAGACATCAAGTTCTCGGAGAGAGAGTAGGAGAGTATCTAAAGACAAGACATTGACGGTTTTGTCGAATGAAGAAACAGAGATTTGGCGTATAGAGACCGTGAAAGAATAAAGTGAACAAACAGTCTTGTTTTGTTTTGTTTTTTTAAATTTTGTTTTGTATTTAATTGTTGTCAATTATTATATTTAAAAGAATATATTAAAGTAGACAATTATTTTTGTAAGAAGGCAGCGAATCATGTCGAGGCACAAGCCACCAAATGGTGATGACAAACCAAACCTGGAATATTTTAGTTGGATATAAAGTAGTTGATAAGTTATGATTTCTATGTATAGCACCACTAGAGCCATACTTGTGTTTTATATGATTGGATATTTTTTTTTTCTGTTTTTGACTAAAACTATCGAATTACTTTTGAATACCTAGCATTATCTTTTTGATTAATGTTTTTAGTGCAGGATTTTTAATCATTGATTTCTTTTTTCAAGATTATTATTATCTTGTGGTTGTTTTCTAAGATTGTTGGAAATTGCCAGCTCAAAAAATGGAGATTGTTGATATATATATGATCGAGGTTATTTGAGATGTTATTATTTTCTCAAACCTCCAATTACTTAGTATCTTAGTGTTCTAAAAAGCTGTCGAAGCGGTTGCCTAGGCCCCGACTAGACGCTAGGCTCTCATGCCACGCCTAGATAACCGTCTTGACCGCCTAAAATTACATAGATTTTGTTTAATGTATTTTTTCAATTTCAATTAAGTTTTATTTATATATCTATAGTTATAAATATTCATATATTGTTTAATATAAATATAAATAAATGTTTTATCTAGTTTTTGTTTATAATTTTATAATTTTTAGTTTTATATAACTTTTTTATATAATATCATATGTATAATGTTTTATGTTATAAACGTCTAAACCGCCTAAAAATCGTCTAGACCCCGATAAGCCGTTTTAGGTGCTAGGCACTAGATCACCGCCCGCTTAGCGCCTAACGCTTTCTTGAACATTTTAAATTAGACAAAGACGGATGCTAACTATTTCCGTATATGTGGAGCTTTAGTAGACCTTCCGAGTAATATTGGTGTGGGAGGTCAGTCAGTCACCGGAAGGTCTCCTGCGATTATGCACATGTTTGTGGTTTTCAATATTATATCTCTTTGAGCGGCCAATTATATAGAAAAGCTTCGGTAGCCAAGTTGGCTTGTGTATGTGTGTAGAAGCGTGATGCTTTTTTTTTTTCCTAGAGTTAAGTTATTAGTCGGTCCAAAATATTATTACTCGTGGCCGGCTTTGATGGTACCCATTTGTCACAATCTAAATCGTTAGTATATGCTGAATAAAATTACCTACATATAATTTAATTTCTTGCAATTAATGCTAATTGTCATTTATTCAAAGCTTGTAGATCATAATTTGGTGTTTGGTTTGTTAAAAAACATGAAACCGAATTACTGATTTGAGGAAGAATATGAATAGTGACAAAAATCCAGTTTTGAAATTATGAGTGAAGTTTCAGTGGTTGAGTTAAGCTTTTATGATCTTATTAGGTTTGAAATTTTTTAGAGCATGTTAATCAATAGCTGGTGTTTAGGGCTACAGTACAACACGCTAATCGACTTGTATTACAAGAATATGAGAATGTAGAAGGATCTAGATCATATTGTAGAATATCTTTAAATATATTTCTAATAATTATCTCATTTATGTATTTATGTATATTAGGAAACTAGGTTAATTAGGTTTAGCATTCTCCTCTCTATATAAACAGATGTATCATATCCTTTATCATTATGAGAGTCAATATACTATTCTTCCAATCCTAAACTCTCATCAATCTCAATAGAGAACTAATTATAAATATATGACTCAAATTTATAGTGCGTATAAGAGATATGTTGTCTTCTTTAATAAATGTTTGTTTATACATCTCCTAGAAAATCATACATATCTATAATAATTTGGATATTATAAATTTTATAGGTTTGGACTTAAAAATTTAATATTTAAAAAAAATCTTTTGAAAATGAATTACAAATACTATAGATGAATTCACTTATAAAAACGATATACATCAAAATTTTAATTTCTGATTAATAACCTTACATGTTGTATTTTAAGAACCTTCTTATAAGATTATCAAAATGAAAATGATGCATATTCAAAAGTTGAAAACTTACATAAACTTTTAGTTATTTTATGAAGAAGTTAGTGGCGATAGCACAAACAATAGTTTAAAAACATAGCATAATAATTGTTTGATACAACAAAATTTCCTCATTCTATGAATATTATATATTATATAAATATATAAAATTTATTGGGGTCGGATCCCACACATTTTCGGTAGGATCCACTTGGATCTGTCCACGTCATTATTACATAATAATCCTCTTGAAATTAAATATATTTTATTCTAAGAATCGCACTTAACCAGTCGGGAGTTCGATTCAGTCTACTAAAAGAGTTCGATCTTTACCAGTACGGAGTTCGCTCTTATTCAACATACAGTTCGCATAGAGAAAGGCCGAAGCGAGGAGAATACTGTTCGGGGTTCGCGGTAGCATCAAAGCATGGGAGTTCGGAGTCAGCAAGAAAGAGTTCGGAAGGCCCACGTGAAGCCCAAGACAAGTTCAAATTCAAGCCGTTTCGGTCAAAATGTAACTTATGTGATTAATGCGGATCAATATGATTACGAGTAGTAAATAGCCGCATTAATCATGTTTTCTCTATAAAAGCAACCTCAAACGCATGTGTTTGAGGGGACACAATCTTTTTACTCCTTACTATCAAGCAATACAACATACTTTTTATCTCACAATTTCGCAAGGCTTTTTATTATTTTATTCTTATCAATATCCTTTACTTTTTTAGTTTCTTGGTTGTTTACCTTTTGGAATTCTTATTTTCATCCATTGATTTTAGAGTTTTTTTCCACAAAAATACTTAAAGACAATCGAGTGTGAAACCTACATCCACATTTTGGCGCCGTCTGTGGGGAGTTACCGCAAAACTCTTTAATCTCAAAATCTCTCTTTCTCAAACCAAGAAACTATGGTTGAGCAGCAAGCTTTGAGCAATGCAATTGCCTTGCTTACTCAGACAACCACCGATCTGACCAACCAGATGGGTACACTCGCTAGTGCCAACACCACTTTTGGTGAAAGGTCAAACTCAATCGAGCAAACCTTAACGAGTGTTCAAACCACCCAGACAAATTTGTCAAACGCGCAGAATACTGTTTCGAGCCGTTTAGATAATTTATCTTCAGCGCGAACAACAATACGTCAGCGCAGCTTATTCGCGACTCCCGGGAATACCCAAACCCCTCTTGCAGGCCAACCCGCTAATACTAGCAACCAGGCAGCCGTAGGGGATGCGACTAATCCAACCAGGGAACAAGTTCCCCAGGGTCAGGGAAATCTTCCTGATGACGACGGATTCTTCATAGAAGATCCTGACGTCACCCTATCAGACGATTTCATCAAAGTTCGTCAAGAGCTTAGTGAAATGAAATCGAAATTTCATCAGGCGACCAGTTCGGCGCCTGAGATCGATCCAGTAATCGAAGAAACTCGTCGAACACCCTTTACCTCGAGAATCTCGAACCTTCGGATCAAAGATTCTCGAAAGGTTAAGTTACCGACTTACGATGCTAAAGGAGATCCTAAAAATCACCTCGCTGCATTTCAAATTGCCGCAGGCAGAATTGATCTAGAACCAGGCGAGGAAGATGACGGATTTTGCAAACTATTTTCCGAGAATCTTTCCGGACCGGCTCTGCTATGGTTCACTCAGTTAGAACCAGAAACTATATACAGTTTTAAGGAATTGTCCTCTGCATTCCTAAAACAATATTCCATGTTTATGGAAAAGGCAACTTCTGATGCGGATCTTTGGAATTTGACCCAAGGTCAGAATGAACCACTTCGCAAATATATCGCTAAATTCAAAGAAGTGATAGCTAAAATTCCTGGGGTATCGCACGCTGCTGCCCTTTCTGCTTTAAGGAACGGACTCTGGCATGAATCCCGATTTCGGGAGGAAATCATCGTCAATCGTCCGAGTACCATCCAAGACGCTTTATTCAGAGCTACTAATTGGATGGAGGCAGAAGAAGAAAAGCTTAGCCTCGCTAAAAAGCATCGGCCAGTAAAATTGGTCGTTGTAAATCCAACTAAGAAGTTCGAACCAAAAGACCAAAAACGGTTCGGAGTTAATCCTGCCACCAATGCTGTAGGAAAACCCTCCCCAAACAGAGGAAGATTCAATCCTCCTAATACTTGGGTTAGAGATGAAAGTACCTATTGCGATATTCATAAAGTAAACGGGCACTCCACCAAAGATTGCAGCGTACTCAAAAAGCACCTCACTAAACTGTGGGCAGCTGGAGAGCTCGCTAATTTCAATATAGAGGAATTTGTGGAATCTTATCATAAAGAAAAAGAAGATTCTGAAGCATCCAATCCTCCTGAAAAGAAACATAAGCCCAATGGGCCCGGAACTCCGAACACTCCTAAGAAAAGGATCGATGTTATAATGGGAGGATCCAAATTATGCCGAGATTCGATCAGATCAATCAAAAGGCACAAGAAATCGGCAGCAATTCAAACTGCTTTGGGTTTTCAGTCAAATGAGCAAACACCTTCTATCTCTTTTGATAATTCGGACACTCAAGGATTAACAGGACCTCATGACGATGCTCTTGTGATAACTTTAGATGTTGCGAACTTCGAAGTAACAAGGTGTCTAATTGATACTGGAAGCTCGGTAGATCTCATATTTCTAAGCACTTTGCAAAGAATGGGAATCAGTAAAGCCGATATTATCGGTCCGCCAGCACCATTGGTAGCTTTCACAAGTGACACTTCCATGTCCTTAGGAAACATAAAATTACCAGTACTTGCCGCAGGGGTTCCAAAACTTGTAGAATTCATTGTTTTCGACCGACCGGCCGCTTACAACATAATTCTCGGAACTCCGTGGATTTACCAAATGAAAGCTATACCTTCAACTTATCACCAATGCGTGAAATTTCCGACCCCTGCAGGAATCGGAACCATTCGAGGTGATCAGGAAACATCGCGTTCTTGCTACCTCATGGGACATCGTTTAAAGCTCAAATAGCAATTAATGATAAACGCGAAGCAAGAGAGCACCTCGCGTTACCCAAGTGGTCTCAGTTCGAATGAAGTTACCACATAAATTGAAATTGATTCCGAATTTCCAGATCGAAAAGTAAAAATCGGTACTACTTTAGATTCAGAAATCAAAGATCAATTGGTAACATTCCTAAAGGAAAATAAACATACTTTCGCCTGGTCGGCAAAAGATATGCCCGGAATCGACAAAAGTATCATCACCCATGATTTAAACGTCGATCCCAGTTTTAAACCAATAAAGCAGAAAAGAAGAAAACTGGGTCCTGACCGAGCTCAAGTGGTCAATGACGAAGTTGATAAGCTTTTAAAAATTGGTTCAATTAGAGAAGTAAAGTACCCGGACTGGTTAGCAAACCCCGTGGTAGTCAAAAAGAAAAATGGAAAGTGGAGAGTATGTGTCGATTTCACCGACATTAACAAAGCATGTCCAAAAGACAGTTTTCCTCTCCCTCATATCGATCGGCTCATAGAATCAACGGCCGGAAACGAACTCTTAACATTTATGGATGCATTTTCTGGATATAATCAGATCATGATGAATCCCGAAGATGAAGAAAAAACATCCTTCATAACAGATAGAGGAATCTACTGTTATATAGTTATGCCATTCGGTTTAAAAAATGCCGGGGCAACATACCAACGTTTAGTTAACAAAATGTTTGCAGAGCATTTGGGCAAAACGATGGAAGTTTATATAGATGACATGCTCGTGAAATCCCTTAAGAAATCCGAGCACATCACACATCTCGAGCAGTGTTTCAAAATTCTGAACGAGTTCGGAATGAAATTAAATCCAGCTAAATGTTCCTTTGGCGTGCCTTCCGGAGAATTCCTGGGGTACATAGTCACGGAAAGAGGAATAGAGACAAATCCTAATCAGATTAACGTTTTCCTCACTATGCCTTCGCCAAGAAACATTAAGGAGATCCAACGATTGACAGGCAGAATAGCTGCATTAAATCGTTTCATATCGAAATCTACCGATAAATGTCTCCCTTTTTATCAAATTTTGAAAGGGAACAAAAAATTTCGGTGGGATGATCAATGCGAAGCAGCATTTGGTCAACTCAAAACTTATCTGACAACACCACCGATTCTCTCAAAACCTGAATCAGATGAGAAACTTTATCTATACATTTCAGTTTCTAACCATTCCGTAAGTGTGGTTTTAGTTCGAGAGGACCGAGGTGAACAAAAGCCAATTTTCTACATAAGTAAATCTCTTACTAGTCCAAAAACGAGATATACCATGATGGAAAAATTAGCTTTAGCAGTAGTCATATCTGCTAGAAAACTCAGACCTTATTTCCAATCTCATCCGATAGAAGTTTTAACTTCTCATCCACTTCGCTCGATTTTTCACGGTCCAAGTCAGTCCGGTAGTTTGGCGAAATGGGCAATCGAACTCAGTGAGTACGATATAGAATACAAAAGTCGAACTAGCGCAAAGGCACAAGTTCTGGCTGATTTTCTAACCGAACTACCATTAGATGATGGAATCTTTGTTGAAACGGACTCCACATGGAAATTACATGTAGATGGCTCTTCTTCTAAACAAGGATCCGAAATCGGTATTAGGCTCGAAACTCCGTCAAAGGAAATAATTGAACAATCATTTCGATTAATGTTCCCGGCTTCGAATAATGAAGCGGAATACGAAGCTCTCTTAGCAGGACTTCGGCTTGCTCTTGCAATTGGAGCAGAAAAAATAATAGCTTATTGCGACTCTCAGCTAGTTGTAAACCAGTTCGCTGGAGATTACGAAGCTAAGGCTCCTCGAATGGAAGCTTATCTTTCGGCTGTCAAAAAATTAGCCGGAAAATTCAAAGAATTCGAATTAGTTCGAATACCTAGAGGAGAAAACACTTCGGCAGACGCTTTAGCTGCCCTAGCTTCCACCTCAGATCCCGAACTCAAACGAGTTATCCCAGTTGAATGTATTTCTTCGCGAAGTATTTCGGTTGAAGAAACAGAAAACGATAACATTTTGGAGGCCGAACACATCGAAACTCCAAAACCAAGTTCTGGAAATAAAAATAGTTCACTTGTCGTCACCAGATCGCGAAAATCTCAAGATGACGAACTTACTCCACCACTGGAACTTCCCAAAAGAAAGCCAAGAAGAAAATTAAAGGATCAAGAGGTTCCCGTTAAAGAACCATCTCGAACTGAACAGTCACTTCCAGGTGATGTAGAGATTCAGGAGACAATCGAAGATCCTGATATTCCTTCCGAACCTGAGCCAAGGAGTTTATACTCAAGGATAATACTTCCGCTAATGATTGGGGGGCTGACTGGAGGGTACCCATCAAAAATTTTATTCTTAATGGAGAACTACCATCGAACAAATGGCAGGCTCGCAAACTAAGAATCATCAGCGCTAAGTATTGTATAATTAAAGAGTCATTGTACAAGCGAGGCGTCAGTGATCCTTACCTTTTATGTATTTTCGGACCCGAAGTTGAAATAGTGACAAGCGAGGTCCACGAAGGGCTTTGTGGTAGTCATTATTCGGGACGAGCAATGGCTTTCAAAATCAAACGGTTAGGATACTTCTGGCCAACTATGATTTCTGACTGCATCGATTACGCCAAACGGTGTAAGAAATGCCATATGCACGCCCCTCTTATTCACCAACCATCCGAATTTTTGTCATCTATATCCGCTCCGTACCCTTTCATGAGATGGTCAATGGATATAGTTGATCCGATGCATTGTTCAACACGAGGCGTCCAATACTTATTAGTTCTAACGGCCTATTTTTCCAAATGGATTGAAGCTGAAGCTTATATAAGCATACATGATTCTGTAGTAAAGACATTCTTGTGGAAACACATTATTTGTCGCTATGGAGTTCCCTACGAAATAGTAACGGACAATGGTCCTCAATTCATTTCAAATGATTTTGAAGAATTTTGTTCCGCTTGGGGAATAAAACTTAGCTACTCAACGCCAAGGTATCCCCAAGGAAATGGGCAAGCGGAAGCTTCCAACAAAACCATTCTCAGCAATCTTAAAAAACGCTTGAGTGCTCGAAAAGGTGGATGGTATGACGAGCTGCAACCTGTGTTGTGGGCTTATCGAACAACCCCAAGGTGAGCAACGGGTGAAACTCCATTCTCATTAGTTTATGGGATGGAAGTTGTAGTCCCAGCCGAGCTGAATGTTCCTGGTTTGCGCCGGAGCGAAGCTCCACTTAACGAGGAATCGAATTCTAAATTATTAGAAGATGTTCTCGATACAATCGATGAAAGGCGAGACCAATCCCTTATTCGACTTCAGAATTATCAACAGTTGACCGCTCGCTACTATAACTCAAAGTTGAAAAACAGACCTTTGAACGTAGGGGACTTTGTTTTAAGGCGAGTGTTCGATAACACAAAAGAAGAAGGAGCTGGAAAACTCAGTATTAACTGGGAAGGCCCTTATCAAATCACAGAAAAAATCCGAAATGGTGTTTACCATTTACAAGACCTTGACGGGAATCCCGTTCAAAGGCCTTGGAACATTATCAACTTGAAAAAGTTCTATTGCTAAAGCAAACATATTCGAACTACGATTTGGCTTGATCCTATTATGGGTACGTAGGCAGCTCGCTAAACACGAGTCCAGCTATAAAAATAAAAATATTATTTCAATCATGGAATCTTGTTTTTATCCTCGGACGTGAATATAAAATACATTGCAAACAATGTATAAATAAATATTTCTTGCTAAACAAAAATCAGATCTAGAAGGGTCTTGAATTACGGAATAGTTCTGCTCCTTGGCCTGCGAGGTCAACGATGCTCATAATGCAACCTGGCATGTTTCCGTACTCCTGAAGTCCTAGTTCGATCCAATCGGAAGGATGGGCTTCGAGGCGATAAAGCTCGCGAGCAATGTCGAGGCAGCGCTTTCCTAGTTCCCTTTTTCTTTTCCTAACCTCTTTTCTCTCATCTTCGAGCTCGTCGTGCCGAATGATAAGCTGAAGAGAATAAAACGCTTCGATTCGCAATAACAGAAAGAGTTAAATCGCTAGGATGGATAATACCTTGTTAATAAACTCCTCGGTCTTGACACGATCTTGGGCTGACAATCTCTCGATTAATACGATTGGAACCTGAATACTGGTTCCCTTCCTCAATATTCGTGACCCTTCTGGTTCCCCAGTTCTTCCCGTTTTTGTAAGCTCGATGTCTGGTGCTCCCGGAAGATCATCACCTATCAATATGAGTGAGTCAGAAGGATTCTCTGATGAGTTACCTTCCTTCGACATTTTTGTAGAATTGTTGTTGAAACTCAATGATAAGCTACACCCACTTTATACTCGAAAATTACTCGATTACATTTAAGAGGATTAATTGACGATTTCTCAAATCTGAAATTACTGCTTTCATGGAAAATATAATCGAGTTAATCCCTAATTATATTTCCTAAATTTTTGCATTAAATGAGATTGAAATAAATCAATTAAAGCAAAAGAGGAGTGTAATTAATGTCGTTGGGCCGCTAGCCCGATAGTCAGTTACAAAATAATAATAATAATTAAGAAGGAGCTTCGTCGGAAGACGAACCGCTTTCGTGTTCGCCGGGTTCAAGGCCCTCTTGGTAGATATCCCAATGCTTCTTCAGAAACCTAATGTGTTCTCGAAGGCAGCTGGGAATGCGAGCGATAGAGTCAAATTCCCTCTTCTCCCAGTTATGAACATCCGACTCCAAACGTCGGATTTTCCTTTCAGTTCTAGCAATCCGGTCCTCAAGGACACGGCGTTTCCTTCCAAGGCGTTGCCTTTCGGAGCAGAGGAAGACGTACCTTTCGGTTATCTGCAAAGAACAAATACGTTACAAATCTATCGGGTAAAACCCTGAAACGACTGGTATTGGGTTCAAACCTGTTCCATGAATTCATGGCACTCGATCTTTTCTTCCTTAGACATGGAAGAAAGAAAGCAAGGAATGGCCACCCCTTGTGGAGTGAATCCGTCCCCCGTTGGAAACAAAAATTCACCCGAAGGGAATCGTGGTGGATTGGGATCGGAAGGTTTGCCCTGGGGAGAGGTCATCGTAAAAAGGAAATTGCAGAGTTCCTTGTGAAGAAAAGATTTTCCGGGAAATTTCCAAAATCTTATTCTCCTTATATAGATGAAATATATAAACTTGCTCACTCGAGCATTTATTAAAAAGAAAGTTAAACGTCAATCTATTGATTTGACAGTTGCAACCTTTCGATTTTCGTGTACATGCACAAACAAGACCTATGAAATATAGGTCAATCAAGTATCACTTAACACCTAGTAGGCAAAACTTAATTTCGAACTCGAAATTCGAAGTCAATCAATAAATGGTATCACACCTTTTTATCTTTTAGAGAAAGCGAATAGTTCTCACTGGAAATTTCTCTAAATCGAACACATTCGAAGTATTGCGAAGTGTACTAGTAAGCCAAGCTCTAACCTCGCAACCGAGAGACCGAGGAAAAATTCTAATGTTTTTCCTTTAAAAAAGGCAAGTAGGTCTGATCAGCCTATCTCTCCTATAATCTTAAACCATTTCGTTTAGGAGGACTTTGCAAACCCTCCAGGTAATATCGATGGTTTCCACCAAAATTAAATATTTCTTCCTAAAGAAATTTTTATTAAAAACCCCCTTGGGCAAATTATTTAAAACAGTAATAAAAGCCCCCTTGGGCAGAAAACTCGAAAAGAGATAAGAGGCCCCATGGCCAACAAAGCAAATTTCATGTCTTATAAATTAAAGGGACAATCCCCATAAAAGGTGAATACAATCACCATCATTCATTCATAGGTGAACCGCCTTCATCTCCTACTTGGCTTGAGACAGGAGCACCCCCGGCGGTAGCATCTTGAGTCTCGAAAACCACCTCAGGGATAAGCGAGCTAGCATCCTGGGGAGTTTCGCTCCTCGGTTCGGAGTCATCTTCCATAATCGAGGAAGTGGCAGGATCCTTACCAGAGAACCCCTGAGTTCGTTCCAAAGAAATTTTGTCAGCATTGGTTCCAAACTCATTGAAATGAGCATGATGAGAACCGGTTAACATCATTTCATCCAAAGACAAACCAATATTTGGTTCAGTCAATGGAGGGGAATCAGCGAACTCAGAAGCAAACTGCTGCAAATCCAAGTATGGCTGGGGAGCATTAGCTAGCTTAGCTTCAGTCTCAGCGAGCTCAGCGCCCACTGTCTCCTTTTCTTCAGCCAAATTGACTGATCCTTCCTCTATCTCCTTAATCAGATCGAGATTGCTCTTCATCTCATCACGTTCGGAGCTGAGTTTGTTCCAAGCTTTATCTGCAGTGATAAATTCCTGCACAGCAAGAAGAAACTTTTGCCCAGCTCTTTTGACCTCTTTCCGAGCATCGTGAGATAATATGCTAACATCTCGATCATTCAGTTCGGAAAGAGACTGATTTTTGCGCTCAAGCTCCTCAGCAGCTGTTTTGACCCTGTCAAGCTCTGATCTCAGGAGCTCGATCTCACTCTTTGCAAGGTTATGATCAGCAAGAGCAGTCTCTAGCCTCTGCTTTGTTTTAATCAAAATCTTCCTCGTCTCCTCGTCAGATTTCTTGAGTCGCTCGATTTCTTCCTGACGAGCCGAGTCAAGGCCAGTAGTCTCCTGCACGAGCCGACTGGAAGATTGCAGTTTCTCAATCTCTTTTTCAGCAATAGCAACTCTCTTGGAAACTTTGGCAAGCTCCTCTTCGTAATAGTTGATGATGCCGTTCAGGTCCAGAGTTGCCTAATGAAAGAGGATGCATAAACAAAAAGGATTTTTCGAAATCGATTGTTTAAGAATGCAAATAGTCAAACCTGCGAGGAGTTGAATGAATGACTGATATACATCTTCTTGATTTCAGGCTTCCACCACTCAAAGGATGGAAGTTTCTTCCCAGAGCGGGTATGGAAACACCTAAACGTATTCCCAATCTTCTCTTTATCTAGAATAAAGATATTTAAAAGAGGATTGAGTTTCCTAAAAAAGTCGATTAATCTCAAGTAACCAAACACTAATTAAAAAGTTACCTGATTGAGATGAAGCTCTGGCTACAAGTCCTGGGCTCGGATACGATCGAGCCCTAGAGGTATTGCCTCGGGGGCGTCTAGGGGGTAGCCTCCCTGAGCCCAGCGGTTCCTTTAAAACAATTCCTGAATCAGGATTTACATCATGAGCTTCAGCAGATTCAGGAATCGATGGATTCGAAGGAGCAGTTTTGCCCTTCCTTGTGTTCCTGGGACGTCCCTGGAGCAGGGGTTCAAGTTCCTCAGCCATCCTCTTCTTTATGAGAGAAGAATCACCTGTAACGCCTTCCTCTTCGGCAGTAGCAGCGACCACGTTGTCTGCTGCTGGGGTAGAGGGAAGAGCGTTGTTTACGGCAACCGCCATCGACTTTGAACCTTCAAGGGATCCATCGTCAACTAGAAGAGTTTTCCGGTAGACTTTGTCATCCCCGGTGGAGGTTGCATTTTTCTTGTTTTTCCCGACCAGGAAAATCTGATCTTTGATCTTTTTGTTTGCCTCTTTGATCTTTCTCCTGTCTCGGGCATTCAGACACGAGAGATCAATCCCAGCAGGAGGAGGGTCGACGAGGTTAGTTAGGCCCATTCTAACAGAGAATCCGGTGCCGTGAATTCTTTCCAAAGTAAAAGAATTCCAATTAACTGGCCTCTCCACGACGGCCTTGTAGAAGTTGAGAAAAACAACGGATGGGACTGGCCGAATCTGGGGACCTGTGAAAAAACAGTTAAATGTTGAAGCGCTGTTTGAAATAATGTAGGAAATTTATTCAGTTAAGTCCTACTTTCTACCCAAATTCGATGACCAGTGAATTCGAAGGAGTTCGGAAGAACTCTGAGTAGAAAAATTATTTATGCGGAAGAAGAACCAAAACTTCCTCCAGGCGTTGTCCTTTAAGGGCATGCCGTCAATAAGAGTCCGATCCGCGATCGTATAAAGGGCATAATACCCAGAAGTTCGGGATTCGCGAGCCTGGAAAAGTTCCAAGAGTTCGCAAAGTCCCAGCGAGTAGCCCGCCTCCGCCGCAACAGTAAAGGTACACAAAAGATACCGGAGCATGTTGGGCGACATCTGAGAGAAGGCAATTCCCAGATGGTTGAGGTAGGTGAGAAGTATCTCGGGAAGGGGAAAGAATAAGCCGCACCCTTTGAAATAAATTTCATAGGCGCAGCAGTAACCTTCTCGCCCCGACTCAGGAGACTCGAAGGGCTCCGGAACTATCATCTCCACCTCAGGGGGGATGTGACATAGTCTGCGAAGATCGTCAAGAGAATCGACAGTCGATTCACTCTGAGGGTGAAGATCAAACTCGTCTCCGGTATGGATTTGAGGTTCGGATCCTTCATCCATGAGAGCTTCGAGGTCATCAGCTTCATACTCGCGAAATTCGGGAGAAAGGTTCGACATTTTACAAAAAGGATTTTTTACCGAAAGGAAACAATGACTTCTGTAATAAGAATGAAAGTTCTCTAAGTAAAGAAGATAAGATGGAAAAGTAATTTTACCTCTTAGAACCCTAAAGTATGATGGGAAACCGCCTCGAGAGTATTGGGAAGTGGGACAGTTTTTCCCGTAGTATTAATATAAAATTAAGAAATTAATGATGACGGTTGTCAGGGATATCAAATCACTTGATTATCCGAGATCAGCGTAATAGCGTAAAACATGGAATAATTCCAGAATGTTAAAGATCTCGAGTCATTAATTACTGTTTACTTAAGTCTTCCAAGCCGAGTACTCAGCTCGCAAGACTTGGTTGGCTAAATGTTGGGGTCGGATCCCACACATTTTCGGTAGGATCCACTTGGATCTGTCCACTTCATTATTATATAATAATCCTCTTGGAATTAAAGATATTTTATTATAAGAATCGCACTTAACCAGTCGGGATTTCGATTCAGTCTACTAAAATAGTTCGATCCTTACCAGTACGGAGTTCGCTCTTATTCAACATACAGTTCGCATAGAGAAAGGCCGAAGCGAGGAGAATACTGTTCGGGGTTCGCGGTAGCATCAAAGCATGGGAGTTCGGAGTCAGCAAGAAAGAGTTCGGAAGGCCCACGTGAAGCCCAA
Organism: Arabidopsis thaliana x Arabidopsis arenosa; assembly: GCA_019202795.1. Classification (NCBI taxonomy): domain Eukaryota; kingdom Viridiplantae; phylum Streptophyta; class Magnoliopsida; order Brassicales; family Brassicaceae; genus Arabidopsis; species Arabidopsis thaliana x Arabidopsis arenosa. The sequence continues at coordinate 4,896,936 of CM032919.1, read as the reverse complement.
GACAAGTTCAAATTCAAGCCGTTTCGGTCAAAATGTAACTTATGTGATTAATGCGGATCAATATGATTACGAGTAGTAAATAGCCGCATTAATAATGTTTTCTCTATAAAAGCAACCTCAAACGCATGTGTTTGAGGGGACACAATCTTTTTACTCCTTACTATCAAGCAATACAATATACTTTTTATCTCACAATTTCGCAAGGCTTTTTATTATTTTATTCTTATCAAAATCCTTTACTTTTTTAGTTTCTTGGTTGTTTTCCTTTTGGAATTCTTATTTTCATCCATTGATTTTAGAGTTTTTCTCCACAAAAATACTTAAAGACAATCGAGTGTGAATCCTACATCCACAAAATTGATGTAGAAAAAAACTGAATATCATTTCATTTTTAACAAAATGGTCAACAAAGGTATTTAATACTATAATTGTTTTTGGAAAACAAGAAACATGTGCATAGTACTGATATTCATCTAGTAAGAATTTTAAGATGTTTAACTTATGGGCCTATTAAGAATTTTAAGATGTTTAACTTATGGGCCTATTAACTCTTAATGGGCACTACTACTCGATACGATGTCGTTTGAAATGTGTCTTAATCCTTTCTTAGGTTAGTTTCATTTGTATATATATAGGTTCACAAACTCTCTAAACTTTTTTCTGGTACTTGCGCCGCCGAATCTTAGAACACAAAGTATAAAAATCTTTGATTACATTAGATGAAAATCTATGAGACTAAAATCGTATCAAATAAAATACCTCTCTCTTGGAGCGAATCGGATGATCGGCACGTAGAAAGCATATTGTCTCTTCCCCTCGAATTATGTTATTATTCATCAAAAGGTATGTGCCCATATTAGAACATTTACAATTTCTATTCATTTGGCTAGTTGATGTTTTAATTGGATATCCTCCGGTTGACTATTTTTCTCATGTTCAATTAATTGTTAATTTTAATTGTCATACTTTTGTTTTGTGTTTACAATTGGATCCATGAAATTTATAGATAGCTAGAAAGAACCCGATAAACTATATATGGTCAAATTATTCGGGATCCGAATTTGTTGTGCCGAGAAATAAGACATACGTCCTAGATTTGGACATGGTGGTTAGAGAAAGCGCAAGTACGCTCAAACTCTATTCACATATGCATTTCTTGATTTTAATGTGTGATTATATGTTTCTGGATATGTTTAATATATAGCTTAAAATTTTACGTAAAGTAGTAATAATAATAATAATAATAATAATAATAATAATAATAATAATAATAATAATAATTTCGATTTCAATTATTTATCAAAATGATTTTGTTATCGATGTCTTCGAAAATACTATGAAATTAATTCTTCATATCAATATTTAAGAAAATATTATTAATTATTATTAGATATCATTCCATTTATTCCTTATAGATTGACTTGTTAGTTATTTAATATATATTTAAATATTTTTTGTTTGGTTATTAATTTATTATTCATCATAATGGTATATTTTATTATATTTTTCGGTAATTTTACTGTTCATTCCACAAAATTTTATGTTCCATTCTTCATTCTTCATTTTGTTTATTTATTTTTTGTTCTTTAAATAGTTATCAGTAGAAGACTTGGACATAAATATTTTTGTTTTAATATTCCTTATTGGATAAGGAATGTCTTGAAACAAATTACTCTTAAATGGTAAAACAATTGAGGAATTAAAAAAATTACTTTATTAGTCACACTTTCTCCCAAATTAGACCATTTAATAGATTAATGAAAGTTGACTTAGAAATGTTTTGGAATTTGTGCAATTGTTATTACACTGATACCACACGAATTCAACTTCTCATATAATGTATTTTGTTGACAAAATAAAATAAAATAAAACAAATAAGTTGTAAATATCCATAAACTCTAAAGTCCAAGTCTTGAAATGAAAACAAAAATGAGTCTTTCATACCAAGAAAAAAAGAAGGTTTTAGATTCTTACGTAGATGGAACAAATAGCCATGAAATAAATCACGTGAACGCAATATAGTTGACGATTAGGTTTCAGTTAACGGAAATAAAAGTTTACATTCCAATAAATTATATCATAGTCGAATTTCAATATAGTTTTTTTTTTTTTTTTTTTTTCAATATAGTTTTTAAGTGAAATAAAATTTTTAAGCTAAATAACATCCATATAAAACTAGGAAACATATAGCCATGTCAACAAATAAAGAAACAAAAAACGAGAAAGCCTTACTATAGATAAGGTGGTAGGTCAACTGGATTTATGAGAGACAACCTTGTAATATAAGTTGGTTTTAGCATATCTTTGGAACCCTTTTGATTTCTTGATTGATGTTACCGCCCACTTAAAAGCAGTTTCTTCAAGGCTGTACAATTCTTTCAAAAATACGTAGCTAGTTAAAGTTTCATTTTACTTGGTGTGGATGGTGTCTTCAGCTAAAGAGAGTCGAGAGAGGATAAGACACATTGAGGCACTAGTGAAAGTTTAATCTCCTTTATAGGCGGTCAAGTTCCTAGTAAAATAAAAACTTTTGAAAACTTTTCGTGGGATATGAATCTCAATGTAAGTACAATTAACATAGGCAAATAAAACACACTAGGAAGAGCGAATCTAGATTCATGGAGCAACCAAAAAAGGCTGGTAAAAGTTCCCAAAAAGATTCGACTAACAAAGCATCCAAGCGAGACGAGTTAGAAAATGAAGGCAACGGTTCCAGCATGGAATGGATGACCTGTGTATAGAACTAAAGAAAGTATTTGTACCTCTATAGTTTGAACAGATATGGTCACCTTTTCAAATGTGGTCCCACTGAAAATATCATGAAGCTTAGTTATCTCCAATGGATCATCATAGTCAATACCAAACATAACATCAACGTTTACCTTTGTAGAGGAATCACTACTATGTATTATAAAGTTTTTAGGTTGATAATCATTAATTAATACTCATATATTCAAGACTCGGAGCATCAATTTCAATAACCTGATCATCACACTCGAAACGCTGAGATTCTAGTATGATGCTTTTCAGTGATTGAGAACGAACACGTACGACTTTGAGATAATCATTCAGATGCGTAATCATAATTCAATCCTCAACAACCGGACATCTTGATATGAGAGTCTCCAAACCGGAATCACCACCAAACTTAACCCCCTTTAAATACATAGTATTGACACAAAGAAACCAATTTTGATTCTGGATGATGAAAGACAACACAATAGAGAGTCAAATCCACCAGAATCACACAAGAATAGAGCCAGAGAGGCATCCTAACTAAGGCTCTAATGTTTTTTCGAGTCGTTGGAGCCTAAGTTATGATGCCTCTCTCGCTCTATACATGTTCGACTTTGGTGGATTTGACTCTCTAATGTGTTGTCTTTGATCATCCAGAATCAAAATCGGTTTTTGTACCTTGTGTCAAGAATAGAGGAGGCCAAGTTTGATGGCGGTTCCGTTTTGGAGACTCTCTAATCGAGTTGTCTGGTTCTTGAGGATTTAACTGTGATCACTCATTCGACAATTATCTCAAAGTTTTGCGATTTCGTTCACAACCACTGGAAAGCTTCACACTAGAGTCTCAGCGTCTCAAGTGTGACGATCCCGGTATTGAAATCGATGCTCCAAGTCTTGAGTATTTGAGTATCAGTGATTACCAACCTTAAAGCTTTGTAATACTTAGTATTGGTCCCTCTATAGAGGTAAACGATGATGTTGTGTTTGATGTCGATTATGATGATATATTGGAGATAACTAATATCCATAAATTTTACCATTAGGATATCCATATTTTACGAAGTGACCATATCTGCTCGAACTTTAGAGGTGCACATGAATGATTGATCCATTAACAATAAGGTTATACAAGTTTGTAGATGGTGTTTACTTCCCTTTATTGCTAAGGCTATTCCAAGGTGGAACCATTGCCTCCATGTTCTAACTTGTATAGCTTGGATGCTTCATTAGTCGAATTTTCTTTGGACGTTTTACCAGCCTTTCGTGGTTGCAGCTTCATAAATTTACATTTGCTCATCTTGGTGTGTTTCATTTGCCTATGTTTTATGTAATTACATTGAGATTCGTATCCCAAGAAAAATTTTAAATTTGTTTTATGTTACTAGGAACTTGACCACCTTCCAGAGATAAATGTGATTAAACTTTCATTAGTGCCTCAATGTATCTTATCCTCTATGGACTTTCTCCAGCTGAAGACATCATTGACACCAAGGGTCCGTTCGTTTCATCATCTACCATTTCCATTCAAATGGTCTATTTAAATGTTCCATCCAAATGCTCCATCTGAATGTTGTTCATTTCAATTTTTGGATGTTCATTTGGATGGAACATTTGAATGAATTTTTGTTTGTTTGTTTAATTTTTACAAATCTTTATCTCCCCTAGATGACTTTAACAAGAAAATGACTAAAATACCCATACTTTAATTTACTTATATTTTAAATCTTAATCTAAGCTATATTAATTTAATTATTGCTCTAAAATATATTTTCATCTAAATAATTTTTAAATTATTATTTTAACATATAAATTAAGTTTACGGTTTTGACGAAAAAAGATAATTTTACGGTTTAGGCGGAAAACATAATTTTGGTATTTTTGGCGGGAAAACATAATTTTGCGATTTTTGGCGGGAAAATGTTATTTTGCGGTTTTGGCGGAAAAACATGATTTTGCGATTTTGGTGAAAAAAAATGATTCCGCAATTTTGGCGGGAAAACATGATTTTGCGATTTCGGCGGGAAAATATGATTCCGCAATTTAGGCGGGAAAACATAATTTTTAAAAAATTTTGGTGGAAAATTAAGTTTTGTGATTTTGGCAGAAAAATATGATTTTACGGTTTGGGCGAGAAAACACAATTCTTCAATTTTTTCGGTTTTGGCGGGAAGACAGAATTTCGTAATTTTCCCGCCATAATCGTGATTTTATAGTTTTGGCGGGAAAATATGATTTTACGGTTTTGGTGGAAAACACAATTCTTTAATATTTTCGGTTTTTAAAATGAAACTAGCAGCGTATTTTTAAAATACAGCCTTTAAGAAAATACTTTTAAGTGGGCAGTAAGATCATAAAGAAAATCAAAAAGACTCCAAAGATATGCTAAAACCAACTTACAAGGTTGTCTCTCATAAATCTAATTCACCTACAAATAAATCTATTTTCTCTTTTTTTTTTTCTTTTTTTTTTTTGTTGTTGTTGACATGGCTATATGTTTCCTAGATTTGATATGAATGTTATTTTGTTAAAAAAATTTTATTTCTCTTAAAAACTAAATTGAAATTCAATATTCCCAAATGATGACAAATAAATAAATAAATAAATTTTACCAATAATTAGCTCACAAGTTTCAAATATTGTTTTGGCGGCTTGAAATAGTAAAACAAAATCTTTATTGGTTGATTTACATTTCGGTCACCTAAAATATAATTCGGTTTGTCTTTTGGATCCTAACGCTGTTTCAGAAGGTTATTCAATTTGTTTTTGTCTTTCTTGTTTGCTCTCTTCCTTATACAACATTCTCAATAAATGATATCCTAAAAATAAAATGAAAATAAAACTTAAACTTAAACTAGTAGTGTTTTGGTCCTAACAACGCCTCCCAAGATGTTTTGTTGTTCTCTAATGTTTATGTATTTCCATAGACACAAAATTACATGTGAAAAACATCATTTCTCTCGTATTGTTCTGATATTGATTAAAATGCTGGATGATTACAAATGAGAGAACTCACCCCTATTTATACAAAAACACTTCCTTAGTGGACGGTGGAGTATAAAGCGATCTAACGGCTTATATTGAAGATATGACCTTGATTAGCAAGATCCTAAAAATATGGAAGATTTGTAGGGATATTTCTTGGGTACAAAGTCTTGACATATATCCTCCAAGTCTTTCCATATCTTGCACAAAACGTTATAGAAGAATCTAGATAAGATCTAGGCCACAAAACAAAGAAAAAAACCCATGAAAGTGTAGAATGTCCTTGTGGTCCGGCTTGGAGGTATGTTTAAGAGAATAGGCCGTGACATCTTCCCCACCTGATTCGGTGACGTCCTCGTCGTCGTGAATGCCTTGTGTTGGTCTTGGAATTTCCATAACTCCTCTTCGGGTTGCCATGAAGCTTCAGATTCCAGTAGATCCTTCCACTTGATGAGGTCGTGTGTCCGTCGAGGTAGACCACGTTTCCGAACCACCTTCGATGACAACACTTCTTCGATCTCTTGTAAAACTTTTTAAAACCCTTGTAAATCTTTTAAGACTTGTAAATATTTTTAAAATCCTTTTAAAACCATTGTAAATCCTATAAAAATCTTTGTGAAATCTTTTAAACCCCTTTTAAACCTTTGAAACTCTTTAAAAAATCCTTGTTAACACTTATAAACTCTTTTTTAATTCCTTTTAAAAACATTATAAATCTTTTTAAAACTCTTTCAAAACATTTGTAAATCTTTTTAAAACCCTTGTAAACCCCTTATAACCTTTTAAACCCCCTTATAAAATCCTTTTAAAACTCTTGTAAATCCTTTTAAATCCTTTTAAATCCTTGTAAAACACTTATAAACTTTTTTAAACCCTTTCAAGACACTTGTAAATCCTTTTAAAACCCATTAAAAACCCTTGTAAACCCTTTAATACCTTTTAAAAACCCTTATAAAATCTTTTTAAAATCTTTGTAAATTTTTTAAAATCCTATTAAAATACTTTAAAAACACTTATAAAATTTTTTTAAACCCTTTCAAAACACTTGTAAATCCTTTTAAAATCCTTAAAAAAGCCTTGTAAATCTTTTAGAACCCTTGTAAACCATTTAAACGTTTTAAAAACCCTGTACAAAATCCTTCTAACAACCTTTTAAATTTTTTATATCCTTTAAAAACACTTATAAACTATTTTAAAACCCTTTCAAAACACTTGTAATATAACACCCGTGTTCCAAAAAGAATGAAATAGTTGTGTTTATATCGGAAATTGGAATAGAATCGGTTTAACTCTAATTGGTTTACTAAGCTGGTGGAGTGATTGATTAAACCAAAGAATGATTAATTAATATCTGGTTTAATTAAATCATAGTTTAACCAATTAAAACCAAGAAGCCCTTATTTTTGAGAAGTGACTAGCCTTCTCTTTTTCTCGTGTGTCGTGACCTGCAAAGAAAAAGAGAGAAAGAGAGCTTGTTAGTGTGAGAAAAAAGGAGAGGTTGAAGTTTGGTGAAAGGAGAAGAGAGGCAGACAGGACACGTTTTGGTAGAACAGAGTTTTGTCATATCAATTCGTTTCCAAAAGTGACGAAATTTTCAGGGATTGTAGGTAAGACTTATATCTAGTTATAGCCTTTTACGGATATGGATTCGAGTCAATATTCTAAGAGTTATCCCTGTTTTCGTGAGCTTTTCTGTTTCAGACGCGATTTGGAGTAGTGTGTGTGTTCAAAGAGAGATTGCGAGCGAATCGTTTATCTGATCGTCACGAAAGTTTGAGGGTAGTTTCAGGACACCTAGGAGAAGGTTTGCAACGGTGGGATTTGAATGTGGACGGTTAGATCTCTTTCAGACTGACAATTCTGTGATTTTCCAGAATTTTACGGTTGGGTTTAATTGATGTTTTGATTGTTTGGTTGGCTATTAGGGTGATTTGAGATACTGTTGACGTGAGGAAGAAGTCATATGTGGTTGTTTGGTGTTGTTCTTGTTCAAAAAATCATCCTAAGCTGAGGTGAGTGCGTGACCATGAGCTTATCTAAGCGATTGGGATTATGTGATTGCTTGTTGTGATGTGTAGGTTGGATTTTTGATGGGTCCAGAATTGAAATCCATGAGATGGTTTTGTTATTGGATGGTTGTCATTGGTTTGGTTTGTTTTTCATGAATTATGTGTTGATTTGTGATCTTAGTTGCTTGTGTGTATAGCTCGTAGAGGGGAGGATCGCCTCACTACGACCATCTCCAATGTATTTCTCTATTTTTAGCTCTATCTCTATAATAGAGGTGAGTTTTCTCTATTTTTACTATAATGTGTTCCTCTATTTTTTCCTCTAAAAAGTTTAACTCTATTTATAGGGGAAAAAAATAGTGATTCTCTATATGTTCCTCTATATATAGAGAAAAAAATAGAGATCTCTATTTTAGAGGTGAGAATAGAAGTGGGTTGGAGTAGATTTGTGTAACACCCCGGTTTCAGGAATATGGTGGTGCATGCGGAAAGGTTTAAAATAATTGATTTGGCCACCTATATCACCAAAGTGCACTTATCTTTTCGGTCAACTGTCCTGAGAGAACTCCACAGTTAAGGGTGCTTGAGCTGGAGTAGTTTCAGGATGGGTGACCTTCCGGGAAGTTATTGTCGGAACTGTGTGAGTGAGGACAAAACACAGGAAAAGATCATGTGGTAATTTGTAGGGTCGGTAAACAAGTCATTAAAGCCTCCCGGACGTAGCGGACCGGCCGTCGGACATGGGTGGGCCAATTGGCCCAAGAGAGGACATGTGGCCCACTGGTAGGGACAGTCGGGGCGTTACAAGTGGTATTAGAGCCGAACCCAGACGAGTGTGGAGTCAAGAGGACTCACACCGTCGGGGGTGACGGTCTTGGTGCGCAACGAGGACGTTGCGATCTGTTAGTGGGGGTGAATTGTTACACCCCGGTTTCAAGAATATGGTGGTGCATGCGGAGAGGTTTAAAAGAATTGATTTGGCCACCTATATCACGAAAGTGCACTTATCTTTTCGGTCAACTGTCCTGAGAGAACTCCACAGTTAAGGGTGCTTGAGCTGGAGTAGTTTCAGGATGGGTGACCTTACGGGAAGTGATTGTCGGAACTGTGTGAGTGAGGACAAAACACAGGAAACGATCATGTGGTGATTTGTAGGGTCGGTAAACAAGTCTTTAAAGCCTCCCGGACGTAGCGGACCGGCCGTCGGACAGGGGTGGGCCCATGGGCCCGAGAGAGGACATGTGGCCCACTGGTAGGGACGGTCGGGACGTTACAATTTGCCTCTAAAATAGAGTTTAGAGGCAAATATAGAGGTGGGTTGGAGATGCTCTAAGTATTTATTGAAATACTTATGCATCTCTTTTCTTGGTGCAGGTAAAGATAAAGTGTGACCGTTGAATCATGGCGAGGAGAGGAGGCTGATCTAAAACTTGATTTTCGTGATCATTATTAGTTGAATTTTACAGTTTGTTTTTGAATAAATGTGGAATTGATGGTTGCATTGATATTGGTATTTTGGTAGTTTATTTTAAATAATTTTTGAATTAAGTTTTAGTTTGGAATCGGTTAAGATTTATTTGAAATGCTTTTGAATTTGGTGGTTTATTAGGATAACCGGAATGAATTGATTAATTTAGTGATTTTTCTGAGTTGTTGAATTAAATGGAGATCTGAAAAAATAATTAATATTTATGGGGATATTAATTATATATATAAAAAAAAAACGGATCGGGTTGTTTCATGTAAATCCTTTAAAAACCCTTTTAAATCTTTTAAAACCCTTGTTATTCATTTTAAACCCTTGTAAACTCTTAAAAATCCTTTTAAAACCCTTGTAAATCAATATCTTTTTTAAACAAAATATTTTTGGTGGGAAAATTTTTGTCGGAATTTTTTTTGGCTGAAATTTTTTGTTAGAAACTTTTTTTGCGGGTGTAACAACCCCGATTTCAGGAATATGGTGGTGCATGCAGAGAGGTTTAAAAGAATTGATTTTGCCACCTATGTCACCAAAGTGCACTTATCTTTTTGGTCAACTGTCTTGAGAGAACTCCAGAGTTAAGGAAATAGAGAAAAAGATCATATGGTGATTTGTAGAGTCGGTAAACAAGTCTTTAAACCCTCCCGGACGTAGCGGACCGGCCGTCGGAAAATGGTGGGCCCACGGACCGAGAGATGACGTGGGGCCCATTAAGAGAGATGGCGGTTGGAGCGTTAGAGAGAAAATTTTGTCGAGAAAATTCTTTTTTGTCATTTTGTTGTCTTAATTATTTTTCAAACATGGGTGAAATGACTATTAAAAATTGGAAGATGACAGAAATGAAAATGGCTAGAAAATGAGATATTTTTGACAAGGGATATCAAAGAAAATGTATTTCTAACAATTTCTCTTAATTTATAGATAATATTTTCAAAATTTGAATTTGTAGCAATATCTCTTTACAACTTTTATTATAAATACTCACTCTTATTGTTTAGGGATCTTATTATTCCATTAGAAATGGTGTTAAACTCTCTCTCTCTCTCTCTATATATATATATGGCTATATAAATTTAAAACCACGATTGACCAAAAAAATAGATTTAAGACCATCTCCAATGTATTTCCCTATTTTTAGCTCTATCTCTATAATAGAGGTAAGTTTTCTCTATTTTTACTCCAATGTGTTTCTCTATTTTTTTCTCTAAAAAGTTTAACTCTATTTATAGGGGAAAAAATAGAGATTTTCTATTCTCACCTCTATATATAGAGAAAAAAATAGAGATCTCTATTTTAGAGGTGAGAATAGAGGTGAGTTGGAGTAAATTTGCCTCTAAAATAGAGTTTAGAGGCAAATATAGAGGTGGGTTGGAGATGCTCTAAATCCATGGTGACTTGAAAATTAGGTAAGTAGGAAAGAGAAAAAAAATGTAAACCAAAAATATCCTTCTTTTTTGGATTAATTACAAAAATGCCACTGATTAAAATAATGTTAACATGCGAGCGACATTGTTCATTTAGACACGATAATATACGGATGACACATGCTAAATAATTTAGTATTGCGATAAGTTACAAATTATATGTTAATATAGAATAATAACGTGCTAACATATTAAATATCTGAATAATATTTGTATGAACATGGTAAAATATTCGATATATGGATAATATTTATATTAACATGTAACTTCTACAACGTATGCTCAAATTTATCGTGTTAAATCATTGACTATATGATTTGTATCAACTAAATTATATAGTAACATGTATATTTACTCTAATAATTTAATTATTAGCGATAACTTTTATATTAGCATACTTATTTATAATGATAATTTAGTTATCACGTTTAACTTATACGTTAGCATTTTTGTATGTGTTGCTAATTAAATTGTTACCCATATAACGAAATCGAACCCAGAAAAATGAAGCAATGGTCGTTGCTGCCATTGATACCAGTTCCCCTCTTTTGCTCAATAAACCTCATCAAAACCCAGCTAACAAATTATTCATTCCACATTCCGCCGGATTTCGAAACTACCACCGGGATTTGAAACCACCATTGTGTCTTGGTCTCAACCTTCATGGAATCGAAGTCGGGACAACCATAATCGACCGGTTCTCTCTGTCACAAAGTCAAATCGACCATTATCATTTTTAAACACAACTTGAATCATGACGAATATGACAATGGTCGTGTTCACCGACAATATCTATTCTTCTCGCTTGATTTTTGTTTTCGCCGAATGAAAACCACCATTGTCACAAATCAACCACACAACTCACTAATTAGCTTCTCTGGCCAGCTTTGGCTTTTTGTGAATTTTTCCTGAAACCATTTAATTTTTTTTGTTGAATATTTGTAGTTTTAGATTGTCGTAGAAACAAAAGAGAGAAAGGAAGAGAAGGAGAAACATGAAAGAAAAAGAGAGATACATTAGGGATTAGATTGTCTTTTTGACATAAACAGTAAAAGTCAAATAATGGTGAGGAGAGAGAACTAATTTTTTATTTTATCATGGTCATGTCTTATAGATACCCATATATATATATATATATATATATATATATATTATACTTTGTGGTTGAGAAATAAAGAGATTGAGCTTCGTTTTTAACATACTCCTCTGCTGCAAGCTCATCCTCCTTAGTCATGTTGATCAGTGCCATGTGTAATTTGTTGATTCTCTCTTTCGGCTCGTAAGTTGTTAGAAAGCTTCCTTTTCACATATTCCTTCCATGCTGCCTGTAAGAAGCATGATGCTGATGATCTGAAAAATACATATATTTGAGGTCATATGGTTAGTTTAAGGTGGTAAAAAAAAACTTCAAATCCTACTTCGGTTTCTAAGCCTTGTCTGCTCATTTGTTTGTGTATCACGCTTTGAAGGTGATTAAAATGAGAAGCTACAAACTTGACATCATCAGGCGAGAGAGTGAAGCCTTGAACTTCGGTAAGAGTTATTATAGTTTTGGTTGATGTGGGAAGGCAAGAACTATTAAAGAGAAGTTCTCCATATGTGTCACCTGCTTTTAGTTCTTCAACTATTTCATGAGACCTAGTTGTACTTTTTAGTTTTCCTTTTGTTATAATCAGCATTTCTTCCACTGGGTCACCCTCTTTTACTATGTAACTATCTGCCGAGTAGAACACATACTTCACCTGGTTGCACACTGCTGCTAGTAACCAACCATCATCTATGCCCACAAACAGAGGAACCTGAGACGTTATTAAGATATAAGTTAGAAACTATATCTAAGTGCAAAAAGATGCAAGGATCAATCATAAAAGATAACTTACACCCTTTAATAGATTCAGGTAAAGATGGCATTTGGTTTCGAGTCTGAGGTCTATAGGAAGGCTACAAAGAAAAGCTTCCTCTTCGATGCCTCTAGTTTGTTTCCATGTGTATTCCCCGTATTTCCTAATACGTTCCTTGAGATCGTCGGATAGGTTCCGATAAGACATCCATTTTTATGTGTCTCTTTTTCTCTCCTCCATTTCATCTACTTTGATCGTAGTCGATTGCAAGTACTTCTGTGACCACCAAAAGAATCTCCTAAGATTTAGTTTTACGAGATCAAAATCATGTCTATGAGGTATGAGCATTACTTGAACGTTTCCAATGAGTAAAGCAAACAAGATTAAACCAAGTATACAGATGATGATAGCAAACAAGATCTCCTCTACAGAGTTTCTTGTCTCCAGGTTTTGGCCCAAAGCACTATAATCGTTAAAGAACAAGTTAAGCTATGATCTTCTGACAACTTGATTGATGGATTTGTCTTCGAGGATCATAACTCTCGACATAGAGTTTAGATATACAACCTTTTTTAATATGTCCTTTGACACCAGCAAGGCAGACTGTTGCTTCCGTATAAAGAAAGTGAGAGCCACCACCTACAAAATTTTTCGTTGCACATCTTTAATTAATGCTAGACTCAAAGTTTAAAGGAGGCATGATCAAAAAGTAGATGTCATAAAGTAAGCTAGTGAACACACCTGAGGAATGGGGAGAATAGAAGCAATGTCAACAATGAAGCGAAAGATGTGGTGCGTTTTCCTTGTAGCCTTAGAATGCGTGACTATATCGCCTCTTAAAGATACTTGTGAACGAGGACCAATGAGCTCTGTTATTGAGCAAAAAATGATGTGAATTACGTAGAATGAGTCAATAAAAGTACGAATGACACAAGCTGTGACACGATCCTCCCGAGGACTCGGCACTCTAAAGTTGAGCAAGGGATAAAGGTGGCTGTGAAGCCGTGATGATGGATAGATGATCTTGATCTAGAGACGACACACGACTCAAAGACGAGAGAATGGGTCGATGGATATCACAAAAGTTTGCGGAGGAACTTCACGATACCGAAACTTAGATCCTTTGGATATACGCACCAAAAGAGACTAAGGGTTTTGCTGGATATACGCACCAACAAGATGATCTTCTTAGAAAAGGTTTTTGATAAAAAGAAAGATAGGTTCTCATAAGAGATTACAAGAGAATATATAGGAGAGAAGAGAATGTAAAGAGACAAGTCTTGGAACAAGCTCCAAGGCTGCCTAGAAAACACAAGAGAAATTAAAGTAGAGTTTGAATTTGAAAAATAACCCTTCAACTACTAAGGCCACGAAAATGTCTCATTATTTAGTGGGCTTGGGTCTTGAATCATCAAAATGGATTATATGAAGTGAAAACATAAGCCTCGTTAAAAACCTCCCTTTGGAAAACCCAGTGGGAAAAAACCAAAGGCAGGGAAAAAGAGCACTCATGAATCAATTATCCATCTTGATGAGGTCCTTGAGAATGGATCAAAACCAAAGAGGTAGTGACTTGGCTCAAGTCATTTGGTCGGTCCCAAATGTGGTTAAGCATCCCTCCAATGGTTTGGTTGAATAGCTTAACTCTAGAACGAGTCATTGGACCAGTTGGTGCGATCAAAGCTTCCTCGGGTACAAGCTCCTCCTCGGCTACAAGCTCATCCTCAGCTACAAGCTTAGCTCCTTTAGCTCCTTCCTCGACTACAAGCTCCGGTTCATGCTCCACATCCTTAGTGCTTTCCATGATCATATCATCCCCTCCCTCTTGAAAAGGATTTGACCTCAAATCCGTTTGATCGTTGGGTTGAACCTTTGATTTGGCTTGCTTACAAGTAGTACATCTTCCACAAATTCTTTCAACATCACGTTTCATGTGTGGCCAATGAAAATGTTCTTTCATGACTTCCATTGTCTTAGCAATGCCAAAGTGTCCCATTAGTCCTCCTCCATGAGCTTCTCTGACAAATAGATCTCGTAGAGAACAGTTAGGAAAACACAAACGGTTCTCATAGAAGAGAAACCCGTCTTGTCTAAAATAATGACCAGAAGCAAACTTCTCACAAGCTTTATAAATCTCTTGAAAATCATGGTCAGTTGCATAGAGTTCTTTTATTTGCTCAAATCCCATAAGCTTAACATTAAGAGTAGAGAGTAGGGTGTACCTCCGGGATAATGCATCGGCAACTACATTATCCTTACCTTTTTTGTACTTGATGACATAGGGAAATGTCTCAATAAACTCAACCCACCTAGCATGCCTCTTGTTAAGTTTTTGTTGGCCCTTCAAGTGCTTAAGGGACTCATGATCAGTATAAATGACGAATTCCTTAGGCCATAAGTAGTGTTGCCACGTTTGGAGAGCTCGGACCAAGGCGTACAGCTCCTTGTCATATAACGGGTAATTCAGCGTAGCTCCTCCAAGTTTCTCACTGAAAAAGGCAATGGGCTTTTGATCTTGCATTAGCACAGCTCCAATACCTATACCTGAAGCATCACACTCAATCTCAAATGTTTTAAGAAAGTCAGGTAATATCAAAACAGGTGCATTAGTAAGTTTCTCTTTAAGAGACTGGAAAGCTTCTTCTTGCGGTTGCTCCCACTTGAATCCTACATCCTTCTTGATAACTTTTGTGAGTGGTGCGGCAATGGTACTGAAATCCTTAACAAATCGCCTATAAAATCCAGCAAGGCCATGAAAACTCCTTACTTCTCCCACAGTCTTTGGACTTGGCCAATCTTTAATAGCCTTAACTTTTTCTTCGTCAACCTTAACTCCATCTGCACTCACAACAAAGCCTAAAAACACAAGATTATCCGTGCAAAATGTACATTTCTTTAGGTTGGCATAAAGTTCTTCCTTCCTAAGAACATTCAAAACAAAATCTAAATGCTCTATATGCTCCCTTAACTTTTTGCTGTAAACCAAGATGTCATCAAAGTAAATTACAACAAATATTCCAATGAATGCTCTTAGAACATGATTCATCAACCTCATGAATGTACTAGGTGCATTAGTTAACTCAAATGACATGACTAACCATTCATATAGCCCATGTTTAGTTTTAAATGCAGTTTTCCATTCATCACCTTCTTTCATCCTAATTTGATGATATCCACTTTTAAGATCAATTTTAGAAAATATGCTAGAACCATGCAACTCATCAAGCATATCATCTAATCTAGGGATAGGATGACGATACTTAACCGTTATGTTGTTGATGGCTCTACAATCAACACACATTCTCCAACTACCATCCTTCTTAGGCACAAGCAAGACTGGAACGGCGTAGGGACTCATACTCTCTCTAATGTGTCCTTTCTCCATGAGCTCGTCCACTTGCCTTTGTAGTTCTTTGGTCTCCATAGGATTGGTTCTATACGCTGGTCTGTTTGGAAGTGAAGCTCCGGGTACAAAATCTATTTGATGCTCGATCCCACGGATTGGTGGTAGTCCTTTTGGATTATATTCAGGGAATACATCTTTATAATCCTGCAAAAGAGAAGTCATCTCACTCGGCAGCACCGGTGCAAGGTTAGTTAAACTCGTTAGAGTTCCTTTAAAAACAAACAGTAGCATTGGCTCCTTCGAGAATAAAGCTCTCTTAACCTCACCAGCCTTCACAAAGAAGTTTGAGTGTTTGACAACCTGTTTTTCCTTCTTCTTTAGATGCATCTGATCTAGATAAACTTCATGTGGAGTCATGGGGACCAGAATGGTTTTTCTTCCTTTGTACTCAAATGAATGACGATTAGTAAAACCATCATGATTCACCTTTCTATCTGATTAACACGGTCTCCCAAGAAGAATGTGTCCAGCTTCCATTGGTAACACATCACACAAGATCTCATCTTCATACTTTCCGATGACTTGATTTTTAACCTTCATTTCACCACTGTCATTAAGCCACTGAAGATCATATGGTTTCGGGTGCTTCTCCACTTTCAATCCAAGCTTCTTGACCATAGTTTCACTTGCCACATTTGTACAACTTCCTCCATCAATGATGAGGCTGCAAACTTTTCCTTGTACATGACATCGCGTGTGAAACAAGTTTTCTCTCTGTTCTTGCTCTTCACTCTTAGTTTGGACGCTCAAAGTTCTCCTAGCTACCAACAACTCTCCTTTAGCGGGCAGCTCTTCATTTGCTTCCAACGAAGTAGGTGAATCTGGAGTCTCTTCTTCCGATTCTATATCTCCATTATCCAAAAGAATCATGACTCTTTTGTTGGGACATTCACTAGCATAATGCCCTTTTCCTTGACATTTGTTACACCTCACATCACGAACTCTAGATGTAGTAACCTCAGCTTTTCCTTTGTGATCTTGAATTGCAGCATATGGCTTATTCTCAGCTCTTGAATTGACAAACGACTTGCTCTCTCTCTGATAGCTGCTCGTTCTCTCCTCTCTTGGATAACTAAACTTACTAGCAACAGTTCCTGAACCATAACTAGATCGTGACGAACTCTTTATCTTAATTTGCTGCTCAAACAGAATTGCTTTGTGCAACATCTCTTCCATTTCCATGTAGTGTTGAGTCTCCAATCTGTCTTGAATCTCTCTGTTCAAACCCCCAAGAAACCTTGACATAGTTGCTTCTCTGTCTTCTAAAATATCAGCTCGCAACATCAAAGTCTCCATTTCCTTATAATACTCCTCAACAGATCGACTCCCTTGTGTTAGATTCCTCAACTTTAAATGCAACTCACGGTGATAGTGACTAGGAACAAACCTCTTCCTCATGATAGCTTTCATTTCAGACCAAGATTCCAATGGATGCTCTTGATTGCGTCTCCTTGAAGTAACTAGCTGATCCCACCAACTTAGAGCATAATCATAAAATTCAGTTGTAGCAACTCTTACTCTATTGATCTCGGTGTAGTGCTGAAGGTTGAAAACAATTTCAATCTTCTTTTCCCATTCCAAATATGCATCGGGATCATTCTTTCCATGGAATGGTGGAATTTTAAGCTTAAGACCTCCAAGATTGTCTTGCAAAAGATCTCTGCCTTCTCTTGCACGTCTATGGTGTCTCCTTTGACTTTCTCGAGATGAACTGCTCCTATGGCCATAATAATTATCCGTTGCTTCGTCTCTACGTTGCACAGGCTGCTCATGAGTTCTCCTTAGTTCTCCAGAACGGTTCTGCCCTGAATCTAATTTCTCATGAAACTCTTGGCGCATAGCTTCCAATTCAGCTTTCATCATTTGCTTTATAGCTTCAATCAAAAGTTTGTTGTTCCGATTGTGGCTAGTCTCTTCCTCATCAGATTCAGCCATCCTTTCTGCAAAAGAAACAACAAAAAAAACACCAGTAACTAGTCCTTTTGAAACAAACACGAAATGACCCTTCAAATCCCACAAAATTCTGCTAGAACCCTAATCACGACTGTTTGATTTGTTCGGACTCTAAAAATTATCAAATCGCACAGAAAAATTCCAGAAATACTTTTAGAAAATACTAGACTCAATTTCGAACCCGCTACAGTTGATTTCGCGATTTTAGCACATACCAATTATTTATGAAAATTAAAACAAGATGACAAACGGAATAAGAAGATGAACAGACAAGATAGAATACTCAACTTTCAGAGTGTCCTCTGATACCACTTGACACGATCCTCCCGAGGACTCGGCACTCTAAAGTTAAGCAAGGGATAAAGGTGGCTGTGAAGCCGTGATGATGGATAGATGATCTCGATCTAGAGACGACACACGACTCAAAGACGAGAGAATGGGTCGATGAATATCACAGAAGTTTGCGGAGGAACTTCACGATACCGAAACTTAGATCCTTTGGATATACGCACCAAAAGAGACTAAGGGTTTTGCTGGATATACGCACCAACAAGATGATCTTCTTAGAAAAGGTTTTTGATAAAAAGAAAGATAGGTTCTCATAAGAGATTACAAGAGAATATATAGGAGAGAAGAGAATGTAAAGAGACAAGTCTTGGAACAAGCTCCAAGGCTGCCTAGAAAACACAAGAGAAATTAAAGTAGAGTTTGAATTTGAAAAATAACCCTTCAACTACTAAGGCCACGAAAATGTCTCATTATTTAGTGGGCTTGGGTCTTGAATCATCAAAATGGATTATATGAAGTGAAAACATAAGCCTCGTTAAAAACCTCCCTTTGGAAAACCCAGTGGGACAAAACCAAAGGCAGGGAAAAAGAGCACTCATGAATCACTTATCCATCTTGATGAGGTCCTTGAGCATGGATCAAAACCAAAGAGGTAGTGACTTGGCTCAAGTCATTTGGTCGGTCCCAAATGTGGTTAAGCATCCCTCCAATGGTTTGGTTGAATAGCTTAACTCTAGAACGAGTCATTGGACCAGTTGGTGCGATCAAAGCTTCCTCGGGTACAAGCTCCTCCTCGGCTACAAGCTCATCCTCAGCTACAAGCTTAGCTCCTTTAGCTCCTTCCTCGGCTACAAGCTCACGTTCAAGCTCCGGTTCATGCTCCACATCCTTAGTGCTTTCCATGATCATATCAAGCTGCTAGTCCTAGCTTCTTGTCATAAGTAAAGCAGAATCTATGAGAATCAATCACAGGGATAAAGAGAAACAAAGGATCAATAGAGAAAGCAACAAAGCAAAGTAACATAACTGTCTTCCTCCAGTTTTCATGTTTCTATACTCCTTCTTTAAGCGCACTCTCAAATTCTTGAAATTCCCCTTTACATATTGAAAGGTTGAAGATCTCTGCATGTTTATGGTGTCAAACCTGTATCAAAACGATGATAAATAATAATAATAACCGTCAAGTTTATAAAATTATGATAGTTATGATAAACAATATATAATATCAAATTATGATAAATAATATATCACAGTGAAGTTTGTAAAATTCACCACATTTAGAATTTTACAAAACTATTGCATATAACTGTAAAAATTATATTGCGTATAATTTTTAGTTTCGTATAATTAATTTGTATTTTTTTTTGTGATGAATAATGTAACGCCCCGACCGTCCCTACCAGTGGGCCCCATGTCCTCTCTCGGGCCCATGGACCCACCCCTGTACGACGGTCAGTACGCTATGTCCGGGAGGCTTTAAAGACTTGTTTACCGACCATACAAATCACCACATGATCTTTCCCTGTGTTTTGTCTTCACTCACACAGTTCCGACAATCACTTCCCGGAAGGTCACCCATCCTGAAACTACTCCAGCCCAAGCACGCTTAACTGTGGAGTTCTCTCAGGACGGTTGACCGAAAAGATATGTGCACTTTGGTGACATAGGTGGCCAAATCAATTCTTTTAAACCTCTCTGCATGCACCACCATATTCCTGAAACCGGGGTTTTACAATTCACCCCCACTAACAGATCGCAACGTCCTCGTTGCACACCAAGACCGTCACCCCCTACGGTGTGAGCCCTCTAGACTCCACACTCATTTGGGTTCGGCTTTGGTACCACTTGTAACGCCCCGACCGTCCCTACCAGTGGGCCCCACATCCTCTCTCGGGGCCATGGGCCCACCCCTGTCCGACGGCCGGTCCGCTACGTCCGGGAGGCTTTAAAGACTTGTTTACCGACCCTACAAATCACCACATGATCTTTCCCTGTGTTTTGTCCTCACTCACACAGTTCCGACAATCACTTCCCGGAAGGTCACCCATTTTGAAACTACTCCAGCCCAAGCACGCTTAACTGTGGAGTTCTCTCAGGACGGTTGACCGAAAAGATAAGTGCACTTTGGTGACATAGGTGGCCAAATCAATTCTTTTAAACCTCTCCGCATGCACCACCATATTCATGAAACCGGGGCGTTACAAATAATATAATTGCAAAACATTGTGACTTAAATATGTTTTTTTTTTTTGCAGAAAAGTCATAAATAAATAAACAAATTAGTTCACCGAGATTCAAAGAAACCACCTCACAAAGTACCTTCTATGTTCGTTCATGTATGTATGTAGTTTCTTCCTCTGTTGAATCTATAATTGCCGTTCAAGGAATGGAAGTCCAGCCAGTCGTCTCTCTAGTCTCTACCTAATTAAGCTACATCAATTCCATGTAAACTAGAATTTAATTAGAAACCAAAAGGAGGTTAATTAATACTATGCTACTATGCAGTGTTTATGTGACTCTTGAGATTTTGAGAGAATATTGTGAGAAAGGAAACGAAAATCTCTATCCAACCTTTAGAGACAATCAGAGTGGGAAATTAGAAAAAAATGATCGTTTACGTATGAACCATGTTCCCAGATTCTTCCAAGACTTGTTAAAGAAGTAGCAAGCAACTATAGAACATGTCTTCTAAATATGTTTTTCAAGCAGAAAGTCAGACTATGGTGGGGATAAACATCTTGTTTTTTTTCCCTAAGATACAATAAGAAACAAACCTTTAGTTGTTTATCTTTTTTCTTTGATAGAAACCAATATTTTTTAACTTTTGTTTCTTTTAAATATAGTTTCTTTTTGTCCTCGGGTATCCAAATTAACTTCTATAAAAACACTTATAAGCCTTCTCATTATCTGCTAGAGTCTTGGCCTCGAGACGGACTTTTCCCCTTATGATCGTTTCTCGGTCACCGGTTTCCTTACTTTTTTAGCCAAAGTGTCTCTCAAACGATATAAAACACCAGAAGCAGAGCCAAGCCAAAGGTTTTGTTTTTCTCATTGCTTTTAATATGTATCCCTCTGTTATTTATGTTTGGCTGTGGAAAGTTTCTACAGCCACTACCAATCATCCCCATAATTTTATATTAACATCTTGCTGCACTAATTTATTTCCAATAGAGTATTTCGTATCTTAGGTGGTTTGGCTAGCTAACATTTTTTCTGTTTAGGATAACTTTTAACCATATTTCTGAAAGGCTGGGACTTCAATAGATGAAGAGTTTGGCATCGTGGATAGTTATACATAAGATAGTAGTGTTACGAAAGTTCCAAATATTTGTATTATATATGGCTGTTTTTCATTTTAATTAGTATTATGTACCCTAAAAATATGTTTTTTTTTTAGTTTTACATTTGATTTAAGTCGATTAACATATAATTCTAAGTGTTTTATCCAATAATATGTTTAAAACCTTTACCTCTATAACCTTTTAATCCTAAGTTAGTTATTATTTACAAAGTGGCTTTAAAAGTATAAATTCGAGAGATTGTTTCATAACAAACTAATAAGATATAGTTTCATAATTTCTTTCTTAATACACATTGTAACATTTATTTCTGACGTTTACAAAGCTAATAAGTCTGTTGATTACTTTTGGTTTAGGTTTAGTTAAAAAAAAAAGAAGAATAATTATTATTTTCAACTTTCCTCAGTTAAACCAGTATTACCCAATAGTCAAAGAACCAATATATGAGGTTCTATCTACCACAGCTTGCATTGTAATTTAACGTTACTTTCATCTAACGCAAGCTTCTTGTATATACTAGCTTCTACCATGACAAAGTTATCTCCTCCATTGATGTCTTCAACATTACACTATACATGCAACTTTGGTATTTAAAATGTATGCTAACGTTCTTTCTCATTGTATCCTGCCAAAACAACAGAAAAAAAAAAAAAAAAAAAAAAAAAAAAAAAAAAAAAAAAAAAACTCAATCAATAATACTAGTTTTGCTAGTTATACTACATTTATCAGTAATACTTGTTTTACTAGTTATACTAAACTTATCAATAATACTAGTTTTACCAAATTCTCCTATCGCAAGAACTCAAATTGGATGGTTTCAGGTTCTAAGCTACAATTCACTACGAAACAACGACTGAAATCAATTCATTACCCATTTAAAGTCCTCAGTCAACCCAGAAACCATGGTAAAACATCCAATGTGCATACCTAGTTTGCTAATCAAACCGGATTGAATCCCTCAATTTGTAAATCTAAAACCAAATTTGAAGCTCCATATATTGCTTAGGTTGGTTTAAGAACAGATTTGGAATTTTGTAGCTCCATGCAGCTCGAAGGAGGCGAGGAAACGTCACCAATTGAGAGCTCAGCGGCAAAAAAAATCGAGCTCTCTCGAGCTCCATTTTTTTCTCGTTTCCGTTTTTTTTTTTTTTTTTTCTGTTTCAGTTTGAACTAAGGTGGTGTTATTCAATGATGGATTTTAATAGAATTGAAATCCAACACTAATCCAGTGTTATTAACCTAATGATTCTAAATCTAACTCTAATAGATTTTAAAGTTTGGTGTTATTCAACTAAGATTTAAAATGCTTCACTAAAATCCAGTGTTATTCAAAACTAAAAGACTTGTAAAATCTTTGTATATCAAATCATTTGAAATGAAACATCTTTGGATTTCATGAGTAAATTATTAGAATCATAATCCAAGATATACTGCAGAGATTTTGAACTCCACACAAACAGATTGTTAAAAACAATATCAGAAATCAAATCTAAACCTTTAAGAATTGACTTTAACTCTAGAAAATAGAACAAGAAGAAAAGCAATGGGGGTAATTTTGTCGGAACACAATTCATTAAAGAGGGAGGAATATGAAGATTAGTTTGGGATATAAGGGAAATGGTTTTAAGAAATAGAGACTTGAGAGATTTTTACTGGGAAATTACAACTATAGCTTAATAAGAGTATGCGCTAATTTTCACTGATACTAATCTAAAAAATATTTATCACATTATATACTTTTTAAAGGAATTTAATTTGTTTTTTCCTTTGGGTATATAATAACTTCATTTATTTGGTCTTGGTCTTTTTGTACTTCAACTTGTTCTCAACAACAATGCATTATATATTATAGAGGAGAAAAAATGAAATTGGACCAATTCAGATTCATACAAGGAACTCAAGAGTCAAGATTAGCATCTTCTACATGACAAATTTATGAGTCAACTAAACGTGGTTAATGAATCAAAATCAATAGTATATTTTAGTTTAAATTCGAAATTAATTAACTCCGTAACCCACCAACTTTTGTGCATCTCTACTTACAAATACAAGATTTCACAAATTGCAAAATTTATCAAACTTGAGAGTTTAGACCAATAAAATACCAAAAAAGAAAAATGTACGCGGTACGGTTACTAACTTTGATAATTCTATTACTTTTTGCATCATCAAACAAAGTCTTTGCGGACTTACCATTCCATTGTGAATCAACCAATACAAGTAAGTTTCTTCTAGTTATGAGAAACTTTTTTTCGTCTTTTGATTTAGAAATCAATATTTGAAGTTATGTTTTGTTGGAAAAAAAAAATGTAGGAGAAGAGGTTTTGGATCAAAATGTCCTCCAGAAGGACAGAGGTTTAGTGAAGAACAGTACTTCACGGCGTGCGGGTCAAGGACGAAGTCAAAGGAGTACTTGTTATGAAAAATCTGATTCGGCTTAATGAGAATTTTCGTAACATTAAGAACAATTCATATTTTCTATTGCTTTGAAATAATAGTTACGTCTTCTGTCATGGATAAGAAACATCATTCTTCGTGTCTTTTATCACTTTTTAATTCTAAACGCCTTCTCTCTCAGAATCAATTTTTAATAAATGAGCCTTTTATGGACCGATCTCGAAGAACATGAAAACTTGGTAATTTGGTTAGAATGAAGCCTATACAAAAACAATTCGAAGAATGATCACATAATTTTTGTGCAACAAAGTTTAGCCGAATTGCTGGAAAACAACCAATACTTATTGACAAGAGGTTAGTAGTTAAATACTTTCTATCAACTTTAGGCTTAGCTACTTAAACCTTTCGTTACACTATGTGACATAGCCAATGAACATAAATTATAATATATGGAGGCTTCAGCTTAAAACAAACTCGGTAGAAATTTATTAAGAGATTCCCTCAGACACGTAACTTTGATTCAGTCATAAGACATCAGTATTAGCATAGTTATTACCATCATAGGGAATTCTTTATTTCAAAGAGAACGATCATATACCAAAACAAAAACTTTCAAAGAGTTCTCTCAGCAAATCACTTAAAAAATAAAAATTTATCAGACATACATTAGCATGGTATTGATTTTAAATCATCATAGGGAACAAGATTTAAAGCCTACATATAATAAAATTCATATTTAGCTAATAATATCAAGTGGAAGCCCCCTTGGCCCATTGGTTGACTAAGGGTTAATTAATGCTTCTACACCAAGAGGTCTGGGGTTCGAGTCCCAGATACTGCGATTTATTAACAAATTTGCAGATTAATGGAGGCAAGTATGCAAGAGATCTCCAGCGATGTACAATTATAGCCGTTCGCCAGGATTCTACGCAGAGAGGGAAGTATCGTCAGGTCGTGGTCATTGAAGGTGTCTATCAAGCATGAAGAAGGAAGTGTCGTAGGCGTGGATCTAATAAGGGTCGGAAAGAATTGTCCGTTGTAGAATCGTCTATGTAACAAGTTCTCATAATTTGTAATAAATAATAAATCTAGACGGCAAAAAAAAAAAGCTAATAATATCAAAACAAGAATGTAAATTTAGGGCTTTATGGCTCAGATATGTTATAGAAATCAGTTATTTTCCTTGGCCACAAAAGGCCTCATAATGAGCTGGGATAATATGTTATCATCATAGCCAAATCAAACCCTACTTAAAAAATTGGAAAACTCAGTTGAGTAAACCAAATTAAACTATATGTTACAAATATTGAAAAAACAGAGCACGCAATAACAAATTTGGTTTAAGAACAATGTACAGAAACCAAACCAAACCAATCTAACAAAGACTTTAATAATCAAGAAATTAGAATTTACAAGGCTCTTATATATGTATGAACATAATTATAGTCCTTGACCACAAAAGGTCTCATAGAGCTGGGATTATGTTTTATCATCATCACCTTAAGAACCCTAATTCTAGAATAGTATAATTCGCAAACCAGAAGAAGAACAAAGCATAAATATCAGAAACAGAGATCTGAGATTCCAAATCAAGAAAGACAGACTAAATCGATCAACGGGAGAAACGAATTTAATACCTAAACGAATCTTAAAGCTGGTCTTGCAAAGATTATCTCCATAGTTACATCAGACTCTTTAAATAACTACAATCTACTGGAGTATTAACACATTTGATCATAGTTTATTTTAACAACATTACACGTTCTTACTTCGATGCAAATGTAGAGTTATATGAATTCAAGCCAGATTTGAACGAAAACCTTGATGATAAGATCCTGATACTCCTTGCCTTGGGATTCAAGGTAACATGCTAGAAGATCCTCCAAGGCTTTTAGAGGCTCTGATGTTGTTCTCTACTATCATTTCCACCATTGACTCTGAAATCCTTCTTCGGATCAACACAACTCTTGATTACTGCAAAAACTGTCAAGAACTTTTTTGCTCTACAACTTTGAGAATGAGCTCTAGAATAGTAGTTTCAATAATACACTTTTTCTAACCATTCATACCAAAAAAAAAACAAAAAAAACCTTGTTTGCTCTGCGATCTCGATTTGCTTCTACGATGTGAGACTTGAATTCTAGGAGAGCTCTGCACTGACATGTTTCCAAGCGACAATGACGGTTAAAGATTATTGAAATGGCTTTTATAATATATGTTAAGACAGAGCATTGTATACAGTATCTTTCTCTGTGTTCTGTTTTTCTTTTGTAAGTTCTGGAACTTGATTTTACTACAAGTAATAACGGAAAAATTACTTCACACACACCAACTACAATGTCTTGTTCCATGTTTATTTCTCCAAACTTTTATTTCAAAGCATACATAATATAAAGTCGTCGAAGCTGACTCAGAAAGGTGGGGGTTTGTCGCTGAAGAACCGTGCGAAAACCTTATCTTCAAGAATGGCTAAGGCATGGATAGATCTCATGCATATGGGGGTTTTGTATTGAACTAAAGAAGAACCTTCAGAGATGAAAAAGTTCATAAGAGAATCAAATGTTCCTGGTTGCACCACTCTTATCTCTAGAGCTCCAATTAAACCATCCTTGCTCCGAAATTTCCTGTAAAGAAAGTCGAATGTTTCTTCCACTGTACAGCAACACTCCGTCAATAGCTTTTCATCGAGCTCAAGGATAGTACTTTTCTTTTTTGCTTTGAGTTCCCAGTAAAGAACATAATGGCCTGGAACAGTAGAGATATCTGCATACCATGTAAAATCTGTCAACGTCAAATCCGAAGATTCAAGAACCATCTTTCCATTTGCCACTGCCTTTAAAAGCTCTTCCTCGGTAGTTGTCTCCACGTCAATGCTTAAAGCCACATCGTTTCTACGTATGAATCTAAATTGTGGTGCATTGTTGTAGAATCCAGTCACTAGTAGAACATCTCCCATTCGATATCTGTATAAACCTAGCAAGCAAAAAAGAATAAAAATTAATTGAAAATTTTAGATTATAATTACTAATTTTCATAGACTAGATTGATACATAACTCACCAGTAAAACTTGTGACCAAGGCCTCATAGTAGCACCCTAACTTCACGTCCACAAGATCAACAATTTCAACCTTGTTTACTTCATCAACAAGTAAGAACTCGAAGTATGCCATGTTGGGCATAAATGTGTAAGACACATCTTGTAGTTTGCATAAAGGATTCAAATTTATCCCGAGTGCGGTTTCGGAAGAAAGATAATTCATGCATATGATAGGCAACTTGTTGGAGTAGAACTCCAATGTTGAAATGTATTGAGACATCTGACCTGTAACAATACATTCAATAAATTTGGTTTTTCGCCAAAGTCTTGTAATTATACCTTCCCATGAAATTTGGTTGCATTCTTTTTCTATCAAGTTTGCTAATTCAGGATTAGGTCCTCCAAGGATCTCAGACACGCAGTTCCTACAACTAATGTCTTCAATCCACTCGCTCACTTGACCCAATCTGATGTTACTACACAATTCCTTCCAATACTCTTTAAGAAAATCGATAGCTCGAACCAAGGCAGAAGCAAAAGCAGCACTCACACTCACAACATCTTTTCTCTGGACAAGTCCACTTAGAAGATGACAATACATGCTCTGCTTACTGTCTCCACAAAAAGTGATTTCGTTGGGACTTGTGTGATGTTTTGATGCTAGGTTCCTAAAGTAATCGCTCTTTAAGACGTTTGTACTCACAGGAACAGCTGGCAGACCCGAAGGAGTTGTAGATTCCGGTTTAATGAAATCAAACCTCAACACCTTTCCATGCTCAGCACCATTGATATGCCTATAAACCGAAAAAGGCATGTTTGTGATGCAAGTTACACGACAATGACACTAATACAAAACACTAAACTACAAGTTCCCAATAGACTACATGTCCTAAAAAGAAAAGTGAATGTTTAATTATTGTACCTGCATATAACGAAAGAGTGTAGATTACTTATGAATATGATGTTCTCTAAGTACTTCATGTTGAAAGGCAATAACTTCCGTTTCCCTCCTGAAGTTCCAGAACTACACCGATAAGTCAACAACCATTAGAACATCAATAAACTAGTTGATCCATTAATCATATGATAAAACAGATTTCAAGAACTAGAGAAAATAAAAGAAAAACCAAAATAACTTATACCTAAAGGTGAATCTAGTAATGGGATAGGCTGATATGACATCTGAAGGCTCTCCATTCGCGACACGCTCGATATAAGGCTCAACATCCTTATATGTTACAATTGGTACATTTTTCTTGAAAAGCTCTTTATCAGACCTCCCATGGAGGAATCTCTGGAGGTATTCAGTGTTTGCGTTATGTGCAAGTATCTCTTCTAATAAATCGTCTTGTACTTGCTTCACATTCAATGTTAAATCCTCCAAAACATTCTTCATCTCGTCCAAACTTTTGAGATCGGAACTTAGACTCATATTTGGTTTTCTTTAAGTAGCCTGGAATCAATAATTGCGGATTTGGTTTCTTCGTGCAGCAAGAAAACTATATAATTGAGCACTACAGCTGGGTAGGTGACAAAATGTCTTCATTTTTTTTTGTCTCAATATACATGTGGTGGGTGGGATTAGTGATACAGTAATCAAAACAATTTTTTTTTTTTTCGTCAATATGATTTCATATATAGGATTCAAGATGAAATACATGAGCCGGCAAGTACAAGACACTTCCGGAGACATAAGCTGGCGAGTACAAGAACACTCCCGGAGACAAAGACCAAACAAGGTTCCCTCTTCTAAGAATAATCCCATTTAGTTCAATTAAAAAACTTAGAAAGAAAATTCTTAAGAGATTCCCTCAGACACATAACTTTGATTCAGTCATAAGACATCAGTATTAGCATGGTTATTACCATCATAGGGAATCCTTTAACTTCAACAAGATCACTTAAAAAACAAATGCTCCCTCAGCAAATCACTTAAAAATCAAATAAAAAAATTATCAGATATACATTAGCATGGTATTGATTTTAAATCATCACAGGGAACAACATATAAAATCTACCTACAATAAAATACATATTTAACTAACAATACCAAAACAATAATGTGAATTTAGAGTTTTATGGCTCAGATATGTTATAGAAAACAGTTATTTTCCTTGGCCACAAAAGGCCTCATAATGAGCTGGGATAATATGTTATCATCATCGCCACATTAACCCTAAATAAAAACAGAACAAAGTTTTTTTTTTAGAACAAAGTTAAACTATAGGTTACAAATAATGAAAAACAGAGCACACAATAACAAATTTAGTTTAAGAACAATGTACAAAAACCAAACCAAACCAATCTAACAAAGACTTTAATAATCAAGAAAATATAATTGACAAGGCTCAGATATATGTATGAACATAATTATAGTCCTTGACCACAAAAGGTCTCATAGAGCTGGGATTATGTTTTATCATCATCACCTTAAGAACCCTAATTCTAGAATAGTATAACTCGCAAACCAGAAGAAGAACAGAGCATAAACATTAGAAACAGAGAGAGATCTGAAATTCCAAATCGAAAAAGACAAACTAAATCTATCAACAGGAGAAACGAATTTGATATCTAAGGCTACAATTTTGATGAAGTAAAGTGATCAAAACCTGTGTGTGAGACGATGATGGAGAATTCTGACAATAATCGAGAAGTGAATTTATAGAGACGGCAGGAGAAACACTAGGGTTTCATATTACCAGCCCTAGTTAACCTAAACCATTTTTTATTTTGGGCTTTAAACAGTTGGGCCTTCTTTGGATATATCTGGCCCATACAAATTACCAGCTTGTCTTTGTAACGTCGCGTTAATCAACTAGAGTAGTCCTGGACCAAAAAACCGAACCGAATGTACCGAACCGAAACCGAAGCAAAAAAACCAAACCGAACCGAACCGAAAATTTGAAAATAACCGAATGGATACTAAATTCTATAACCGAAATAATCGTAACCGAATCGGTACCGAACCGAAATATTTCGGATAACCGAAATACCCGAAATACAATTATATTTTCAAAATAATTAGTTATTTATAGACCAAATAATCAAAAATACTTAAAAATATATAAAAATAGTAAAAATACTCGAAAATAACCGAAATATATCTAAAAATATCCGAAAATACTCAAAAATAATCGAAATATCCGAAAATATCCTAAGCAAAATAACCGAATGGATACTAAATTTTAAAACCGAAAGAACCGGAACCGAACCGAAACCGAACCAAAATTTCAAAATATCCGAATGGATACTAAATTTTGAAACCGAAAGAACCGAAACCGAATGGACCAAACCGATAACCGAACGGTTAACTGAAATCCCAGGCCTAAACTAGAGGATAAAATCTTGCACTGTTGCACATATATTTTTATTTAACAACAACGACTCATACAAAGGGTCTAAATGGTAACCGAGGAATCCGGCTGAATCTGGCTGAATTGCTGAATCTAGCTGAATTTATTTGTGATTTCTTGTGGAATCTGGCTGAATAATTTAAAGTTCAAATGGTAACTGCTGAATCTGGCTGAATTTTTTGAAAATTTAATTAATCAAATAAACTTCTAAAAATTTTAATTTGAAAAAAAAAAATTCAACAAAATTAGTTAAAAACGAAATATTATGAAAAACTTGTAACTTGTAAAAATAAAGTTGAATTTTGAAGAAATTTAAAATTACTATATTAGAAATATAATCAAGTTAGCTAAACACGAATCTGATTTATGTTTTTAAATTAATTAAATTCTCTAAAATTTCGAAAAGTTTTTAAGATTACAAAAATTATTGAAAGTTTTAAGCTGATATATGTAAAGTGTTATCAAACATAATTATTATATATTTTGGTGATTATGGTGAAATCAAAAGTTAATATATTTGATAATTTAATCAAACAGTATCATTTAAAACCATAAAATCTTATAATTAATTTTCATTTTTGATAAATAAAAATGAAATTTTAATATTTGTCTAATTTAGAATTTTTTTTACGAACAACTTTTTTTTTTGTCAATTTTACGAACAACTTGTACTATTGAATTTCAATATTTATAGTTTCAAGAATAATTTAATTTTTAATTAAAAAAAAAAAGCCTAACAAAAAAAATTCCTCAAGAATTCCACCAATTTCTCAAGAATTCCTCAAGAATTCCTCTAGAATTCCACCAATTTCATCAATATTTATGCTTTTAATTTTTTAAGAAAATTTAACTAATTTTTATATAATTATCAAGCAAACTTTATGAAAATTTTGATTTTAAATATTAAAATATTTATATTTATTAAAAACATAATAATAATAAAATCATTACAAATTTTAAAATATTATGTGACCAATTGATGTGACCATAATTCCACAAGTTTTCCTCAAGTTTATGGTTTTGTAAATGATGTAACAAAAAAAAAATCCACAAGAATTCCTCAAACTTCATGTCACCATTTAGACCCAAAGTGTTTAGCTCATTTAGACCATCTCCAACAATAAAAAAAAAATGATTATTTTATTATGTAATTAAATTTTAATTTTAGAAAAGGAAGTGAACTAATGTATGAGAAACATGTGGCTTAGGGGCTTTTAATAAGTAGTAAGAGCTCCTCTTCATTCACTTAGGACATGCAACGCCAAAACAGTTGGTGTGATCTTAGTAACTTAAAATTAAGAAATAATGGGAATAGTGCGTTTAGTTCTTGGGTTTAGTTCTCGCTCAAGACCTGTTCCTACCCTGTTCCTGGCCCTGTTCTTGGGTTTGGGACTTATTTTATTTATTTTTATTCTAAGCACACCATTAAGATGATCTTCCTATAATTATGGTCTTATATAAGTCATTCTTCATTATTTTTCTTCTTTTTTCAACATTTTTACTTTTTTATTATTATGTTTAAGAGTTCCACTCATCTTAGAATCTCCCATTGAGGATAGTCTTAGACGTCATATCTGAAAGCATTTCTAAACAAGGTAGATTCTTGCTCAATATGAGATATATAAAACTGAAAATGCAATAGCTCATAGAGATAGAGGACCTTTATTGAAATGCGAACTAAAGGAAAGGGAAAGACTTTAGGTTGTTTTCAAGAACAAAATAGATTTGGATTTGATTTCATAAAATGGGAAAGAGGAAAGTTGCTCAATGTGACAACTCTCTCGGTTATAGACAATGATGTTCATTACACACTTTATATAGTAGAATATTCTACTAAAGAACCCTAATTATATGGGCTAGTCATGGCTTGTTTGTCTCATAGGTTGGGCTTGTTGACACTTAAATGGCTTGAGTTTAGGATCCTCTAATAATATCGAATTGATTTGAAAGCCATGTCTTTGAAAGATGAGGTTTCGACGGATAAAACAAATGAAGCACTACAAAAAATGCGGCATTTACGTCAGTAATTAATGACTTTAACATCAGTTATTAATGACTTTAACGTCAGTTATTAATTGACTTAAAAAACAAGTTGACGTTGGTTTAATAACCGTCGTAACATCATTGACGTTAATTATATTAGCTTCACTTTACAAAGTGACGTTTCTTTTACGTCGAAAACATGCGTCGGTTTTACTAAATCTAACAACGGTTTAATAACCGACTCAAAAGTCAAATCTCATTTGTTTATGTCACTTATAAAACCGACGTAACTATTGTTCATTTATAATTATTTTTTCTTCAATTAATATAATATGTATATATATATACACATATGTAGTTAGTCTATATAGATGACCTTAGTGAATACAAATTTCAAAAGATAACACATAATAATTCTTTGACCAAAAAAGATACACATAAAATTCAATTAATAAAATATATTCATTTTACACGGAATATAAATGTCACCATAACTATGTCCCAGAATATAAGTAGAATAGAAATTGTCTGGTATACATATAGAAATGTTACTGCACACCAATTCTTGAAAGAGAAATAAGCATATCTGACCTGAAATAAAAACAAAGTAGCCATAATCAGTAACCAGAAAAAAGAAATAACAGCAGAGTCTCAGTTTAACATGATCTCCAATAGTATCATTTCAATGACTATGTTTTCTTTTTGGCAGCAATCTCACGAAGTACAATTTATTAAAGCAAATTACTATGTTTTCTCAAGACTGTGATAACACCAAACTTTTGGATTCTATGTCTAACTATGACATTAATTTCTCCTAAATCAATATGAAGTTCTGAACTATACAATGATAAACATACCAGTTTCAAATGAAATCCAAATCAAATGACTCTGGTTCAGTTCAAATTCCAGTCTTTGAAATGTTACTTTCCTGAAATTGTAGATAAATTGTAGATAAAGCTACTTTAAGTGTTATCCTGAAGATACATATAATTTTATTACCTGGTCACTGCTAACACTAGATGATTGATGAAGATTGGTGTTAAACGGTGTTGTTCCATGTCCGGCACATCGAACTCGTCCTGGATGCTCAGGACCA
The DNA here is from genome assembly GCA_019202795.1 of Arabidopsis thaliana x Arabidopsis arenosa. NCBI lineage: Eukaryota > Viridiplantae > Streptophyta > Magnoliopsida > Brassicales > Brassicaceae > Arabidopsis > Arabidopsis thaliana x Arabidopsis arenosa. The sequence goes on along the minus strand of CM032919.1, from coordinate 4,863,651 downwards.
AACACTTGCTCAAATACATCATTTGGTCTAGACTCATTACTTGGTGCTTCATTTTGTATATTCTGACTCATTACTCGTGAAAGCTTATCCTGTAAAATAAGTTTAGGCAGAGAATTTACCACAAAAATTCTTGATGTGTTGCACACTAAAACATACCATAGAGACATCAAATGTAAAAAAAGAGACAGAGAATCACTATCATATTTTAAAAAGAGACAGAGAACGTGTTCTAAAAAGAGACTAAGACTTACCACCGATACTTACTTCGTTGCACACTAAACTTCCATCTGACTTAGTTCGTGATGCAATAAAAAGTTCAGCTCGATTTGGTTCTATGCCCGACACCTCTTCCTAAAAATTATGGTTGCAAAGAATTCATAAGAATAAACAGAACCGTAAGACTATATAATGCAATGTAAATCTGATATAAGTTTGTGAGACTAAACTTACCATCTCATTAGACTTTCTGGCTAAACTCTTTTTTCCAAGTGCATGTGGTATCTTAAGTTTGCTTCGACTTTTAATAAGTTTTACCTTAGCCTTATCACTGAATTGCATTTCCACAAACTCTTTCCATTGATCTTCTGGAATCAGTCCTGGTCTCACATCAAATGATTCCTCTAGAGTATTTCTTCTATACTTTTTCCAGAGACGTTGCTTCAAGTCTCGACATCTACCTCCTAAAGCAGATAAAGTATATTTCCTCCTCCTTCTTGGATCATCAAACCAAAACCAACAAAATACCTCCATATTATCATACAAATCACATGGAATCTCAGAATTTTCAAGATCTTCTAATGGCCTCACTAATCTAATATTAGAAACGTTATTAGATATAATTGAACTTTGAACCGGAGGATCTTCAATGATAATTTCAGGAGGCATATCATCTGAAACACTATGATCACCCATATCATACAAGTCTCTTGGTTGGACGTGTACAACAACGCTCCACCCTTTTTCTTGTGGATCTTCTACATAGTAAACTAATCTTGCTTGAGAAGCCAACACATAAGGTTCATCTTCCTCACCATTTCTAGAGTGTATCAAACGAGAAAAGTTAACCATAGTGTGACCAAAATCATCCTTTTGAGAACCATAGCATAATCAAAACTTCAATAAAACAAACACAAATCTCAAATTGGCTAATAGTCGACAATCAATCTAGAGGGAGCAAGTGAATGGTACCTTGAATTTTGGAGTCGGCGAGAAAAAATCAAATCGCGAGTGATGAGATCGATGAACGATTCGGGATCTATTGAGACTGACGAACGCTTGAAATCTTCTTAGAAATTCATAGAAACGAAAAACCCCATGATTTGTTCGATGACACTGAAGTTCTTCGAAGAAGAGGATGCTCGTATTTTCTGGGTTTGAGAAGCTTCGGAGAAGAAGAGACCAAACCACTTAATTGGGCCTGATACGTATCATTAGCCCAAAAACTATTTTATAATAGACCAAACCACTTAATTGGGCCTGATACGTATCAGTCCACTGATACCTTTAATACTCAGTTTCATGTGACGTGTCGGTTTGCTATTGGTTCGTGTATTTTTTGGTTAAAACAGAGGAAAACAAAAAATCTTTTCTCCAACTCTCTCTCGCCTCTTTCTCAACTCTCTCGAAAACCAGCAGTCGGTTTCCGCCGAACGTCGATGCTCATCTCCGGCCACCGTGTTTGATTCCAAACCGACCTGTTAACCCGTTTCTTCAGAACGCTAACCCTAATCCTAATTTGATTCAACAAGCCAATAATTTCCAGCAACAGCAACAGATGATGATGATGATGCAACAACTGCAACAACAACAACAACAGCAGAAATTGATGCGTCCATCGAATCAATTGGAGATACAATTCGCTTACCAAGACGCTTGGCGTGTTTGCCATCCTGATTTCAAGCGGCCTTTCGCTTCTCTCGAAGACGCTTGTGAAAGGTTCGTCTAATTCTGATTTTGATGTATATATTATTATCCAATGATCCATATAAATATGATGTCACTTCATCCATAAGGTACATTTCTAAATTATAAGAGACCGTTAGGCTCATTAAATATATGAATGTAATTGCATCTATGACCGGAGAATATGTTTTTTCATAATCAACTCTAGGTCTTTGAGAAAAACCTTGTGTAACAAGTCGGGCTTTATATCGTGTGATTTCATCTTTTTTGCACGAAGACCCACTTGCACGCAACAAGTTTTAATATTTAGATGTAATGACAAGATGTCCAACGACATCTCTTTTATTAAGGGAGAGCAATTCAATACGTTGTACTTTTTTTTTCTCCCAATCAGGTCCTTGTTGGCACTAATATGGACCTTAAATATGGATCATCATTATTAATTTCATTGTTATACCAGGATGATGACCGGTTATACTATGCTATAGCAATTAGCAAACCTCTGTTTATTATCATAAATATTTTGCCATCTTTATTTTTTGCATGATATAATCATACATTTGCGTGTCTCCATTGTGGTCGGACATTCAATACCATATTTATTTATAGTCTCAATATAATAATTATAAAAATAAATATTTGGAAATTATACGAGTTTCTTTGAGAATTTGCAGTACACAAAGCATCAATTATTATAAATCTGAAGCATTTGGAAGTCGAGAGGCTATCTCATCTAGATCTTTCAATTATTTTGCACTGTCTAAAAATATATTGACACGTGCTTCTTATATTCTCATAAGAGAAATATATTTTTGATTTTAAAAACATATTTCAAAGTCTTTAAATCTCATATAACACATACATTTATTCTTTACAAATAAAAGAAATAAAAATAATTAAACATATAAATTCACAAAAATAATAATTTATGGACTATAGCTTTTTCATACAAGAATTGAGGAGGCATCGCCTTCTTTATAAGAATTCAATAGGCATAGCTTTTATTTAATCGTACAGAAGGAGGCAGAGCCTACCATATATCGATCAATCCGGAAACATAAAAATTTTCATTTGATCGTTAGGAAGGTAAAACCTACCATATATGACGATCGATCCGGAAAAAGTATAGTCATTTTATTTGATTGTAAAGGAGGTATAGCCTACCATATATAACGATCTATCCGGAAAAGATATAGCTTTTTATTTGATCGTAAAGATGGCAGAGCCTACCATATATAACGATCAAACCGGAAAAAGGCAGTCTCACGATGTCTATAATATTTCTGTTATATAAATATAAATGAATTTAAATAACAGAAATTATAATTTACCTCGTAAACGCTCAAACGGTAAAGACATCGTGCTGATAACGTGTTATAAACTATAACTGAATATATGTTTATTTATATATATATATATATATATATATATATATATATATATATATATTTGTATTAGAGAGAGAACAAGAATGGGAGAGAGAGGGAGAGTTAAACAAACAAAACTCTGCATCTTCTTATTGCTCTTCTTCAACGTTTACATATATATAGAGAGAACTACTTGATAACTAAGAAACAATTATAGGATAGGTACGATAATGAGATAAAGATAAAATTACTTGGAGTGGAAGTAATATATGGATAGACACTATCCAAATATGATGGATAATCACATATATGATTATCTGATTTCTAACAATATACATATATATATATATCTTCAGTAGTCGAAGATATATCTTTGTATATTCGAGTTTTTGATCTCTCTTTCGCTCTCTTTTTATCATAGGATCCCTACCGGCAAACCATCTTGAACTATACAATCTTTATTTATTTTTTATTTTTTTTGGAACCATACAATCTTGTTTTCTTTATCACAAGAACTACGGATCATCTCTCACATTGATCTGCTTCCTTTCAGTTCACAATGTGCAACTGTGTTTTTCATGTTCTTTGGGTTCTATCGACCGCTATATTCTGGTTGGTGGAACAACTCGTTATTGTCATTGCGGTTTTTGTTGAGATACTTTTTCTATGCCTCTGATGGCTATATGGCCTCGAATACGTTTTATATACTCATGCAATCATTACGTATTTAGGTTTTGTGGCGACTTTTTGCTTAAGTTCGTATTGGGCTAGTCATAAGGGCAGCTACATAGATTCTCAAGTGCCTTCTCATCAAAACTGTCAATGTTCTTGTCCTCTGGCTCCTTCTCCTGCACTTTCACCAACAATGGATCATCACCATTATTTAGGAGTTATATCAGCTTTCTTAATAAAAATATGGTGGCGTGATAATTCAAACAGCCTATTATGTAGCTATGATTGTATATGGTGGGGCTGCCATATCTCTTGTGGGATATTGGAGAAGTGATAGGCTAGTTAGACTCATGGAAGCATGTGCACCTTTTGTTCAACTCTATAAGTTACTCACAGAAGTTTGTGTTCTTAGGTTGATCGTACTTTTAGGAGATGTTTTCTATGATCCTAAGCAAGTTGATTGGTTCCTCTTTCTGACTTTTGTTTTTCCCTATCTGCATTTTGCCTCAGTGTTGAAATTGATAGGGATCGGCAATGACTTTGGATGGCTTGATGGATTGGTCTCGATGGTCCTTGTCGCGTTTGAGCATTTTGCGAGGCAGTCTTATGCAGTTCGTTGGGATTTTACTCACCACCATCATTGTGGTCTACAAAAACTCAATGTGGACCGGTCATGGCATGAGGCTTCCATCACAGAGACATCATGAGGACGGAGAGGAGTTGATGGCGCCAGAGGAAGATCAAGCCTAGGCCTACCTGGAATTTAATTTACACGTTTACATAATTTGTTTATCTAAGCTAGTCAGAAGAATAAATGTGAAATCTTCTTCCATTAATTTTTTTAGTTTTTATATTTTATAAGTCAAATAACAAGATATTAAAATGACAACCGATGTGGGCTAAGTTATACTAGTGTTAACATTTAGGTTTGAAATGCTTCCAAGAACATTAGTTTATCAAAAGAGGTAATCTGTGTATCTTATTATTTATTTTTCTCAACAGGTAATTTATTTATTTCGATTTTAGAATAAATTATTAAGATCTAAAAGGATACTTTCAGTAACTTATATATACCGAAAGATTGAATAGTTCAGGTCAAATAGAGATAACTTGGATGTCTTTATTTTCCATTTTTATTCGTCTTAGACTTTTTTTGTAGCCAATTTTTTTAGAGATAATTTATTTTCTAAAGTACCTTACATTCACTTCAGCTTTGAGATATATCGATTGGCTTGTGGTGGAGAGAATGTTTTGAACTACATTTGCAAACGTATGTGTGGCAACCAGGGGAGCTTATACATAATCTAGAAGGTCTTGAGAGGATATTGTTGGGCCGAAAGGAAAATAGGATCTGGTAGATTCTCCCACACCTTCATTTTCTATACCTAGAGCCGAGCTTGCCTTGTATCTATTTGATTAAATGTCATCCTCAATTCACCTAGACGTCCCAAGGTCTCTCAATTTTGTTTATGTTTTAAAAATAATAATATATTCACAAAAGTAAATTGCACTATAGATTATGTTACACCGCGGGTTGAATCCTTAATCCTAGTTAGTTCATTTAATACTATACTCATCTTGATCCCTAGGTCTCACTTCAATACCATCAATCACAATTCCACCTTTAAGTTGATATCCTTTCACCTCCGTGAGACTCATCATGACCTCACCATCTTCTCCTTCTCGTGTCTCAAACTCTCCTAACTCAATCTCCATCCATCCGTCATCTCTACCTTTCGGCTCTCTCCTTTTCCCGTCTCCGACTACCGTCTCCACAGTCATCGCCATTCGCTCTTCTCGGTTTCCGTAAAACAACCGCTTCATTTGTTGTTTCTTCTCATCCAAGCAACACAAATAAGTTGTGTTCTTATTATTTTGACCACTCTTTGATTTTAGTACCGAAGTCTCCGCTGGAACTAGGTCTAGTCCGTAAGCACCTTCAGTTACTTTCATTATGAGATATGCTCCATATTTTGTGTTTGGTGACAAAACTCCGGTTTGAATTGTACCCTTGATTTCTAATCGATCTGTTGTTATAAGTTCAGCTGACTCCGAAAATCTGAAAAACATTTAAACTATATATTGTTAATACTTAATAGTAATTAAAAAAAAAAACATTTTCAACAAATTTATACAAAGCAGAAATAGTTATTTTAAGAAAAGAAAAAAAACTGACCTAGAATCTAAGACATTGCTCCAAGACCAGTAAGATGCATGGTCACTATGAGTTATTGAAAGATCTCTTGCTGATAAAATGTAGGAAATTTTCCCGGAAAATTTATTAATCTTGAAGAGCTGAAATTACATCATACACAGAAGATATTATTAGTTCAAGTAAATTAAAAAAAAATCCATTCTTTTATTCAAAGTTAGCTCATAAAAATCAAACGTACCTTTCGAGCATTATCGATGAGAAGAGAGTCACAAAAACATCGATAAATCTCCTTTTTAGACGAAAAACTACGATGGTGATCAATAGATTGAGAGATGAGGCTTTTGTAGTCCGACGGTAGAAACTTTTCCCATACGAAATCAGAGTCTCCTGCTAACCGGAAAATGGAAGAGACTTCGGACGACGAGAATGCATCCGCTGGAGATGTGAAGGCAAGGATGTTGGCTACGCATGCTTCTGGTAACATCATCTTCGTTTTCTTATTTGCAGGGTAAAGGATTAATAAATCTTAATGACTTTTCAGAATTTGAAGAAGTTTCTTTTTGCTTTGATTTTTTTGTAACTGTGGTAGATGTGTTATGCTTGGAGATAGAGATGGTGACTATATATAGTGAGGCTTGGCATATTTCTGCTGACCATTTTAGACCAATGGTCAATATTATCGATTTTTTTGTTGGAAGCTTAAAACTTAAAAGTAAAAGCGTCTGGTTGTTGGCAAAAATAAAAGATTGGACTTCCCAAAGAGAAAGTTCACGCGTATGAGAAATTATTTCTTTCCTTAGCTTACTATTTATTATTTTATTATTTTTTATTTTTTCAGTTAAACTATGAAAATTCCTAACTTTTGTTCCATAATCTTTTTTGGTATCCTGAATTAGCTTTTAGTTCCAATCTTATTTAAACAATGTCTCTCCTTTTGAAAAGTGAATTGAACCTCGAACACAAGAATGTTTTTAGCTTACTATTTGTTGGTACTAATCTTTTAATAAAACGTTTTGGGCTATCTTTAGCAATCAATCCATACTATATGCATTCAACTAAAATCACTATATATGTATTTTCTACATCTATCCAATTTATCATGTACTCTTTTTTTCTTCCTAATTCCATCCGAGTTATAAAATTCTGCTTAATTAACCAAGCTCAATACATCTCTACAATTGCGACTTAAAATCAACAATTCGCGTTCATTATTTGAGTAAACCCGATTTTAAAATCTTGATTCGGCCAAGCTTTCAATGTGTTTTTGACATGTTGTTGAGAAGATTTTAAAATTGGGTTTACTCAAATCGCGAAATAGTGAACGCGAATTATTGATTTAAATCGCAATTACATAAATTAATTGAATTTGGTTTATTGGGTAAAATTAGGAAAAAGAAGAAGAGTATATGGTGAATTGAGTAGAGCTGAAAGTACATAATAATCCTAGTTGAATGCATATAGTACATGTGGATTGCTACATGCAGCACTACATATAGTATCAGTTAAACGATTAATTCACCCTTTTTGAGTTTTGTTACAAATATGTTTTTTTTTAATATGAGTTTTATTACTCTTAATTTTTTAGCATTAACTTTTCTGTACATTCATTTCATGTGGAAAGAAACTCAAATACATTGGTGAATGGTGATTGTCTTAAAGTTATAGAACAATCCTCTACCCTATTTGACTAATCGTTTTGAACTTTTGAGTTTTCTTCGTTATTTCCTACGGAAAAAAGGACGTTTAAACGCGTCGGTGTTGACATATTATATATTAGTAAAAACAAAAGATGCCTCGTGTGTTTGTTGAGTTTTCCCTTTTACGTACAAAGAGAAAGTGTGATCTATATATATAAAATGAAGAATATATCATAGTCAAACAAATCATGAATGTCAACACTTAGGGGTGTTATTGGTTTATTTATTTGTAAATCCATATAGGATTTGGAAATCTCTATTAATTATGAAATCAAAATATATGGATTTTGAAATAACATGTGTTTACCCATGGATTTGAATCCTTCTATTTTTCTCTTTCAATTCCATACAAATCCATTTAAAACATAATTTGGATTCTCAAATCTAAAAACAAATGACTAAACGAATAAAATATGATTTTGACTAGTATTTATAAATCACTAGATATGGACCCGTGCGTTGCACGGGTTACCGGTCAAAATTGTTATTTTTAAATTTTATTTTTGTAAGTTTAACTAAAATTATATAAAAATATGTTTTAATTTTAGTAAATATAGTATTTTAATTATTTTAAATATATATTAATTATGCATAATGTGCAATATAAATTACCATTTGTAGTTTTGTTTATTATATGTTACAATATGATATTTATTAAATATTCATATGTGTATTATTGAATTTTAATAAATTATCTACATCTATCGGAAGATTGTATAACACTTTCTAATTTCAATGTAGGCAAGATAGGAACAAAACTGTGACAATATGAGGCAGTGTATATCCACATCATGTAACTTTACTTGATAATATGATAAATCCTCAAAACAAAAGACAAATTCATAAGGAAATAGGGAATGTGCACTAAATAACCTAAGGCTCAAAAAAAATTCAGAAAATAATATTAACTAAACAATGTTTATTTGCTACTGTATATGGTTTTTGTCAATTTTTGGCCCATATTTCTCATGACTTCTTTGTTGTCTCTTTTTTCTTTCCTCTCGCTAGCGAGAATTCTCAAATCTCTCTTTTTCTCTCATCAGATTTCTCTTATTTTTGCTCGATCTTCTCTTTTTCTTTCTCTCACTCTCGTTGGATTTCTTCACCATCATATGTTTTTTTTTTTTTCCATATTACTATTTCTCTCATTCGTCGGGCATCACCACCGAGTCTCACTACTCCGACCCATCAGACCACCACCACAACTAAATCTCAACTATCACAATCATCAATACTAAATCTGGCTAATTCCAACCCACCACCTTCATCAATATTTACCGCCACCACCACCAAGCTTGAAGCACCTTCATCAACACCAACACCACCGTTACCGCATCTTCCCCTCTTTCCCCAACTACTCTTATTTCTCCACCTTCTTTATCTCCTCCGACATCGAGTCGAGCTTCTCCGACAACAACTCTATTTTATGTCCTTCGGCGTTCATAATTCTTAATTTTCCTCCATCGCCATATATTATTAATTTGTCTATATATCTATTTGTTTATTTATAGAGGTGAATATTTGGAATCTTTTTTCTTCTACGATTAATAATTAATTATAAAATTTCTTTAATTATTATATTATACAACAAAATTGTATAATTTCATAAATCTTTTTTAATTTTAAGGAAAAAGTAATCTTTTTCTTTTAGAATTAGTAGATTTAAATTAGAATTAGTAAATAATTTTTTAATTTCTAATATACATATAGTTTCTTTATAATTATCTTTTTTACTTTTTAATAATTGTTTTTTATATGATATATATGTATAGTTGCCTTATAATATTTTTTCTTAAATTTCTATTTTTATTTCATAAGATACATCTAGTTGATAAATTTGACATGTGCGTATAGTTTTCTTATATATATTTTTAATAAATAAAAGGAAATTTTTGTTTAACACGTGTCAAAATCTGAGATCGATAAATTTGACACGTGGCATGATCCTATGAGTTATTAACTTTGAAAACCATACTTTATATAATAAGATAGAACCAATAACACATTATTTTAATTAGGATTTTAAAATCAATGATTGAATAACAAATGATTTTTGTTTAGATTTCTAATTCCATATAAATGCATGAACCAATAACCCCTCCTAATTAATTTATTGTTTATATCCTAAGTAAAACCGTGTATCATGTAACACTTCATATCTAAACTAAACTAGCTATTTTGAGATTACCAATTTCTTTTTTTTGTCGGTGAGATTACCAATTTCAATGTGTTCATATACATTATTTTCTGTCCTTATTTGATATACATACAATATATTGGTTTCTCTCCATTGATGATATAACATATATTATTTAAGAAAATTTTTCTAAAACAATTGTCAAAATTATCAAATTTGTTTTTGGTCGAGTGGTTTCTTTGAAAAAACAATAACACTGATAAAGATATCTTTTGCTCAAATATACTTTTGATAATGGGTCTAAATGGTAACCGATGAATCTCGCTAAATTTGGTTAAATTGTTAAATTCGGCTTAATATATTTTTGTTTTTATGCATAATCTTGCTGAATAATTAGTTCAAATAGTAACAACTGAATATGGCTAATTATTTTTAAAAAAATAAGTAAACAAATAAACTTTTAAAATTATTAATTAGAGAATTATTTTACCGGAAAGAAGAACGAACCGAAACCGACGAAATAACCGAAGGGGTCCTAAACTTCATAACCGAAAGAACCGGAACAAAATATTTCGGATATCTAAATCAAACTGAAATATAATTATATATCCATAATATTAGTTAGTGTTATACTGAATATTTTATCCAAATAATCAAAAATATACGAATAACTAAACCGAAATCCAATGGACTTGAACCGTCATTTTTTTTTTGTCAAAGACCTGAACCGTCATAACCAAAAAATACTCAAAAATATCCAAAATATACGAGATACCCAAATATTCCTACGAATAATTTGGTAGGAAATTGGTAAAAAATATCTTTCCATTTTCCTACGAAATATTCCTACCAATATTTTCGTAGGAAAATTCATATCAAATTCTTACCATTTTTAATTTCTTACGGGACATAACCTACGAACAAATTTCCTAAGATATTTGCCGTAGGAAATCAATCATTTTCTTGTAATCATGGTTTGAAAAATGACTGATAATCTATACTAGTATTTTTGCAACACTTTGGTGACGGGTGGGTAAAAATACTTCTGGGTTAATCGGATATCCGACCCGTTTTTAAATTCGTTCACAAAAAATTTGTTGGGTCGGGTTATATTTAACCCAACTCATACACCGGATATTTCATATTTAATAATTTAGATATTTAGAAGATTGATTAAGATTTAGAATTATGATTCTCCTATCATCTTTATTTGATTTGTTTTTAACTGTTTTGAATCATTATATAATACATGAAGTAAAAAAAAAAATCAATTTTTTTTTCTGCAAATACTGTGATTCGAAATTTTAAAAACGGACATATATTATCCAATTATCGAAAATGTGTGTTCAACGTTCTACATCGATTAAAATATTTAGACATGATTCAGAATCATATCATAAATAAGATCAACATTAATAAAATAAATGAGTTTTTTGGCCGGACGGGTTTGGCGTGACGGGTTTTTGAATCAACAATAATAAAAAGATTAAAATATCATTAATTCGCCGCTTCAATATGGATTAAATCCTTTTTTTTAATACCACCAATATTAGACATATTAAATCAGTCTCATTTAGAAAAGATTGTATAAAACCAAAAATTGTCCCGTGGTATAATTTTACTTAATAAAAATATTTATAAAATTTTAAAATATCATTAACATGCCGCTTTAATACATATTAAATTTTCAGTTTATTAAAATATAAATGTCTTAGAAAATGATATGATTTGTAAACTTTTATATATAATAAATAATCATTAAATTTTAAAATAAAAATAAATCACGGGACGGGTTAAGAAATTACGGAACGAGTTATATTTCGGAAAGGATTTATATGGCGGACGAATTTGAATCAATATTTATATACCGCTTTAATACGGGTTAAATTCTCAATATATTAATAATTGTCTCGTGGACTCGTGATATACCGTTACTTAATAACAATTGTAAACTATAATATAAATAAATATGTTTTAACGAGATACAATTTACAAAATATTTTTATACTAACTTTAAAATTAAATCATCCCGCGGTGTACCGCGGATTAAAATCTAGTCTTTTAATATAATTCAAGTTTGGTTGGATTGAAAGCTAAATGGAAGGAATTTCTACATCATGCAATAAATATTGTCCCCATTTCTTCAAATAACGATTAAAGAAATACTTTTTGTTAACATCCAAAGTCTTATTCAATCACATTCGATATTTTTAATACGAAAGTGAGAACTGAAAAACTACAATAAAAAGACAATGCAAGGCTAGTTAAGAGTGTTGAAGCTTCATATTTTCAAGAGTCCCTGTTATCAGCCATCACTATTACAAATATATAACTGTATTGAACAAAAAAAACTTCGCGAAGATTCAAATATATTTTTTTTAAATATCGAAAAAACCGTAACAAGAAGAAAAGGCGATGATGAACCGCACACAATAGTTTTAGTGTGTCCAAATATAAACCAAAGTACACACGCTAATTATGCAATATGTTAATATTTTAAAACTTTATATATTATGAACATATTACATTCTTTTTTATATCATTTTGTTTGACAAAATTTGATCTATATCTCCATTTCTACTATGGATGATATTGCGATTATTGGAGTCGAACACCAATAAAAACAACCGCATAAATGAAATAGAAATATTTTTTTTCTTTTTTTTTAAATATATATATTTTCAGTAACATCAAAGTTCACATTTATGGAGTTTTTTATTTCTTGTTGGACGGAAATAAAAATACATTGGTGATTGACTTTAAGGTTACCATACCCTACTTGACAAATTATAGTATGATATTTTCTTGGTTCTTTCCGAAAAATAAAGATAGTCTTGCTTACAGTTAATTGAACTAGTGTTGACAAATCATATGCCATTGACATTTGACCACGAATTAGCAAACGGTGGGCGCGTATCGGATAAATTAGCCCCTCCTTTTGGAAGTTTGACTCCTTGACCGTACACAACTTTTTTGTAACTTGTATTTTATCCTAAGCAACACTTCATCATTTATTTGACTTTCGCATGAACCCACACATGTGTTTATATTTTTTGTTCAAGTAACATTACATATAATATAATATTTTATTGTCACCTAGGCCATATATATGGTTAATATTAGTTTTTGTCCCAATTTTATAAGATCTTTGGATGAAAACATGCATATATTAAAAAAAGTTATATATAATTCAGCCAATCATATAAAATACGATAGTATATAAATGATTATAAAATATTTAATAAAAATAAATTTTGTATAGAAACTTGTATAACATCTAATAAAATTTAAAAATTTAAAAACAAAAGCCTAAAACATTTGATAAAATGGGACATATGTATACCATACTCTATTTGTTCCATAAAGCATTGTTTTAGATTTTTGACACATTAAAATTTTATTTGTATAGAAAATGTTTCACACAAAATTCTGTATATTTAGCTATCTAAGTAAGGAAATGAAATAAATTTTAATTGTCCTTAAGTTTTATTAAAAATTTATAAAACAATAAAAACTCATAGATTTTTTTTTTTTTTTTTAAAAACTTATAGACTTATAGATTTATGAAACAAGTAAAATGTTATATTATGTTGAAGTTGGGTACGATGTATTTTTTTAATAACTAAGGATGATCCAAACTTTTACCAACTAACTAATTTCTTAGGGTGAGTGTAGATGTTGAGTAACACATTCATTGAGTTTTCTAAAGAGCTTAAGAATGTCACTATTTCGACTTGTCAAATGGAGTTGTAATTTAGTAAATCCCTAGATTAGATCTAGAGGGCGACTCCTCCTCAAGTATAAGCCACCAGACCAATACTATTTGGTACGAAGTATTTTCAGGTGATCTACATCCTATCGAAGGATAGTTATTAAGGGCTTCTCCAACGAGACGCCATCCCACTATATTTGGTGCAAAGTGTTCTCCAACGTGACGCCATGAACGACGGGATAATTTTTTTTATAGTGGTCTAGTGGCAGAGGAAGCAAAAACACATTTGTTTGGGAAGTCTGTCAGTTGGGCCTTGGCCCAATTGGTTTACCTGGTAGTCAGAAATGCAGGCGGCCTGACTACCCCCTGGCATTAGTCGGAAGGCATTCCAAACTTGGATCAGGCAGTGTGGTGGCCCAATTCTACCTGGATCGGGAGAAGTCCACTCTGTAGCACTTCGGTGCGTTCCTACCGAGGCCGACCGGATCAGCCGATAGGGTTTATCAAAATATATATATATATATATATTATCAAAATCTATGCATGCATACGTGATACATGCATATATTAAAAACATGTCTTTCATAAACTTGTAATTTAGATATTGATGCGAGGGTATTCACTGACATTATGAACACACTTTTCCTCTGCCAAATCTTCTCTAACAGACATATAATGGCAAATGGCGTGACCATCTGATATCTAACTACCTAATTCTTGCCTAAATAATTTTGCAAAAAAAGAAAAACAAGTCTCTGCCTAAATATAACTCCAACTTGTATTATTATATTATATAACCGAAGATTACGTTAATAATAAAAATAGTTGATCAGTCTTATCATTTTCGTGACACACACTCAAGTCTCAGACGGAATAACCCATTTAGATTGTACACTATCATCAACGAGCCAAATAATTGAAACTTGAAATTTGAAATTTCTATTTTTCTTAACGTGCACAAAATAATAAATGAATAAATAAAATCAATTTTAGTAACACACATTCACACAATAAAATGACTTCCTCTCGTTTTCAATTTCTATCCAATACAGTAAATAATTAACAATTAGGCCTCACTTCAATACCATCGATCACAATTCCACCTTTAAGTTGATATCCTTTCACCTCCGTAAGACTCATATTGACCTCATCATCTTCTCCTTCTCGTGTCTCAAACTCTCCTAACTCAATCTCCATCCATCCGTCATCTCTACCTTTCGGCTCTCTCCTTTTCCCGTCTCCGCCTACCGCCTCCACAGTCATCGCCATTCGTTCTTCTCGGTTTCCGTAAAATAGCCGCTTCATTTGTTGTTTCTTCTCATCCAAGCAACATAAATAAGTTGTGTTCTTATTATTTTGTCCACTCTTTGATTTTAGTACCGAAGTCTCCGCTGGAACTAGGTCTAGTCCGTAAGCACCTTTAGTGACTTTCATTATGAGATATGCTCCGTATCTTGTGTTTGGTGTTAAAACTCCGGTTTGAATTTTACCTTTGACTTCTAAGCGATCAGTTGTTATAAGTTCAGCTGACTCCGAAAATCTGAAAAACATTTATATTGTTAATATATAGTAATTAATAAAAGAAATTGAAACATTTTCAATAAATGTATAGAAAGCAGAAATTAAATAGTTATTGTAACTTTGTAAGAAAAGAAAAAACACTGACCTAGAATCTGAGACATTGCTCCAAGACCAGTAAGATGCATGGTCACTATAAGTTATGGAAATATCTCTTGCTGATAAAATGTAGGAAATTTTCCCGGAAAATTTATTGATCTTGAATAGCTGAAATTACACCATACACAAAAGATACTATTAGTTCAAGTAGTTAAAAAGAAATCCATCTCTTCTATTTAAAATTAACTCATAAAATTCGAACCTTTCGAGCATTATCGATGAGAAGAGAGTCACACAAACATCGATAAATCTCCTTTTTGGAAGAAAAACTCCTATGATGATCAGTGGATTGAGAAATGATGTTTTGGTAATCAAATGGCAAAAACTTTCCCCATACGAAATCAGAATCTCCGGCTAACCGGAAAACCGAAGAGACTTCGGACGAAGATAATGCATCCGCCGGAGATGTGAAGGCAAGGATGTTGGCTACGCATGCTTCTGGTAACATCATTTTCCTCTTCTTTTGGCCGAGTAAAAAGTTAATGATTAATCTTCTGAAAGAGAAAGGTACTGAGTTTTCAGAATTTGAAGAAGTTCGTTTTGTGATTATGGGATTTGCTGTGATTTTTTTGTAGTTGTGGTAGATGAGTTATGCTTGGAGATAGAGATGGTGAGTATATATAGTGATGCTTGGCATATTTCTGCTGACCATTTTAGACCAATGGTCAAACATTATGGATTTATATATTAATTATTTGGAAGCTTATAGCTTCAAAGTAAAAGACTAAAAGTTTTGGTCGTTGGCCAAAAGTAAAAGATTGGCCCTCCAAAACATAAAGTTCACGCGTAAGAGAAAATAGTGTTATCCAATTCACTCATATGCACGTTGATAGTTTTGTACTTTTTTCGTTTAATAAAACGTTTAAAGAGGTTTTGATAGAAATAAAACGTGTAGCGATTACTAGTTTTAGATAAAGAAAACGTTTAGAGACTTATGAGTAGCGAGACTAATTTTTTTTTTTTTGGGGTTTAAAAGTCATGTCTTTGAAAGCAATGCATGCTTTTTTTGTTTCTTCACCATTTTTCCAAAAAACATAAGTCGTTTTTCTTTTTAATACATGATTTTCATATTCAATGTAACACTCCGGTTTCAGGAATATGGTGGTGCATGCGGAAAGGTTTAAAAGGATTGATTTGGCCACCTATGTCACCAAAGTACACTTATCTTTTCGGTCAACTGTCCTGAGAGAACTCCACAGTTATGGGTGCTTGAGCTGGAGTAGTTTAAGGATGGGTGACCTTCTGGGAAGTGATTGTCGGAACTGTGTGAGTGAGGACAAAACACAGGGAAAGATCATGTGGTGATTTGTAGGGTCGGTAAACAAGTCATTAAAGCCTCCCGGACGTAGCGGACCGGCCGTCGGACAGGGGTGGGCCTATGGGTCCGAGAGAGGACGTGGGGCCCACTGGTAGGGACGGTCGGGTGTTACATTCAATCAAATTTTGAACCAACCCTAAAATATTTTATAAAAGACCGGAATCTCTTTGGAGTCGTTTTAGCTTAGATCGAATTTGTCATATCGAACATCCCAATTATATACTTTTTTATGCAAGTAAATTTGTTAGTTATATGAAAAATACACTTGCAATCTTTAGTAGTAGACGACAAACAAACAAAAAAGTAGTTAAATCTAACAAATAGTACTATCTCTTTACTAAATTTAAATTGTGTCCCCTCTTGGAAAACAGTATTTCTAGTCTCGATTTAGTTTTAAATCGGTTCAAAAGCAAACAAATTGGTTTAAATAAATGCTTAAGTACTGTGTACCGTTAGACATATGACGAATATTGATTCTCATCCACTAGGAGACTAGGACCACTGGACCACTATGATTTGAATATTTTGTGTAGTAACTTGCTATTCGTCTTGATTTCCTAAATGAATACCTCTCTAATACTAATACTTATGATTTATGAACTAAGTTGCCTTGTTCAGTGGTAAACAAGAAAAAAGTCTTCCTCATCTCGGTTCGAATAGTATTAGTCATCGGAGTTCGAATTCTAACATGTTTTTCCCGGATCTCAGGATTAATATTTAAATGTAGAAAAACGTTAGGATTACCTGAGTTATAAAAAAACAATTATAATATTTATGAGTTTTTTGGAAGTTTTTGAGTTGTATTTCAGGTAGTTAATAATTTCAAAACGTTTTTTAAAAAAGATTAGAAAAAAAAGATTTGTATGTGTGTTTTAATTGATAATTGGTTTTGTTGTGTTTTGCTTTCTATTTTGATAATAATAAAGTTTAACCAGAGAACGTGTAGTGTAGACTGTAGACTATTTCCCTTCAAACTTACAAGTTGGCAAATCATAAATGCCAAACAATTAATTTTAGTTTTTTTTTTTTTCTCACGGTTTTATTATAAGTATCATTTAAGTTTTTGTTACGACTACAATCTACACATAAAATTTTTATTTTTAATATAAACCACAAATGCACAAACAAACGTAGTACTAGTATTTAGAAAAGTGGTCCAATCATCCTCACTAATTAATAGCCTAAAAAAACCTAATTCTGTCGGATAGATAATTTTTTTTTTCACATTATTATTTTTATTGTCTAAAGTCTCATTTAATCACATTCAATAATACTAAAGTGAAAACTGAAAACCTACAATAAAGAAGATGATACAAGGCTAATTAAGAGTGTCGGGGTTGCTTATTTTCAAGAGTCCCTATTTTCAACTGTCCTTATAACAAAATAGAGACTATTACTACAACGAACCAATACACACTACACATTAATTATCATTTTTTTGTAATCTTGTTTTTGGGTCAACAAAAAAAAATCATCTTTTTGTATTCATATTTTCTTTTTTCAGTATGAGTTAACATTTCAGAGAAATTTGTATCCTGTTGGCCGGAAATCAAAATACATCGGCGATTGCCTTAAAGTCACCATACCCTATACCCTAGTTGACAAATTATCATACGACTATTTCTTGGTTATTTCCGAAAAAATAAATAAATCATATGTCATTGAGAAATGGTACTATAGGCTTATTAGGTGATAATTAGCCCCTCCTCTTGACCGTACATCATTATTTGTAACTCATATATTAATCCAAAGAAACACTTAATCGATCATTTAACTTTCTCATAAATCCACACATGTGAGTATATTTTATGCAAGAAACATTTTTTCGGGTTCAAAATCATCAAAAATATTATAAATAATAAATATATTACTCCTTTTGTCATTTGATTTCTAAATTCTATCATGTATTAATAGAAAAAAATCTTTCAAACAAAATTCTGTAATTTTAATTATCTTAGTAAGGAAATTAAACAAAATTATAATTATAATTATACTTAAAATATAATTTATAAAAAATATAAAGAAATATTTTAAATGAATAAAAAAAATAACTACTTTAGAAAGTAGGAAGTATTTAATATAATGAAGTTGTAAATCCGCTATCCTATACTATTATTTGGGGAGTACACTTTATAAGATACCCTTAACTAACCTTCTCTTTTGTAAGAATTTACTTAAGATTGCCATTACAAAAATCTTCTTTTAGAACAAATTTCATTCAATTTATTAAGGATAAAAAAGTAAAATACTAATTTATGTCATTTAACTAATTTAATTAAATTATAAAACGAAAATCTGTTATTATTATTTCTTTTTAAATGACCAATCAAAATGAACATATAAGATTTGATATCTAACTTACCATATTAATTTGTTATTAATCATTAAACTTCACCTCTTATCTTTATATGATTATATTAATATGAAACAAAATAAATCATCATATCATCTACATAATAAATAAAAAAAAAAAAAACATTTCTGCATATGCCAAGATTTGAATTTTTAAAAACGCATATAAATTGTTCAATCTATAAAAGAAACAATTAAACGGGTCAAAAATTCAGACTCGAGTAATCTATTTTTCTTACACAAAAATAAAGTCAACAAAAATTCCGACTGAGCAACGGGTCAGAATTTGAATATTTATATTCGATTTCATACATTTATTTTTTTGAAATGTATAATTTTATATACTACAATAAAAATTTAAATATTTTAATTTGCAACATTTAAAATAAGTTTTACTTGATATTTTTAGAGAATATCATCAATACTTAATAATTCAAAAATTTAAAAATTATAAATCTAATTTGATTATTTTTAAAAATATTTATAATAGGTAGCGGGTTAAATATAATATATTATATGATGAAATGAGTTTTGATCCTTATAACTATTTGAATAGTTATATTTAATTTCATATAATTTGTTTTTTGAAATTCATAATTTTATAAACTACAAAAAAAAATTGAAGATTTTAATTTGGAATATTTAAAAATAGTGTAGAACATTTAAATATGGTTTGACACCTCTAAATATTTGAAAATTTGATTCCGCAAGCAATTTTAGAATTAACGAATAATAGATTGTGCACGCAATATTTTAAAATAAAATACTGAGATTCTAAAATAAAAATATAGACTCCACGCACAGGTTGATTTTGGTATTATTATATACTAAATATATGTTTATAACATATTCGATTATGCGAATAATTGGTAAATTCCGTAATTATAAATCTCAAACAAATTCTGTAATTAGATTAGCTCAAACAAATCTCTATTTCAACAACCAAAGAATTATGAATTGAAAAAGAATTTTCTAAATTAATTCAAAATAATACCTAATTTTCTTAATTAATTCAAAATAATCTATGTTTTATATGCGATTTATTTATGATATTTTAATTTTTGATCTAACTGAAATATATGCAATCCTATTTTGTGGTTGTTAACATAAATTAACTCATTGTTCAAAAAATATTACTTTTTAAAAAATAAAATTATTTTCCGTTTTCATATCTTAAAAAAAAATTATCCATAATTGAGTATTATAGAAAAAAAATCTATATTTATTCTAATATTGTATATAAGGACTGACAAAAAAATTAATATTTTTCACTTACTATTATAATATATTAAAACTTAGTTCTAATATATATATTATATAAATTTTGTAATAAATAAAATTCAACCCGTACTTTAGTACGGGTGATGATCTAGTTTATCTGTAAATTTTTACATTATAAATTTATAACGATGTTAATTCTTACAATAAATAACTATTAAGAAAAAACTATAGATTTATGAAATGAGGAAACTTTTCTCTTGTTTTTATATATATTTTTAAGGAATGCAACTTAAAAGTACCTCAAATTATATAATCTTGACAATCTGAAAAAAATGATGAGGCACATTTTTAGTGTCTCTGCACCAATGAGAAATGAGCCAAAAAGGTTGATACAAAAATATATATATATAAAAACAAGAGAAAATTTTCATGCTTTACCAATTTCTCATGTGGAAGGATATCAAAAATGTTGATCCACAAAAAATGTATGTTTCAAAAAACTATGCTAGACAATGAGGATGGAGTGGTGATATTTCAATCAGTAAAAGAATCACCACATTAGATGTATAACTTTGAGAGTAAAGGTTTCAAAGCTGCTTAAGAGCGCGTATTTGATGCAATTATCTTTCTAAATGTGCAAGGAATGAACTATAAGAGCAAGCACAACACTGAACAACATCAACTACATTAAGTCCTAGTGGCCAAGAGGCAAAAAGGTTGGTGTTATTTAGTTAAAAGTCGCCTAGTGGCCGGCCAATAGACAAAAGGGTTGGTGTTATTTAGTTTTGAATGCCTAAATTTGGGTCAAATTTTGGGTGTTGATTAGGTTCCACACCAAAAATTGAGTCCTTTCACATTGAAAGATCCTGTTTCTTTGTCTAATGGTTAGTTATTGACTCGAAATCGCTAATCATTAACATTGTTACTATATTAATTGACTTTATTTTTAAAACCATTGTTGACTTTTCTGACATATCCATAGCCGCCAAAACTCATGGTCACCTAGACATAGCCGCCAAATTCTTCTCGACTTGAGGAAAAAGAGTAAAAGATTTCTCTATGTTCGAAGTATGTATTTGCAATTCTATAAAAACAGAATTACTTGAGCTAATCACCATTGAAAGCGGACCAGTTAAACCGATTTACCAAACCAGATTCCCTCCCGGTTAGCCAAATTCAAACACATTCGTTTCAGAAAATTGCTCATATGAAAAAGCAGAGCAAAACAAATCCACCAATTCTAAGATTCATCTACAAGTGAAAGACAAGGTAATAAAGGAACAAAATAAGAAAATGTGGGTGGGTTATGTTACTTGGATGGCAACTGATAATTAGCCTCATTCAACCATATTGCTGTTGCCTTCTTCTTTTATAAACTGTCTTAGGAGTTCAACTGTTTTACGGTAGAGGTTCATATCGATTCCATCCACATTTCTTCCTGTTCGAGCCTGCAAGATCGCCTAAAGAAATCGATACATGGATCACTTTTCAGATTCGTTCGCTATCAAAGACAAAAGTATCAGTTTGAAACTAAGTTCAACCTGAAATGGGTACTACTCTCTATTCCTAACATATACTCATAGAACATTTACAACTGTTCTGATTTTCAAGAAGAGACGATAGAAAAATCGAATTTAAAATGGACAAGTTTCCCATCCGACCGCTTAACGATGGCTCATCAATATCATAACTTTCATAGTATACATAAATAGTTTAACTGAGATGCTGAAACTACATCTTCTTGGGAAATTGTGTTCCATGTAAAGTTCGAAAATTTAACATCTTACTAAACTAAACTTTGTGAAGATCTCTCAACTTGCATCTAAGAAACGTTAAATCGTTCTACAAAAGCAATGTTCTTTAACTTGAGGACTTGCCATTTGGTAAAATGGAGCTATTGTTCAACTTTTTGCATATCCACAAACACAAACAAGCAAAGAGCATCTTTTTATCTAAACTTGTAAGAAACTAACCTCATTGTTGGGTTGTTCAATGTGAAGCTCTCCAATAAACTGATAAATGGAGCCAACCCTGAAACTAACATCTCTTAAGTTCTGAGTATTGATTTTAAGACTTTTGTCTCCATCTTCAATAACACCTATAGCTGTTTCAACTGAATATCCACTCAACCTACAAAACCAAAACAACATCATCGTTCTCTAAACACCAAGTTCTGACCAATCTCAGTCTATGACATTGTAATCAGAGTAAGCACAAACTCACATTCCTGTAACTCTAAGTGAAACAGCTTCCTTGTAAAACTGAGAAGAGGGATAAAGCTCTTGTAGAGTAATGGGAACACCGGGTTCGATTCGAGTATTCGCCATCGATTTTTATAGTTTCAACAAAACCCAAAACCCTAAAATCTGATTCCTATCAATGTCAAAAGGGTTTGAGGTTTCTATGCAATCAAAACATAAAAATTGAAACTTTCAGTGAAAAATTTGAGGAAGAGACTAAACCTAACATAGATATGAAAAGGGTTTTGTTTTGTACTTCAGTAAAATCTCCGACGATGCTCAATAAACACAGAGGCCTCTTGTGTTGAGTAACGCCGGCGAGGAGAAAGATCTGTCGTTGTTAAATCGACGGTTGATACGACGCCGTTTTGGGTTAACGACAAAAAGAAAATTAATCTGATTTATGTTGCAGATTTCTTAAACAGGCCAAAATTTATATGGGCCGAAAATTTATATTAAGAGTCCACTAACTTTTTGTAGCTTTGTACTTCTTATAACAAGGTTTTGACGACAAAAATTGGCATCTGCGCAGATGAATATAATCAACTCGGTGTGGTTTGAGGTAGGTGAGATTTGTGGCAGCAGTTTGATGAGAAGGAGATGGAGCCATCTGAGAAGGCTTTGGATTAGATGAAGGTGCTTGTAGAATTTCAGGCATGACAAAAACATCAAGCTTTTGACCCGATTTGCACTGACTAGGTACACCACAAATAAAGTAGTAGTGACCCCGGTTCGGTTAAGAATAACTGGTTCAAAGTGGGATTGGTATATACTCTGGTATGCTCGGAGTCTCTGTTGGTCTTTCAAAGGTGCTTCGTGTTGTGGTTTGTTGTTAGAGCCGGCTTCTCCATCTACTTGCAAGCTACCTAATGCCAATTCCCAAGCCAAAGGTGGTTAACTAATATTGTGGATTGGTTTTAGTCCGAGACTAGTTTTGCCCCTGCAGGTTCTTGTGAGTTTCGTGTAGGATGGATTTGACTATTTGAGGGCTACGCTTGACCAAGGGTTTGAGGTCTGCCCACAGTCGCTGCCCATGCCATCTCCGTGCAATTCCATGGCATTTCGCAATTGAGTCCTCGCTGCTGCGTTCAAGTTTACTGTCTCCTCTTGTCATTTTTGCCTATGCCTAAGCTCAGCCACATCAGATTAGTGTCTTAGTGTGAAACAGTGAAGATTTTTGTTGAAGTTTCTGTTATTACTCTTTGCGCTTGGTGGTGTTAGTATGGCTCTTTGTGGTTAAGATGTTGCTAGACTCTGAGCTACCGACTCCAAGAGGGACTTGATAGAGTGAGTAAGCATTCCGCAATTCCTTGCTGTGTTCGGATTACCATTGAAAGGGCTACCATCTTGTTTTAGGGTGTTTCGTTAGCTTTAATGATATGCCTTTGTATTGTTTCTTTTTCTACCTCACTTTAGGATTCATCTTATCTTGTTCCCAATCATCTTCTTTACCGAGAATCGAAGATTAGGTTCAAGAATGTTGTATGCTTCCATGTTTTTTATCATTTTTTTGCTATGGGACCATGATTTGGTTATCCTTTATTGTGTAACCGAAACTTTCATTGTGAAATGAATATTTACACTCTTAGCAAAAAAAAAAAATAGTTGCGCGACTCAAATCTTGGAAACTCACTTCCATCACATTGTTTTGTTGTATATATTGAAAGATGAATGAATCTCCAACGTAAAATGTCTCAGACATTTTTTTTGATTAGTTTCTACTTCTACTTCATCGTCTTCCAGTTCAATTACCTCGGCTGCTTTCTTTGATTTCTGTGCAGCAGATACTACTTCCTTTTGCTTCTAAGGATGATAGCGTTGATACATTCATTGTTTAATTCTGCCCTCCTAGCTAGATGGATCACTTGCGTCTCAAGCTTCCTGACATTAGTTGAGGATGTCTCGAACTTGTACATTCTATTTCATCTTGAGTGTTCTCAAATATTGGTGCTTATGTAGGATACTTAATTTTTCTTATATTCTTAAAGTTCCTAGTTCCCACCAACGAAGGTTCAGCTCCTCTTGATTCTCGTTAGACCCATCTCGAATATATTATTCAACTATAATTTTGGTCAAAGGAAAATCTAGCAAAAGAAACGATATATACACGTGAATTAGACAAACAAACAAGGCAAATTCGTGCACCTCACGTGAGAAGAAATAGTGTCGTTAGTTTATTCAGTTTGGTATGAAGAATGCGGTTTTGAGAAGAACTGATGTACAATAAATCACTCTCTTTTCTGTTTTATTTATATAACAAACACCAACAAATTACATAGGAAGCTCACAACACGTAGTAGGAATGCAACATGTGAATTTAGATGGTGACCCTAGACCGACATCAGTTGGTTTGGTGGGTCAACACCAGCCAATGAATTTGCTGGTAGATTTATGACTTCTCGGAAAGCAATGTAGAGTACCGCGAAGAGCCAAGCAAGCCAGAGGGGAACAACAATAAAAGAAAAGATGAAAGACACAACAGATATTAGCAAGAGAGCTGCGAGAGCGCCAAAGAGATGGCTTATATGTCCCACGACCATGCGAAACCATATGATGCGAAGTTTGATCTCGTAGATACGAAGAAAGGCGTAGATCAATATGAGAACCCAGTAACAAAGGAAAGTGGCTCGATGAGTCTCGAACATAACAGATGTAGAGCCAGCTGCATTGGTTCCGATAGCCGACAGGTCACTGAGCTGGAGAAATCCAAAAACACCTGCGTTCATTAACACCACGAGCTTGTGCACCGCTGAAGAATACAACTCGTGATTTGGCTCCTCATCCCCGGAGCTATGGAGGGTCGTGTGATTAGCCGACATATTGTTTTTCTTTTGTTTTCGGGTTTTGGGGTTTTATTGTATCGTATGAAGAGTTTATATAGAGAACCCGTACGGCCGTACCCGTCCGGCATCATGCAGTCATTGCATAAATATAATTTTTTCATGGACCGACTTTACATCTTCGTATGGAGAGGTAGCATATTCTTTCATATAAAAAACAGTTTCAACTAATTCTAATTGTATAATTTCCGTTTTGATGAATAATTTCTGTTTTGATCAATAAATTAAACGTTTCCAAAAGCAAATGTTAGTAAATTATTGATCATGCGTGTTGCAGGCACGCTTCCACATAGTCAACTAAACTAAATGATGATGATGCACAGGATCCTCTATTACTCTATATATTAGTTGCATGTCATTTATAAATAAAAAAAACTTTTCTTTCATAAAAGATTACGTACAAATCCGGCTCAAAGAATATTAGGCCTTTTGGGCAAAATACTTCTATTCTTGTTATTAAATTATTATTTTTTAATCAAAATTGTGGGAAAAAATATCATTTAAAGCATGAAATGTGCAATTTCGTTGAAATCTGTAGCCTATATAATTTTATGTTTATGATGATATAAGATGGACTTGTAGCCTATAAAATTTAAATTATAAGTAATAATACAATTGATATCGTATATTGTAAGAATTAGTAAGGATATAAAATCTATTTAGATCGAATTAACATATGTTTATTATATTAGTCTTATTCAAAACGATGTGGACATATTCTTGTTTTCTGTATTTATCAATATAAATGGATATGATTTGCTAAGATGAAGAAAGGCAAAGAAAAAGTGCATAAACACGAAGATAATTTGCCAATCGATTATTCAACTCTGGAAGCACTTGAGATTGCTGAAGACGTTGAATACTACTTAGACTTGGCTTCTTGGATGGATTAACTTGAAATTCAGAATTCTTCTGACGCCTTGGGGGTTGAGTCCACCTCTTTTCAGCTTCTTGAATGTTAGATTCGTCGCTTTTGCAGATTTTGAGAATTTTTCGCATCCGGCACACTTGCATATCCACATTTGTTTTAACAAATTACAACTTCCAATACTTATTGAATGATTCTTATTTTTTTTTTTTGATAAACCCTATCGGCTGATCCGGTCGGCCTCGGTAGGAACGCACCGAGGTGCTACAGAGTGGACTTCTCCCGATCCAGATAGAATTGGGCCACCACACTGCCTGATCCGAGTTTAGAATGCCTTCCGACTAATGCCAGGGGTAGTCAGGCCGCCTGCATTTTTGACTACCAGGTAAACCAATTGGACCAAAGCCCAACTGACAGACTTCCCAAACAAATGTGTTTTTGTTTTCAGGGAGAATCGAACTCGGGTCTGGGAGTTTCAGCCTCAAAGGAGACATTCAAAATTTTAAAAATATAGTCAAGATAGGAGCAAACCCTCAATGTTTCTCAAAATTGTCTAGTTGGTGATATGAATATGAAAGTACAGTATTGTTAATTAACTCTTTTTGGTCTATTTGTAAACTGTTACAAAAGTCACAAAAACAAATGTCAACAATATCAAGCGTCAAAAATAGACGCTGCACGTGAAAATATTACGAGTAAAATATAATTTGTGTGGAGCCCACCGTCACTATGCACGCATAGTAATTTACTTTTTTACGTCTATATAAACGAACGATCGTTCGTTGTAAAATCACAATTGATACTTCAATAATAAGAAGCTATAAGAAATCTCTCTCCTTCTCTCTTCTCTTTATTTCCAGTATCCCGATCCTTCTGCGGGTATAAATTCTTTCTCCGTTATTTATATTTATATACACCATAAAATAAAGTAATTATTTATAACACGTTATCAGCACGATCACTCTATGATCGCTGAAAAAAAAATACGGTATTATACCGGGCGGTATGTCGCCTCGTTAAAAGAAAAAAAAATTATGAGAAAAAAAAAAAAAAAGAGAAAAAGAGAAAAGAAAATTATATAAATAAATAAAAGAAACTATATATGTATATATATATTACTTCATGCACCATAATTAATTATTTTCTGTTAATGGTTGGCTGAGCCACCTGAAATTTTATTCACTGCTTTAAATATTTATTTCTGCTACCGGTCGGCTGAGCCGCCTTAATTTTATGCACTGGTTTAAATATTTATTTCTGCTACCGGTCGGCTGAGCCGCCTTAATTTTATGCACTGCTTTAAATATTTATTTCTGCTACCGGTCGGCTGAGCCGCCACATATTTATTTACTGTTTCTATGTGGATGACTCCGTGACCATAATATCACCGTGAATTATTTGTTTATATTATGATTATTATACAAGAAGGTTTATTCACCTGTATAAATATTTTTATCTGAATCGATAATTTTTATCTGATTGATCTCTAATTTTTCAGATTAATTTTTGTTTAAATCTTTTTCACCAACGGTCATGAAGAAAAAATTTCAAAAATTTTATCACTTTTCAAACGGCTATGAACAGTAATTTTCGATCTATAAATACACTCATTTTCACTCATTCATTCAATCAAAAATCATATCTCTCCTCATATATTTTTCTAAGAAATTTGTTTAAGTTTTCATTTTGGAAAATGACTCATCCGTTTTTAGTTTTTGTAATAGGCTTTATAATTATTGCAATTTACGGTTTACTCTTTGGAGAATTTTCTCCCGAAGAAATTTTGATGGTTATTATTTTACTTTTTTATGTAATTGTATTTCTTGTAATCGCATTGCTTATATAAGCACATCCCATGCTCTAAAATGAAATAAATTAAATTTCTAATAAAGTTCTTTGTGATTTTATTTTAGATATCTAATGGCAAGCATTCAGAAGCTTAAGTTTACAGCTCTAAACATCACTTTGGCCAATTATATATTTTGGATTGCCAACGTCGAACTACATTTACAATCTCTTGGCTTAATAAATACCATAAAAGAGAATAATATTTCGACGGTTCAAGAAAGGGAAAAATCGGTGATCTTTATTTTAAGACACCTTGATGAAAGTATCATATGTGATTATGCACACATAAAAGATCCCAAAGAGATCTGGGAATCCCTAAAAGCTCGATTTGATAATCGAAAGGCAATAAATCTCCCACTTGTTCGGGATGAATGGCAAAGTCTAAAGTTCAAAGACTTTGATAAAGTGATGAATTATAATTCCGCTATGATGGAAATTGTGGTTAAACTGAAATATTATGGTGATATTATCACTGATTCTCAGATGCTTGAGAAAACGTATACCACGTTTCATGAAAACCACATTACCCAGCAAAAACTGTATATGTCATACGGGTATACCGAATTTTCGGATTTATTTGTGGCACTCCTAATAGCGGAAAAGATTAATGAGACCGCTCATGCGGTTAACTAAAGAACTTGTATTGAGACTGCTGAAATAGTCTCTAGTTATGCCATATATGTATAATATTATGCTTTTATTATTTTGAAAAATATTGTTGTTTTAACAACAATTTAATGTATAATTATTGTGTGTTTTCCTTTTATAAAATTTACTTTCTTTATGTTTATCTTAATCACAGAAATGGATGAAACAATCTCCAAGGAAATGGCTCAAGAAATTTGTATACCAGATAGTGGAACAACACACACTATTCTGAAGGACAAAAGATATTTCTCTAACTTAAAACCGACAAACGTTATTGTCAATACAATATCAGGTCCTGTAGACGTGATTGAAGGAACTGGTATGGCCAACTTTATGTTGCCTAATGGAACCAAGTTTTCCATAAAAAATGCCTTGTATTCTCCAAACTCTAAAAGGAATTTGTTGAGTTTCAAAGACATATACCTTCAAGGATATGATACTCAGTCTGCAACTGAGAATGAAAAGAAGTATATGTACATAACTTCTGATAAATCGGGAAAAAGGCTTATATTGGAAAAATTTCCAAAACTTCCTTCAGGATTGCATTATACTCATATAAGTGCAATCGAATCGCATCTAGTGATTAAAAGAAATCCAGAAGATTTCACATTATGGCATGATCGCCTTGGTCACCCAGGCACCACAATGATGCGAAAAATCATAGAGAGCTCACATGGTCACTCATTAAAAAATCATGAGTTGAATCATGGAAATAAAATGACATGTGCAGCGTGTTCTCTTGGAAAATTGATCATAAGGCCATCACCAACCAAAATTGATAAAGAATCACCAAAATTCCTTGAACGAATTCAAGGCGATATTTGTGGACCGATACATCCACCATGTGGACCATTCCACTATTTTATGGTAATGATTGACGCATCTAGCAGATGGTCACATGTTTGTCTATTGTCATCTCGAAATTTGGCATTTGCGAGATTTATAACTCAGATAATCAAATTAAGAGCTCAGTTCTCTGATTATTCCATTAAGAGAGTTAGACTAGACAACGCTGGTGAATTCACATCCCAAGCATTCAATGATTATTGTATGGTAACGGGAATTGAAGTTGAACATCCTGTAGCTCATGTTCATACACAAAATGGCTTGGCGGAATCATTAATTAAACGTCTGCAATTGATTGCAAGACCATTGATCATGAGATCAAAACTTCCAACCTCTGTATGGGGACATGCCATTTTGCATGCAGAAGCACTCATTCGGATAAGACCAAGTGCATACCATAAATACTCCCCACTACAGTTAGCATTTGGTCGAGAACCAAATATATCCCATCTAAGAATTTTTGGTTGTGCGGTGTATGTGCCTATAGCACCACCACAACGTACAAAGATGGGACCACAAAGAAGGTTGGGAATATATATTGGCTGTGATTCTCCATCAATTATAAGATACCTAGAACCGCAGACAGGTGATGTCTTTACGGCACGATTTGCCGATTGTCACTTTGATGAGAAAGTATTCCCGGTTCTAGGGGGAGAAAATAAGCAAGTAGGAAAAGAAATTAAATGGTGTGTACCATCACTGTTACACCTTGATCCTCCTACAAAACAGTCAGAAATAGAAGTTCGACGAATTGTGCATTTGCAAAGTATAGCAAATCAACTTCCCGATGCTTTTGCAGATACCAAAACGGTAACTAAATCATATATACCAGCTGCAAATGTTCCTGCTCGAATTGAAATACCACAAGAAAGTGGAAGAGCAGATGATACACGTGAGTCTAAAACACGCTTGAAACGTGGTAGACCAGTTGGTGCTAAGGATAAAAATCCTAGAAAACGAAAGGAAGTTGAAAAGCATGATATTCCCAAAATAGCAGAAAGCATTTTGGAAGAAACGAATCATGAGTCTAATGACAATGATGAACATCATGAGCCTGAAGGAAATCATGAGATTTCTATCAACTATATCCATAATGGAAAGATCTGGGATCGAAATAAAATGGATGAAGTTAATGACGCTTTCTCATACCTTTTGTCAAAGGAAATTGATGAAGAAAACGAGAATCCAGAACCAAAGTCGGTATATGAATGTCAAAAGAGACATGACTGGATAAAATGGAAAGATGCAATACAAGTCGAACTTGATTCGCTCAATAAGCGAAATGTATTCGGACCTATTGTACTCACACCTGAAGATGTGAGACCGGTTGGATACAAATGGGTTTTCGTTAGAAAACGAAATGAGGAAAATGAAATTACGAGATACAAGGCTCGTCTCGTAGCTCAAGGTTTTTCGCAAAGACCCGGGATTGATTATGAGGAAACATATTCCCCCGTTATGGATGCAATAACGTTTAGATTCTTGATGAGTCTAGCGGCTGATGAAAATTTAGAAATGCATCTCATGGATGTTGTTACAGCATATTTGTATGGATCATTAGATACAGATATCTATATTAGAGTTCCCGACGGGTTTAATATGCCAGAAGCATTGAAATCTAAACCAAAAGAGTTATATGCAATAAAGTTGCAAAGATCATTATATGGGTTAAAACAATCTGGGCGAATGTGGTATAATCGTCTAAGTGAACATTTAACGAAAGAAGGATACGTGAACGATCCTATATGCCCATGTGTTTTCATCAAGAAAACAAAATCTGGATTTGTGATAATCGCGGTATATGTTGATGATCTAAATATAATTGGGACTCAAGATGAAATACAGAAAGCAACAAACTATTTAAAAGGGGAATTCGAGATGAAAGATCTCGGACAAACAAAGTTTTGTCTTGGCCTACAAATTGAACATTCCCAAAAGGGTATATTTGTGCACCAATCCACGTATACTAAAAGAGTGTTAAAACGATTCAACATGGATAAGGCAACTCCTCTTAGTACTCCTATGGTCGTTAGATCACTTAACGTTGAGAGTGATCCATTTCGACCGCATGAGGAAAATGAAGAGATACTTGGTCCTGAAGTACCATATCTAAGTGCAATTGGAGCCCTTATGTATCTTGCGAATTGTACAAGACCTGATATATCATTTGCCGTTAATCTTTTGGCAAGATTCAGTTCATCTCCTACGAGAAGGCATTGGAATGGGATTATACATATCTTCCGATATCTCCAAGGGACGATGAATTTAGGATTATTTTATCCTAAAAATTCAAAAGGGCAAATGGTTGGTTTTGCAGATGCGGGATACTTATCAGATCCACATAAAGCCCGATCACAGACTGGATACGTCTTTACGATCGGAGGCACTGCTATATCCTGGCGTTCCCAGAAGCAAACGCTTGTGGCTACTTCTTCAAATCATGCTGAAATCATTGCACTACATGAAGCAAGTAGAGAATGTGTATGGTTGAGATCAATAAGCCAACACATTCAATCAAGCAGTGGGATCAATGTAAACAAAGAGCCAACCATCCTATATGAAGATAATGCTGCATGCGTTGCCCAAACAAAGGAAGGATATATCAAAAGTGATAGAACCAAACATATCCCTCCGAAATTCTTTTCATACACCCAAGAACTTGAGAAGAATAAAGACATTGAAGTCAAATATGTCCGATCATGTGACAATGCTGCAGATCTCTTCACGAAATCATTACCCACCTCTATATTCAGGAAACATGTTCATAACATTGGAATGCGTCGTCAACAAGACTTGTAAGTTATGATCCTGATCATTCGAGGGGGAGCTTGCGAGGTTGCACTCTTTTTACCTACTATGGTTTTTTCCCACTGGGTTTTCCTAGAAAGGTTTTTAACGAGGCAACAGAAGATACAACAGAAGATATTACGCAAGAGACATAGTGACACTGGTCTCCAAGGGGGAGTGTTACAAAAGTCACAAAAACAAATGTCAACAATATCAAGCGTCAAAAATAGACGCTGCACGTGAAAATATTACGAGTAAAATATAATTTGTGTGGAGCCCACCGTCACTATGCACGCATAGTAATTTACTTTTTTACGTCTATATAAACGAACGATCGTTCGTTGTAAAATCACAATTGATACTTCAATAATAAGAAGCTATAAGAAATCTCTCTCCTTCTCTCTTCTCTTTATTTCCAGTATCCCGATCCTTCTGCGGGTATAAATTCTTTCTCCGTTATTTATATTTATATACACCATAAAATAAAGTAATTATTTATAACATAAACGATTTAATAATGGATTCTTTTTTCATGGTTCAAAGAAAAATTTAAGATAGAGACTACATAATTGCTTTCATAGTTTGACAATATTGATGGAGGTTGCGAAGCTTGATCATCACCAGAACGGTCTCGTCGAGGAGCGGAACAGTATTCGTCCGATCTGGACACTTTATGACTTTAGAAAAAAACATACCAAAAGTAACAATATTGTTGAATTATTATCTTAAACAGATGACTTCGTACGACTTCGTACGTGGTTTCTCAAACACTCTTTTACTAGCTTACAAGAGTGAACATTTTTTATTTCATATGACACCCAACATAAGAAAACCAATTGGGACAAGAGAACTTATTCTTCTTCCACTATCTTACTGTTCAATAGCTTAATAAACTTAAGAAAACACAATTTTACGCAATGTATTCAGTAGCATCTTCTTCTGGTTTTATACTTAAAACATACACAATACATAGATAGATATAGATATAGATAACATAGCTGCATCTCGCTCTTCTCCGTCTTCTTCTCATCCCAACCATTGTTTTTTCTCGAAACCTACACACAGTTGAATCAAGATTCCGATGAATATGTGTCTGTGGGTTCTGCTACACAAGTAACAAAGCTTCATATTTACCAGAGTCTCTGAAGTCTGAATCTGTAGATTTACTTCCTTTGTGTTCTCGATCGTTGTGTTTGATTTGATTAGACCATATCGAAAATGGCTGATGACAAGAGCCTCTGAACAAACTCCGATTTTTGCCTCCTCTCTTCCCGATCTTTTGATGAGACCGGTGAGATGCACACTTGTCTCTTGCTAAACAAGTTCAATGCTAATCAAAGACTAAACCTTCAAAAACTGTGGAATCTAATAGAGAAGCTAATATAGAAACTATACCGCTCTATCTGTTTCTCCTCGGATACTTTTTTGGTTTGGCGTGTCACAGGAGAACTCTGTGATCGTGTAGGTGAGATAAACGACGACAGGAGAGGATCGGGAGTTCCACTTGATGCAACAGAACCATTACGAGAAGTAAATCCTAACAACCTCTGTAGATCTCCTTCTCTTAGCTCTTTTCGAAGAAGTGAAAGTGTCGAACTGGTACCACTTTTCCGTGACTTTCTCTTTCGCTGCAAGTAAAACTCATTAAGGAATTCAACAGAGTAATATGATTCAATGGTAAGAACTAAGAAAATATGCAAGTGTAGAAAATGAATACAAAGGATATCTTAAATAAACTCCCATGGTGAAGCGTTATGTGCGCTACGATATCAACTCCCACTTTTAGAGAGCAAACAGGGCATACCTGCAAAATAACGGATTCACTTATCTTAAGATCCAATGTACACATTTGCTAAAACCATTAAATTCCAAGTTGATATGTTTTTTTAAACCAATATCATTGTATAAGTATTGCATGACAGAAAAAAGTACATCGAGAGAGCAATACCGCGTTCTTTGACTCTAAAGTATGTTCATCATCTATGTGACAACACAAACCGATGATATCATACGATTCTGCACAGAACGGGCAAGCAAACTCCTCCTGGAAATCATCGTCTCCATCTATTTCTTCAAAGCCCATTAACATTTCTGCATTTTCAAACATAAAATATCATATAAATTTACAAGCATGGTACTGGTTAAAGCACAAAATTTTCATCCAGCAAAGTAACAACAATATGAAAGAAAAACAAAACTAGACTCCAAGAGACATTACAACCTCCTGAATCATGGTACCATCAAAACTCTAAAACCAAATTCTAGACTTAAGATTGCACAAAAGAAAGAAAAACTACAACTAAATAATACCCAAAATCCAACACAAGATAAGCTTAAAGTTAACATTTTTCTACATCCAGAGCAACCTTAAATGTTAATTAACATAACAGAACTAAGTAAATAGAGATCAAACTTGGAACCAAACCTTCTTGTTATAGATAAGAACAACAAATTTCACAGTCTTATTCAGAAGCAAAACATCTATTACAGCTCCATAAACACAACAAGTTCAAGAGCTTCTCTTACATAGCTCAAACTATAACCAGAAACTTAAAGATGAATAAAACTGTTCTTTCACTTACATAACAAACAAAAACGTATACGAAAGTCTTGATCTTGAACCAAAATCAAGAAAACATAGAATCAAACTCATGTGATAAAAAAGATTGTATTTTTAATTGAAATTTCTTTACTTGAGAGCTCACAAAATCAAAATAACAAGTTAAGATCAAAGTTGACATAAAGATACTGTAATTCTCACCAGATCGGGATCGAAGCGTAGCTAGAAATCTCTTGGAATCAGCGTCCATCTTTGCCCACGAAAATTTCGAATCTTGGAACAATTGATGGACGAATTTGGTGATAAATCTCAAGCCGGATCGATCCTAATAGATGAAGAAGACGACGATGATTTCTTGGTAGGAGGAGAGAGGAAGAGAAAGTGCGTTGTGAATGAGGTTATTATCGATTTCTCAGAAATGATGAGACCGGTTATTGAAATTCCAATTCTTAGTCCCGGTTCGTTGTTTTTTCCGGTTCTTAGTCCCGGTTCCTCGATTTATCTGATATTATCGATTTTAATGATGGACCGGTTATCGTATTCAAATCCCGGTTCGTTATTTTTTCGTCAGGTTCTTTAGTCCCGGTTCGTTGCTTTTTCTGGTAATACCGAATTTATGAGAGATGGACCGATTATCGAATTCCAATTCTCGGTTCGTTATTTATAGTCCGGTTACTAATCCGGTTCATCATTTTATCTGGTATATTCGATTCTTTGGACATGGATGGACCGGTTATCGAATTCCAAATTCCGGTTCATCATTTTTATCGAGCGGCTATCTAACTCCAAATTCCGGTTCATCATTTTTATCGGGTATTATTCGATTCTAAGACATGATGGACCGGTTATCGAATTCTAAATCCCGTTCTTCATTTTGTCCGGTTATTAGCCCCGGTTCGTTGTTTTATCAATATATCTCAGTAATAATGAATTATCGAATTCCAAATCCCGGTTCATTATGTTTCGTCCGGTTTATAATCCCGGTTCGTTGTTTTCTGATTTATGTATTTTTTTTTTTTTTTTTTTCTTGAGCCCTAAATCATCAAACAAAGCAAATCGTTTCCTTCTTCCGAACAGAGATCAACATCCATCGCCGGAGTAGATGTCTTCTTCTTCTTTTTTTTTTTCCGGTAAGTTTCCTAAGAATTAGTTCTTCATTCTTCATTAACGAAGATAAAGGAGATATCTTTGCTTAAGATTGCTCTCTGTTTCAATTGTCTAGTTTCTTAAATTCTCCAATTTTGTTCAAATCGAAGTACAGTTTATTGTTCGTCGTGTTGCGTTTCCATTGAAGTTACTTTATGAGATTTTGTTGATCTCCGGATCTCGTTCTGTTCGCAGTAATTTATCGGATGATTGTAAATATCAAAACTTTAGGGATGTGTGTAGAGTTAGAGCTGTCAATTGGTCGGTCCGACCATGGGCTAGCCCAGTCCAAAATAATATGGGCGGTCCATGGTCACACCCAAAAACAAAACGAATTCATATGGGCTAAAGACCAATTTTGTCCGCGGACATGATGGGCTAGACTATACGGACAATTGGTTGGCCCAACTTCTTTAAAATCTAGGCTTATACAATTTGGGGAAAAAATTAGATTGTCGATTCCTTTTGTCGAGACTGATAATTTGACAATTCCCACGAGCTATTTCATCACCGTCGACCGTCTCCGTCAATCACTGCTTTAAAGCTTCATCACTCTCAAAATCACCGTCGGGTTCGTTTATCTTCTCTTTGTATTACTTAAGCGATATGAAGCCATTAAACATATATTCTCTTTGTGTGAAATTTCATCAATTTTAGTTTCTGGGTTTTGATTTTTTTTATTTCTGGGTTGTCTAAACTTGGGTAATAACTCATCTCTTTTGAGTTTTGGTTTCTGGGTTGTGATTTTGTTTAGAGCTGATTAAGAATTGAGATTTGATAGAACATGAAGAAACCCCTTTGTATTTGTCGTTCAAGGTGGATTTGTCTCTGGTTTTGTCTTTGGGGTTTATTTGCAGCAAATTAGATTCACACATCAATGATTGTAGTTATGATTTAAGGGTTTGATTCATCTCTGTTTCAAGCTTAGGGTAGCAATTTTGGTGCAATCTTAAGCTACTTAGCATATGAATTTTGGTTAAAAATTCTTTACAAATGTTTGTGGAAAGAGTTTATTATAAGAATACTTAGTTGTTGCTACTGTAATTGAACGCTCTAATCTTGAACCTATTCCCAGTTGTTTTGTTCTCTTAATGGTCGTTGTTCTTGCTTTAGCTTACTATGCCTTTATAGTAATTGAAAAATGGCATGAGATTTGAGATTTTGTAGGCATACATAATCTATACATGCATGTATGACTGAATTATGTTCGCTTTGTGGTATAGTAGCACTCTGATTTTGTCTGGTCCTGAATCTTTGCTTATGCAGTAGAGTAACTTTATCTTAGAGGATTGTAGAATTGAAATATTTGTGGCTGAGATTTGCTTGGTCGAAGTATGTGCCTTGTGTATTATAGTTTCTCTTACATCTTGCTTTTGTGTATTATTGATTTTGTCGATCTCCGGATCTTGTTCTGTTTACAGTATCATGGCTATGACATTGTCTAATTTGTTTTCTGTTATGTTTTCTTATTTGTTTAGGTTTGAAGTTTGCTTCGCTCTACCTTTTGGAAGTCTGTTGATTATTCTTTAACAGGAAGAAGTCACTGTGACCTTCGACAGATATCGTTAATATGTTTTCTGGGATAAAGATTATACCTCGTGATGAAGTACAGATTCTAGTTTTATATGATACTGTATTTTCTTTTGTGTTTGTACGTCTTTGATTGAGTTTGATGTTATTTTTCTTTGCTATTAGGTGCTCGATGATAGTTCGGATGGGGAAAATGAGAAATCTAAAGGTGGGAAGGATAGAAGACGAAGGAACAAGGATGTGGATAGAGAGAAGAGTAAGAGAGACGGGAAGAAGATTGTCAAGGATGGAGATGGTGAAACCGTTAAAGACTTGCTCGAAGGGGATATTGTTAGAAAGAAAATTGGTCTTGATTGGATGCTGCCGCCAACCCGAAAGGCTGATCCAAACCCTGCTTCAGATGTAGAGGATAAATTCGAAGAAAGTGCACCTGAGGTGAGGGAATTTTGATTTGTAGTTTCTTTCTAACAAGTCCGTCTTAGATTGTTAAGTTAATGCTTTTTTTTATTTTTTCGAGCAGGTAATGAAAGTAAACCCAAGAGAATTAAATCCTTATTTGAAAGAAAATGGAACCGGTTATCCAGAGGAAGAATCTGAGAAAAAACACGGGAAAGACCAGCTTTTACCATCTTCGGTTGTTGGAGATGGGGGTGCGAGTTGGAGAATGAAAGCACTCAAACGTGCAAAAGAACAGGCTGCGAGAGAAGGCCAAAGGCTTGAGGATGTAAGTTTTGTATTGATTTATGATTTAATATAGTCTCTTTGGTTTTTGAGTATTGCCTTATCATTTGAGGGTTATGCAGGTTGCTGGAGAGCGATATGGTTCTCTTGGTAACCTTGTTGAGTCTGTGGCATCTCAAAGAGCAGCTCCATCTCGCGCCCATTTGAATGCCATAAATAATAGAAGAAGAGGGGAAAATGAAAAGAATGATACAGAAAAAAAAACCGAAAGAATTTCGGAGAAGGTACTTTAACCGCTTAGGTTACTTTTGATTTTCTTTAAGGTTAGTACTGTTTCAGATTGGGAAGTGTGACAGCTAATATTCTGACTTTATGACTTGTTTTATATGAAGGGTAATGATCGGGAGTATTTGAAAGGTGACTCAATTCGCCATCGTGTATTGAGAGCCCCCAAAACTGACCCTTCATTATCCTGGGGAAAGAGAAAGAGCCAAACTCATAGAAACGAAGACTCGAGGCTAATATCTGAAGCTGCAGCTCACTTGAATAAGTTTTCCAATGACGGAAATTTCATGAAGGAAATGCTTTCTAAGCAGAAGAATGTATCAGTGTCTCCCGTAGAGACTCGTGGAGATCACAGAAATGATGTGGAGCAGAAAGCATTACCGTCAGAGACCAATAAGGATGGTGAAGAGATTCTTCCGAGTATGGAAACTTTAAGTGTGAATAAAATGGCTGCTAAAGCCTTCCAGCTCCGTATGAAAGGGAAACATGAAGAAGCCCAGAAACTTATGGTGAGACAATAAATTTTTAATTCCCAATCATTCACTTGCCTGGTGCCTTAGTCTTTTTTCGAACTCATTGCCAAGTATGATTAGTTCAACTGTTTTTCCTGCTTACTTCTGAAATGAATTCTCTTGATAATTCACAGGAAGAAGCAGAGAGGCTGAAAGCAGAACAAGCTGGTGGAGACGATTCATCCAAAGACCACTCCATCAGAACAGCAGTGAGGTAAGTTTAGTTTACTTTTATTTCTAAGCTGTTTAGGGGTTTTCTTTTTTTTGTCAAATCGTTCTGATTTTAAAATTCCTCTTTTTCTTACTCATTAGATATCCTGTCAAAGATATGTCGGGTAGAAGGAAGAATGAAGATGATAATACGGATATGCATCTAGCCAAGAGCATAATGCAGAACAAACAGTACAAAACATCTAATCAAGCTGCTGATGATGAGTATGAATATGGAGACGCTCCAAGCAAAAAGTCCCGGAAGCGGGAATCGTCCAGTAACATTCCTGAAAAGGATAACCGTGTGAAACGTATTATGACTCAACAAGAACGCTGTCTCTTCTGTTTTGAGAACCCAAAGCGGCCGAAACATTTAGTTGTGTCCATTGCAAACTTCACCTATCTGATGTTACCACAACATCAGCCTCTTGTCCCAGGCCATTGTTGTATCTTGCCAATGCAGCACGAGGCAGCCAGCAGAAGTGTTGATGACAATGTTTGGGACGAGATTCGTAACTTCAAGAAGTGTCTTATAATGATGTATGCAAAAGAAGGAAAAGACGCAGTGTTTCTGGAGACAGTGATTGGTTTGTCTCAGCAACGTCGCCACTGTTTGATCGAGTGTATCCCAATCCCCCAAGAGATAGCAAAAGAAGGTCCTTTATACTTCAAGAAGGCGATTGATGAAGCGGAAAGTGAATGGAGTCAGCACAATGCAAAGAAGCTCATAGACACTAGCGTAAAGGGTCTGAGAAACTCTATACCCAAGAATTTCCCTTACTTCCACGTTGAGTTTGGTCTAGACAAAGGGTTTGTTCACGTGATTGATGATGAACAACAGTTCAATAGCAATCTTGGACTGAATGTAATCAGAGGAATGCTCGAGTTACCAGAAGAAGACATGTACAGACGAAGAAGGCAGGAGTCGGTGGAGAGCCAGAAGAAAGCGGTTGTGAGCTTTGCTCGCGAATGGGAACACTTTGATTGGACTAAACAGCTTGATTAGAAGAAAATCGCTCGGTAATGTTAACTCTTTTAAAACAGAAGGATTTGCTTGAAGAAAAGTTGCTTTGATCCCTCCATAAGTCAAAAGTAAGGATATTGGTCGTCTTTTTATATGTTGAGATTAGTATAGTATCAAATCAACAATTTTTGGAATATTTATTTAATGAGATCATAACCAAATCGAGAGGAGTTACATTTGTGATTGGGACATGTGGGAAACACTTCACCAACACGCGTCAAAAAAGAAATTGGAAAAGATTCTAAACTAGTTCTACTTGGTTTTCAGAGATAATTTATTTTAAGGACTTGGGGTCTCTAGACAATAGAAAATGGAATTGAAAATTTTGGTACAACACGATATACACGCAAAGTGAAAGAAGTAAGCGTTAACGCATCGCAGCACTAGTCCTAGAGACATTGACACGTGGTCTTTTGCTGGCCTTTGGATTGTTGTTACAGTCAAAGTTCACGCCATCTCCACCAACCATGTCCGTGAACATTCGTTGCAAGTCTTCCAAGCTCTCTCCCTATTC
Source organism: Arabidopsis thaliana x Arabidopsis arenosa (assembly GCA_019202795.1). Lineage (NCBI taxonomy): Eukaryota > Viridiplantae > Streptophyta > Magnoliopsida > Brassicales > Brassicaceae > Arabidopsis > Arabidopsis thaliana x Arabidopsis arenosa. The sequence goes on along the minus strand of CM032919.1, from coordinate 4,822,902 downwards.
ATCATAACCGAACCAAACCGAAAAATATTAAACCAATCTATCAAATGTAGATAACCGGAAATTCTATTCCTGGTATAACTTAATTTCTGGTTCATGTGTTTAAACAAAACTCTCTCTAGTCTCTTAGTATAAACAATCTTTAAATTTCAAAACCAGCATGCGATTGGTTATTGTTGACCAGAACTTTCTTCAACTAATCGTGTACGCCAAAATTGAATTTACTAAATAATCTAACCGGTCTAAATCCAAATCATATATACAAATTGACTAAAATCTAAAACATTCCGCGTGGTTTATTAACCATCTAAAAACCAATTATTAAAGTTGTTAAACCGGGTGGTGATCTATTAAACCGAGAATTCTAACCGGAATCAAAGGGGAAACAGAACAGGGCATACCTCGTCTTTGACATTGTTCATCATTGAGATCATCTCTTGCATGAAATCGCAAAAGTCCTAAATCACAACATTTAGGTCAAATTCAGAAACTTTCAAAAGTTACAATGGGATGAAAATAGTAAATTCTTAAACAAAACTTGAACAATAATTAAATCATCAATATTGCCAAGTTATGCAAATCATTAAACGTCGTCGTTTTAAAGTTCTCCAAATCATTAAATGTGTTACGAACATCGTCATCATCTTCATGAGGATCATAAAGCCCAACATCGTACATTGACCTCTTATTCTCATCATTCAAAACTGTTCAAAAAAAAAAAAATCATGAACATTTCGTTGTTACGTGAGACGGACGTTAAAAGATAACGACAAGAATAAACGGACGTTAATAAGATATTTTTGAAAAAAATGTGAAATTACCAGAATAGGCTTCTTGGATTTGTTGAAACCGACGTTTAGCTTCGCCGGCGACTCCAGGATTCCGAGCATATCTATCTGGATGCCATTTCTTCACCAAAAAAAAAACACCAAAATTCTCAGTTTCATAACAAAAATTCTCCGATCAAAAACTGACGGCGATTGAATAGAGAGAGTACCATAGCTAGCTTACGATAAGCAGTACGGATATCGGAAACGGAGGCGTCTTTACGAATTCCGAGAACGTTGTAGTAGCTAGATCTGACGTTAGATCCTCCACCTTCACACGCCATTTTCGAAAATCGCTCCTCCGTCTCCGTCGCACTGTGTTCTCAAAGATTGTGATGTGTTTCTCTGTTTTTGTGGATGGAGAAGAGAATGAAACAAAAATATCTTTGTAGGAGAGAGAGAGGTGGAAGTTAGAGGAGAAGGAAACTTCGAGAGAGGGTTTGATATTTTTTTCTTAAATTTAAGATATTTTATGATTATTATATGTCACGTGTTTCGTTTGATTTAATGTTTCAAAGCCCATGTAATAAAGTGAATTTAAAGCCCATGTAAGCCCAATCTAAAGTTAATTTCTGGTTTCGAAGCCTATTTACTTTGGGTTCACATGAATGACACTATTTTCGAAGTGGAAGAGCCGACTGAACTTTTGAACTATGTTCAGAAATCGGGAAAATTCCTAAAAAAAACCTCAATTATTTTTTATTTGAACGTTTAATACCCAATTGTTTTCGGTTGGAAGAAAAATACACATATTAATAAAACTGTGCGATTTAATATCCAAATAATTAAATGTTGTTATTTTCATACTCACGATCTCACAACAAAAATAAAATTCCAATTTTACCCTTACTATTTCAATTAATTATTAACTTTTAAATTACATGATAATAGTTTTTTAAATTAATAAAAATTAATTTTATTAATATTTCATTTCTTTGTTATCCCAAAAAAAATTCAAAAAAAAATTCAAAATAATTTGCAGTTTATTTTACAAATATTTAATTTTTAAAAATTAAAAATAAAATTAATTAGCAAAAAATTTAGAAAAAGTAAAAAAAAAATTAGCCATTTTTATGAATTGATAAATCTTGAGAGAGACGATGAGATTCGAATTGAGATTTTGTCAAAAATAGTTTCATTCGTGAATGATTTATATTCGAATAGAGAGTTTCTCACGACGAAGAAAAAGTTCATATTGATGCTCGTTGATATCATATGCATCACGACGAATCAAATCAAATTAGTTTTATTGGCGATGAAGATTTTGGATAGGATTAAAAGGAGATTGTGAACGGTTATCGAATTTGATGGTTGCAAAAGAGGACGACGGAGATTGTTTACCGGTAATTCTCGTAGATATTAATCGAAAAAATTAGAATCGAAGAGGAAACGTCTCTTTGACATTGCAAAGACGGAATAAGATTGTACAAATGACTATTTTTAATATTTTTGATTTTCTGCTTATTTTTATGTTTAATTTTAAAATAAAATAATTATATAAATTTAAAATTTATTTTTTTAGGTACCAAAAAATAAAACATTAACAAAATTAATTTTTATTTAAATAAAAAATAATACCACGTTATTTAAAAGTTAATAATTAATTGAGATGGTAAGGGTAAAATTGGAATATTTTTTTTGTCGTGAGTTCGTGAGTATGAAAATAACAACATTTAATTGTTTAGGTATTAAATCACACAGTTTTATTAATATGTGTATTTTTCTTCCAACCGAAAACAATTGGATATTAAACGTCCAAATAAAAAATACATGAGGTTTTTTTTGGGAATTTTCCCCTAAAAAATCATCATTTTGTTAAGAATGGACGATGATTATCCATTTATTTCACTTATCCATTAGTGATATCTATCTCTAATTTTTACTTCTTCTTCAAGTTACTTAGGTTCCAAGTTTTATCTTCTTGTCCCTATATATATTTGTTGTGCGTTGAAGTGAATAACAAGAAGAAAAGAATTGTTATAAGTGGAGAACTTGATCTTCCTCTCTCTCACTCTTCTTCTCCCTTTTATAATTATTTCAAGTCATATACATATCATAAAATAATATTATATATATTTGTTATAACACGTTATCAGGACAATGTCATTACCGCTTGAACGTTTACGAGGTAAGTAAAATTTTTATTATTTAAATTTATTTATGTTTATAGAACATAATTATTTTAGACATCGTGAGCCTATGCCTTTTTCCGATTTTATCGTTATAAATGGTAGGCTCTGCTTTTTTAACGATAAAATAAAAAGCTATGTCTTTTCCAGATAGATCGTTATATATGGTAGGCTATGCCTCCTTTACGATCAAATAAATGGCTATGCTTTTTCGGGATTAATCGTCATATATGGTAGGTTTTACTTTCTTAATGATCAAATAAAAATTTATAGTTTTTCCGGATTGATCGATATATATAGTAGGCTCTGCCCCTTTCTCTACGATCAAACGAAAGTTATGCCTATTGAATACCTAATGGAAGGCGATGCCTCCAGAGTTATTGTATAAAAAGGTTTTGGTCTATATATTATTAATTTTATGAATTTATGTGTTTAATTATTTTTTATTTATTTTCTTCGTAAAGAATAAATATATGTGTTATATGAGATTTAAAGACTTTTAAATATGTCTTTAAAATCAAAAATATATTTCTCTTATGAGAATATATGAAGCATGTGTCAATATTTTTATACAGCGCAAAATAATTGAAAGTTCTAAATGAGCTAGTCTCTCGACTTCCGAATGCATCAGATTCATAATAATCGATGCTTTGTGTACTCCAAAGTCTCAAAAAATTAAACTCATGTAGTTTCAAAGATATTTTTTTATATAATTATTACATTGAGACTATAAATAAATGTGGTATCGAATGTCCGACCACAATGGAGGCACGCAAATGTATGATTATATCATGCAAAAAAAAAGATAAAATATTTATGATAGTAAACAGAGGTTTGCTAATTGTTATAGCATCGTATAACCGGTCAAGCCATCCTGGTATAACAATGAAATTAGTAATGATGATCCAGATCCATGATCCATATTAGTACCAGCAAGGACGTGATTGGAAAAAAAAATGCAATGTATTGAATTACTCTCCCTTAATAAAAGAGATGTCATTGGACATCTTGTTACTACATCTAAAGATTAAAACTTGTTGCGTGCAAGTGGGACTTCATGTCAAAAAGATGAAAGCACACGATATAAAACCCAACTTGTTGCACAAGGTTTTTCTCAAAGACCTCGAGTTGATTAGAAAGAAAAAAAATCTCCGGTCATGAATGCAATTATATTCAAGTACTTAATGAGCCTAGCGGTTTCTAATAATTTACTTTAAGGATGTAGTGACAACATATTTATACGGATCATTGGATAATGATATATACATCAAAATCCTAGAAAGATTTAAAGTTACTAAGGCATTAGACTCAAAGTCTAAGAAAATATGTGCGGTCAATTTACATCGATCACTTTACGGATTAAAGCAATCTGGACGCATATGATATATTGCTTAAGCGATTATTTGTTAACAAAGGGTATATTAAATACGAAATATGCCCTTGCGTCTTATTAAGAAATCTCTTTCGAGATTTGTGATCATTGCTGAATATGTTGATGACCTAAATTGGAACTCAAAAAGAATGATTAAATATAATTAAAATTTTATGTAAAAAAAGAGAAACCTATTCAAGCACTGCATGCTTCCGTCGACATTTCAGAGGTAACATTTAATTTATGTTGAATTTCTTTAAATTCATTTAACTTTATTTAAATTTTTATATTATATAAGGAATTAAAGGTTATATAGTGGTCTCCTTAACTCTGTAGTAGGCTATGCCTCCACAATTATATGGTCTTTGGCCAAATCAACATTTTTCTTTGATAAGCTCATTATATAATGATCGATTCCGTAATATTTCTACCAATTAAACCCCATATATAACCGATCTAAGAATTAGAGTCGGTCCAAGATGACTAAGCTTGAAAAGCTATAATCTTGGAAAGGGGTATTACGAGTCCCACATTTTTTAAAGGATCTAAGAATAAGTACATGATCCATATCAGATATGTTATTGATCCTAAAGTGGGATTCATTTCGAAATGAATGAACTCGAAGAGTTATTATCTCGAGGGGGAGAATTAAAGGAATCCCACATCGACAATAAGTCGATAAACTTTGATGAATTTGGCACCCAAGAGCGATATCCTAAAATTCATCACTTTGTGATAAAGTGGAACATTCAAAAAATGATGTTCACTTTCAAATGAGCTTTAATGAATTGTTCATAGTACAAATCTAAGAGATTGCAAAACAATTCATGGTGATTTCATCTCCATGTTTTTCCATGGAGCATGCAGTTTTGCATGCATCAATGATTATATATAAGGCCAATAATTTCTAAGAAATATTCTCCCATGTTATATATACATGATTGGAGATCATATATTTCTCATTTTGAATTTTATGGGTGTGAGATATATGTTATAAATGCTCCTCTGCACCGCATAAAAAAATGACATCATAAGAGGATGAAATATATAGATGCTGGAGATGAATCTCCGCTCTATTAATATTGAGTCATCTTTTAGAGATGTGCCAATTGCAAGATTTGCAAATTATCATGTTGATGATAAAGTTCCCTATCATTGCGAGAGAAACATTGAACAGTTTGGATCTTTGAACAAATGACTATAATAAATACGAACTTAAGAGTTCAAAAGTTCAAATGGACCACTATTCATAATAAATTGCAAATCATATGCAAAAAGCTGATGGATGAGATTTCATAAAATTATTGATCCTCGAATAAATACATGTGAACTTAAAGTTCATAGAAAATCTCTCGTCCCAGCTAAAAATACTCTAGAAAAATATGTCTCTGGCGAGAGACATATTATTGTCTATAACACGTAAAAAACGTGATAGATAACTTTGGTTCCAAATATAAAGAAAATACTCGAAAATAAAAAAAGAGCATATTATTACTAAAAAGAAGATTAAACTCTTAAAAGAGGAGCATATAGACTTCTCAAGAGGAGCAAAGAGACTCCTAAAGAGGAGTAAAAAGACCAATTATCATGGTTAAAAAACAAAATCAAGTACCTGGATAAAATCATTTATAATGATCAAGAGATCTCGATTAACCATGTCATTATGGCAAATATGGAACCAAAGACAATACAATGTCGACAATAAAAATGATCTAGCGTGCAAATGTAATTAAAAAGGATCATAAATATCCGCTCTGTGAGCGTAAAGAGATATATATTGGCCAATAAACAAAGAGGCAGCCAAGTCTATATTAATCTCGTATAAGAAACGAGTAATTCCTGGACACATGGTCCAAGCTTCAAAAGAGTATTATGATACTTAGTCAAGACGGTGTGTCGCGCTGAGTTTTGTCAAAATCACTCGATATTAAGTTGATGAATAAATGACTTGAATTGCGCCTCATGGGATGTATGTAGGACTAATCCCTGAAAGATATAAGATATCATAGTTATATTCCCGGGAACTTATAAACATGATAATTTTGAACATCATCAAAACTCTTAAAGAGTTATTTGGAATAAAAGATCTTGGAAAGACAAAAGTGTCTCCAGATATTCCAACTAAACATCTAAAGAAAGAGATGTTATATTACTCACTTCTAAAGGAAGTCGACTCTATATATTTGATCATGAAGCACTATATATAAATGCTAACGAGTATTTATATATTTTGTGAATTGTAGCTAGCATATATAAATGCTGACGAACATTTATATATCTTGTGAATATATTGTACCTAGCATTTTCTACTGATCTACTTGCTCGATTAATTTATCTCCTCCGACTAGACCTTGAATGAGTTCAAATGTGTCTTCCATTATCTGCAACTGCAAGGTACGATTAACTTAGGTTTATTTTATTTTAGAAACCCCGAGTTTGGTTTAATTGGTTTTGCAGATGGAGAATCTATATCAGATCTGTCTAAATATATATCGCAAAACAACAATTTCGTGGTGTTTCCAACAACAAGATACTGTTGCAAATGTTTCCCAATTCAAAGGAAGCAATGTCAAGAGTGAGATGACAAGACGTATTTCTCCAAGATTCTTCTCTTGCACTCAATAATCTGAGAAGAAGCAAGAAGTTTATGTCTAGTACATCCGACCAAGTAACGATGTAGTAATTTTAGTTCAAAGGCGCTTCCGGCTACGTCATTCAAATTGCATCTTTTGAAGATGATGCTTCCAGGGGGAGACATATGATGATGAGCGTGGCTGCACTCTTTTTCCCTTATCATGGTTTTTATCCCACTGGGTTTTTCTATGACACGGTTTTTAACGAGGCAGCAAATAACACGCAAAAGATAGACAACAAAGTGAAAGTCTATCGCTCTTCAAAAATCTTTGTCATACATTGACGAGATCAGAAGACGCGAAGAGAATGATCGAGATGCATCATCTAAGAAACCATAAAGAGAACAAGATTCGTATGTTTCAGAGAGAGATTGCGTCATTGCACTTTTTTCTTTATCATGGTTTTTATCCCATTGAGTTTTTCCATGATAAAGTTTTTAAGGAGACAATACGCAATACGTTGACGGTAATGGATAATCAAGGGGGAGTGTTAAAAATGGATAATGATTATCCATTTATTTCACTTATCCATTAGTGATACATATTCTCTAATTTTTACTTCTCCCTCAAGTTACTTAGGCTCCAAGTTTTATCCTCTTGTCCCTATATATACTTGTTGTGCGTTGAAGTGAATAACAAGAATAAAAGATTTGTCATAAGTGGAGAACTTGATCTCTCTCTCGTGCACTCTTCTTCTTCTTTTCATAATTATTTCAAGTCATATACATATAATAAAATAATATTATATATGTTTACGTTATGTTTTATAATAAATTTATATTAAAATCGTTTTCAACCATAAATTTGTGGGGCCTACCTAAAAATTAGAAAATTAGCATTTTCAGCTGGAATTTGTATGGCTCTAGGGAAGAGGAGAATGAAATCAAAAACCTAAATAGAGAAACGTCGATCGAAGCTGTTAACTAAATTAATGTTTTTTGTTGATGATTTATCTTCCTAATTTGTTAAATTTGTTTACATATTAATTTATGTTTAAATGTTATATGACATGGTACAATCCTATTATGACATAGTACAATCATAATAGTTTGCCAAAAAATTATCTCTTTTGACATTTATGTATGTATTTGTATCCATCATATGATCCTAAAAATATCATAAATATGAAAACCTTTTGACAATTTTAATTTTTTCTTGATGATTTAGGATTTCTCACCAATATTTCTATGAATTTCACAAAGAAATTTGGTATTGGAACTAGATACATATTGGGTTAAGAATATTTTTTTAAGCTTTAACTTTTGTAACTCATTAACAGCCCAAAATATAATATTTCTCAATAAGTATGCGTGTGTCGGTAGAATAATGATGAATTGTTCAATCGTTTTTAGAGACTATAAAGGCGATTTAAAATATTGACTGAATATTTATATTTTTATTCTTTTGTTTTTCTTATGGGTTTAAATTTTCTTCAGTTCTCACTATTATCTCGTAAGTTTGAATCCAAAACTTTGTTTAGTGATGTCTCTCAAAAACGACGTCATTAAGTGATATGTTCCTCGTTCTTATCTTCGTGAGATTTTTACGAACCAATAATTTATAGAAATTAATTTGAATCCAAAATGTTTTTCTAGTCTCATTTCCAATTATTGAGAATCTCATAATCTCATAGTCTCCATTACTATTGTAACCCATTAATAGCCAAAAATATAATTATTCTTAATAATTATACGTGTCTGTGTACAATAGTGATGAATATTTTAATATTCTTCAGAGACCAAAACACGTGACAGAGAATATTGACTGAATATTTACATTTTCTAATCTTTTGATTTTTTTTCCTCTGTTTAAGTTTTTGTAAATTCACTTTATTCATTCATAATTTTGAATCCAAACTTCATTTGAATCTCATTTTTGTTTCCTAATCTTTTGATTTTTTTGTTGAAGTCTTCATCATTTCACTCTATTTACATTTCCTAATTTTCAGTTCTCTCTATTATCTCATAATTTTGATTCTTGAACAATTTTTCAATCTCATTTCCAATCGAATTTCTAATTATTGAACATCCCTCATAATCTCCTTATTTCAATAAGACTTTTGTAACCCATTAACAAAAAAATATATAATAATTCTCAATAATTATGTGTGTCTCGAATAATGATGAATTGTTCAATCTTCTACATAGACAAAAAAACAAAACAGACATATTGAATCAATATGTATCTATATTTCCCAATCTTGTTTTTTTTTTGGGGTTTACAGCTTCGTCAATTCTTTATATTCTCTCATAACTTTGAATCCAAAACGATGTATCTCAAAAAGAAGATCGTTTAATGACGTCTTCCCCATTCTAGTTTTGAATCAATGATTTGTAGAAACTAATTAGAAAATTCAAAAAAAAATTTGAATCTCATTTCCAATTATTGAGAATCTTGCATAATATCAAAACTTTTGTAACCCATTAACATCCTAGGATATATTAGTTCTCAATAGTTATGCGTGTCTACGTAGAATAATGATAAATTGTTTAATTTATCTTTAGAGACAAAAAAATGAAACATAGCATATTGATTGAATATTTATACCCAATCTTTTGGGATTTTTTTTTTTGGTTTAAATTTTTGTCCATTATCTCTATATTCTCATAACATTGAATCCAAAACGTATTTGAATGACATCTCTCAAAAACGACATTGTTTAATAATTTGTAAAAATTAAACAAGATCTTTTACGAACTAATGATTTGTAAAAATTAATTTGAATCCAAAACGATTTTCCAATCTTATTTCCAATTATTGAAAATCTCTCATAATCATGATATCTAAAACACATTTAATCCACTAATATCCAATGATAATATAATTATCAATACTAATGTGTCTATATAGAATAATGATGAATCGTTCAATTTTCTTCAAAGACCAAGAAGCGAAACAGAGAATATTAACTAGATATGTACACTTTCAAATCTTTTTTGTTTTTGAAATCTTTGTCAATTTTTTGCTATTTCTCATTACTTTGGATCCGAGACAATTTTAATGGTGTCACATGAAAACGATATCGTTTTAATAATATCTTCCTCGTTCTTGTCTTTGTAGGGATTTTACGAACCAATCATTTCTATTTAGCGTTGATTAGCTACGATCTTATTTCAAATCACAAGCTTATAACGTTTTTTTTTTCAATACAAGTCATCACCATAAAATATTAACTTAGTGAAAAATCACGAGACCAATAACGAATACTAACAAGTAAAAAACAATCGCGAGTAAGGACGTCAGCCTTGAGATCTGTCTTCTCTAATCAATCACGGTTTTAAGAGCGAAGAAATGGAAGAGTAGAGAAAGAAAATAGAGTCGCAAAAAGAGAGAAGCCTTAAAAATTGTGTCTAAGAGAGAAAAACGCTACAGTTATGGCGCATTTGCAGGTTCAAACGAAGATTGTTAGCTCATTATATTTTCTGGATAACCGTTTGTTCACACAATGGTTAAAGGAGTATGAGACATGATATTGACTAAATATTTACATTTTCAACTCTCTTTTTTTGGGTTTAAATCTTCGTCGATTCTCTCATATACTTAGATACAAAATACATTTTAATAACAGTTCTAAAAAACAATATCGTTCAGTTGTATTTATTCCTCGTTCTTTTTTTTGATGGATCATTAACAAACTAATGATTTTTAGAAATTCATTTAAATCTAAAACGTTATTTGAATATCATTATAACTCTTATTTCTAATTATTAAGAATCTATCATAATTTCATAATCCCCAAAACTTTGTAACCCATTAACAAGCCAAAATATAATAATTTTCAGTAGTTGTGAAGAATATAATGATGAATTATTCAATTATCTCCATATACCAACAAATTGTGATAGATAATATTGATTGAATATTTACATTTCTTGATCTTTTCGTAACTTTGAATCCAACATATATTTTAATGATGTGTCTCAAATCAATAATGTTTTCTATAACAATTTGTAATAATGATTTCTATAATTTTTTGTAATTTTTATTTAAAGTAATTATAACATAAGTTTTTTCATCCAATTTAATGGTCATTTAACTAAATAATGATTCACTTGCATTTTTTTTATTAAGGCTCATTCATATAATTAACTAATTATTTTTATAATTTTATTTAGTCAACAGATATGTATATAATTAAACATAATAACATAAAAACTATTAACACAATGCAACGGTTTAAAATATATTTAATTTTATTTTCTTTGATTTTTTCTAGTGTACTTACAATATGATTTTTCTCTTATAAATTAAATAAATTGCATCAAAAATATTTTCTACAAATTAGTTTTTTTCAGCATATTTTATTTATGTGAGACAAAATCTTTGTGCATTATTGGCAAAAAAACATATTCATCATATGGCAATAAATTTGGATCAAGATAGTTGAAAATGTTTTCATATATTCAACCTATAAAGTTGGTTTGAACATTGTGTAGTTATTATATGTTCTATCTTGTGGATGTATACATATGAAGTTCGAGTATTAGATGTACTATGTCAATGTAAGCTTTGTGTATTTTTATTTAGTATTAATTTTGTAAAAGAACAACTTTGTTTATAAGTTTTTTTTGTAATAAATGATACAATCCAATACATTAATTTTTAAGTATTATATTTGAGGTTGTAAATAAGTTGGGGAAGTTCATGTGATGTTATAGTAAGAATAATTTTTTTGGATTTTTATGTATATAGATAGTATAACTATTTTTTGTAACCAACAATATTTTGAGTATGTTTTGATATAAAATTTTATTATTAATAATATGCATGTAAGTGAGTATAACAAGTGAAATGATTAATTGAACATAAGTTCCAACTAGTTCCAAGTGAGATAATATATTTGTCACGAATATGTGATTTTTTTATATTTTGTCATACACAAGTAATTATTTTGTCACAAGATTGTAACATAATAAGTTGTAGTCAAAATATGTAATAACTATTATTTTCATTCTACTAACTTAACATGTGTAGATTTTACACTGCTAAGTTAGATTATCAAATCATTTAAATTAAACTGTTTTTGTTTCACAGAACAACATAAACTATAAATCTTGAATAATTTAAAACTTATTATGTTATATATATATATATATATATATATATATATATAGTTGTATGTAGGATCACAAATATTAAGTCTAATATCTACATTAAAAAATGTTTACAAAAATTATTTGAGTTGAGAATGAGATAAAAAAAAATATTTAGAAAATATATTAAAGATTGTCTATAGCAAGCTTTGCGCTCAAATTTATCCAGTTTAAAGATTTATCCAGATTTTTTATATTCATTTTTTCAATGTAGATCATTTTTCTGTGAAAGAAACATTGTGATATGAGAATCACTATAATTTTAAATTGAATGGATTATAAAATAATCTTATCATATACAATCAGATCTAAGCCTACAAATCATGCCTCAAGATGCTTAACAAAAGAAAATGATGTACAATGTTCTGCAAATACTACCTTTACCTTAGCCACTTGATGAAACAACTCACTTCTTCTTTCTCATTTGGACAAACTTAATATCTTAACTGCAACCACATGCTCTTAAGCTCTAGTTTGGTTCTCCATCAACCACGACTTGAATCCATGAGTCGTGAAAGCTCATGCAAAATTTCAGCTCAAATCAAACTCGTTTACCCAATCAAACAATAAAACTCGCTACAATTACTTTAAACAAAACTGTCTCGGAAACATATGCATAAGTCAACAACTAACTGTTAGAAACACAATTTCACCATTGATTATCTAGCTAGTAGTACCATGAATCTCTCCACCAAATTTCGTTTCGATTGACATAGTTTCAAACTTCCAAACCTTTCTCCGAAGAAGCGAACACGAAGCTATTTTCTAAGACTCAAAATTTGACCAGATTCTACAGTTACTTGTCTAGAAAAAGAGGTGCATAAAAATATCAATATGGCACCTTAAAGATTCTTACCTGTAAGGGTTTGTTAAGGGGTTGTTAAATATTGTATTAGACAACATTACCCTTAAAGATTAGATCAATTTTCATTTGAAACCTAGATAAACGGAGTCAACAGACGGAGATTTGCCGTTAAGAGAGAAGATACAGTCATCTTTATTTATTCACAACTCTTCAACTTCTCTCTTTCCTCACGACCTTCCTCGCCGGTAAGTCAATTTCCCGGTGAGAAAATGATTCAAAATTTCCCGAAAATGTATAAAACAATCGTCTTTGTACCTTTCAACTGTCTGCTTATTGTTACTGCTTTATCCCAAAATTTCGATTTTCATAGCTCATTCACTTTTTTTTTTGTTTTAATCTGAATTTGGTTCAAAGTTTCGTTTTTTATATACAAAAGTCATCTCTAACTACTTAATTTGGTAAAAGATCATCTTTTTCTTACTTTGACATATTTTATCTTTGTACAAACATCAGGATTTTTGACTGGGAGGATTCAAAATTGTGTAGCATTTATCTATAATGGGTTTGGATTCTGAAGAAGCTGATTTGGTGGTAATAAAAGATGAGAAAGCTAAAGAAGGAACTTTGTGTTTACATTCATTTTCAGATTTAACCTATGTGTCTCCTGTTGTGTTCTTGTATCTACTCAAAGAATGTTATAAACATGGTAAGTCCTAAGCTTTACTTCTTTTTGAAGTACCCAATTTGTTTTCTAGTTTAAGTAACTTAATGGGTATTTCAGGAAGCTTGAAGGCAACTAAAAAGTTCCAAGCTTTGCAGTATCGAGTTCATCAAGTTCTAGCTAATAAACCTCAACCAGGACCTGCTACTTTCATTATTAAGTGTCTCACTGTGCTTCCTATGTTTGGTGTATATGGTGAAGGGTTTAGTCATTTGGTTATATCGGCGCTACGTCGCTTCTTTAAATCAGTATCTGAACCAACAAGTGAAGAAGATATGTCTTCTGCTAGAAAACTAGCTGCTGAGTTCTTCCTTGCTACTGTTGGAGGATCTTTAACTTATGATGAGAAGGTGATGATGCATACTCTTAAAGTGTTTGATGTGGGGTTGACTAGTATCGATGAAGCGTTGTCTGTCTCGGAAGTTTGGCAGGGTTATGGGTTTACTTGTGGAACTGCGTTTCTGGAACAATACATTTCTGACTTGATCAAGTCGAAATCTTTCATGACGGCTGTGACTCTGTTAGAGCATTTCTCTTTCCGTTTTCCTGGAGAAACTTTTCTTCAGCAAATGGTTGAGGATAAAGACTTTCAAGCTGCAGAGAGATGGGCTACCTTCATGGGAAGGCCAAGTTTATGCATTCTTGTTCAAGAATATGGCTCAAGGAATATGCTAAAGCAGGCCTATAATGTCATAAATAAGAACTATCTCCAGCAGGACTTTCCCGAATTGTATCATAAGTGTAAAGAAAGGTTGTTGCTTCTCATTTGTAAACAGTGTACAGCTTCCTTTATCTTTTACATATACAGAATTAACACTAAAAGATGACATTTTTCCAATTGGTTGGCAGTGCTCTGAAGGTTCTAGCAGAAAAAGCATGCTGGGATGTTGCTGAAAATAAGACAAAAGGTGATAGACAGCTTCTTAAGTATCTGGTAAGCACTTGTTGTACATATAATCAATGTCTAAAGACATTTTTTATTTTCATAGGGAGATATGTTCTGTATCACCGTCTGTTTTGCTGAAATATTGGTTGGGTTTTAAGGTATACTTGGCAATGGAAGCTGGGTACTTGGAGAAGGTTGATGAACTGTGTGATCGATATTCACTTCAAGGTCTGCGAAAAGCACAAGGTATATATTGCTGCACGGAACCTTGCCTTGTGTTTCAAAACTATAAGAAGCTTACAATGGTACTCTTTATTTTGTTCAGAGGCTGAGGTTGCTTTTGTTCAAAAAAGCTTTCTGCGTCTCAACGATCTAGCTGTGGAAGATGTGGTTTGGGTTGATGAAGTCAATGAGTTGAGAAATGCAACTTCTTTTCTTGAAGGATGTAGAGTTGTGGGTATTGACTGTGAATGGAAACCTAATTATATTAAAGGCAGTAAACAGAACAAGGTAACTACTCGTAGTCTCTTCCCATTCCTAACATGCTGTAGTATTTTTACCATTGTTGTTCTTGTTTTCAGGTTTCAATCATGCAAATTGGATCTGATACCAAAATTTTCATATTGGACTTGATAAAGCTTTACAATGACGCCTCTGAAATTCTGGACAACTGCCTTAGTCAGATTTTGCAATCGAAGAGTACATTAAAGCTCGGTATATATGAGATCTATCTTCCTCCTTTTTTGCCTGCCATATTAAGAGTCTCTCTGACTGAGGATTACCATGATCATGAATAATCCTCAGGTTACAATTTTCAATGTGACCTCAAGCAGTTGGCGCTTTCATATGGGGATTTGAAATGTTTCGAGCGATATGACATGTTGCTAGACATTCAAAATGTTTTTAAAGAACCATTTGGTGGTTTAGCAGGACTAACGAAGGTGAGCTATTAATTGCTAGATCGTTTGATGTTACATCCGAGTCACCATTTCGATAGGATTATCTTAACATCATTTCTTGTTCAAACTCTTTGTTCTGTATCAGAAAATATTGGGAGTGTCTTTGAACAAAACAAGACGCAATAGCGACTGGGAACAACGGCCTTTGACCCAGAATCAGGTATTCAATCTTATTCATTATCTGTTTAGCTAGAACCTCGAGAAAAACTGCTGGAGAATGTTTCTTATTTTCATTTTCATGATTATGAGGGACCAAAATTGTTATATAATTAGAGGCTGCCTTAAACTTGATGGAGTTATGATTGCTGGAGAGCGTAATTGTTGAATCTGATATTAACTGAATTGTGCAGCTTGAGTATGCTGCTCTTGATGCTGCAGTGCTGATTCACATATTTCGTCATGTTCGCGATCATCCTCCACATGACAGTAGTTCAGAGACAGTCCAGTGGAAATCTCACATTGTAAGTACTTCTTATAAAAGCCCTTATCTTCTATCTGGTAATTCAAGACGATAAATCTTCAGGTTTCAAAGCGTACTTAGAAATATGAGTTTGACGATATCTTAACCAGTGGGCATTTTCTGGGATGATATGTGATTTAAATTGCCTTTGGTCTGAATATTAGAAGAGAACTTGGAATCTAATATGAGAAAGTATTTGTGCAGGTCTCTCACATGGAGAGTCCAAAGAAGTTGAAGAAGAAGCCTAAGTGCCATTCCACGCAAACATCAGCGTCGACATTTAACAAGCCATCAGACAATTGAAACAAAGGAGAAAGTGTGTAAATATTTGTTCAAACTGTAAAATGAAAAGATACATTTAACCGTAGCTTTTCTATGTAGGTTTTGCGTAAAAACAAGAAGAAGAAATATCTGTTTCAGAGTAACAAAAAAAGAAATCTTAATGAGGGGGGAATCTCATTTACATAATCGTGTATGGTTTGCAAAACTAGATTCACAGGATCAATGGTACAAACCCGACAACTAGTCCAACGAACAATCCAGGCAGCTTCTTCCCGGCCTTGCCGAAATAGAGTCCTTGAGCATAGTCTCCCACATTGAAGTTCCCTGCATATCCAAACTCAAGTCAAGTTCATGTTTCATGGTTATATATATGTAAGGATGAAAAGTTAGGTGTAAACCTCGTGTGAAAGAGGAGCTGCAGCCACCACGGAGGGCGTTTCTTACATCTCTCGGGGTAGCCCGGTTGTAAAATACGAAATCAGACATGACGCTATTAATGCATGTAAGCACGAGTTCTGTTTCTGCAGAACAAGGACCGTTGCAGAACCTGTCTGTTTCCTCAGGTGGAACCTTGAATTCACCTCTTTGGTTTAGTCTGAACGCCTCATTGCACCCTCTGTAGAGCTGCCAAAAATCAAGAAAAGAAACTATTGTCAAATAGTGTTTTCCTTTCATGTACGGGGTTTTGTCATCGATCATACTTACCAGGTTATTGTTGAAACAGAACGCGGCTCTCTGTACCAATATCCCTGCACCCCCGATGACACCACCAGCCTGCGCATTTACTGCATCAAAAATCTCAAACCAAATAAACATAATGAGTGTTTGAACAAAGAGAATCTTGAGACTTGAAAGACCAAAGTGCACCTGAATGTCTCTGACTATCAAAGAGCAACACTGCATAGAGTAGCCAGAGTCTTGACACCTTTGGAACATCCATGGCTTAGGGAGAGAAAGAGACGGAGAGAGACTGATTGTTGAATCGATTTGATTTTGGGTTGGCACACGTTTATATATAAAGTGAGTATGTTCAAAAAAGTTGGTGGTCTAACTTGGGAATAATGTTCAATGAAACATAAGCAGTTGACAAAAATGTGGACGAGAGACATGAATAAGTTTGGAAATGCAAGCCACCAAACTTAAGTTTAACACAGAAAACAACAAAAAGAACAAATAAGAGAAAAAAGTGTTCAAGTCTTCTAAGGGAAGGATGTGACATCAATCACAAATCTTTTAGCTCGAAATAGACAAATTGTACGGAAAATCTTCTTGGGGTTGGTTTGAATTTTGAAATATGAAAAAGACATGACGTCTGTCCTTAGTTGATGTACTGAGAGAGCCATTTAAATCCCTCGCCATAACCCATTTTCCGGACAATGCTGCACATGAAAACCTCGAGTGGACGAACACCAGAGTCTCCAAGTGCGACTTTGCCCTTACCGGTGGTGAAGTTAGTGAGACCCAAGTGATACCTCAATTCATCTTCTGAAGCTGCATAAGGGATATCAATCTTGTTTCCAAGAATCAGAAAGGGGACAGTTGCAAGGGCTTCATCCGAGAGAAGAGCGTCAAGCTCTCTTTTTGACTCTGCAAATCTCTCTTTGTCATAAGCATCCACAAGGTAGACAACAGCATCAACCTTTATGCAACCAAAAAAGAGATTCTATCAGCAAAGAGAATACCAAGTTTCTCTACACTTGATTAAAGACAATTTCAAATCCTAATATGCTTACAAAACCAATAGATCCACACAAACATACTTCTAGGTTCACTCTACAAAACTCATAGCCATATTTATATCACTGATATGAGAATATCCCAGTTTGATAACACCATAAACTCATCAATATTAAACAACTCTGGTACAATATACACTGGCTCAATATCTACAATCATATCAGATACGTTCTAATGTAACAAGAGAAAGCAAATTACCAAGAAGTTCGTCCCCAACATCATCTTTATGCCAAAAGGTTCAAAACATAACAACACTAACTGGCTAGAAACTAAGAAAAATTCCGTAAAATTTTCTTTATCAATCTTTAATTTATACCAGATCAATACCACTGAAACACCTTGAAGCTAATACATATGTAAGCGGAATGTAATAACAAAACTTCCATATAAACTTCTATTAGCATGCCAACTACAATAATTAAAGGTCTAAAATTTAAGAATATTTGCAATGAAAACAAGCAACAAATGTTATGGTTTTATCTACTAAACAAAACACCTTCCAATAAAACAAAAGAGTGCTACGAATCCGAAAAGGGTAAGCCGTAAGCGAACATTTTACAAAGATTCAAGCATTGCTTTTGGATTCAATTTGCATCTTCGAATATGATTATGATTTAATAAAGAAACTTCCATCTAAGTTTCAATCACTAAAGGTCTAAAATTTAAGAATACTTGCAACAAATGTATGATTTTACCTACTAAACAAACACTTTTCGATGAATCCAATAAGGGTTAATAACAGAGAATATAGAAAGAGTTTAACCTTGGCATAGTAATCTTTCCAAACCCTACGAGCAATCTGATGACCACCCAAATCAAAAGCCTTGAACTTGATTTTACCAATACTAAGTTCTTCAGACGTTGGATGTTGCGTTGGCTGATGCTGAACTAATCTCTAATCACCACCAACACCAAATTCACACAATCACAAAAAAAAAAAAACGTCAGATCTCAATTTTTGACACAAATCAATCAATTCGATAAAAAATACCCTAAATTCTGATTAATTCTCATCAAAATCCATGAATCATGATATGAATCAACAGATCTATAAGAACAATTCAAAATCGAAGAATTCAAAATCGAAGAATTCAAATCAAACCTCGTCTTTGAGCATGTGAAGTAAGGTGGTTTTGCCAGCATTATCGAGTCCGAGAAACAAGATCTTTGCTTCTTTTTGCCATAACCCTAACGAGGCTAAGATTCCATAGAACCAATCGAACAAGAACATGGTTTCGTGATTTCACTGAATCTCGATCTTCTTCGTTTCGATTCGAAACGCGAATGTGTTAATGACAAAGAAAAAGAATTATAATAAGAAAAAATTTGGAAACACACGTGGCCGATGATCGAGCTGGTGTAGTGACGTGGCGTGTTATGAGTGGAAGGTTGATGTCATTGAAGACAACCTGGACCATTAGATCTACTAATTTATTAATCAGCGACTGTGATTTTTTTTTTTTCTTCGCATTTTGGAAAATAACCTAATTTCTTTTCTTCCAGGTTTCGAATTGAAAATAATTTAAATAAGTTATTTAATTCTCTGTTCTATGAGTCAGGCTAAAAGTTTTGTATTTGATAGGAACACCTACGATGGTCGCACTATCCGTTACCTCGACCCGCTTATAGCCCTAATGACAACATCAAGCTTGACCTCGAGGCGAACAAGATTGTGGAGTTTATCAAGTTTGATGTTAGCAATTTTGTGATGGTGACTGGAGGAAGAAACAGAGCGTGTTGGTGTGATCAAGAACCGTGATAACACACAAGGGAAGCTTTGAAACCATCCACATTCAAGATTCAACAGGACAAGAATTTGCAATGAGGTTAGGGAATGTGTTCACCATTGGCAAAGGAACAAAGCCATGGGTGTCTCCTCCAAAGGAAAAAGGTATTAAGCTTACCATTATTGAGGAAGCTAGGAAGAGGCTTAAACTGTTTTATGTTAATGAGCTCTGCAAACTTACTATGACTTCAAGTGTGTCTGACCCAACCAACAACCACAGCTCATCGGGGATTGTAGCGACGGTGGCGAGCAATACCATAATAAACCCAATGGATGTGGTGAACCAGAGGATTCAACTCGAGGGGAGTCCATTTAAAGGAGTTGGAGACTGCGTGAGGCGAGTGGTAATGGACGAAGAGACATGGGCGTTTTACTCTTCTTATGGAACCACAGTCATCATGAACGCTTCGAGGATGTTGTTCCCTGCTCCACTACCTATTTGCTGCTCTCTACTCATTATTACATCTACTATAAAAAGTAGCAAGTACCAACATTCTTATACATTAAGAAGTAAAGGTTTGATTAATCAGTTTTATTATGACACAAGGACTACAACATATACTTAGGCAGTTTTTTTTATTTTACCATAAATTGATCCATAAGTTAGAATTTATCAACACCAACACCAGGCCTTATTACCTCATAAGCATCTCTGTTCCTGCTTTTCTTTATCCCAGCTGTGAAATATACCTTTGATGTGTCTGCTGAGATACAAATCACTTTCACCCAAATCATCACCTTTGTTTTCAAGCCTTCTACTTCTGCTAGCTTCCCTTTCTCTAGATAACCCGTTACCGTAGTCGAAAACCGCAGGACAGATGAATCCCTATACCCAACCTCGCAGGTCTCAGGGATAAATACAGTTAACTTACCCGTATCTTCGTTGAACTCATAGTTTGTGGCATCTTGTGGAAAGATCCCAACTGGTAAACCAAATTCCTTCAACAAATCAGGTAATGGTTTCTGCATTTTTCCTATTCAGAACAAGATTGATTCAGCATTCAATTGAAGTAACAAAAGATAAAGAAAATGATGAAACCAGAACTGGAAGAAGTAAACAACCTTTGAGTTTGTTGACTAACCACTTGGTACCTCCTTCAATACTACTAGACAATGACTGCAAGAGTGAATCCAAATATCATCAGACTCGGTTTTGTGTCTCAGGAGATCAAAAAACAATAAACTTTTTCATGATATGTTACCATATGATACAAATTGCAGCATTAAAAGTTAACGAAATCTAGACGAATAGCAAATCTCCTCATGCCAGGAACCATAGCATTTTATACGGTCCTTTCCCAAACATCACTCCAACCGGCGACCTATAGGCTTGGACCGCTTGGTCAATCTCTAATCTGTCTTTCTATAACAACTAAAGAATCCTCCACTAAAGATCAATGAAAGATTCAATTAAGCTACAAAGTTATGAAATTTCCATTAATACACGACAAGGTTTAATAAACTAAGACCATGTAACTCAAACAATAAGACAAAACCAAGCATTAAAAAGACTAAAGAGCCTTCAAAATTAAAAACCCTAAATCAAAGATCGATCCTTTTCCTCTCAAACAAGAAACTAAAACCCTGAAAAGCAAATAAATAAAAGAAAGGAAAGTGTAAAGATACATTGAAATCGTCACCGACGGAATTGAACTCTTTGTTTGCCTTTTGCCCTAACCAGTAAGAGCCAACTTTGTTCATTATCTGATCCATATCTCTCCTCTTTTGTGTAAAGCTTAATCAGACGAAAGAGAAAGAGAAGACTTATTCGTTCGTCGTCTATGGTGTCTCTGTTTCTCACCGTGTTTTTTACGACTGAAGCAACTAAAAACAGCGCAACGTTCATCGTTGAATAACCAAAACGACACGAGTTTAACTTTGGCCGTGCCGTGTTATTTGATTTGTTTGTCATTAAAGAAACACAGTCAAAAATATATATATATATATTTCAAAGTTGTGATTTTATATAAGAAAGATAAGTTGTCTCATATTTTTTCACAAAGCAAACTAATTTTTTCACACACCATCTTGTTTAACTTCAGTCTATTGGTAAAACTTTTTTTTTGGTTATAAAGTACTTTTGGGATAATATAAGTAACTAACATTTGACTCAAAAATAATTAAAGAAATAGCCATGAGTTAAAAAAGTTTTGAAAACTAACGTTTTTCAGATATGTGCAAAATTCGAAATGGCTATCAAACAAAAGACAAACATACAACTGCGTATTCCAAATTAGAGAAAAAAACATGAAATAAACACTAATAACACAAAAAATCTGGGAAAAAATCAATATTAGAATTCTAACGACGATATAGAAGCATCCAACAATGTCATTTAATAAAATCACATGTCATTCTGAAAGAAATAGGAATAGCATGTGATTGTTATGGAAGTGATGATGGTGGTGGTTGATGGTTACGGAGGTGGTGATTGGGTGATTAAAAATAATAATATGATCATGTAAAAATTACATGTATTTATCATTTGTTGTAAATATATCATGATTATAAAAACAAACACTGTGAATCACAATAGTTTTCTAAAAATAGCGTATGATATTCAGACCCAAAAAATATATGGCAATGGAGAAAAATAAAGAATTATGAACGGCGATGTGCATAGACTAGAGTTGTTATCGTAGAGGCTTGGCCTGATGTCGGAGAAGATAAAAAAAGTGGAGTAATAAGAGAAGTTGGGGATAAAGGAGAAGAAGCGATAACAGTGGTGTTGGTGTTGATGACGGTGGTTCAAGCTTCGTGGTGGTGGCGGCGATAAATGTTGATGAAAATAGAAACTCCACGCAGGGATTGAATTTGGTATTATATACCAAAATATATGTTCATAACATATTCGATTATGCGAATAATTGCTAAATTCCGTAATTAGCGCTCAAATAAATTTATATTTCAACAACTAAAGAATTACAAATTGAAAAATTCCTAAATTAATTCAAAATAATAGTTAACTTCTTTAATTAACTCAAAATAATCTACGTTTTAGATACGACTCATTTATGATATTTTAATTTTTGAATCTAACTGAATTATATGCAATCTTATTTTGTGGCTGTTAAAATAAATAAATTCATTTTCAAAAAATAATAACTTTTTAAAAATAATATTACTTTTCGTTTTTATATCTTAAAAAAAATTATTCATAATTGAGTTTTATATAAAAAAGAAAATATATTCATTCTAATATATTATATATATATATATATATATATCAAAATTTTATTCTAAAATATATAATATATATAATTTTGTACTAAATAAAATTTAACCCGTACAGTATGGGTCATGATCTTGTTTCTAATATTACCCTTTACTTTATGATCAACTCTTTCATGAATTGTGTAAATTTTCTTTTCGATGTCATATGAAAAAGAAGAATTAAAGTCTAAAGAGACATTTGAAGTTACAACCGTGGCTTGGTGCAATGAACCTTGAGTTGGAAGCTCTCATGAATACGAGAATTTGATTTATATGTTCTTAAATTGAAGGAAAACATTAAGTTATGTAATTGGATTTACAAAGTTAAATATAAACTGGTTAGGCATATTGAGAGATACAAGACTCGTTTAGCGGCTACTACTGTACATGTGTTACACTCAACTACAACGAATTTGACTATCTTCACACTTTTAGTGTGGCCAAACTAATATATGTCATACTGATATTATTATTTGCTACAATTCATGGTAGACGTATTAATGGGTTTCAGTATTTTACAAATATATTCGTATATGGTGATGTGGAGGAAACTCCAAGCCAAGGAAAATATTTACCTCTTAAACTTGTGGTTTAGTTTCAGAAATCAGGTTTAATGGAAGTCGAAGAAGCAATATGTTGTGAGTAAAACCTCTGGAGATGTAGAATATCAAAACGTGGCCAATACCGTCTTCGTGCTAGGCTGGTTGTTGCGCTCCTAGCTTCGTGATATACATTCACAGCCAGTTGATACCATTGTTCTTTTCTGCGATAACCAAGCTGCGCTATACATCACTAGCAACTCCGTTTTTCACGAACGAACAAAGTATATCAAGCTCGATTGTCATGAGGTTTGAAAACGTTTGGTGTTTGGTTTCTTCACGACTCTTCATGTCAAGAGACAACACCAACTAGCTGACCTATTCACCAAGGCCCACTGCACTTCAGTTTCATCATTTGCTTTCCAAGCTAGAAATACATCACTCCTTTCCAAGCTAAAAACAAAAGAAAAATTATAGAAGGCTAGTACAAGTTGTTGCTGCAGATTTCGTATGAGAAACACATGTTGTACTATCAAGAGTTCAGCGCGAAAAGGACTATCATATTGTGTAGTTTATAAAAGGAAAGAACGAGAAAACTAATGCAAACAGAGGATTGTATTCAATGTACTTCCTTCTTGCTAATGTTCTTGTACTGAACTACACAAATTCCCCGCGAATATTTGGAAACAATCTTCCATCTTTGACATTGAAGAAATCGATTCTTTAATTCAATGTCTTGCTCGTTGCTTTACTTTGCAGAGAAATGAGATTCCGGAAACTACAATGTTAAACCAAGGTCAAAATCTTAACACTATCCATTGAAAACTAACCATCAACCGTTACAATTTCCATCTTCCGTGACCCAGCACGGAAGAGGAGCTCGAATAACAATAGGATCATCGGTAACCGGATGATCTAACGACAAACACTCAGCATGAAGCTCATGCCCCTCGAATGTTCTTCCTCTCCACTCATACATTCCATGATACTTCACATCTCCTCTAATCGAAATCCCAAGATACTGACAATGTAACCTAATCTGATGCGTCCTCCCACTCCGCGGAAACGCTCTAACCACAACAACATCATCTCCACCACCACTCAATTCCCTTTCCCCCTCAACAACAATCACATTTTCCACTTCACAAGATTCGGTTTCCACACCGTTTACCGATACAACTTCAAACGTCGTCTCCATATCTCTAACAAAAGATCCACCAGGTAAAACTCTACCAACGTCTAAAGCAGCGTAAACCCGCCAAGCTCCGTGTTTCGACCGTCCATGACCTGAACTAACCGTAATCTTCCTCCAATTTGGAGATGAACCAATACAAAGAGCAATGTATGATTTACGAATCTTATGTTCTGTGAATGCCTTAACAAGCTTAGCAGCGACTTTATGTGACTTAGTAATAATCATCACACCACTAGTATCACGATCTAACCTATTCGCTAAATGAAACTCACTCGAAGAATCTGAAAAAATCGAATTAGATTTAGATTCACAAACATTGGGAAATTGAAGAAGAAATTATGATTTTAGATTCACTAACCAAGAACAATTTGAGGAGCAGAGCGAAGAACAGCTTCACAATAAACACCTTTTGGTTTATTCACAGCCATTAAGTATTCGTCTTCGTATAATACATCGTCTCTTGTGAGATTGAAGAGACTAGATTTTGATGAAGCTTCCATTGCTCTTCTGAGTTCAATGTCTTTGGAGATTGGAGGTGGAGGAGCTGAAATGGGTTTTGGGTAATGGAGATTGGGATCAGAGGTAGATTCCATGGCTTTGATTGAGATTGCGAAATAGGGTTTTGTGAGAATTGAATTTGTAGAGATGGAGAAGGAGAAGAGGTTTCGAAGCAGTGACATTTGTATCCTTTCTCTAACCTTTTTTATTATACGTTTATAAATACTAAACCGATCCGAACCGAAATACTGATCCAAAAACAAACCATATTTTAAAGATTGTTGAAAAACCAAACATTCAATAATTTATTTATTTTGTCTTTAATGTACTTTTAAGACAAAAGTTTAGCATAACGTAAATGCTTAGATTATTTTTTCTTTAACTTCTAAATGTGATGTTTTAATAAATTCAGCTAGTCAGATTTTTTTCGATAGTAATAATCGTAATTAGAAATTAAAAAGAAATTCCGCAATAAAATTTTGAAAAAAAATCTATTTTAACCCTATTTTTAATGTATTAATAAGAGATATAATTTTGATTAGTTTATTAATAAGGAGTATAGTAGAAATTTTAATAACCTTCTTAATATGTGTGAAAAAATGTAGAATGACACTATTTGTAAAAGAGAGAGAGTATTAACTATGAATTTAAACTTTTATTTCTCGTTGATGTTTTGACTATCTTGTTTATTCACAAAAAAAAGCTATAACATATTGATTTTGAAAATTTGGTTAATGATTTTATGAAAAGAAATTACCTTTCAACATTTTTTTTTTAATTGCTACTCTAATTCTTTGTTTATTAGTGATGATGGTTTTTATTTTGAGTTTTTTTAGCATAACGCCTCTAACCTTCATATTTTCTTGCACGGCTTTGTTAAGATTCATCTACCAATAGACTTACTACCGATTTAACGAGTTTTAAAACGCAAGGTCATAGAGAAAAATATTTTGCATGCATGTTTCCAAAGAAAAAATTTAATTGTGTAAATGAGCAAATAACAACAAAACATAAACACTTCAGTAAGACATTCAAAGGGTGGGGAGAGTGAGAGAGATCTAAATACTTAATCCACGTACGTTTAGAGAGAGCATAATTATACAAAGAAATTAAACTAAGCATTTCATAATTACCTCAAATTATGATCTCAAGGTAATCGGAAATCATATTTTCATCTCTAGCTATCCTAATAAAGCCTTGATCTCGTTTTGTGATTCCATAGGAATCTTGAGCCTCCCAAAATCTCACACCATTGCAATCTAATACACAACCAGTAATAAGCAGTAAGTGACCGCCAGTTTATTTTGCCTCTGATTTATATGGAATCCTTTCCACAATATCATAATAAACCTCCACTAGTAAACACATATATAATTTCGACTTTCGGTTTCGAGTCATAATAATACATTCCAAATTTAACAATTAACAACATAAATTAATGGTGGCAACTACTAAAACTGAGCAAAAACAGTGCAAAAACTAAGCAAAAATAATGCACAAATTAGGGCATGGTTTAATTACTAATACTTTTTTTTGGGTAAGGTATAATATATATTCAAGTCATTCTTTTTGAAATTGTCTATTGTTATTAATGATGATAGTTCATACTTCTCAAATTTTGTTTATTGGCTAATAAAAATGATCTATTCCCCATATTACGTGGCTGTTAATATTTTATAATTATTTTAGTTAAAAGATTTAACTTAACAATTTTTCTAGAAGATAGTCTAAATTATGGTAAAGTTTAATTAGGAACAACTAAGTTTCTTTCTTGGACAAGGTGTATATATTCAACTCATCTTTTTGAATTTGTATATTGATATTAGTAATGACAATTCATACTTCTCAAATTTTGTTTATTGGCTAATTTAGATGATCTATTCCCCAGATTACGCGGCTCTTTTCTTGAGCAAGGAGTTACTTTTCTTGAGCAAGGAGTTAGGAGCAAGAGATCTCCCAGAATATATGATTGGAGGCCTGGAACTTGGTTATCAAATTCTTTGTGTCAAGTTTTAGATCTGTGAATCGTTAATCGGTTTGTGAGGCGATTAGGGTCAAAACCCTTACAATTGATGATTTTTTTTTGCATTTTTATTTATTTTTAATATGGTTTAAATGGATTTTTTATATATATCCGATAAACCGATCCGAACCTAATCGAAAATTAAAAAAAAAACAGATAGAAAACTGAAGTATCTTTTTGTAAATTAAGGATGTATTTGACTGAAACTCTAATTGGAATCGCAACAGAAACCGTACCAGACCATATACATTTGGATACCATATTAATAAACCGAAATAGTCGAACCGAATCTGAACCAAAAGCCGGATTGAACCGAAAATTTGAATCCGAATTCAGAAAAAAACCGAAACGTCTAAACGACGCCGTTTCTCATAAACAACAAACCCTAACTATTAACAAGAATCGAAAAATCAAAAGTTCTGATTCAATTTCGAAATGTTATCGTTAATCATCAGAAGATCTCGAAGCAGATTCATCAATGGAATCAAAACCAGAACTATTTTCTCTTCTTGTTCCTCTCTCTCGTTTCCAGATTCAACTTCTTCAGTTTTGGTTTCTAGAAGAATCTTCAATTCAACACCTGCGTCAATCTCTTTCGGATTCAATTCTGGAAAAATCTCTTATTCTGAGAGTAATTTCGTTTTCACGACTCGATCATTGAGCTCAGAAGCTGTAGCTGTGGCTACGACTTGTGACGGACTTACAGTGGAACGAATCATAGCTAATCAATGGCCGATTTTAGACGAGAATGAAAGTGATTGGAAAAGTCACGCTGCAGCAATTTCACAATCGATTCAAGTCATCAAGAGAAGATTACAGGTACATTTTACTTCAGAGATTTGTGTGTATTTTGGCTACATATACACGATTTTATACTCTCTGTTATGGTTTTTGGCAGTGGAAGAAACTTTTGGTGAGGTTAAAAGTGTTATCTGCTGAGCTGAATAAGCCTGATTTGTGGAATGATCCGATTCATGCTGGTAAGATAAGCCGAGAGCACGGTTCGCTTACGGGGAAAATGAAAGGAGTTATGACATTTGAGAGAGAGCTTCTTGAACATATTGATATGTTGAAACTTGCTAAAGAGGAGAATGATACAGAGTTAGAATCGGTGTGAGTTTTGTATTCATTTCTCAAAAATCTAGGCTTGTGTTTTACTAAGTTATCGGAAAGTTTCGGCTTGTAGGTTAAATTATAGGGGAATTACTTGAGAATCATAGTTATAGTCTGGCTTTATTGTAATATGGGTAACCATGATTATTTGTTTCTGGTGCAGGATACTTTGAAGGCAATGATGGATATGAGGAGAGTTTCCAAAGAGAAAGAACTCGAGGCTTTATTATCTGCGGAGAATGATCCGTGTTCCTGTTATATTGAGGTGACTATCGGAGAAAATGTGGATGAGATTTTTCTGTCGCTGACTTCATATTATAAAGCGTGAAGGTTTGTTGAATAGGTTCAAGCTGGAGCTGGAGGAACAGAGAGCAATGATTGGGCATCTATGGTAATGGAAATGTATAAAACATGGGCTCAACGACGTAAATTTTCAGTCACTGTGGTTGATGAAGCACCTGGGGAAATAGCAGGAATCAAGGTTTGATTTTATGTATCTTTATATATAAATTGAATTGTGCATTTTGTATTAAAGGAATCTGATAGAATTCAAACCGGATAACTTTTGTTTATTCACTTCACCTAGAACTACACGTCATAGAGAGACCTAGACAATCCCGAATACCACTCAACTTGTTCAGCCCCATTGTCTTTATAACATGTTATATCTCTAGCTAACCGATTCAACTATAGTTGCCGAGCTGTCTAATTTAGCTACCACTACAAACCACTTAGGATAATTACAATGCTCCTGCACTAGACTAACAGTTGGCTCACTTATCGAACAAATTATGTGGTTTATCTCATGCTAAAACTCATGTTCTGTTAGTGGCAATTGGTAAAGTATTAAAATCTAATTTTTTTGAAATGTTGGCTTACGATTGATCCAATGTCTTGACCAGCGTGCGACGATCAAAGTTAATGGTGAATATGCATATGGATACGCCAAAGCAGAAGTTGGAGTTCATAGGCTAGTGCGTATATCCCCGTTTGACAGTGGAAAACGGAGGCACACTTCGTTTGCGGCGGTTGCAGTGATTCCAATTCTAGGTGATGGGTCAACTCGAGTGCAGATCAATGACTCAGATCTCCGGATCGAGCGGTTTCGTTCTGGAGGAGC
Organism: Arabidopsis thaliana x Arabidopsis arenosa; assembly: GCA_019202795.1. Taxonomy (NCBI): domain Eukaryota; kingdom Viridiplantae; phylum Streptophyta; class Magnoliopsida; order Brassicales; family Brassicaceae; genus Arabidopsis; species Arabidopsis thaliana x Arabidopsis arenosa. The sequence goes on along the minus strand of CM032919.1, from coordinate 4,793,514 downwards.
CGGTGGACAGCACGCTAACACGACAGACAGTGCTGTGAGAATCATTCACATACCAACTGGCATAACAGCAACTTGCCAGAATGAAAGGTCTGGTTTCAGTTTCACTCTTCGTTTCTCCTATTTAAACAGACTTTTGGCTAGGGCTGGCTTTGTTTTTTTGGTTTTTTTTTTTAATGGTTTTGAGAGATGTATATAGAAGTAGGACACAATCTGGTTTTGAGAAATGTGTAGGACAGATTGTTTTTGATTCATTTTCTTCCGTTCGATTTAAAGTAAAGTTGTGTTGGTTTTTATGCCCATCCTATGCAGGTCGCAGCATATGAACAAGGCTTCAGCAATGTCGGTACTACAATCACGTTTAGACCAACTGGAGATGGCTCGTCAGACAGCAATGAACGCTCAACATACACAATCACTAACCGAGATCAGCTGGGGAAACCAGATACGAACTTATGTTCTCCATGTAAGTAAATACCGCTTCACACATTTCCGCTATAAATGAGTTTAGATGACAATGAGCTGAGTATTATACTTTGTTTTTGTAGCCATACAGAATGGTGAAGGATCTGCGAACAAACTACGAAGTCTCTGATCCCGACTCGGTTCTTGAAGGAGACTTAGATGGTTTCATCTTGAGCTTCTTATCTTCTTCTTTAGACAAAGATGATCCAGAACATTAGTTTAGAGATGTTGACATGTTATTTTATACGTCTTTGTATTTTACTAAACCCCGAAAGGATTTAGATTGGCGCAGACTAATTCATTGTTTTTAAAATGGCTTAAAGTTAAATCTTTATAATCCAATATTTACTTCTAGCATTTGTAACTTACTTTCATTAATAAAAATCTGTATTCCTAAAACAATGGAATACTAGTAATGTGTTTTTTTTTTTTGGTTTGGAAATTATGACTAAAAATTGTAAAATTTCATTAAATGGTCACTTAACTCGAGATAAACTGAGATGAATTTATTCAAAAAAAGAAGAAACTTTATTAAAATCCAAACAAACTTTATTGAAATCCAAAAACAACAAAAATCCAAACAGAATACCAAATAATTGCTAACATAATAATATCTAAAGAAAGATAAAAATCCTAAATGAAATCGAGAACTAAGAAACTCAGACTCTAATGTTGCTGGAAACTATTTCCTCCCCCGGAAAGAAGTGTCTGTTAAGCAACATAACAGAATCGGCAGCAATAGGCTCGTTGTCTTGGTTCCTATGCCATGTGTACTGCGCGTGAGTCCTGTTCTTAATCTCTAAAACCGCGTGACCAAAACTCGCCTCTCTATATGCCGAATAACTCGTTTGTGGATCCACGAAACTGCATAGCATAAACAAAGACACACAAATATTAGTTTCATATCACCAAAACAACAAAATATTATTTAAAAATTTATTTAAAGTCTTGACCTATTTGCGATTCCTTCAATGTTTCCTCCATCTCCGATAGTAATGTAAACAGGAGCAGAAAGATCTTTCACAGGAGAGCTCAAGCCATTGGTGATGTTGTACTTAATATTAGAGATACGTTCAGATCTCTCATAGGCATGAACATGACCAGACAAAACCAAATCGACCTTGCTGTTAACGAGCCACGACTCAAACATAAGTCTCATGCTCTCACCTTCCATGTAATGGTAGTTATTACTGTTGTACCACGGAGAGTGAACCATGACAATCAACCATGGAGTCTCTTCTCTGTTCACATTCTTCAGCTCTTGCTCAAGCCAAATGTATTGAGGCGTGTATTTTCCTAAAATGACATAACATGTTATATAAAAAAAAAAAAACTCAAATAGCATAAAGATATGTTTGCGTTTTCATGTCTTTGTTAATTACCGTAGGCCGAGTAAGAAGAGAGGACGATGATGTGAGCAGAAGCACGTCTCACAGAGTACCAAAGAGGAGAAGTGCTCTGTGAAGCTTTGTAAGCGTTAGGGTAACGGTGAGTGTAGGGCTTGAAGGCGTGAGGCTCACCCTAGTAAGATTTAAGTGGTTAAACATAATGTACTAAAACCATATAACAAAAGAAAAAGATTATAAAGAGTTATTATGTGAATCTTACTATGTTAGGAACAAAATCAATCTCATGATTTCCGGCAGCAAAGATGAAGGGCTGGTAAGCAGCGCAAGGCTCCATAAATCTTCCCCAAGTATCCCACTTTCGTTGGTCATGATTCGGGTGGTCATCTGCGTATGACAAGTCTCCGGCAAAGAGAACAGCTTGGCCTTTAGGATTCGACATGTAATGATACAATGTCTCATTAGAAGCATAAGTTTGTCCAAGATCACCTACAAACAAAATTTATTCGATCGATTTAAAATCTCAAATGTTAATTATAGTTTTCGATCAAGATGTATAAAACAAAAAATGTACCAATGATGCCGAACGTGTATGGAACATCGGGTCCGATCTTTGGAGGAGTAGTGAAGGAGAATTGTCTAACGGATTTATCGGTACCAACCTCATAGATGTATTTGGTATCATACTGCCATATAGATACAATTATAGAAACTTTAGAATTTTTTTTTATTTTTAAGTGTTGTTAAATAAATAAAAAATGATGCTATACAAAGTACAAACCTCGAGTCCATTAATGGTAGCGTGATGCAGAAATCCAGAAGTATAGTCATAGAATCTGTAAGATTTCGTGGAGGCTTGAGCTCTCTTTTTGGCTGGCTTTACGTCACTACCATTAGATGCGATCCAGTAAGTAACAACGTTAGAACCAGCGAGATTTATCGGCGTGACCCACGAGACAATCATACCACGTCCATCATGGTCTCCTTGAGTCAGATGAACCTAAAAAAACAACCAACAATAATAAAAAAAAAATCAATACGAATCTTATTGTTTAGTCACGATATAAACAATATGCCATCATGTAACTCATTTAAGAAACACACATATTAATACACAAATGACGATAATAGAATTTTGTAGGACGAACGTTTTTTGAAATGATCTAAGAACAGGTTACTAGCTCGATCAAGATTAAATAACGAAATCAAACCTGTTCAGGAGTGTTGTAGCCACCAGGAGAAGGGAAAGTTTCGAGAGACATTTCAATGGATGGTAAAGCTTGGCGATGATATTCACTTGTTGTTCCACCATTGATCACAATAGTGATGCTTAAGAACAAGAAGGCGAATATAACAAGATTCTTCATGTTTGATTATTTTTTCGTTTTGCTTCTAAGATTTCTAAGGTTGTGTGTTTATGAGTAATAACGTGAAGTTTATATATAGGTCAATTAAGGGTGTTTTAAAAAAAACAAAAAGAAGAGAAAAAATCGAATTCTAAGGAATATACTAGTACAAAAAGATTTTGTTCCATTTACTTAGTTACGAATATCATTGATATTTTTTTTAAAATCCCGTTTAGTTTGCTAATATCATCTATATTGTTCAGGAATCAGGAACAAAGAAAGAATATTTATACTTATGCTTGCAGTTTTCTAATTTTTTACCTTCTAACTGATATTTTAATATTTATTTAGTTTAAGTTACCAAAAAAAAATGTCGTCAATGAAGAATAATAAACGAAATTAGGGTTTTGTGTCTAAACCCTAACAAAAGTTTTATTTTTCTCTCGCCTCCCCCATTTTTTTGGATTTTTATGGAAGTTAACGAACAGAACAGAGAAGCAGACTCTTAAATAGGCAACCATAATTTTTCTGAAAAGGCTTTGTCAGTTTTCATGTATTCTCTGATTCTTCTTGGAAAAAGATATATCGAGTTGCAAAAAATGGAGTAATTTGAGAGTTTCAGTGAAGCTTGTGCAAAACGTAATCTCTGTTTTTGCCAGTTCCTTCTCCTCTGTTAGTGCTGATGATGTGAGCCCTCGAGATGCTCAAAAAGAGCCGAAGTTTACAGTCTCTTACCTTGTTGATTCAGTTGGTATACCGATAAAACTCGCAGAATCAATCTTGAAGGAAGTCAGCTTAAAGGACGAGTGCAATCCCAATTCTGTTCTGAATCTTCTTAGAAGTTATGATTTTACAGATTCTCAGATCTCACGCATCATTAGGACTGATCCAAGATTGCTTATGGAAAATGCTGAGAGTTCTCTTGGTCCCAAGCTTAAGTTTTTGAAGTCCAGAGAAATTTTAAGCTCTAGGCTCAATGACATTGTTACTAGAGTTCCGAATATCTTGAGGATGAAAGAGGAAAAAGATATGATCACATATTTTGTCAAAGCCATTATATCAGTGGGTTCGTGATAGGAGACCAGAGGAGGAAGGTGCGGGTGATGAGATGGCAAGTGAGGTTGCAACAAGGAGATCAGTCCACGTCAGCCGAATCGCAAGTACCTGAACTGACGAAGTCTTGCGACTTCTTTCTTTTGTTTTATTTGCAACAATAATTGAGAAATAGTCATCCTCATTTATTTTGAGGAAAGCATTTCTCCATCTTTTCACTTCTTGTTTTGTAGGAGCAATGACTCCACTTTCTGTTTCTTGTTATTGTAGTCTTAACTACCAGTCAATTCTTGTGTCTTTTATTACAAATTCTCTTACTATGAAGAGGGACCTTAACATTTTAACACTTAGGATTTCTATAAGGTATGCGAACTTTATCCAGATATTGAAAAATCCATTATGAAGGTTATTGAGATGAGTTTCGATCCGTTCGCCCCAAGAATTTTCGATGCTAAAATTGTTGTTTACACATTAAGCAATGAAACAATAGAAGAAAGAGTCTTTACCTATAAAATGGTAGGCTTTGATGTATGGGAAATGTTCAAGAAGTGTCCTTTTCTGAATATCTCGGAGAAGACAATAACTCAATGTTTTGAAACCTTGAAGAAGTGTGAATATCTCCACAATGTATTGGTTTTTCAGAGCTGGAGATAACTCAGAGTTTTGAAACCTTGAAGAGTGTAAATTAGTCGAAGATGAGGTCGAAGATGAGGTCCTCTCTATGTTCAAGGACAAGAAGTATCCGCGATGTATTGGTTTTTCTGAGCAGAATATATTGAACTCCGTTGAAACATTTTTTAGGCCTAGGATTCAACAAAGATGAGGTCATGATGATGGTCAAGTGCTATCCTCCATGTCATAATTTATCAGCAGAGTCAATTAAGAGGAAGACTGAGTTTCTTGTAAAGAAAATGAATTGGCCACGAGAGGGCGTGCTTTCGATCCCTGTGGTACTTGGATGCAGCATGGTAAATAGGATTTTACCAAGGTGCAATGTCATCAAAGCTCTTATGTCCAAAAGATTGCTCAAAACTAAAGTCTCTTCAAAGTCTTCTGTCTTGATGAGGTGTTTCTTGAAAGATATGTGAGGAAGCATGATGACAGCTTGTGGATGAGTTTATGGCTATTTTCACTAAAGATCAGTAACTTTCCAACAATTACTAAGTTTCTTGTGGGTTGGAATTATTTCTTTATTTTCACTAAAGATCAATAACTTTCCAACAATTGTACTAAGTTTCTTGTGGATTGCGAATTATTTTTTCATGGAAGCTGCTTCTAAATTAATTTAGACAAGTTATCAAAGTTTACTTGCTCACCGATACAAAATGTTTATATCGGAAACGATAAAATCTACCAAGAAATAAGGGCCAAATGATTTTATATAAACGAACTTAGATGCTATGCCTAGAACTATATATACATGAACTAATTTAAAATTTTGAATTTACTATATGAACTACAAAAGTATGATCGAACCCAACATTGTCACTCAAAACGTCGTTATTTTGATGTTAAAAAGAGAATTACAAAAAAAAGAGCGCAAATCCAAATTTTCCCAAATTTTTGGGTCAAAATAGCGCAAAAATCCAAGTTAATTTGCGAAACAAATTAATATATTTATGACGTTTCCATATGTCGATTTTGCAAATAAATGACCAAGCTATAATCATTACTGCAATTACTTTGTTCTCTAACCCATGCTTTGAAGTAAAATGGGAGACTCACAAAAATGCCCATTTTTCAATACCCCTTTTCAAAAATGCCTCTTTTGCCTGTCCATTTTTAAAAATACATCTTTTTATGTACAAAATGACTAAATTACCCTTCTTTTAATAAAAGATATCACAAATATATAAGAAAATATAACAAAATTAGGTCCACAAAATACAAAATATTTTTTGGCGGGAAAAGTGATCCCGCAATTTTTCCCGCCAAAATACTTGTAAAAACTTGTAAAACCTTTAAAATACCTTGTAAAATTTTGCCGTTAAATTTTTTCCCGCCAAAAAATTTTCCCGCCAAAACAATTTTTTGCGGGAAAAGTGATTCCGCAATTTTTTTGGCGTTAAATTTTTGGCGGGAAAAATTTACAAGATATTTTAAAGGTTTTTTACAAGGTATTTATAAGGTTTTACAATGTATTTTAAAAGGTTTTACAACGTATTTATAAGGTATTTATAAGATATTATAAGATTTTACAAGCTATTTTATAAGGTTTTACAAGTTATAAGGTTTTAAAAGTTTTTTTTATAAGGTTTTACAAGTTATAAATACCTTATAAAACCTTATAAGTACCTTGTAAAACCTTTTAAAATACATTGTAAAACCTTACAAAACACTTGTAAATACTCTGTAAAACCTTTAAAATACCTTGTAAATTTTTCCCGCCAAAAAAATTGCGGAATCACTTTTCCCGCAAAATTTTTTTTTTGGCGGGAAAATTGCGGGATCACTTTTCCCGCCAAAAAATATTTTGTATTTTGTGGACCTAATTTTGTTTCAAATAAGGGTAAAATGGTCATTAAAAATTAAAAGAGGGCAAACTTAAAAATGGACTCTCAAATGGGGCATTTTTGAAAAGGAATATTGAAAAAGGGCATTTTTAACAATTTCTCAATATTATATTTTTTGTTGATAATTTCAGTTCGATATACTTTAATTTAAATCTAAGCACCTATTTCAGTATAATTGAAGTTTGAGTTAGTCATGATTCTATGATAGAGCACAAGTTAATATAGTTTAATATGGTTTGATTGTTTTGGGAAGAATTTATAAACGAATTTAAACTAATGATTCGTTAAAGATATGTTTTGGTTTTAACATTTTCCTTTAGGTTTGGATTGTTCTTGTAATCTTGTGTGTTCTTTAACATTTTGGAATATTCGGATTTTGTGTGCTAAATAAGGGATTGCTTTTGGGATTTGTTTGTTTTTGACTAGATTTTTGCAACTGAATGTAAATCAATGAATCATTGATAATTAATGTTTTTCGTTTAACATGTTCATAAATTAATGATTTATTTAGTTTTTGGTGTATTTCGGTAACATTCTTTTATGATTGCTTGGAAAAAAGAGATTAGTTTTAGACTTTTAGTACTCCACTACGATCAATATTAGTATTTTCTTAATAAATGATATTCGATTTTTGATTAATTATATATTCAATTATTCAATAATTGATTGAGAATGAGAAACGAAGATTTGATTCTATACTTTAAGTGATATGAAAGTTTATACACATGCAACATTAAATACTCAAGAAAGCGAAAAACAACCTTCAAGTACCAAGAACATATTCATATACCGGAAAGTCGGCCATTTCATACCTGATCTAAACTCAAGTGTTCAATTCATACCTAACAGTTTCTTATGTGTTAAAATATACTCAACAATTTCAAAAATTCAAATTTACTAAGTCATGCGAAATTATACATTCTGCTGACGTAGATGCCATGTCGTTGATGATGTTGATGACGCGGTTGCCACGTCCTTGATGACGTCGTTGCCACGTCATCATCACCTTAAAAAAATAATTATTTTTTCTTGACTTTTTTCGTCTTCAATTAAATCATTTAACAAAACTGTAGAAAACTTATTTTTTATATAAAGATTTAAAATCTTATTTCGATACTAATAAGCTATATTTAAACCTAATGTAATATTTAAACCGAGTTTATAATCTGTACAACGTATTTGATTTGGATAATTGTATTTTAAGAACATAATACAATTTTTTATTAATAGTCATTGACAATTAGGGTTGTTTGAATTACGAATTTTGAGTTTATAAACTCGGTTTAAATAATATATTCGGTTGAAATACTGGTTATAAGGATTGAAAATAAGATTTTAAATGCTTACATCAAAAAATGTAATTTTTTCACACATCTCTCGGATGATAGTTATGAAGAAGAAAAAGATTAACAAATAAAAAAATATTTTTCTAAGGTGATGATGATGTCGTTGCCATGTCACCAAGGACGTGGCAGCCGCGTCATCAACATCATCAACGACATGACATCGACGTCAATAAAATGCATAATTTCGCATGATCTGGTAAATTTAGGTATGAAATTTAAATTTTTTAAAAAATTGTGTATATTATCGCACATAAGAAACTGTTTAGTATGAATTGAACACTTGAATTTAGGTCAGGTATGAAATGACCGACTTTCCTTCATATAACCATATAACAAACTTCCCATAAACGCCCTAATATATGACTAAATACGAATAAAAGTATTACTATAGTGAGTATCTCGTTCAGTAAGCTGATTATTTGAATATGACCTATATAAATGTTATTTTCTATCTACTATACTTAAAACTTAATTATTATTATTTTTTTAACGGAAAAAGATATTCAATAAAATTTAATTAAATATCTAATTATTTTATTTACTTTATTGCATATCACTAAGTTGTACTTTAAACATATGACAAAAAATGTTCTTAGGAATTTTACTAGTGATAGAAAATTATATAAATCAATATTTATTTATTTTACATATATATCTTATTATAATACATATTTTCACCAAAAGAGATTAATGTAATATATATATTTCATTTTTATCTTATTATATAATTATATTGCAAGATTTTCAAATTAATAAACTTAAGATTTATATCCATAATATTTAACTAACTTTACCAAACTGGCTTTAATACTTAAATATCTACAGAAAAATCTACAACTACAGATAGCACAACTACAAAAACAAACCTATAGTGTGATTGGTTGGGCGCTAACTCCTTTCTAGAGCCCTTTTTATTTTTTCTAAAGCCACAAATTTGTAATAGTCATGCTCCGGCTTTATTTTTAAAGTTAAAGTCCAAATTATTTCTTTTTTCTTTTTTCTTTGTTGTAGCAAGTAGAATCAACAACCAAGAAACTCTAGATTCTTATGTTGCCGAAAACTATTTCCTTCACTGGAAAGAAGTTTTTTGTGTGCAAAAAATAGAAACAACAGCAACAGGCTCGTTGTCTTGGTTCTTATGCCATGTGTATTGCACATGAGTCCTATTCATAATTTTCTAAAACATGCCTCTCTATTAGACCCGGCTCAAATTTTTATAAGGCCCAGAGCTAAAAAAAAAACAAATGATATGAAATGAACAACTTGTTTTAATTTAAGTATTTAACATATATTTTATATTAATCAATCATTTCTAATTATAAAATATCTATACACCAAAACTTAAAACAATGTGGGTGATTTGTTGGTTGTATTTGTAGATTATTTGCTGTAGAATTTGGCTGTAAGTGTGTAAGTTGTAGTCGTAGATTTTTTTTATTATTGTATAATCAAGATTAGAATGGCAATATCTTCAGGAGTGTTGTAGCCATCAGGAGAAGGAAAAGTATCGAGAGACATCTCAATCGATGGTAAAGCTTGGCGGACAAATTCACTTGTTATTAATTCCACCATTGATCACAGTAGTGATGCTTAAAAACAAGAAGACGAATATAACAAGATTCTTCATGTTTGATAAGTTTTTCTTTTTGCTTATAAGATTTCTAAGGTCGTGTGTTTATGAGTAATGACGTGAAGTTTATATATAGGTGAATTAAGGTCGTCGTTGCCATGTCACCAAGGACGTGGCAGCCGCGTCATCAACATCATCAACGACATGGCATCGACGTCAATAAAATGCATAATTTCGCATGATCTAGTAAATTTAGGTATGACATTTAAATTTTTTAAAAAATTATGTATATTATCGCACATAAGAAACTGTTAAGTATGAATTTAACACTTGAATTTAGGTCAGTATGAAATGACCGACTTTCTTTCATATACCCATATAACAAACTTCCCATAAACGCCCTAATATATGACTAAATACGAATAAAAGTATTACTATAGTGATTATCTCGTTCAATAAGCTGATTATTTGAATATGACCTATATAAATGATATTTTCTATCTACTATACTTAAAACTTAATTATTATTATTTTTTTAACGTAAAACGTTATTCAAAAAAATTTAATTAAATATCTAATTATTTTATTTACTTTATTGCCTATCACTAAGTTGTACTTTAAACATATGACAAAAAATGTACTTAGGAATTTTACTAGTGATAGAAAATTATATAAATCAATATTTATTTATTTTACATATATATCTTATTATAATACATATTTTCACCAAAAGAGATTAATGTAATATATATATTTCATTTTTATCTTATTATATAATTATATTGCAAGATTTTCAAATTAATAAACTTAAGATTTATATCCATAATATTTAACTAACTTTACCAAACTGGCTTTAATACTTAAATATCTACAGAAAAATCTACAACTATAGATAGCACAACTACAAAAACAAACCTATAGTGTGATTGGTTGGGCGCTAACTCCTTTCTAGATCCCTTTTTATTTTTTCTAAAGCCACAAATTTGTACTAGTCATGCTCCGGCTTTATTTTTAAAGTTAAAGTCCAATTTTTTTTTTCTTTTTTCTTTGTTGTAGCAAGTAAAATCAACAACCAAGAATCTCTAGATTCTAATGTTGCCGGAAACTATTTCCTTCACGGGAAAGAAGTTTTTTGTGTGCAAAAAATAGAAACAACAGCAACAGGCTCGTTGTCTTGGTTCCTATGCCATGTGTATTGCACATGAGTCCTATTCATAATTTTCTAAAATTTGCCTCTCTATCAGGCCCGGCTCAAATTTTTATGAGGCCCATAGCTAGGAAAAAAGACAAATGATATGAAATGAACAACTTGTTTTAATTTAAGTATTTAACATATATTTTATATTAATCAATCATTTCTAATTATAAAATATCTATACACCAAAACTTAAAAAAATGTGGGTGATTTGTTGGTTGTATCTGTAGATTATTTGCTGTAGAATTTGGCTGTAAGTGTGTAAGTTGTAATTGTAGATTTTTTTATTATTGTATATTTTGGTTATAGATATAGATTTTAGGGATATATAGAGTTTTGGATGCAAATTTATTAGTTGTAACTAAAAATTATGATTATTAAATATTAGAATTTTATATTTATAAATTATATTTTCTTAAAATATAAAATTATATATTATAGTAAATAAAATCTTTTAATAATATTTACTATAAGATATAATTTACTATATGTTATATAAAACTACAAACCTTCCTTTCATTTAACACAAATTGTATCATGCACATATAGGTTAAAAGAAATCGATATAAACACATTTGTATAAATGTATAAAATATTTTATTACTGTATATTTTGGTTGTAGATATAGATTTTAGGGATATAGAGTTTTGGATGCAAATTTATAAGTTGTAACTAAAAATTATGATTAGTAAATATTTGAATTTTATATTTATAAATTATAAAATTATATATTATAGTAAATAAAATTATTTAATAATATTTACTATAATATATAATTTACTATATGTTATATAAAATTACCAACCTTCCTTTCATTTAACACACATTGTATCATGCACATATAGGTTAAATGAAATCGATATAAACACATTTGTATAAATGTATAAAATATTTTATATGTTATTCATACAAGATCCACATATTAGTTAAAAAGAATATATACATATAAGTTTTTGTCGTTCAATATATACATATAAGTATACGCCTTGTTATAAAAATCGGCCGCCTAGGCGCTGATCGGAGGAGAACCGCGGCGATTTTGTCTAAACCGGTAAGAAATATTGCTGGTCCGATTTTTGTCTACCTCGCCCGCCTAGACGGCGCCTAACCCAATTTTTCTTTTTTACTTTTGTTTTTGGATCTAAAATTCAAAACGTCCTACTTATATTCGTAATTTGTATAATCATAAATTTGAGCTTAAAATCTTGTTTTCATTTGTTTAATGCAATTTTAAAACAATATTATATAAATTTCTTAATTATAATGGATTAATATGTTTTTAAAACATTAAATAGCGCTAAAACTAATTCCCGATCAATCTCCGTTTAAACTGCGATTTTCTTGCTAGGCGCTAGGCCCCACCCTCACCGCTTGACTAGCGTTTAGCGATTTTTTGAACACGGAGTATACGTATAAAAAATGGATTTTTCATCTACGTATACATATTGAGTTTATTGGCTATATATATTTAGAAAATTTGATTAAGATTTTTGTAGTATTTTTGCAGTCACTTTTGAGTCGGGTGAGTAAAATTATTCTCGGATACTTTGGATACCCGACCCGTTTACAAATTTTGGTTATAAAAAGTTGTTGGGTCGGGTTATATTTAACCTAACTCATACACCGGATATTCCATATTTAATAATTTAGATATTTAGAAGATTTGATTAAGATTTAGAATTATGATTCTCCTATCATCTTTGTTTGATTTGTTTTTAACAGTTTTGAACCATCATATAATACATAAAGTAAAAAAAAAAATCAATTTTTTTTCTGCATGTACTGTGATTCGAAATTTTAAAAACGGACATATATTATCCAAATGATGAAAATTTGTGTTCAACGTTCTACATCGATTAAAATATTTAGACAATGATTCATAATCATATCATAAATAAGATCAACATTAATAAAATAAATGAGTTTTTTGGCCGGACGGGTTTGGCGGGACGAATTTTTGAATCAACAATAATAAAAAGATTAAAATATCATTAATCCGCCGCTTCAATACGGATTAAATCCTTAATTTTTTTTAATACCACCAATATTAGACATATTAAATCTGTCTCATTTAGAAAAGATTTTATAAAACCAAAAATTATTATTATTATTTTTTTTTTTGTCAACCACACATTAATTATTAAAAACTCCTTGATTGGTTGCCCAATTAGGAGGAGTAGTGTTTACAAAAGTAACTTCGGAAAATAATAGTCTAGAAGAACGGGCTAAACAGTCCGCCTTAACATTGCATAAACGAGGAATAAGAGAAAGCGAGAATAAAGGGAAGGAGTCACGGAGCATTCCAAAAGCATCTAGCAGATAGGAGAAAGCGGGCCATTCTTTAGGTGATTGTACCATCGAGACTAACTCTGAACAATCTGTTTCAAATGCCTGACAATCAATCCTTCTTGAAAAGACATTCTTCATGGCCCAAATTAACGCTTCCATCTCCGAGTGAAGCGGGGAGGGGGATCTCCGAAGGCACTTTGCACCAAGTAGTATCGTTTGATCATTTCCTTGAAAACACCACCATCCTATACCCATAGTTGGATCCGAAGATTTCCAAGAGCCATCAATCCGACATCTTATAGATTGGATAGGGCTTTCCAAAATTTTCGTATCAATACTAGTTTCGATCGGTTCCAACTGAGCATCTTCCCACATTAATTTCTCGTTCAAAGCGTGATTTAAAATATCTGTGGGTTCAGATTGTATTCCTTTGAAAACCTTTTTATTCCTATCTTTCCAAATGAACCACAAAATCCAAGCAAAACAATTAGTTCTTTCTCCCCCATCTAGAGGAGGTGGTAACCTCCAGTAAAGATAATCTAGATTTGATAATTCCGAGCTTAGAGGAAAAGAACCTGAAACCATAGGTATTGTGGATAATTCCCATATTTTTTAAGAATGAGAACATTCAAATAAAACATGATTTATTGTTTCCTCTGCCGTCTCACATCTTTTACAGATAATATCACAACGAATCCCTCGTTGTGCTAATTTTGAGGTAACTGCCAAGGATCCCGAAGCAATTTGCCATAAGAAATGCTTTATTTTTGGTGGAGCTTTGACTTTCCAAGCTTGTGCTTGTAATTTTCTATAATTTGGACCCCATTCGGTCGTTTCTGTCACACTTCGAGCAAGCCGATATCCTGATTTTACTGTATATTTTCCTGATTTTGTATAATGCTAAATTAGCCTATCTGGTTTATAAACTTGACTAATAGCTAGTCCACTAATAATTTGAATATCCACCGGATCCAAGAATTCTTGTAAAATTGGGAGGTGCCATTCTTTAGTAACCGGATTAATTAAATGGTTAACCATTAGGCTTGGAAGTAACAAATTCCCTCTTCCATTTGTAGGGCGTGGATTAACATCGGGAATCCAAGGATCTCGCCATACCGATATGTTAAAACCTGAACCAAGAGACCATCTTGCACCCATTTCAACGAGTCTTTTAGTAGAAAAAATACTCTTCCATCCAAACGATGGAGAGTTTGGCTTTTTAGCATTTAAAGGATGAACATTCCTGAAATATCTACCTTTTAACACTCTAGCTACTAATGAGTTTGGATACTGGATTAACCTCCAATACTGTTTAGCCAACATGGCATCATTAAAAGTATCTAGAGAATGAAAACTCAAACCTCCTTCTTCTTTATCCATACACATTTTCTCCCATGCTATCCAATGAATTCCACGGTCTTTCCCATTAGAACTCCACCAATAATTAGAAATAGCACTTGTTAACTTAGATGTTAACTCTTGGGGAAGTTTAAAACAAGACATAACATATGTTGGGAGAGCCAAAGCAACAGACTTGATCATTGTCTCTTTCCCACCTTTTGACAGATATTTAGCTGACCAACCATTAATCCGTTCATTAAGTCTTTCCCGAACGTAATTAAAGATTTTACTTTTTGAGCCCCCTAGGCTCTCTGGTATATATACCCAAAAATTATTATTTTAAAGAGATACAATTTACAAAATATTTTTATACTAACTTTAAAATAAATCATTCCGCAGTGTACCGTGGGTTAAAATCTAGTAGTTATAATTTATTTAATTCATACAATATTAAATAACAATTTAGAAACCATAGCACCCGGACTCCAACATGGATTATTAATCTAGTATATATTAAATTAAATCAATAGAAAATATCATACTTTCTCCGTTTTAAATTAGTTGTCGTTTTAGAAGTTGAATTTTGTTTCAAATTAGTTGTGGTTTTAGGATTTCAATGCATATTTTTGACAGATTTTCCAATTTTACCCCTACTTTCTTAGCTTATTAATTGATAATATTACATAAAACAATACATTAATTAGAGGTAAAACAAAAATTTCCTATTTTTAGATAATAATATTTAAAATTATTTATTATGTTCATTTTAAAAATCACCTACTTTATAAAATATAATTTATTTTAAATTATAATTTTTGAGTCCGGATCAGAGAGCTCTGACGAAAAAATGAAAGATATAATTAACCTTTTAATGTACCAAGCGAATCCAATATGTAGTGTAAGATTCGATTTGTGGGAGTCGATGTGGATTGCTGCTTTTGTCCTTGTGAGCCGGCGATATCATTTGAGCTTCTAGAAGATGGGCCGATCGACCAATTTTAATGGGCCGAACTTCTCTGAATTTGGTCAAATATTCTTAAAAGAGAAAATCTTCTTCTTGGGCTGGGTTTAAAATAAAAAAGACAATTAATAAACTAAGATGTTTTAGGGGTATGCCCATATCCAACAATAAACTATCAAAAGAAAATTAGTTTACTTCCCTTTATTTTTTTTATTTTTTTGAATAACTAAGATGTTTTAGGGGTAGGTCCGTACATCTCCTCAGACCAGAGATCTGCACATTTTATATGATCCCCTCCCAAATGTTACTTTTTTTTCTTCTTGTTAAACCATTTTAGATTGATTTTCAGAAATATTAGGAACTAATGATAAGTTCCATTAATTCTCGTTAACAATGAATATGGCCGGTCTTGATCCAAGCCTCCTTATAAGCTTTCTCACCATCCCACTCGCTACATTGATATGTTCAAACGTTATATCTGGATCAATATTCTTCAAATTCAGGTCTCTGTTATAATCTTTAAACGATAGTTTTGCTCATGTTTGATCGCATATGTATATCTATTTGGAATAGATTCCACCTTTTCCAATGATGGCACCAGCAAAAGGGGCATCTACACTGATCTCGATAGTAGCAGAAACACCAATGATTGAAACAGAGCCTAATCCCGAATATTCTCTTCTTGAGAATCTACCGCATGCACCACCATAGATCCTTGCATATTTCTGGAAACTTGATCAACCGGTGGTCGGAGATTTGTCATCTGAGCCCTAGCTTTGTACACACCGCGAATATAGTACAACTATGAAAAAGTGGCAATTGTCACCAAACGGACATCCACAAATGTTAGCACGAATGGTTCGTGTATAACCGCATTTTATTTTGTATGTAAACAATATCACTACGGATTGGCTTGTTTAAGCTATCCAAGTAATAAAAAGATGTTGACAAAAAAAATGACATCCATAAATGATGCGATACAAAGCATAATGCATCAGCAAGTTAACCTAAGAAAAGAAAACCAGTGACATATATATAGGCTATTTCACTATTCACTACAAGAATTGTCGAATCTGGCTACGCTCTGGCTTGGGAAAATCCGTTGCCAACAAAATTAGCTACGAATATGGCAACGGACGGCAACAAGCAAAAACACGGGATTTTCGTCGCCATATTTATGGCCATCCCGTCACAAATTTGTAGCTATATAGCTATGACGTAGGCTGTCGCTGTTTTGTAGCCAAATAGCTACGCATTAGATAGGGAATGACCGCCACGAAACTATTCCACATCTGCTACTGTTGGCGACGCCAACTCCGTTGCTAGCTGGCAACGACTTCAGCCCCTCGCAAATCCGTAGCCAAAAGACACAACTTATCCACGCCAACCCATTCTTTGTTCGTGATGTCTTATCAATCATTTTTTGTCTGCATATGGCTACGGTGTATTCGTCGCCATTTGTAGCAAAAAAAAAGCAAGAGAAAGTGATTGCTACCTTCTCGACAAAGCTATAATATTTAGTACAAAATTGATGAAAGAAATTTATAGAGTTATAAAACAGATTTTTATTCCATAATGCATCACCAATGAAGAACACGTTCCACGGGAGCCGAAAGACTCATAGATAATTCAAAGATGATGCAAGGAGAACCTTACCACATAATAATGGTTTAGTACTGCATATACTAATCGGAAAAAATGTCAGAAAATGCACGAACTTTCAAATTTGGGACAAAAAGCATGAACTTTCGAAATATAATTTAAATCATATAGTTTAGTTTGACTTTTGATAAAATGATTAAGTTTTCGTTGACTTGGTCATTTCGGGCATGTCGTTAAGTTTTAGTGTTGTTATTTTTAATTAATTGCATATATTTTTAATTAATTATATATTATTTTGTTTAGTATATATACAATCTGTTTGTTATAATTCGAAAATGTTATCTTAGCTCAGTGGTTCATAGTCTCTTAATCCTCGAAGAGGTAAGCAGTTCGATTCTTCATGGACGCAATTGATTCATTTTATTTTCCAGTACAACGATGTCGTTTCGATTCAACCGAGATTTCTAACAGAAAGTTAATCCCGTCATCGTCTCGTTAACGGATATTTAACGACATGCCCGAAATGGCAAAGTCAATAGAAACTTAACCATTTAATCAAAAGTCAAACTAAACTTTATTATTTAAATGATATTTCGAAATTTCATGCTTTTTTGTTTCAAATTTAAAAGTTCACCCATTTTTCGACATTTATCCCTATACTAATTACATGTTTCTTACCATCCGACATAAGAACAATAAACAAATTTTTTACAAAGACTTCCACCAAGACATTAATTATATATAACAAAAAGTACATATATTTAAAAACTAAACATCCAAACGAAGATACATCACATGTACACAAATTTATATGAACTCCGTTTAGTAAACTATATATTAAAATATTTTTCTTTTATTTACACAATTTTTAACAAAAAAAAAATAATATTGCACAAAAAAGAGAGATGCCTACTCGAATAACTAGTATTCTGAAAAATAATGGTCCTTGTGAGTTAGTTGGATAATCAGAGGTTCATGTGCGGTTAATGTCACTGAACCAACATGCACAGTTTGGGCCCAATGACATGCTTCTCCGCTGTTAGATATTTGGCAAAGATGAAGCACTTAAGCTCTGTTCCACATTCTTTGTTTAGTTCTTCCAAATTTTTTTTAAAATAATCTCCCTTATTTCGTAATAATTATCATATTTCACTAAATATATATAATAAAAAAAACTTGTGGTACCGGCACAACAGCAAATGTGACCTCCAATGCTTCTCTTTTAATATTTAGATGTTATTTCTGGAATAAAAAATTTGAGGAACTTTTGCACTTTTTCTTAAAAATAATAAGATAATAAATAAATTTTATTGATTTTGAAATAAATTATTTGATCCACCTAAGATGAATATACTAAATTTAGTGAGAAATAAATAATTTAATTGTACTAAGATAATAAATACATATTATTAATTTTGAAATAAATTCTATGATCCACATAAGATTAATTTACTAAATGTGGTGAGAAATAAATAATTAAATGTACTTTTAATATTAATGTCTTATTAAAAGATATTTTCATAAACTTTTATACCACAAAAGTACTTGCACAAAGGATTTCATAGTTATAAATAGTTCGAATCCGACAGCTAATATGGAAATGTCTTTGTAGCTTCTCTCGGTATATATATTTCAAACTCTTCTATAACATCTTCAGTTTTCGGGGAATATCTTATCTGAGTTCTTAGAAATGGGGAAACTAAACTCTAAATTTATCTCGATGATTCTTTTCGCTCTCGTGGTAATCGTCTCTTCTGAAGTTATATTCGAGGAGCGATTCGATGGTAGCTACATGTTCTCTCTCTGTCTATTTCTTATCTAGATTCTAAGTGTCAATGCGATCGATTAATGGTTTTATGATTCTGTTTGATAAGATGATTGATATAACTTGTTGATCCATCTTATATATTCCAATTCAATATAACTTTTCCAAAATATCTGCTTAAGATTGTTATAGATCTTTAGGATTTGTGGATTATGGTTTCTTTTTGATTTTTTGAGGCATTCCTGAAACCACGGGATTACAAATTTTCAATAATATTTAGTATGTGATTGCTTACTTATATGATTAAGTCCTTGAGTTTAATATATCATACGCAATAGTACGTATGCAAGTTTTGATCTAAGTAGTAAACTAATGATTTATGATATATTTTCATTTGTGTATGTTATATATATATATTTTTTGTTATTTTGTTGTCTATATTTCGAAAGACGGATGGGAGAAGAGATGGGTAAAATCCGACTGGAAGAAAGATAACAACACTGCTGGGGAGTGGAAACACACAGCTGGAAATTGGTCTGGTGACGCTAACGATAAAGGTAAGTTTCAGGACTAGTGATGGTATGAGTCATTGGTTCTATATCTTCCTGTTAAATTTCACTCTCTTGAAGGTATCCAAACAAGCGAAGACTATCGATTCTACGCTATATCAGCTGAATTCCCCGAGTTTAGCAACAAGGACAAGACCCTAGTGTTCCAATTCTCTGTCAAGCATGAGCAGAAGCTTGACTGTGGTGGTGGCTACATGAAGTTGCTTAGTGGTGATGTTGACCAGAAAAATTTCGGAGGAGACACTCCTTACAGGTGCATTATTGGTTTCTTTCACAATCTCTATATCAACATCAAATATTCAAACATCAAACTTATCTTCTTATTACATGTAGTATTATGTTTGGCCCTGATAAATGTGGTGACAACACTAAGCAAGTACATGCTATTCTTACATACAATGGAACAAACCATTTGATCAAGAAGGAGGTCCCATGTGAGACTGACCAGCTTACTCATGTGTACACATTCATTCTCCGTCCAGATGCTACTTATAGTATTTTGATTGACAATGTTGAGAAGCAAACTGGTAGCCTCTCCTCTGACTGGGATCTCCTCCCACCAAAGAAGATTAAAGATCCAAGTGCCAAGAAGCCTGAGGACTGGGATGACAAAAAGTACATTCCTGATCCGGAAGACACTAAGCCAGCGGGATACGATGACATCCCCAAGGAGATTCCAGACACTGATGCAAAGAAGGTTTGAACCATTTTCTTTCATTGATGCAAAACCAAAAATAGATCATCCCTGGTTTTGATTTGGATCCTTTGTTTTTTTTTTTAGCCTGAAGATTGGGATGATGAAAAATCTGGTGAGTGGACTACCCCAACCATTCCTAACCCGGAGTACAAGGGTGTATGGAAGCCCAAGGTTTGTTAGTTTTTTTTCTCTCAAATGGATATATATAAATAAGATGGTTAAACTATGTGCTTTCGTCTCACGGTTGTCATATTGTAATGTAGAAAATCAAGAACCCTAATTACAAGGGCAAGTGGAAGGCTCCAATGATCGACAACCCTGGTAATATTCATAAGAACCATAGTATTCATGTAATAAAATGCTTCATAGCTCTAAAATAGTAGTTCATTTCTTATAATGAAATACAATCTCACACGAACTTGACACATTTTAACTAAAATACATTATGAGTTTCTGTTGGTTATGGTCCATAGTATTGAAAGTAAGATTTTGTTTGCTTCGACTTATATTGGATAAGTAAGTATACCAATTTTATGTAGATTTCAAGGATGACCCAGAACTCTATGTCTTCCCTAAATTGAAATATGTTGGAGTGGAGTTGTGGCAGGTAAATAATAACATTAATTACTAAAAAAAAAAAGCTTTGTATGTTTTATGATATAATAATATCATCTTGTCACATATTGTGTTTTTTTGGTAGGTTAAATCTGGATCCTTATTCGACAATGTATTGGTAAGCGATGACCCAGAGTACGCTAAGAAGTTGGCCGACGAAACATGGGGAAAGCACAAGGATGTATGTTATTAATCCTTTCTCTTCATTTGGTTTATTGTGGTTTATAGAATCATAGCTAATAATCTAGTTGGTGTTATAGGCGGAGGAAGCAGCATTTGAAGAAGCAGAGAAGAAAAGACAGGAAGAGGTAATACATATCCTCCATCCAAAAATATTTTGTCTAATTCCAAATAAGTTGAATGGTAATCAAGAACTTGTATATTTTTTTGGTTATTACAAGGAATCAAAGGAACTTCTCGCTGAAGTTGAATCTGACGTAAGATGTCTCGGGCTTCACAATGAAAATTAACAATCTCTCTGTTTCTGTCAAGGTTCTTGATATAAATTTGTTATTCCTATAGGATGAGGAAGAAGCAGAAAATGATGACAATGAAGGAGATCACTCGGAAAACAAATTGAAATTTGAGGAAACCAAGAAATTTGATGCCGCTCATGTATGTGTGTTCTTCAACATTAATACAAAAAAATATTCAATAAATTGGATTGTGTGACTAACTTTGTGATTATGTTTTTATTATAGGACGAGCTCTAAGCGAGGAAGGTGAATATTTGAAAACATTTTAGAGTCTTATTTGTTTGTCACTTTCTTAAAGAAATGTTTTATCTCTAGTTTGGTTGGGATGTACAACTTTCTTCTATTATTGTGAAAGGCCTGTGGCAGCTTTGTTTTAAACTTTGATAACTCTGACTTTCCGATTTTCTTCATCTCTCTCCTTCTCTTTATTCTCATCTCATCTTTTTACTATTTCCACCCAACAATCTATTACAAAACTAACATAAAATCTCATGAATCACATTTTATCCACAAACAACACTAACCATCGAACAAAAAATTAAAAGCTAGTTTCCTAGTGGTTCACGGTCTGACACGCATTTCTAGTAGTTTAACCCGAACCAGACTTAGATCACTCAAATGATTCTCCATTCAGGGTATAGGAACTAGCAGTGCGACCGCTAGAGATCCATAGAATTAAGGACCCCATAAATTAGTTTACAGAATTCTCTTTGTGTAGATAAAAGGGGCCAAAAATATTTTGTAAAACAAAGGGGCCCATAAAAATATTTTATTAGTCATAACATACAAAATTTTAAGGGATTATTTTATAAGAGTTGATAATCAAAAGACTGTTCATTTTTCATTAATTTTCTTAACTCCATCAGCAAAAAAAAAATTAACGATTTCGAGGTAAATCATTTAACTATCCAAGGCAAATCACAATCTAGTGGACTACCTAACCTCTGATTACAGAGCCGTAGCTGGATAGAAGCAAGAGAAGCGGGAGCTGCGGCCCTCCGAGAAGTTATTAATATTTTCGGTCCTCAAAGACCAATGTGTTTTGGTAGCCTAGTGGTATTATGTCATACACCACATATCTTAGGTCATGAGTTCGAATCACCTGAAGCGTGAGAGAAGGTTTTTTTTTGTTTTTTGTTTTTTTTTTATGGTTAAATTTTTTTATAAGTATACACTTTTCTAGAGAGGCCTTTTTTTTTTTTTCGCGGGCGGCCCTCATAATCGTTGCTACGGCTCTTCTGAATCAGCGTGAACATAGAAAGTTACTCAGAAAAAGGAAGATAATCTCTATATTAGTCTTTGACAGTGAGTAACAACTAATGAGAATCTTTGACCTCATCTTATATATAGATTTGTTTTGCCACATCGTCACGACTCATCTTCGAAGATAGTGTTTGGTTCAGACTTAAGTGGCTACATCAGTATAGTTCAGTTTTGGTTTCTGTTTTTTTATAAGCCCTAAAACAATATTTTTATTTATTTCAATATTTAAAAACAGATTATCTTGTCAATATCACAATAAATTTATTATTATATGGTTCACATAGATGACCAAGTCCTCATTTCTTTCCGAGGCTCAAATTATTCATAAAATCAAACAAACCGAGAGAACATCATTAAATGGGACAAACAAATCCCACTAGTGAGAAGTCTTGAATAGCTCAACTTTTCAAGGATCATGTACAATAATCTGTATATGCCCTGAAATACTTTGTAACATCGCGGCTCCATCATCTGCCAACTCCTTTTGACTTTCCGCCATACTCCTACGCATGTAAAGCTCCACTCTTTCCAGCATAGGCCCATGCTCGCGTCCAGGCCAACGCCCACGTCCCGACTGAATCAAAAACTTCAAAACATTTAGCTCGCCAAAGCGACCACTGAAGTTCCTCACGACCACGACCTTAAGTGTCTTAGGAAGAGACTTATAGGTAAGGTTCTTTTTCCAATATGACCGTGGACCGACGCCGTAATATGACTTATTGTACTGCAAAATATCAAACGAAAAATTAAGAGGTTTAGTAAAAATCATACATAGTAATGTAACTATTATTCTCAAATATATTCACTACTAGTCTACTACTATATAACAATCTTACCGAGAAAATGCTTCGATTGAAGATATCGAAAGTTAACGTTTCCAGGTTAGGGCAATTATCGAGGAGGAGCCTAATTCCCTTAAATTCTGTGACATGCAACCTCGTTCTCAGCACCAAGTGTTGTGTTTCCATCGGACGAAGCAAATCAAGCGGATCTTCACATTCCTGAATAGTCTTCAAAAAAGAAAAAAAACAAGCATATATACTCCGATCAAGTTTACTATCTAACAGTCTTTATATACATCACTTTTAACGTAATAGCTTTAGGTTATCAGATAAGGACAATACATTTTAGCTACCAATACATATTCTTTTTATTCACTAGGCTACTATAAAGTTTCATTTCGAGATATGTTTATAATGTGAAAATGTAATGTAGATATATTAGGATTTAAATTTATACCTGAAGGAGATAAGGGCAGACACTTAAGGTCCTCGCACCTCGAAGATTGTTAAGGAAGGCAGAAAGAACTGATCCTTCTAATTTGGTTCTTTGATTCCGTTTGTCATACTCGCCCTCTGCCGTGAAATCCAAGTAAACGTCTTTGATACTCATATTCATTCTCTTGACATCAAAGGAAAGAATTTGGCCTGAGTACTTGAAGATTTCTACATTAGGGAGGTCAAAGGAGCAAGCCATGAAAGAGGAGAAGTCACATCTGTCAAATACAAATTCTTTCATATCTCCGGCTATGTTTTTGATTTCAACACCCCAGCAGTAATCAAGACTTAGACACTTGAGTGTAGGAGAGTTTGATAACAAAGAATCAACCTCAGGGAGTTTGATCCAACCAATAGAGAGCTTTCTAGGCAATCTCGAGTTTGAGAATTTCGAGGGGTCAAACCCGCACGAGTAAATCTTCAGTGATTCAAGGGTTGTTAGACTGTAAACGCATACCGGCAATTGCACAACAACATGATCATACCTCGACGCCCAGCTATTGCTTATCCAAGAAGGGTCTGTGAAATCAAGAACTAGGTTCTTGACTTGTCTTGAGACTGCGAATTCGATCAGGGACTGGATCTCTGCCACAAAGCCCGATGGAATGGAGAAATTAATCTCGAGGGTTTCGATGTAACGACCGTGATATCTAGAGATCCATTGACGCATATAGTGAACAAACGAAATCCTTTTGGATAGTTTGTCGGAGACAGAGTGGTCCACATACTCTGATTCCTTAAAAGCAATGTTTCTTGTCTCCCGACAGAGATACCTCCACCTCTTAGCGAGTACACTGGTCCTTAAACATTCCTTAAACGACAAGTAAGAAATGATCGTAATCAGAATCACATCCGGTAGATTGGATAATCCGTCTAGTTGGATACTTGAAGCTATTCTCTTAGAAGTCATCTCTTTCAATCGAAATCCTGCCATGGATAAAATGAAAATAGTCAGTGAAGTTATCTCATTTGCATTTACAGTTTCAAAAAACATTGGCTATGGAATTCTTTGTAAACGATTTCTACAAATTATGACACATATTGGTGAATATAATTAAATTGTTTTTCTGTTGTACGTAAACAGTGGACGCCAGACGATATGGAGCAAGAAAAGCACTAAAGTGAAATCATTAAAATGTAAAAACTGCATATCTCATAAAATTTAAACAAAATAAAAAAAAATATTATAACAAGTATAAATAACAACGATTTCATAGATATAAGAACAACTGACGCACCTGAAACTTTGTCCTCTTGCTGTTCTGCCTGTCCAAGAGGACAAAGCTTGTCCTCTTGATTTTTTTTTTATTGTTTTTCAAGAATTGTGGAGGTTTTTGTTATTTTATCAATTTGTAATTTCTTCTATTCTGATGAGTCAAAGTAATATAGTGAATCTGGTAAATGTTTTAAAAGGGAAGAAATATTTAGGTAAATGAATATGCTAGATTGCTAGTGTAAAAGATAAGGGTAGGTGATGGCTATTGGCTCACTTGGATATGTATTTCAATACCATCTGTTAAAATCCTATCTCATTTTAAAAAGTTACAGCAAACAAATTATATTTGTTAAGCAAAAAAAACCTTATTTGGTTAAAATCCTATCCCAGCTTTTAAGTCAAAAGTCTTTTTGAAGTAAAAAAGTCTTAATTTGGTTAACTTTTTTGTCTTTTTGGGAAAAAAGCTTATTTGGTATTATTATTAACCTAAAATGCATTTTTGACTATACATATTTGTGGTCAGAAATTTGACCAACTTTTTTATAAAAAGGAACCTATAAAATCCCTTACTATGAAGGATATTTTAAGGAAAGAAATATATTTGGGGGATTTTCTTCTATAATTTTGTTGTTTCTTCTTAATTCATTGTAAAGTTATGTAATATCAAGACAAGAATAATATAAAATATTTATTTAAAAAAAGATAAAATGTTTATTCACTAACTAAAAAACATTGTTTGCTGCCTACCAAAAAAAAAAAAAAAACATTGTTTGCTATGCTAATTAAAAAAAAAAAATATGTATATATGTATCTTTCTACACCAAAATATGATTAATATATCATGACATGCACAAACAAAAAAGAAAATAATTCCCTTCGCTTCAGAGTCGAAGTATCAAACAATGTTGGGGCCTTGATATCATGTGGATAGCAGGCCAACTAAGAGAACTAGTCCTCGAGAACACTGACTTCTGTTACATGAATTGTTACTTTAGACATCTTCAAGTACTCATGCCATGTTTTTTACTTTTACTTCCACATAACTAAAGTGATTATAAAGAAGTATGATGAACCGAACAATCGACCCAAATAAATGATGTACTGGACTTGGTTAACGGTCTTTCCCCGCTACCTTAATGGTCTTGTAGAGTCATTGAGAGTCTACAAGTTAGGGCGACTATATATTGATAAGAATCATTATTCCATTGAACTCCTTTGTATGCATGTTCATTCTCGGAACCAAATCTTTTGTTTCCACATGATGAAGCTAATTAAGGGCAAAACGTTTCCGAGCAGCTAAGACCTTAACGTTTTGTTCTTAGCATCTTCATGTGGAAACACAACATTTGTTCTAAGATGGAAGATACATACAAAGGAGTTTAATGGAATTAAGATTCTTATCGATAGTCGCCATAACTTGGAGACTATCACTTTCGATATTCTTCCTCGACGCCCGTTCCTGGTAAGATTTCAATATATGCAATAAAAACCAATTCTAATTTTTAAAATAATAAAGCGCATAATATGATCTAATAGTTGTAGACAGCTTTATCATATATGTTGGCATTTCACCACAATAAAACCCTTGAACCACAACCTCTGAAACTCTTACAAATATAAGGAAAAAGGAAAAAAAAAGTGATTTAAACGAAGAGAATGTCGCTAGCTAGCTAAAAAATATATATCCAATGGATTGTTCATAATACCGATCACATTTCCAACCTTTATTTTTCCCCTTTGAGTGTAATACTTAGAATTGAACGAATAAATACTCATATATATAATTTATGTCCCGATAAAAAATATTCATTGCATTTGAGTCCTTCAACCTTATTTGGTATTATTCTTAACCTTATACGTTTTTTATTGACTTTTTATGTTTTTGGTCAGAAATTTGACCAATTGTATTTTATAAGGAACCTATTAAATTTTTACATTGATGGATATTTTAAGTAAGGGAATATATATATTTACCGAGAAATTAGGGGTAGGAATTTTAACCAAACGAATTGAACCTAAAGTTAGCTATTCAAATCTAACCATGCATAATCCGATCCATACACAAACCACTTGGTTAAACTTTTCTACAACCGGAATTTGGTTTGGTTTTTGTGTTTGTCTATTTCTAGGCATGTCAATCAAGCTATCCCGATTCCTGACACAAACTCGTAAAACCCGCATATATATGAGCTGGGTACAGCCCGCTCCGGCCCTAACATCGATATAGATTTTTTCGGGGTTTTCCAGGCTACTCTTTGAGAAAGAAAAACAAACTTATAAGTTTAAAATATTTCATAAAAATAGTAAATCAATGTATGAAATGAGCCAAAGAAACCATTAGTATTCATTAAACACAAGTTAATTTAAAAATAAAAGTTTAAAACGAAATAAATTATTTAAACTTATACCATATAAAACATAAAACAAAAGATTTGAAACCACATTATGTTGAAGAGTCAAGATTTAAATCCACTTCAATGCATTCTAAATTTATGTCTGCTTCAATGCATTCTATTTTTTTTTGTCCTTAAGTTGTATATATATATATATACTAGAAAGCTGCCCACGCGATGCGTGGGTTACATATTTAATATTAATTCTGAATAAAAATAAAATTTGTATTAAAGTAATATGTTCGATTATTAATATAGTTTTTTGAAAAGAATTTTTTAAAATATTAATTTTTATGTTCCTTTTCGAAGTATTTTTGTGAATTGCTAAAAAATAAATTTTGTTCTTTTTTTATTCATGGTGGTATGACATAAATATACGCCACTACTTTTTCTTAATTTACATAAAATATTTTATTCTGAAAAAATATATATCATACCTCATCATAGAGTCTCTTGTTTGCTGATTCACGATCCTTGGATCGGAAAAACGGCCAAAATCAACACCAACTATTTTTCTGCAGCTTTTTTTCAATCCAAACTCTGACCACAACACTTATCAACCCTAACTCAGACCATTTTTAAAAAACAAACCTAAACTATCTAACTGTTATCCAATTTCAACATAGTTTTTTTTTGTATTTGTTAATGTCGATTAGAATTGTAAAGTGGTAATTATCTGTTCTTTTGTATCTGAATCATTCCTTTTATTCAATTGGCTAAAGGTTAAATAATTCAGGTTTGTTACATTATTTAATAACAGGTATATGTTAAAATTGGCTAACGATTACTTAGTTCAGGTTTGTTATTTAAAATTTATGTGAGTTCGAGTAGATAATTGGGGTTGATATCGGCCGTTTTCCCTCCTTGGATCTCATCAGAAGGTAGATCTTCCCAATCTCATGACTTTCCCTCGACAATAAGCTTTACATATTATATCCATATAATCCATAATAAAATTAGGAGATCAAAGGTAAAACATATTCATATTTATTAATTTTTTTGCTTAATTTTATCTATATATGTTAAAAATTAAAGAGAAATTTAAATAATTTGTGATAATGATTAAATTTAATAAAATAGCAAGGTGGTCCAAATGAGCAAAAACATATTTTATATATGTTAATCTGGGTTTTTCACATCTCTTTCTCGCTTCTGACTTAGCACAGCTAGTCAAAGCTTTAAAATCGGAGCTTCAACACAAGGAGCTTCATGGAATTCTTTTCGATATCCTGAATTTATCTTATACCTTTGATGTTATTTCGTTTAGTTTCATTCCCCGTTTGCAGAACTCTGATGTCGATTCATTGGCAAAACAGTCTCTGGTTTCTCCTATAATGGACCTGGCCCAAACTTAAGTTAAATTGAATCAGCCTTTGCACAAAAAAAAATATATGTTACACTCTATTATAATCATATTTAATTTAGGAAAATGATTTCAGATGATATAATAAAAATTTCTTTTTGAAAGTTTATATTAAAAATTTTTATTTCAGTTTTAATATATATATATATATATATATATATATATATATATATATATATATGTAGGTCATAAGAGAACAAAACTTTAATAAATATAATGTAATGCCGTTTACCTAAATACTTTAATGACATGTTAGATTTTAACTGAATAAGTTAATTATGATATTCTATGCAATTACCCATATCAAACATAATTCTTTTCAAAAATCCCATGAGCATAGATAAAAAAAAAACCTTTGGTGGAACTTTTTAAAATTTTTGGTTGAATTTCATTGGGTTGGTTTTATGGAAATTTTGATAAAAATAAATACAAATTTTATATTCTTTCATATGATCTTTATTTCTTACTTAATTTGTATGATTAACTAAAAAAAATTGAATTCAAAACATAATCAAGTCAAATGTTATACAATATTAAAAATCAGAAAACTATTTACTCGAGATATATGAAACTCAAACGTCGACCCCTCTCAAACGTTGAGTAATTATGTAAAACAAATATAGAATGGCATAAACTATTTGATTTTTTTTTTTGACTCATGGTCCCATTAGTTTTACGTATTCATGAAGAACAAAATAATCTTGAAACAACTTTACGTATTAAAAAAAAAAAGAAAACAAACTCTTAACTTTTTGATAAGTGATGTTGAGAATAATTACATAAATGGTTTTTCAATTTATATCATAAATTTTTTAACAAACTTATGGTTTTCAAATTTATGAATACATATAGATCATAAGTGTAAAAAAATCCCTTACATTCTTTCCTTGTAAACACCTAAATTAAATTTAATTGAAAGGATTTCGGGCTACTAAAGGGCTTTGCTTAAAAGGTTTCGGGCCAATTCATTAGGACTGGTCCTATTAGTCTATTTCACAATTTTTTTCTTTTTCTTTCTTTGATTGTAAACGACGACGTCTTCTTCTTCGTCAATCTCTTCTTCTTCAATATCTTCTTCTTCGATCTCCTCTTCGATTGTGATAAGCCATAAGAAAGGGTTCGATTGCTCTCTCTATATCTTTCATCTTTCTCATTTTTACACTCTTATAGATTGATAGATTCTCTTTTTTTGGGAATCTGATTTTGAATTGATTTATATGGTTGAGGTTTAATGGTTTCAGCTCGAAGTAATCTTGGTTGAAGTGTATTCGTGTTCGTGTGTTCTCTAAAAGTGATTCTCTAAAGGTAATTTTGGATTCAAACTTGTGGATCGCTGGAAAAATTGAATTTTCTGTAGCTATGAACTTGTGGGTCGCTGGAAAAATTGAATTTTCTGTAGCTATGAACTTGTGGGTCGATTCATGTTTTAAAAAAACTTCAAAGTTTCTGTCCAATTTTGATGAAAGCTATCTTCTAACGTTTCTGGGTTTTGCTTGTTTTTTGTTATTGAATCCTATCGTAAAATTGCTGTTTTTAATCCTGCGTATCTATAGTCACAATCGTGAATTCAATTTACGATTGTTCATCACAATGTGTAGAAATTGTCAAATTGCTGTTTTCAAGTCTATAATATGAATATTGGAATAGAAAGTTCTAATTGGTGGGTCAAAAAGAAAGTATAATCTGATAATACATGGTTGAATCTGCTTCTCAAAGAGAAATTATTTGGTAGAACTAATTCATCTCATATATTTTACAGGGACTGATTCATACATATAGTGGAAATTATTTGGCGTGACATTTTACAGTTTCATTCCTTCTTTAAGGTATGTATCATTGCTTAGTTTCAGTAAAAAGAAAACGCCTAAATGGTTCAAGAGTAAATATTTAGCTAAATTAGAACTGCTAAACAGAAAATATTATCACATCTAAATCATAGTATTCTGCAAAGTGAAAATTTGATAGCATTGATAAACTTCATCAAGGAGATGTAGAGCAAAACATGCATCTTTAAACATAGGATACAATATACCATCAAATCTTCCTAATCTGTTGACGTCACTGTCTCAACTGATGCTGCAGTGACCCTGTCTTTACCTTTGTTCACGTATTTGAATAAATCTTTGATTGCTCTGGTTTGGTTAGTTCTTTTACCCTTGCTCCACGTTTTAGTGCTTCTGTTCCAAACAAACTGTTTAGGAAACTCCATGTAACTCAGGTGTCGTGCTTCCGTGTTGTGTTGTTTCATTCTCATCCACTCCAAAAATATGGAATCATGTGTATAATCCACATGCATCTTCTAACTGAATTGATAAAATCAGAATTAACATGTGTTAAAGAGAAAAAGAATGAATAAATAAATGTGACTAAGTTAAAGCTTTAACCTGAATAGACTTTAACAGCAATGACAATGGCAACAACAAAAAAGAATGAAGAACAGGAATAGATTGATAGATCTAGTAGAGAAGACGTTGAATAGAATTGGAGTTAAATAGGAGATAAATCAGTTATAAATTGTCCCACGATTTTAGCTAGAACGTTGTTGTGTTAGTGGCAAAAAAATTAGGGATATAGATAATTACGAAGCCCAAAATTTTTAAAAACTTAATTTGTGCTTTTTTTGTAGTTTTTCCAGTGTTGTAATTGGAGGAGAAGTGGAGGATGTGAGATCGTGGGGATAAGTGTAGAGCAGTTATAAAGTACAATGTTTTTTTGTTTTTTTTTTCTATCTAGGATGTGAAGAAAGCAGTGAGGAGATGATAGAAGAGAATTTTGAAGGCAACGATTATGGGGAAATGGTAAAGAATATTCTAAATAACCAGAGTATTTTCCATGTTCCATCGCTTTGTGTATGTGATAGTGGTTCATCGTTCGAGATTCAAATCGTCGGAGATCCAATTCGAAACCCTAAGCTACAAACTAAACCCGGAAAGCATCACACTCGAGAACCATTCGATTCCATACATCGAATCCGAAAATCGAAACTTGGAAATCAAAAAAACAAACCATGTCCCATCATTTCCATATACCTCTACTATTTCCTTGATTTAAGATTAACTTGGTGTATTAAATATTAATTACAAAAAGAGAAACCGAAAGGTTGAGGGAGAGTCGGAGGGATAAGGAAATTGGAATCGTCAAGAGGAGTTGCTAGGAAGAGGAGTGCTGACATGACACTCTCGTTCCCATTAAATATTCAATGAGTGATTAAATTTGTAATTTATTAAAAAAAATTCTCATGTACACGTGTCATTCATTCATGTGCTGACGTGTCAAACAATTGGGGAGAGATAGCCTCCTTTTATATATATGACTAGTGTTAAGCCCGTGCTATGCACGGGTTTTGACTGTGATATAATCGTAGAAGTATATATATATCAAAATTGGACTCGGAAAAGTTGTGCCTGCCAAGTATGAGTATAGTGAAAACGTTGATGGTTTTGTAAGAGTTATAATTACTTTTCAATATATTGTTGTCTTTGACAGTGCAGTTAAAAGCTGGAGAAGAGAAATAAAAAAAAACATAAAAAAATGGGAGTTTTAATGAACTCCATCAATGCTATGTCACAACACAATTCGAGAATCTTTTATCAATGGAAAAATTCTATGATGTTGTCTTAATGAATTGCTTTTGTTTTGTGCTTCTCTTTTTCCTGTAGTTCCACTTTAAATATTCTCTTCAAAGTCTTGTCCTTCTGAATTCACCAAAGCATAGCATCTCTGATAAGAATAAACCAAAATCATTTAATTAGTATATTTAAGAACAATGAACACATCAAGATTGAAAGAAAGTTGATTGTGTCGTTTGTTGTTGCTTTAAGTTGCAGGTTCTCTGTTGTAAGCGTTCCCTTTATTCCATAAAATGGTTCTTGTTCAAAAAAAAAGAAAAAGATTCAAAGAAAGTGTGAGAAGATAAACTAAGTAAAATGCAACAAATCTAGAAAGCATAACCAAAGATTCAATGATATCATACCCGCGTTTAGGTGGAGCAAACGTAGCCGGTTAAGATCCGTCATCCGTCACTCGGATGTTAACGTCATATTGGTGGACTCCCTCACATTAGGCACCACGTACGAATGCCGACGCGAACGCATGAGCTTTCATTGTTTTTGCCATTCTGACACAACCATATATCTTCAAGTTAGTGTGAAACCGAGAGCGAAATAAGAGTAAAGGGAAGAAAAATAAACGTATTGTAAAAAGTAAAAAAAAAGTTTCAGGCAGACAAAATCAGAGACCCACTCATCTAAGACATGCATGGATCGGAATAGAAAACAAACCAGAGAGATTGGATGTTATTGAACTCGTCCAATGTTGGAAATGTTGAGAGAGAAGAGTCGATAATTTCTCTTTTAGGTTTCTCAGTTGCTCGCAGTTTTATTGGAGGATTTAGAAGAAAGAATGGAGGATCTAAGATTATGAGAAAAAAAGAGAAGAAGAAGAAGTTAATGCATCTGTTATCACTTTTGGTTTATATGGATGATGACAGTAAATTCGTTAATTAAAGTGGGGGTGAGATTGAGATCGTGGGAGGGAGGAAAGAGAGGGGTACCGGTTGCATCAAAAAAGATTTTTTTGTCGTAATTTTTTTTTTCTATTTAAAAGTAAAATTTTAATTTTAATTGGTGAAAGATAAAAATTTGGGACTTAAGCCAGATGTCAGATGGAGAGAGCTGCAGTTAATAGTGAAATGACTTGTGAATTATTAGATAAGGATTAAGTAAATATGAATAATATTATAACATGTAAAACCATCCAACAAAGTCTAAAATTTTTAAGGGTCTTTTGTACCGGTCCAAACCCGGTCGGGCTAAACCCGAAAACTCTTTATTTTTAACTTCTCTAGATGTCACAAAAAGAAAGCTTGTCTCCCAAAAAGCAATAAGAGAAAGGGTATAAGAGAAGAGAATAGAAAAGAAATGAAGAACAAGAGAGAGATCTTCAAGGGACGACTTCTTCTAGGGCTTAGAGACAACGTGGATTTGTAAAAGCTGCAGGGGCTTCGAAAAGAGCATGTGAGAATCTGAAAAAGAATTGTAAAGAGGCCATGAAAGAAGTGTAGGGTTTTCACTTTAAGTCTCAGTCTTTATCGGCTCGAGTCTAGGTTTAAGGGTAAAGTGTCAAAACACGTCATCTTGGTAAGTGCATGGACGAGCTTTTGGACCGGCTACGTGGGCTTTGACTGTTGTGGAGCATGGTAGAGAGGGCGGCCACAGATCCCAATCCCATGACCGGTGAGGCCAAGAGCTTCCCGACCGGTCACGTAACACGTTGCTTCTAGCTGGTCTGGACATATCTCCATTCTTCTGGTTGTATCTTCTGAATGGCTGAATAGAATGGTCTGATTCCACTTCGAGGTGAATCTTGACTCTTCTAGATTTTTGTAGCCTCCAAGAGCTCTTGATTTTGTGCAGAGAAAGATCGGATGCCCAACTTCGGAAGTTCTGAAACTGTCTAGAAACGGGTTTTGTTCGTCTTTTATTCTTTTTGCTCGAAGACTAATAAATTCTTCTTGAAACAAAAATACTTGAAAACAGCCTTGAAGTACACAAATTTTTTTTGAAATCTTCATAAGAAACCTAATAAAAACATAGCAAAAGTGGACGAAAATACGATGTTATCAATACCAGGGAAGATAAGCCATCCTCTAGCAATCATGGATCAAAACCTAGCAACATATCGAACGAGAACTTCCTCAATTTTCGATTGATTGCGAAATCAACTCCGAAATTATCAATAAACTAAAATTAAACCCGAGCAACCACAAAGTTGCCACTCCGCAAGCACAAAAATGGACTTCACCCACCATCGAGAGCATCGCCTAGAAGACTAGTTGCCATCCTATAAAAACAAAACATGTAATTAAAGGAGCTTTCGATGCATCGAGTACCCATGGGCATAAAGCTCGAATCCATTATGCTCTCAGTGATAACCACCCACTTGGACATCAAGTTAGCCTAATCAATATGATTCAAAATTCTCTTTTCTTTGTAATGTCTCTAAAACAAAGCTTAGGATAAACAAAAGTGAAGATGCATTCAACTATCTTCCTGTTCTATTTGGGAGACAAGATGCCCAGTGGGAAATGTCACACATGTTCATAGAGATTACTACAATGAGAGTAGAATACCTTTATATCCACATTTGGAGTTCTATGTGGATTCTTAATTCTATTTCTAGTATTTCATCATGCTTTGCATTATGTCATTATGTGATTACTTGCGATCATCCATATTGCCTAAAGCTAATATCATTATTGTTTATGGCCCTCCCTAACTCTTTATATATAGTAGCTTTCTATATCAGCATTGTTACATGGTGCATCAAAAACCTCAAACAAACCTAAATTGCATCTCGTCTTGGAGAATGTTGCCTCGTTATAGAAAGTGAAACCTCAGGAAAGCTGTGAATCTTAACGTCAATGCTTAAATTCTTACTATTTTCTTAAGCATTACTTTTTTCTTTGGACAAAGCCATTTCTTGTAGCTTTTTAACTTGGACAAGACTTTTAATTTTCATGTTGAAAGTACATTTTCCCTATGTTGACAAACCTTTTTACGTACTTCTTTTTCTTCATTTGATTGTTATCTTTGAGAACAAACATAGAATATGGGGATTGATTTTATTCTTGCGCTCAGTTACACTTAAGAGTGTTGTTGCAGCTAAGTTAAACCCAAGTTTCTTTGTGCTCGAGGTTTAATTTCTCGCGACTGCATTCTCCAGTTTTGCTTGAACTTTGAACTGTTTCTACAAAGATTGTTCAGGTTTCCCGGGAAAATACTGCCATGTAGTCTCCTCTAGACAAAGAACTTCTTATTGGGTCTTGTAGTTCCAGGAAAGACCTGGTACGCAGGACCCAACTGGACTTTATTTTCTTCTGGCTGTCTTGCCCTCGAGGGTAATTTTGAACGTTGCTATGGAACATGTCCCCAAGGACGTCATGAGCAGCAACAATAAAGTAAAGGACATGTTCCATATACACTAACCATTGACAACAGCCCATGCTAAGAAACTTAAGGATGCATTCAACCGATTACACTAAGAGATTGTGGACAAAGAGAGTATTAAGATGTCCATTGCGTGATGTCAATCAAGTCAAACCCATTCTAAGCCTTAACAAGACAGACCAAAATAAATGTATTTTATTTCTAGCCAATATAATTGACAAAAATACTAACCAAAAGTCGTTTTGAAGGTGAGGAGAAGGCGAAGAGTTAAAATTCTCATTGAACATTATCTTTGTTTCATTATGTTTTATGGAAAGTTAGCTAACTTTCCTTTCAAACAAAACAATACTGTATATTCATGTAATCTCCATTGGAGTACATATCCTACTTTTTAATCAAACATTGTTTTTTATTGTGAGGGTATTCTCACTAAGTTTCTTTTGATCTTTCGATATGTAATATATCTAGTGATCAAAATAGCAGTGAGTGTGGTATGTATTTGTGTTAAACTAACGCATAAAATGTTCCAATAACCGTCGTTTGTGACGCGTTCATGCCATTGTTCATTGTTTCGCTATGAGAGTATTAAAACTTGGGTTTTTACCTAAGATTTGTGTGACATGAGTTATATATGCTAAGGTTTCCATCGCCAATTTTCAAATTCTTGTTGTGATAGTATTAGATCTTAGGTTTATTAATTAATGTACGTAAAGTTTATACTAGGCGAGTTCTTTATATTGTGTAGTTATCCCTTCACCTTCGTAGTTCTTTATATTGTGTATATATTCCTTCACCTTCGTAGAGACTAACTCGGTTCATTACGCATCAATTTGGGTGGCATTCGACGCATTTCTGTCCGGAAAAATGTTTTCGTTTTTCTCTAGGTGGCTTTGCGTCGCCTACTCGCCTACCATCCGTGCTCTTTTTTCCTCCGGGTCTCTTGTAACCCCGTGCAAGGGAGACACAGTTGATTTATCTTTGCGCTGGCTTGATTTGTAGATTCTGACCCTTGACTTTTAACGTTTTCCTTTTTTCTAGTGTCAAACTATTCGTATTTTTCAGACGATTGAATTTGTTTATAGATGCGGAACCTTGGTTATTAGGAATAAGCCAGACAAAACAAAGGTTTGTTCTCCAGCCAGATGAGTTTTTCACTCTGTGCCCTCTGGCTCGCTATTTCCAACAAACGAGGTTCCCAATTATGAAAAAAAAACCATCCAGAAGACCCTAAACTCACCGAAAAAGTTATAAGATTGGAATTTAGTAGGTATTTAAGAAAATGTAATTAATTTTTAAGAGGATCTTTAAGAATTTAATGTTGCATTTTATTATGCATTTTATTTTTAAAAATCTTAAGATTTTAATTAAATGAAGATTTATTATTGAATGATTTAATGAGAAGAAAATATTTAATTACCAATTTTAATTTCAAAATACAAAAGAAATAATTTAGTGAAAATTATTTGTAAAGATATCTAGTATATTTTGTGTATTTGTAATTCACTATTAAAAGTTTAAAACCATTGAGTAATTTAAGCAAATTATAAAATTAATGTAGAATTTCAAATGACATATGGCCAAATATTAATGCCCCATCAACTCACTAACTCAAATCTTTCAAATATTATGTTCAGTGAACCCATTTATATAATTTGAGTAGATCTAGTGACAACAAATTTGGTTTTTTTTTTTTTTTTTTTGTGCAACCAACAAATTTGGTTTATTTTAAATTGTTAATATACTTCTCCCTCTCTGTCTATATAACTCCAAATAATTTGTTTTTATCGCATGTTTTAGACCCATTGTGTTCATAAACAATGGTTATGCTTGATGATATTTTCAGGTGACAGTAAAATAGATCAACGGGCTTTGTGTATCAAGAATTGCGATGTCGGTTGTGGCCCGAGCCAGGACTGCTACCAACGTTGTATTAAACGTTGTCCTAGCCCTCTGATTTGAGGTTTAGAGGTCCTAAACTTGTGCAACTATTTTTCAATACTTCTTTCTCGTTAAGTCTGTAATAATGGGGTAAAAAGATTATGTTTTATAAACATATTAAAATAAAAAAAATATTATATTGAAACATTTGACGGTGTCACAAAAATACAGAAATCTTTTGAGATTTTGATTAATGAATCAACTATAAAGAAGAAGACATGAGAAAGAAGTGAATGGTTTTACATAAATCTAGAGGGCCTTACTTTGCTAGAAATATATATTTTTATAATATTATATCATATGTTTGCCAAAGAATTCGTAATGTGCATGGAATTATAATTATAATTATTTTATTTTTATTTTTATTTTGTTGGTAAATTTGTGGTTAATTGGTGATGAATCTTCTTGTCGTCCCTTAATTTCTCCATAGATGATTTGGATTATCAAAGAATTGCATTGTTGCGGTTTTCGCTTTCTAAATACTACGTAAATCGCCACAATTTTGTGAAGTTTATTTTCTCTCGCTAATTGACATTTCTTGTAGACATATAATCATTAGAAAGATTAAATTCAAAATATTCAAAATGAAAAAACTACGTTGAACGCTTTTAACTAATTTAAAAATCAAGGTATTATGTTTTTTTGAACAATTATTTTTAAAAATGGATACTACATGAAAATTAAAAAAAAAAACTATTTGATCCAATGATGAAGTTTGACATTACGGAATCACTAAAATAGCAAAGTGAGCCAGCAAATGCGATGTTGTGATGTGTTCATATCTCTACTAGGTGTTAATAACCTCGACTTTGAGGCCTTTTCTTCAAAACCGGAGTGAGTGGGACAAAGCTACGATGACTAGCGTCTCATCGTATGTAAGAATTGCAAAACCATTAACCATATACGAACTTAGGATGTTTCATCGCTCACAAAGCAAGGAAATGTCTCCGCTATAACCAAGCTTGTAGCCCCAAATTTATGTACTTATGAGATAATCTATTATAGAGAGTGTTGTACTATAAAATAGCTTAAAACATAAGCATCATATCGAATGACATGTCATCTTGGAACAAATTAAAGTTCAATGTTCCAGTGAAAAGTTTGATCAACGTCGTTAAAGGAAAGAAGTGTTCTCCATATTTTCAGTATTCTGAGAAAGGTACCCAAAACTCTCACTCCCGATAATTTGGATCTCATGGTTGAAAATGTTCAAGACTAATTCTGAAACCTA
Source organism: Arabidopsis thaliana x Arabidopsis arenosa (assembly GCA_019202795.1). Lineage (NCBI taxonomy): Eukaryota > Viridiplantae > Streptophyta > Magnoliopsida > Brassicales > Brassicaceae > Arabidopsis > Arabidopsis thaliana x Arabidopsis arenosa. Next base: position 4,754,740 of record CM032919.1, on the reverse strand, counting down.
TATATATATAGTTACCATGTGAACTGTACATTGTTCATTATATGATTTAGATAGTTGAATTTGCATAGGGTATTTATAACTTTTAAGACCATCTCCAATGTAAATCGCTATTTTTTTACTCTAAAATAGAATAGAGTTTTCCTTCAATGTATTACTCTATTTCTTACTCTAAAATAAACTTAGTGTAAAAATAAAATAAAGGAGAAAATAGAGTTGCTCTAAATATAGAGCAATCTTCATTTTTACTCTATTTTAGAGTAGAATATATATAGTATGGTTGGAGAGAATTTTGCTCTATAATAGAGTTTAAAAAAAAAATAGAGTGAGGTTGGAGATGCGCTAAACAAAGTTGAATGGAACGAACATGCACCAACCCGAAGATGTGTTATTATATTTTCTCTCCAGTCTCAACCTTGTGGTACAAACAACAAGTGTCGTCAGATTTGCAAGAAACATTATCATTGATGCATGTTCATATCTGATTTGAGATTCGCGGTTGTATTGGTAGCCGGAAAATCACCATCAACAAGAACAAAATATGTTTGTCTTAATTTTTAATATATTATTCAACTTAAATAGAAAATAATTATTTGGGAAGTTATATACTTTTGGAGAAGAGAAAGTCAGAAAACTAAATAAAGTGATATATAATTTAACAATAAAATTATCAGGTGCAAACCTCTTTTTGTTCATTATTGCATATATATAACAGAAAAATTTGCAAAAGAAAATAGAAAAATGATATTACTTAAGATCTAGAAAAATTTATTAATTGAAACAAAAAAGTGAATGAGAACAAACAAATTGAAATGATGTGGCCGTAAATATAGTAAATAACTATGCATAGCAGCTGAGTCAACAATTTTAACATATGAGAACTAAAAGTTTGCATCTTAAAAATAATGGGGCAGTTGTTGTGCTTAAAAACTCTTCATAGCAACTGAGTCAACAATTCTAACAGATTGACTAATATTGTTAAGCTTAAAAACAGTATTTAGAGTATGCAATCGACATAATTATTATATACATAATAATGTATGTTATATCGCCACTGATCCTTACTTGATGTATGCAGAGGCCACTCTCTTTTTTTTTTGTATTTTAAACTTGTATTTGGAGACTAGATTTTCTGATTAAGAAGCGAGTAAGCTTTACATTCAAATTGGAAGTCTTCCTGATAGTATCTCATAAGGAAACTAGGATCTTGTTTATCGACCCTTATTGATATAATTATCTGTAAAAACTTGGTAAAAAATATCAATGTTGATATAAACTTTATTTTTGTGGGTAACTTAAGTTACTTATATTTCCATTTTTTTGTTTTCTGATTATAATAAACATTATATGTATTTACATAGATTTTCATGTTGTCATTAAATTTTAGAACATTTTTTAACTAATTCAAAATATATTTGAACTTACAAAAATTAACTCCCCTTTTGGTGCATAATTTATATACTACTATATCTTACTAATATATATTTTATTATGAAAATTATAAAATATTAATTTAAAAATTGTTAATTGATTGAAAAATTCTCTAATAAGTATTTTTATAATTTTTATTTTACCAAATATTTTTTATTTACATTTAAAATTTTACAAATTAAAACCCTTTAGAAATTTTACAAAATTATTCAGCTCTCCTCAATCCTCTTATGGTGGCTACATCTAACACAAAATCCATATTGTCCTTTTATGATTGATTTTAGATATTACTATACGTTACTTAAAATGAATATATTTTAAATTTGAATTGTAAACAATTGGAAATACCTACTATTTAGGTAAATAATCAAACCATCTTTATTACTTTTATATTATACTTTTAGAAAATTAATGTATTTTAAATGTTAAAGATTTGAAAACAAAAATTGAATATATTTTGACATAAATTTGAATTGTAAACAATTGGAAATACCTACTATTTAGGTAAATAATCAAACCATCTTTATTACTTTTATAATATACTTCTAGAAAATTATGTATTTTAAATGTTAAAGATTTGAAAACAAAAATTGAATATATTTTGACATATGGCGCGTGCAATCTAGGTAAGTACTAGATATTTGTCAAATGTTAAGATGTCATGAGATGTATTCAACTCTATATAAGATGACTGTGTTGAACCAAAACTAGACAAACCCTCACCCGAAAAACAAAAACAAAAACAAAGAAGAATGTCGAGTATGATCAAGATAATAATGATGATGGCTTTGGTAATGATAGGAGTGAAAGCAAAAACTGTGATGAAGGCCAACGAAGTAGACCAACGTGTTATATGTTACAGGAACTGCGATGTTGGTTGTGGCACTGATAATGCATGTCATCAACGTTGTAAAAAAAATTGCGGTTACCCACCCTTGAACAATTTTCAGTCATCGGATACAAGTAAGAAAATAAATAATTTCTATAACCCAATTCTTTAAATACATAGTCGGATCTTATGGCTGTGGAAACTATTTTTGAACTATATAGTTATGTGAATTCTGCAATGACTCTATAGTAAAATAAAGTGAAAATAATGCAAATTTCTGTTTATATTTTATGACTTAGAGTGATTGTATTTACAATCGATGGTTATGAGTTATAATGTTTACAGGAGACAACGAGGTAGACCAACGTGTCATATGTTACCGGAACTGCGATGTTGGTTGTGGCACTGATAATGTATGTCATCAACGTTGTAAGAAAAGTTGTGGTTACCCACCGTTGATGAATTTTCAGTATTCCGATACAAGTAAGAAAAACATTTTAATTTCTAGAACCAAATTCTTTATATATATAGTCGGATCTTATGGCTTTGAAGAATATTTTTGAACTCTATAGTTATGTGAATTCTGCAATTACTCTATGGTAAAATAAAGTGAAACTAATGCAACTTTGTTTTTATTATATGATTTAGTGTAATTGTATTCACAATTGATGGTTATGATTTATGATGTTTATAGGGGCCAACGAAGTAGATCAACGTGTCATATGTTACCGGAACTGCGATGTTGGTTGTGGCACTGATAATGCATGTCATCAACGTTGTAAGAAAACTTGTGGTTATCCACCCTTGATGAATATTCATCTATGATTTGTTGAGATTCAGAAGTCATGGACTTGTGGAACTTTTATTATATAACTCTTGTCGTGATTTAGTTGTTTATTTCTTGAGTTTTTATATGTTGGGGGTTGTAATTGGCATAAAAAGATTCTATATAAACATACTAAAATCAAACAAAGCGATTACTTTCATAAAATAAATGTGATGGTATAATACTCACTAAAATCTAAAATTTGAGAAACTCTTTCATAATATTCCAAATTTGAACCTAAAATGGAAAACCTATATTTATTGACAAATTATTTGAATAAAAATTCAAATTCGAACCAAAACTAAAAATATATCAAACAATAGATTACGTTTTACTTTGTAAACTAAATCAAAAACCTCCAATCGAAGTTGAAACAAAATCTTGATTGTAAAAATGATAGCAATTTTCAAACGTAAAATTATATTTATAATTCTTAGATAGTCAAAAAAAATTATACCTCCTAATGAAATCATCAAGAACAATTTTAATTAGTAATGCAATCAAAGTAAAATATATAAGAACGGAAATAAATCATAGTAAATTAAAAGAAAGAACATATAGATGTAGACACATACAAGAACTATTTCAATTGCTTAGTGATAAACTAACTTTTAAAATAAAAATATCAAAATAATAGAAAATTATAGTAATTATTGAATTATTCTCTACTAATTTTTTATTTTAAAAGTTAGTTTATCACTATATTTATTCACATTTTAATTTGTACAGATTATTACAATTTCCCTACTTCACTTTGGTTATATATATATATATATATATATATATATATATATATATATATATATATATATATATATATATATATAAGAATAATGTTTTCCTTTTGTGCTTCATTTTACAAGTTTCTAAAATTTAATTAAATTGTGTTTTTCAATTGGATTTATAAAATTAGAAGTGCTTATATATTAGGTAAATAATATAAACATCTTTATTACTTTTAAATTTTAGTTTTATAAATTTAACGTATTTAAATGCTAAATTTTTCGTATAAAACTTTATATAATAAGACTGTGTTGAACCAAAAGTTGATAACTCAAGCCGGAAAAAAAAGAAAAAAAAAAAACACCAAAGAGGAAGTCGAGTATGATTAATAATAGTGACTGTGATGGTTTTGGTATTATTAATGGACGTGAGAGCAAAAACTGTGACGGACTGTCAAGAAATAGAATGCAAGTCCTACTGTCAAAGCATGAATAATATAGCTTATAACGGTTGTATCTTCGGATGCGTTTCTATTCAGTCTTATATGTATTCTGGTACAAGTAACCAAAATTCTTACTCCCTATAACTGGATCTCAGTTCTTAAACCTACAGTTATATATCATTTTAACTTTGTATTATTTAACATTCTAAAAACATAGTGAAATACAACAAGTATTCACAAATGATGGTTATAACTTGTTATTAATGATGTTTACATGGACGAAAATATGGGACATGAACTCGAGGATGTGTTATTATATTTCCGTTAGATTTTGTGGTATAGAAAACAATTGTGAGAAGCGTTGTGGTTGGCCACTCCTTGATTCATCTTCATCTATGATTTCAGATTCATGGGTCTAATTAGACATGTGGAACTGTGGTTATATTTTTTTGTCTTGTGATTTACTTGTTTATTTTTCTTGAATCTTTACATGTTCGGATGTAATTTGACATTAAAAAGTTCACAATAAACATACTAAAATCTAATAAAGAGATCAATTTCTTATATAAGAAAAAGTGATGGCATAATACTTATTAATGCTTAAAATTAAATACATTTACTTGCTGGATGATTTTAAAAGCAACATAATTTAGAAGATTAAAATTACAAGAGAATAAAAAAAATAGTTGAAAATACACATTTACAGGTTTCTAATATCTCAATAAACTATATTTGTGAAGTCCCGTCTTCTGATTAGGAAGAGAACAAGCTTTTTTGGCATTATTTTTAATATATACATAAAAATTATTTTGGCATAAAGTTTTATAAATGTGTTTTATTTTCGAACTTACTTATATTAAGCTTAAAACGGAGTTAAAATAGAAATCATTAACAAATTTTTGCCAAAAAACTCAATAATAGATAATACTCATTTACAACAATATGGATAAGAGATGCATCAACACAAATAAAAGAATGTAGCATGATAAAACCGTAAGTGGACTCCATCGAGAAAGCTTCAGATTTTAATGGATTGAAGATAGTCTTCAAAGGTTTTTTAGTCAATGAAAACGAATGAACAATAACTTGAGCTCGTGAGTCCATCGAGATTGAGCTTTTCTCCATAAAGGAGAAGGGATCGGAGGTGGAATAGTTCTCTCCACATAGGCGGAAAGTGAAGAAATGGATCTCTGCTCAAAGGAGTTAGGTGATAAGATAGATTTCTCCACAAAAGAAGAAGATAATGAAATAAATCTTTCCACCGATATGGAAGGTGATGAAATCAATCTTTCCACAAATACGAAAATGATGAAATATATCTCCCTACCCATGAGAAATGTGATGATATAGATATCTCCACTTGAGAGGAAAAAATAGGGTCAATGATATCAAATATATGCGGTCTTTGAACCAAAGATAGAGAAAATAGTGAATTCAAATTTTGACACAGGTGGACTGCAGCTAGGCCAATATAGTTTTATTTGGCTTACCATTCCCATCAAAAATAGCCAGAAAATCAAGCCCATTTCGATGAAATTTTGGTTTAGGGAAGTACATGGACTCGGCTTTGTGAATTACATGCCCATTAAAAAGAAAACCCAAAGTTTGTCCATTAGTGAAAAATCTAGTTTCACAACAATAGGATGAGTAGTGAGTAAATATTTTGATTGAGTAGGTCTCCAAATTGTCATCGAGTAGGGCACAATTTTTCTCCCGCCTTGTCGATAAAGATATATTTTCAGATGTCGGAATCCGAGATGAAGACGAAGGCATGCTACGTTCAGAATGCTGAGAAATTAGTTTGCGGGTTAGATATTGTCGTCACCACAAGGTGTGAAGGGTTCTCGCCAGAACAACATGCCAATGGAGTGATGCAAAGTGACGAAAGTTTTCTGACAACCAAAAACGGATTCATCAAAAAAGAAAGGCGGTCTAAAAAGTGAGAACAATTTAAAGTAAATAAGAGAAGCGGTATGACAATACAAGAGTGTGGACATCCCGACATCAGCGAGCAATGACTCTACCGGCATAAGAAAATGAACTCATATTTGATGCCTAAAAAATGGTTTTTAGGTGAGAGAAATTTTATGTATAAATGTGTTATTGATTCTAAATCGGAAGAATTTAGTGATTACTAAATGCAGTTTTCTAATTTTTTATTATACTTATTAAAAAATTAAATACAGAAATAAGTATTGCATACTTTCTAACTAATACACAAATCATAGACAATCAAAGTTTATGAATATATAGTTGCAACTTGTTTCCAACAATTTCAAATTCAAATTCCAGATAATTTCATGAAATCTGAATTAATCTCTAAATGTGTGTGCATCCCATCATGTGAGGTTCTGTTACAAATAATTCAGTATAAAGATATGGTAAGGATAAGATTTAGGTTTAAACTTTTAAGAACTAAGGTTTTGATTGGAGGATCATCACAAAAACCATATGAATTAATATAAAAAACGAATAAAGAAAACAAAGTATCAGACTATCGAAATTGATTTAGAAACGGTTTAACAAAACCATGTTGGTTTAATGAATGTTAACCGGAATCTCTTTCTATATAAGAAACATCCTTGTAATTCTTTTTCATTCAAGTGAGAATTAATGAGAATGTGTTTGTTATTGTTGCTCTCCAACAAACTTTTCTCGATCTCGCTACACGTCTAACATGGTATCAGAGACCAAGGTTGGCCCAACAAGCAAATTCCCACAAAAATGGTTTCCCACCTATGTGGCCCATATAAGTGGCATGTCTTGTTGTATTTCCGAGATGTTGGGCTTGGGCTGTTTCCCGTTGGACCGTTTCCCACCCACATCTCGAGGAGGCCTATTAGAATGTCCCACATTGCTTGGGATTAAAATCTTTGGGTAGTATATAAAGGATGTGGCAATCCTTAACTCTTGAGCTAGCTTTTGGGTTAAGTTAGGCCACATTCCTAATATGGTATCAGAGCTCAAAAGAGAGAAGAAATCAGAAGTAGATTCAGGCGTACCAGTGGCATAGGGAAAAATGTCTTCATGGAAAACCACATTTCTAGATATGTGAATAGTATGCGTTTCCAAATCCAACAATTTATACCCTTTGTACCCAGCAGGATAGCCAAGAAAGAGACAGGCCTTTGATCTTGGTTGAAACTTGTGTCTGTTCTTAGTAGAGGTTGAACTGTAACAGAGACAACCAAATACTTTGAGACCCTTATACTCCGGTTTCTTTGAAGTCAAAACCTGAAAAGGAGACTTATTCTTCAGTAAAGGTGTCGGTAATCGATTAATAAGAAACACCGATGTTAAAACACAGTCTCCCCAATATTCAAGAGGAAGATTAGCCTGAAACATCAATGATCTTGCAACATTCAGGATGTGCTGATGCTTCCTTTCAACAACTGAGTTCTGCTCTGGAGTCTCTGGACAAGAGTGAAAAGACTGAATACCTTTGGATTTGTAAAGAGCAGTGAACTGTAATTCTGGAGCATTATCAGATCTTACTCCCTTAACAACTGCTTTATACTGTGTTTCCACCATTTTTAAGAAGTCTGGGAAAACCTGCAACACCTCTGACTTTGTTCTCAACAGATAAAGCCAAGTCACTCGGCTGTGATCATCCACAATTGTAAGAAAGTACCTGTAACCTTCGACAGTTGGAACAGAGAAAGGTCCCCAGATGTCAATATGCAACAAGTCAAAAACATTTTCACAGATATTATTTTGAGAGATATAAGGAAGATGTTTCTGCTTGGCAAGAGGACAAATGGAGCAATGAAAACCTTTATTATTATTCTGTTTTAATCCAAGTACATCAGTAATAGATTCAATCTTTGAAACAGACGGATGCCCTAGTCTATTATGCCACAAAGTTGTGTCAACAACAGCATTAACAGAACAAGGAACACCATTACAGTCTTGTGTAGTAATAGAAGCTTTATCCAGAACATAGAGATTCCCTATCTGCTCACCACTCCCAATCATTACCCCCTTGATAGGATCCTGAATAACACAAGTTGCTTGATCAAACACCACACGGCAAGCCAAATCTTTTGTAAGTTGACTCACACTGAGGAGATTCAAACGAAAGTCAGGTATATACAAGACATTGTTCAAGAGAAGATATTCATTTAATCGAATCTGACCAATGATCAAAATAAGGAAGCAAGAAGAATTGTTGTAAATAAAAAAATTGAACAAATTTTCATTTGTAAGTGTAACCAAACAATTGAATAAGTACTTTTTTGATGATTTTAAAATTTGTAACTTAAGCAATGAAATGAAAATATTGTTTTTCTTTTTTAAGTTAGTTACAGCCCATTTAAAAGGCCTGCTAGGCCCATTACTCTGCCACACAAGCTTGCGTTGCAATTAATAAGCCAACCTACGTATGAACGTTCGAGCAGTTTCCAATTTTCCATATGCAGTTCTCAGTTTTGTACAATTTCCCTTTTTATCCTTTTTCCCGGACCAAATTTGTCTACGATTTGGAAAAAGGTATCACCATTCTCAAACTTATCTAACCTTATATAAACCCAGCTTCTACACTCTTTTTCTTCACAACTAAAACATAGCAAAATCTTTCTCTCAAAACCTAGCTTTTCTTTTGCTCTGTTAGTGTGATAATGGCTGGTAAAGGAGAAGGTCCAGCGATCGGAATCGATCTTGGTACTACGTACTCTTGTGTTGGAGTATGGCAACACGACCGTGTTGAGATCATTGCTAATGATCAAGGTAACAGAACCACACCTTCCTACGTCGCTTTCACCGACTCTGAGCGGTTGATCGGTGATGCTGCTAAGAATCAGGTTGCCATGAACCCGGTTAACACCGTTTTCGGTACGTTGCTTTTTTTCTATGTTTTTTATTCCTCTAGTCGAGTTTAATTATGAAGTTTTAGGGTTTATAAGTTAATCTTACTTTTTAGGGTTTATAGGTATTTTTTCCTTAAGAAAACTTGTTTTAGGGTTTATAGTAAGAAATAAATTTTAGGGTTTCTAGGTGATCTTATTTTTAGGGTTCAATAGGTGATCTTTAATATAGATTTCTTTTTTATTGACAAAACTCTGTTTTTGTTTATGATTGTGACAGATGCAAAGAGGTTGATTGGTCGTATATTCAGTAACGCATCTGTCCAAAGTGACATGAAGTTATGGCCTTTCAAGATCATCCCTGGACAAGCAGACAAACCAATGATTTTGGTAAACTACAAAGGAGAAGAGAAACAATTCGCTGCGGAAGAAATCTCTTCCATGGTTCTCGTTAAGATGCGTGAGATCGCTGAAGCTTACCTTGGCTCTTCGATCAAGAACGCTGTGGTCACTGTTCCTGCTTACTTCAATGACTCTCAACGTCAAGCCACAAAGGACGCTGGTGTGATTGCTGGTTTGAATGTTTTGCGTATCATCAATGAGCCGACGGCTGCTGCTATTGCTTATGGTCTTGACAAGAAGGCAACAAGTGTTGGAAACAAGAACGTGTTGATCTTTGATCTTGGTGGTGGTACTTTTGATGTTTCTCTTCTTACCATTGAAGAAGGTATCTTTGAGGTCAAGGCAACAGCTGGTGACACTCATCTTGGTGGCGAAGATTTCGACAACAGAATGGTTAACCATTTTGTTCAAGAGTTTAAGAGGAAGAACAAGAAGGATATCAGCGGTAACCCGAGAGCTTTAAGGAGATTGAGAACTGCCTGCGAGAGAGCAAAGAGAACTCTTTCTTCCACCGCGCAAACGACCATTGAGATTGACTCTTTGTTTGAGGGAATTGATTTCTATTCACCAATCACTCGTGCAAGATTTGAAGAGATGAACATGGATCTTTTTAGGAAATGTATGGAGCCTGTTGAGAAGTGTCTTCGTGATGCTAACATGAACAAGAGCACAATCCACGATGTTGTCCTTGTCGGTGGTTCTACCCGTATCCCGAAAGTTCAACAGCTTCTACAAAATTTCTTTAATGGTAAAGAGCTATGCAAGTCTATTAACCCTGATGAGGCTGTTGCATACGGTGCAGCGGTTCAAGCTGCGATTCTAAGCAGTGAAGGAAACGAAAAGGTCCAAGATCTTCTCTTGCTTGATGTCACACCTCTCTCTCTTGGTATTGAAACCGTTGGTGGTGTCATGAACACTTTGATCCAAAGAAACACAACAATCCCAACTAAGAAGGAACAGGTCTTCACCACTAATGCAGACAACCAGCCCGGCGTGTTGATCCAAGTCTACGAAGGTGAGAGAGCTAGAACCAAAGACAACAACATCCTTGGTAAATTTGAGCTTTCTGGAATCCCTCCTGCTCCACGAGGTGTCCCTGAGTTTACTGTCTGCTTCGACATTGACTCCAATGGTATCCTCAATGTCTCTGCTGAGGACAAGGCCACTGGAAAAAAGAACAAGATCACAATCACTAATGACAAAGGTCGTCTGTCTAAAGACGATATTGAGAAGATGGTGCAAGAAGCTGAGAAGTACAAGTATGAGGATGAGGAGCACAAGAAGAAGGTGGAAGCCAAGAACCGTCTTGAGAACTACGCTTACAACATGAGGAACACAATCTGTGACATAGGTGACAAGCTTCCAGCTGTAGACAAGAAGAAGATTGAAGACGTGATTGAGAAGGCAATCCAATGGCTTGATGGTAACCAATTGGCTGAGGCTGACGAGTTTGAAGACAAGATGAAGGAGTTGGAGAGTGTCTATAATCCGATCATCACTAAGATGTATCAAGGAGGAATGGACGAGGAATAAGCTCCTCCTGCCTCAGGTGGTGCTAGCCCTAGATCGAGGAAGTGACTAAGTTGTATCTTCTTAATTATTGTTTTTTTTTATTATTATTTAATGAATTCTCTCAATTTACTGGTGGGTTTTATGTTTTACCCTTTTTTAGAAAGTACTTACTTCTAACTCTCTATTGTTTTTGTGACGCTTTCTCTTATGCTAAGTGGTTAGTACTTAGTAGAAGTTTTCTGATTAAAATTTGCTTTACATGTCAGATTCACATAATGTGTGTCAAAATTTTCACAAGTAGGCACTAGGATCCTAATTAATTTCTTTAATGTGAGCTCAATTCTTCATCAAGAAGTGTTAGTAAATAGGATACTATATTGTTTTGAGGCTCGATCTACTGACTAAAAAGATACTAATCTTTACATTTAATTTTAAATTGCTATTCACGATATATCTCATAAAGAAATTTAGGATCCTATTTACACATGATGAAGAATGGAATTCACCATTTTTGTAATATATTTCTAAATGTGTTGATTATAATGTTTTAGCATTTAGATCAGTATATATATGTAATATAATTTAGCATTGAATTGAAACGGGTTTGTACATGGATAATTGATGATCCATGTAATATATTTTTTCGTTGATATACTAGAGATAGTTGAAAAGAGCAATGTCAACAATCAATTACCAAGATCATATTAAAAGACTCAGAACATGATCAATGTCTCATGACCAGGCTCAAGAAGTTTTCCTAGATTCTAAAGTACAATGGAAGAATCGCCTTGCTTCTTCTTCGTCGTTGCAACTTCATCAATACCTTCAGAGGAATTCGATCACCTCATAAATTTTAAATATATATGATATTAATAAATTTAATAGTCTTACTATCTTATTATATAAAGTATGGTTTTCAAAGTTAATAATTCGCATGATCGTGACACGTGTCAAGTCTATCGATCAGATGTTGACATGTGTCAAAAAATATTTAACTTTCTTCATTAGCGAAATAGGAAAACTAAAAAAAAGAATATTTACATATACTAATTTATATATCTAATTTTTGAAATTTGTTAACTTTATTTTTCTTAGCCAAAAAGGAAAACTAACAATTTCTCTTCACCTGTGTTATTGGTCAATTAGATTTGGCATGTGTTAATTGTTTTCTATAAAATAATTTAGTATGGATATTAACAAATAAACAATAACGGTTGAAGTTTCAAATACAATATAAGTTATTTAACATTAATTTAATTGAATAAAATTGTATTTATCATCGTAACATAGTGTTTTTATTCGTCAAATGAAAACACAAAATTTTTACAAAAAACAATAAGCTTATAAAAATGAACGAATATTTGAATATTTGATAAGAAAATTAGTGTGGTTATACTTAATTTTATTTTCAGAATTTTAGTGCATGTAGTCATAATTATAAACTAAAATATTTGGGAAAATGGCTTATATGATTGAATTTTTGATTACTTAATGAGAATGTTAATATATATATTTTTAATTATTTATTTATTAATTTTAACTCATTTAAAATTAGTTTGTCATGAGGTAAAACTAACTTATGAGATTACGTTATATAGAAAACTATATTTTAAACAATGTTTGTTTTCCATAACTTTTGTGGATTTCTATTTTTTTTATTAAATGTTTTTTTATTTGTTAATTATATTTAAATTAATAATATTAACTATGATATAGATTTGATATGATATATATACGATTTTGATACAAAATTATTATTAGCAGTTTATCCATTAAGATGAACTATGAAGACTTAAAATCAAGTTTATTATGATGTTATAAATAGTTAAATTATATTTCAAAATGGAATGTGTAAGATTGAAATTTCATATTAAAAAAATACTAAATTAAATATATAAAAAGTCTGTCGGTTACTATTTAAGATTTAAATATCATCAATACGAAAGAGTATGTAGAATTAAAATTCAGTTTATTACAATGAAATAAATAGTTAAAATGTATAGAAAAATAGAATGTGTAAGATTTAATTTTTGTTTAAAACAAAAAATACTAAATTATTAAATATTAGGGAAAGTGAATGGATTACTATATTAATCAAAATTCAAATATCATCGATAACAATTTATACTTATATATTATACCCGCCTATTTAGGCGGGCCTTATCTAGTATAATATAGAGTCAACGAAAATATACAATAATTACACTTCAAACATATATATTCAACTCTAGTTATTAGAGATAATAGCTTATGATTTATTATAGATAGTCAAAGATGTAGTAATTCAAACAATTCAAACAAAACTTTCCCATTTAAATTAAAACATTTAGCAACATAGTAAAACTATGTAGACTTGTATAACAGCTAATTAATATATTTATTAAAATTCAACCATTGCTAAATCTATAAATAAGTACCCATTATGCTCTAGAAAAGTACGTCAAACAAACAAATCACGTATCAAAAATTAAAACAAAATTGTGTTGAATCAAAAAAGTTCACAAGGTATTAAATATTAAACAAAAATGGTGAGTATCATGAAGATAATGGTGATCATGGTTTTGTTAGTGGTTGGCGTGAGTGCAAAGACTGTGGAAGAATGTAAACGAACAACGTGCAAGACTAAATGTCAAGACAGCAAAAGTTTTGCTTGTTCTGATTGTCTCCTTCATTGCGCTTTTCCTGGAAGTAACAAAACTCTCCCTCTTTTGTCTATAATTTCTTGATTTTATCGCATGTTTTAGACCCACTGTGTTCATAAACAATGGTTGTCTCGATGATATTTTCAGGTGAGAGCAAAATAAGTCAAGCACGGGCTTTGTGTCTGAGAGATTGTGATGTCGATTGTCAACCAAGCAACGACTGCTACCAACGTTGTATTAAACACTGTCCTCCTAAACCTTTGATTTGAGATTTAGAGGTCCTTTTAGATTCGAGTCTTTGATGTTGGGATGTAATTCAAATGAAAACATTACGTTTGATAAACTTATTTAAATCTAATAAATAAAAGAATTTATTGAAACATTTGATGGTGTCACAATTATAGTGAAAATCTTTTGAGATTTCAATTATTGGATCAATTTCATATACATGTACATGTTGAATATTTCAGCAATAACCAAATCTGTATATGGATAAAATAAATATATAAGGTAAAGAAGTGAATGGAAAATACTTCTAGAGGACTTTACTTTGATATAAATTTATTTAACAATTTTAGTTATGTTTGTCAAAGAACGTAAATAGTGAAAGCAATGTGAAAATTATAACATTCTTTTGTCATTATAAGATTTAGACTAGATTTTAACCCGCGGTACCCCGCGTGACCGCGGGATGATTTAATTTTAAAGTTAGTATAAAAATATTTTGTAAATTATATCTCGTTATAACATATTTATTTATATTATAGTTTACAATTGTTATTAAGTAACGGTATACCACGAGTCCACGAGACAATTATTAATAAATTGAGGATTTAACCCATATTAAAGCGGTATATAAATATTGATTCAAATTCGTCCGCCATATAAATCTTTTCCGAAATATAACCCGTTCCGTAATTTCTTAACCGTCCCGTGATTTATTTTTATTTTAAAATTTAATGATTATTTATTAAATATAAAAGTTTACAAATCATATCATTCTCTAAGACATTTATATTTTAATAAACTGAAGATCTAATATGTATTAAAGCGGCATGTTAATGATATTTTAAAATTTTATAAATATTTTTTTTTAAGTAACATTATACCACGGGACAATTTTTGGTTTTATACAATCTTTTCTAAATGAGACTGATTTAATATGTCTAATATTGGTGGTATTAAAAAAAAGGATTTAATCCGTATTGAAGCGGCGGATTAATGATATTTTAATCTTTTTATTATTGTTGATTCAAAAACCCGTCACGCCAAACCCGTCAGGCCAAAAAACTCTTTATTTTATTAATGTTGATCTTATGATATGATTTTGAATCATTGTCTAAATATTTTAATCGATGTAGAACGTTGAACACACATTTTCGTCAATTGGATAATATATGTCCGTTTTTAAAATTTCGAATCACAGTATATGCAGAAAAAAATTAATTTTTTTTTTACTTTATGTATTATATGATGATTCAAAATAGTTAAAAACAAATAAAACAAAGATGATAGGAGAATCATAATTCTAAATCTTAATCAAATCTTCTAAATATCTAAATTATTAAATATGAAATATCCGATGTATGAGTTGGGTTAAATATAACCCGACCCAACAAATTTTTTTGTGAAGGAATTTAAAAAACGGGTCGGATATCCGATTAACCCAGAAGTATTTTTATCCACCCGTCACGAAAGTGTTGAAAAAATACTAGTATAGATTAATTGTATATACTGAAAAATTATGGTTGTGATTTATGATGTCTACCGGGGCCAACGAGTTATATATTATAGGAATTGTGATGTCGGTTGTGGCATTGACAATTCATTTCATGCCATGAACGTTGTAGGAAACATAACTCTACCCGAGCAAGAGCCCCCATGTCCATTGCACAACCAGACCTTATCTTCTCTTATAAAAGCTTCATGTAGAAATGGTCTAAGCATGAGCATGATACCCGAACCCGAAGAACCGAACCGAACCCGAACCCGAAGTTTTAAAATATCCGAACGGGTTCTAAACTTCACAACATGAAAACCCAAACCCGAACCCGACCCGAATCCAAACCCGAACATATCTGAAATATAAATACATAGTTATAAACTTATAATATATTAGTAATATTTATACTTGTAATAACCTAAGTGTCTAAATTATTCAGATGTTAAGATATTTTTGGGTGTTTTAGCTACTTTTGGCTAGATTCGGGTATAAAATACTGAAAATTTATAGATATTTTGAGTATTTTTCAATACTTTGCATAGAATCGGATACAAATTTTTTAATATTTGGATACTTCGGGTAAACCCGAATCCAAACCCGAAAACTCGACCCGAACCCGATTCGAACCTGAAGTTTTAATTTAAAATATCCGAACGGATCTTAGTTTTCTAAACCCGAAAAACCCGAAACCGAAAAACCCGAGCCGAATATCCGAACGTCCATGCCTAGTCTAAGAGATGGTGACACCATAGAAAATCAAATTAAAAGAATCAAAATCAGGTTGACAATATGGCAAGTACTACACACTAGACAATGAAATGGAGTCATGGCAGAATTTTGTTGATCAGGCCAATGCATCCAACCACATAATCACAATTGATTAAATTTTGGGTTTCTCTAGGGTGAACGACATTGACAAAGACGAAGCTGTTGTGGTCTAGCTCTACTTTACTCACCGTTAAGCTCTTCTATAGTAATATAAAGTATTCTAGGTTTAATTTTGCAATAAGGTTTAAGAGAAACGAGAAATGTGAGAATCAAAACACCGAAGAAACGGGCAGAGACAATTGGGTAAAAGAAGAGACACGAAGCTTAATCAATTTCGAGTAAAAGAAAAGAGAAAAACTTCTATCGATCACCAGGTGTACATGGCATAAAAGAATTACAAAATAGAGAAGCAAAAGCAATGTAACTGTGAATATAGGTCTAAACAGTTCTATATATAGACCAACGTTGTGTTGGCCCAGTAGTAAATCTCCCATATGGAGGTACTGGATCTCTTCTCCAAAGGAGATGAATTTAACCTGGTGTGGGTCCCGCCTCTGGGAGATGTAGGGCCTTCGGGCTTGAACTTCCAGATATTCAAAAAAAAAAAAAAAAAAAAAAACTGTGAATTATACGTGTACTTTCAATCCAATTCAGACAAGAAAAAGTAACACCACATGAACACTAGTCTTTCCAAACTTTCTCGCTTAAGAAACACCTAGGAAAAAAAAACATGTTCTCTGGTAAGTTTTTATCGTCGACTTCTCTTTTGTTTTTGTTCTAAATAACTCAAAATCATCAAAATTTAATAATTAAGCCTCCTAAATCACCCCACTAAATCTCACCAAATCATCAATTATTATAATTATTTTTAATAAAAATTTAATAAATCAACCTAAATATCCTGAAAACTTATTCAAAAATCTCTGAAAAAAACGAAATATGGAATTCCACCAAATCTTCCAAAATATTTAATCCAATGCACCCCCTTTAATTAGATACTAGATCATGACCCGCACGTACGTGTGGGATTTCGTATTTTAAGTTATGTATTGTAATAAATTTTTAATAAATATAGATTATTTTGTTGTTTTGGTGATATATATTGTAGTATATAAATTATAATGCACTGGATCAAACGTTGAACCTGGAAAAGAAAACCCAATATAAATACGGTATAATTTAAATACTCAATTGAGGAACATAAATAGAGAGAACTTCTATAAAAAAATTTAGAATCAAACATGATAATAAAGTAAGTATAACCGGAAATGAATGAAAATAATATATATTTATAGCACCAAACATGATAAACATCCATACGAAGCCAGTTTTATGTCTTGAATTCCTTACGATCAAATCTCTCGCTTTGGCCAATAGACAATAAAAAAGAGAGATTAAAATGTGTTTAACAGATACAAAATTAAATATATGATAACGTTTATGAAAAATATTTTCTTTGTGAATGGATCAATAAGCGACTTGTGATCTAATTTACTTTTAAATCTCCATCTATTGTTTGAAAGAATTGATTTTCTAGATTAACTGTGAAAAATCAACGTGGATGTATGCATAAATGCATAATATTTATAGGAAATATATTGTACACGAAATTAGGTTTATTTTGTGGATTGAATCTTTACCAGAAAAAAAAAATTAATTGCATATTTTAAATCTATGATCTCAACGATTTTGATATTTTCCATGAAACTTATCTTTATGCATTATCGCAAATATGGTAACTATGATTGTTCAAACCCTACAATTAATGAGCTGTTAAAAAAATCTTATTAATGTTTGTTTCAAAAAAAAAGCTACTCAAATTTAAAAGAAAAATAAGAATATTGGTGTGAATTAATATTTTCTCATTTTGAAATATTTGCATTGAAAATTTAAAACGTTGTATTTAATTTTTTTTTTGTCGTATTGTATTTAAATTATGTTTTAATGTTTTTTAAAAAAGGAAATAATCAAATTTAGAAGAATATATATTCCAAAAACTTGTAAAAATTTGATACGAAATAAAATAATTTATTTGATTTGAAATATATATATTTTATTTTGGTAACAAATATATTAATTTATTTAGCTCTAAATAAAATAATTTGGAGATATAGTAACTAATATTATACGTTTTAAAGCCTACCAAAAAATATTATACGTTTTAAAAATATATTTTCTTTTAGATAATTCAAATTTAGTTTAGTGATATATATTTTAAATATTGAAAACTACCCGTTTTAAAAAAAAATATTTCAAAATTTATACCATTTATATTCTAATTGAAACGTAAAATATTTTAATATATACTGGAAATATTTTCTAGATATTTACAAATCTAAAATCCAAAAATTATTTGTTGAATATGCTATATTTGAAAGGATGGAAGTATTTAGTTTAGATTATATATGAAAAACAAGAATTTAACCCACGGTACACCGCGGGGCTATATATTTTTTTAAGAAATGTAACTTTATTTTTTTGAAGATTAATTAATTGAAGATATATCATATTAATTTGTATTTTTAAATGTAAATATCTATCTATGTATTATTTAGTGTATGATTACTATTGTTTAGGTTTCAGTTTTTAAAGTGTATATACGAAAACATACAGTTTATTAAGTAACAATGTATGGTGAAAAAACAAACATAAAACAATGTATGGTGGATTTTAACTTGTATTTTTTTGTTAATATTTTTTGTTTTGTTTAGTGTTTAAGGTTGTATAATTGTATATTGATTGTTAATTTTAGAATTTCACCCGTGGTATACAGTTCTTTATTAATATCGAGCCAAACCCGTCTCACCATATAACCCCGTCCATATTATTCCGTTAGCTAAATTATTAGTGTTATAAAATCCATTAAAAAAATTCTTAGTGTTATAAAATCTAATAATTTTAGGATTTTACCCGTAGTGTACCGTTCCTTGCATGATTTTAAATTTATATTACTAATTTATATTTTAAATTTATTATTTAAAGTATATGATTTCATGTAATTGTGTTTTTTATTTTTAAATAAAGTAACAGCTTAAATGATTATAGATGTATAGTCTTTTTTTTTGTTGTATAGATCGATTGTATGTATATTTTGTGGAGTAGAATTCACGGAATATATCACATTAATTTTTGTGGATATATGGAAAGATTGTGTGGAGATTTTTGGAAACAAACTAAGCAAGATATCGTTGGTTAATATCTTTTATTTAAGTTTTCTAAAACTAAATAATAAATATCAATGGCATGAACTCGTAAATATGGTAGAACTCCAGGATTTATTTCATAAATGTACTCCAAAAATGTATATATAGATTAACTAAATGTTTTTCCATATTTGGAAAATCAAATTTGAAAATCGTTTATTTTTCATGTTATCTAATCAGAATTAATTAGCATAGTTTTGTTACGAAAATCTATTAAAATCTAAACTAAATAATAATTTGTTATTAAATTATATTGCTGTTTCCAGAAATATCTAATAATATATTACCAAAATAAATAATTTTACATATATACAATTTTGAATTAAATAGCTTGATTTATTATGGAATCTTCTTAACCAATATCCAAAAATATTAGGCAGTTATTAATTTATTAATTTTAGTTTCTAATTTTTTCAATTGCTTTTTTTTCTTTCTTCAAATTTAAAAAAAATCCAATGGCATGCTATGTAATATTCTACAACTTAAATGTTTTTTATTATCTAGTGATTCCCAATTAATAGTATAGATATTCGGCGCAATCTTCAACCATAAAATGATATTTTATAATTTTTAGATATTTAATTAAAAAGTATAATTGATATTCTATTTTATGATTTATTTTAATCATCAAGAACTAATTAAAATATTATCTACTAAGTTTTTATTCTAAAAATTTTGTTTTACCAATTTTCCTACTAGTTACAAATATTTTTATCACATTTTATATTTAAAATTGTTTCTACGTTCACCTCAATCCACTTTTTGAAGCCCTAATTCAATTTTATCCAAAATTCAGATGTTCCTTTTGTGCATGATTTTATGTATTTTGATACTTTACTTTAGATTTTTTTATTTTAATTGGCCTTATAAAAGTAGAAATCCTTACAAATTTCGTAAATAATATAACCATCTTTATTACTTTTAAATTATAGTTTCACAAAAGTTATATATCTTGAAATGTTAAAGATCTGGAAATTTATTGTAGAATATATATTCTAACAAATTTGTTGCAGAATATATTGACAAATTTGTTGCAATCTTATTATTCATAATTCTGCCATTTTCTGAACGGTCATAAGATTCTTTTTATACATAAATTTATACATAATCAAAATGTATTGATTCAGTAGTTGATAAATCTTAAATAAAAAAAAAACGAAAAAAAAACAAGGAAGATGTCGAGTATGAATATGATCAAGATAACAATGATGATGGCTTTGTTACTAATGGGCGTGAGAGCAATGACTGTGACTCAGAGTCAAGAAACAGACCGCAAGTTCGACTGTCGAAACATGAACCATATAGCTTGTACTGATACGCACTTCGGATACGCTTCTCCTCCTACTTTGTTTTCACTTTATAAATTTTTGATAATTGTATTCACAAGAGATGGTTATAACTTCTAGTGAATGATGTTTACAGGGGCTAGTGGAATGTACTGGAACCCGAGGATGTGTTATTATATTTGCTCTGGACCGTGTGGTAAAGACAACAACTGTCTCCAACGTTGTAAGAAATGTTGTCATTGGCATTGTATGGATCCATGTTGAAGATTTGAGATTCATGGGTTTTCGACTTGTGGAACTTTTGGCATATTTTTATCTTTGTTATTTCACATACTAAAATTTAATAAATTCTCAAATTAATTGTGTAACGTATTATGTAACGTATGTAAACAATGTTTCCTTGGATTGGCTCGTTTGATTAATATAAGTTGTTGACAAAAAAAAAAACAATTGATGTACAAAGGAGTCGCGGATAGTTGAAAAGAGCAATGTCAACAATAAAACACCAAGACTATCTATATCAGAAGAGTCAGAACAACAGAAATAAATATATCATAACTTAGGCTCCAGGCGTTTTCTTAGATTCTAAAGTTACAGTTGCGGAATCACCTTGCTTCTTCTTCGTCGTTGCAACTTCATCGATACCTTCAGAGGAATTCACCTCACTAAGACTTCTTTTCTTTGGTTTTGTCTTTGAGCTATTATTCTCCTTCATCTCCGTCTCTTTCTCTATCTCCAACGGGGTTTTCTCCACGTTTGATGAAGAATAAAAAGGAGGTTCTTGCCCGCTTAGATGACAAAAGACACGTTCTACTGTTTCGTTTATCTCTTTCCCTAACCCATCCTTCTCCAGAATCAAATCCCAAACTGATTTTGATGCCTTCTCTAGCACTGGACCTCTGTCCACAAAGACAACAACAACAAACAAAGGTAAGGCAAGTATTTTACCAACACACTTTTTTTCGACAACCAAATAAAACCAAGAAGATTGGTAGTACAGAACAGAAGACTATCTGTGTATGTTAGTATGCATACAGGTAACTCCGAGGGATAGAGAACATTACCTATCTTGAATGGCCTATATTATTTAATCAGCTCTAAGAATGTAACATAGAACTACGGAACACTATATCCATGAGTGCTCTAAGAATGTAACACAGAACAAGATCAATAATACACCTCCAAGAGATTTAGAACATTACCTCTTATGAATGTTTTATATTATTCAATCAGCTCCAAACTCAGGTGGGGGCTATAGCTAAGAGCATGAAGCAGAATTATGCAAAACCGATATCCATATATGTAACCCGATATCCATATTACCTATCATGAAATTTCTATATTATTCAATCAGCTCTAAAAATGTAACGTAGAACTATGGAAAACCGATATCCCTAAATGCTCTAAGAATGTGACGCAGAACAAATTCGATACTACACCTCCAAGGAGTTTAGATCATTACCATGAATGGTCTATATTATTTAATCCGCTCAACAATTAGCTGGGGGCTATAGCTAAGAGTATGTAGCAGACTTATGCGAAAACCGATAATTATATATACTCGTAAACTACTGAAAATCTATTAGTTTGCAAGGAAAAAACAAAGGCTTCTTCTTCATATGCAAAATACTTGACCATAATACACAGAAACCAGCTATCAAAAATCAATGTACTAAGTTGAGATATCTAAAGGAGAAAACTTTACTCGAGTTCTTGACGAAGAGCATCAAAGAGTTCTCTTTTAGTCTGTTTCTCAGCACCAGGTGTGTTCAGAACTTTACTCTCTTCTGCCATTTTAATCGTTGTGCTCTTTAACTCTTCCTTTAACACACAATCACAACAAAAACATTAACTTTATGATCTGAATTTGATCAAAAAAAAACAAAAAGTCACAAACTTTAAAATCAAATCAAAATCTAAGAACTTACATTGGCTTTGAGCTGATTGATGATTCTTAATCGAAGAGCATCGATAGTACCATCGTTCATAAGATGTTCAAGAACATCTTCTGGTTTGATTACTGAAGAAGACGACATTGTTCTTCAAAATCCCCCAACCACAAAAACCCTAAAAGTGTTTGAAACCAATTTCAACGATTACTACGCTCCCAGAGATCGATACAAAGACTCGTAGCTGTGAAAGATGAGATTTTTAAGAAACCCAGAAGCTGAGAATCCGAATTCGATTGAGAGAGAGTAGTAATCAGAGATTGAAAACGAGTTTCTTTCGTCGGGAAATTTTCTTCTAGCTTCTTTGCTTTTAAGATTTGGTTCTCAATCTTTAGTTCTAAACCGAATTAGGAAAGAAACAATCGGTTTTTCTAAACCGAATTAAACCAAAAGAATACTCAAAAGTGTTTTCTGAAGACATTAATCTTTGGGACTTTTTTTAAAATCCATTTTTAATGGATGTAAAATTCTGAAATGTCTTCCACAATCTCATGTTATTAGATATAGAATTTTTCCTAACTAATTAAAAAATAATTCACAATTCATCATTTTTCAATTTATAATTACTTTAAGATATAAGAATATAAAACTCTATCAAAATCCAAGCATATCTAAAATCATCTATATTTATATTTTGAAGTGTATTTAGCAAATAAATCCTGAAGTTGAGAAGTATTTACAATGGAATGTCACTGGTGGGTCGGGTTGTTTCATTCATTTGACCCGGATTTATGGCAGTCAGATCTTGATTAAATTCTGCAAAAAAAAAAAAAAAAAAAAACAATATTTGTTATGATCTTTAACAAAACGATTTAGGCAATATCAAAACAAATCTCTTAACTTAGCTTAATTAATACTACTACTAGATCCTGACCCGCACGTACGTGCGGGGTTTCATATTTTAAAAACATTTCTTACAACTTTTCATACAATATAGATTATTTTGTTATTTTTATGATATATATTTTAGTGTATAAGAACTAGATCCACACGTATGTGCAGAGATATTTTTTTTTATATAAACTAGATCATGACCCGTGCTATACAGCACGGGATTTTATATTTTTTTTGAATTATATTGTTCATTTAATATGAAATATGTAAGATCTAAGATAGTGTCATAGTTTAGTATAAAAGAGAATAAATCATATAATTTTATGTTTATTACTATTTGGATATTATGTTGTATAGTATTTATTTGACAATAATTGTTTATTTTGTTTGTATAAATAAATAATATTATACAATGTATTTTAGATTTATTTTAAAAACAATATTTGGATAGTTTTATTATATTTATTAAATATTGTGTATTTTAATTTGGTTGAAAACATGAATTGATAATAAAATGATGTAGTATATTGTATTTTAGAGTTGAATATATTTAGCTGCATTAGATTTGTATTTTTTTTTAATGAGATTAACAATTTAATTAGTTTAAGTAGTAATTGATAATTAGAAAAAAAAAAAAATTGTTGTATTGGGGCAGAGATGTTTAGTGGGCTATTTATGGGTTTATTTTGGCTCAGTTTGTTTGTTGTTTTTTTTTAAAAAAAAATAAAGAAGAAAAACACACCTCCAAAGTTCCGACAGTTACTCGGATCCCAGTTAATCCCAGAAAACTAATGTCGAATTCTACCCAAATTTCTTTTAATTTCGACCTCAGACACGACAAAGATTGAAGATCTTGTCCAATCCGTTCATATCTTTCGAGTAATTGAAGTAGCGGAGTGGTGATCAAAGGTAAAGTTAAAACCGAAAGATTTTGTTTATAAGTTACAGAAATTGATTAATTAAGTTCATGAGTGGATTGATGATTGAATCGATTTAAGAAACAATGAAAAATTCCCGATCTGATTGCAAAACTGAATGAGATTCACGAAAATGAGGTTGTCGATGAAATGAGTTGTGGGAGAAGAAGATGCGACATATATGATTTTATGTTAAGTATGGGGTTTAATATTTTTTATGAATTAAATTGTATATTTTGTTTTATAACATTTTTTTTTATAAATTCGAATTATATAACATTTTTTTATGAATTCGGATTATATATAAACAAAATCTGTTTAATATCTTTAAACCCATTTGACCCGTTGACCCGTTAATATATATTAGTGACATGAAAAAAAATGATTATGATTAGAATTCTCTAATGGCATATATTGTAACTTCTTACAAAATCAACGTTATGATCCTTAGGATGTACTTTCCAAATATTAGTATATAATTGTTATATAGATTTTAAAAATATATAATATTTTATTGTGTTAGTGAACTTCGTAATAATAAGATATTATAAAGTTAGAGTAATGAATGAAATTCAGCTGCGTTAGTACATAGTTATATTTTAAGATTCAGATTTACACGTACGTTCGAAATTGTATTTAAGATAAAATTAAGATATTATTTAGTTGCAAAAGTTAAGTGATGTTACGTTTTTATTTTCTAAACTAATCAAAAAATTTCTAACAGTTTGATTACATGTGTTAAATAGGATATAGATTCGGTTTTAGTTTGGGTTATTTCATGTATATTAGCTAGGCGTAACTATTTTGGAACAGGAAACCTATCCCGTCCTGTATCTGTCATAAATTCTTCGTCCCATAACCCGTCTCGTATACGTAAAATAAAAATATTATGGTCCCGTATCTATCATAAATAGAATATGTGTAACTGAAAACGTACGTAAAGGGTTATGTGTGTAAACAAGTTTATTTTTTTATAGTGCTCATAACACGAACTCATATCAGTTGAGTATTTAGTTTGATTTTTAATTTATGTTCCCCTGCCATCCCGTCTCGTAATTCCTATTCTCATTTCATTCAATTAAAACCATGTTCCAAATTCTTGTTTGCTTACTTTTAAATACCATACAATACATACTGTGAGTTTGGCGGATTAATATGTATGATGTTAAAGTTACAAATATTTTAACAAATTTATTAATGTTTATTTCCTTAGCTAAATTTTGCATATTCTTCTTTTCATTGTTTAATCATAATTAATTCGATTTTTGGACTAAAAATAAAAATTTGAGATACATCTATAAAAGAAATCTGCTATTGCTGCATAATTTGTGTTGAATGCAAAATATATAATTAGTTTACATAATTTCGAAAATTGTGTGCAATATATTAGGGATTTATTTAAGGAAGATCTAGTTGAAAAAAACAAAATAAAACACAAAATATTTCGAAATTAATATGTACAATCTATTGTTTAGATATTTCTGAAACTTGCTTTAAATTTAAATTTATTATTTTTTGAGTTTATTTCATAGTAAAAGTAATTATTTGTTAATATCTAATATGGTTTTTTAGAAATTGTGAAATAAAATTTCGTTTTTTATTTCAAATTTTGTAAAAATATTTAACAAAACTAAATCTTAAAATATTTGTATTAATTGTTTTACAGAATTTCAAATTCAATCTTAAAATCCTCTATTGATAAATCTTTTTAAACGATAGTGTTTTTAATTTTGAATTAAAATAATATTATTCTTATTTTTATTTTTGATATAGATTAGTCTATTAGGATTGGTTTAGAGAAAATCTTAGTTGGATATCAAATCTTATTTTTTTAATTCTCATTGGTTAACAATTTTTAGAAATTAATTTTAAAATTCGTCCATAATTAATAAGAAAGAGAAAGTGAGTTTAATTTTTTGGAAACTAATAATTATTTAAAATAATTTTACTATTTTTTATTTAATATATTAATTTTGTGATTACTATTGTATCCCTAATGAATTTATTTAAAAACACTAAAAACCAATAGCATTTTATGTAATATTTTACTCTTCATAAGGTTGTTTAATATCTAGTAATTCCCAATTAATAGTATAGATATCTCTTCACTCCCTAAAATATCCCTAAATGATATTACCCTATTTATTATTTCAATTCTACACAATCACTAACAATATTAGATTCACTAGACAATATCTCTTTATAATACTTTTTCAAAAGATTTTCTCCCTCCAATCTCTCATATCAATAAGTAAATAGCTCCGAATTTTTTTTTTATCTCATATTCCTTAGTTAATTCCAACGAAATAATTAACTATATGATTTTATTTAAAAAAATGATTCCTCTTTCCCATTTCAAAGATATGAATTTTCTTTTCCACGTTTTCTACATCAAATTGAAAGATCTAATAATCACAATATCATAACGAAACCCATTTACACGTTTAATAAATCAAATTCAATATCTAATCTTTTCTTAACAAATTCAAAGATTATCTCCCCAATATTTTGTTCACTGAATATTATTCTCTTATTCTCTACTACATATTAACCTAATTACTTACAACTATAAATACTCAACGATTATACCACATATTCTCTACCACAGCAACTCAACATCTCCTTAATAACTTTCGTCAGTACCTTTTAACTCATAGCAATGGCTACTATTTTTGCCTTCCTCAAAGATGTGTGCCCCTACAAGACTTCTTGGAGGTTACAAGTGAAGATCTTGCATTTCTGGCGTCAATACATGCAAAGCACTGGTGAAACTCTTGAGATTGTCATCTCTGATGAAATGGTAATCGTCATATTAATCACCATTTAATAACTGTGTTTAAATCTTCTCTTATTCTCTAATAATACAAAAATTCACCTATAATTATTTGCACGGAAAAAAATACATGCCACAGTAAAAATGCATGCCGACAACAATCTACACTTAATTATCTACTCACTTCCTTTTTTACACAAAAATAAAATTACCAAATGTGTCTATAGGATAGTTATTTTTTAAAAAGACCAACATACATTTTTTTTTTCAATTCGGAAAAATTATATTAGAATTGGTTCAGTTTAATGATCAAAGTTTATAAAAAATTTAACTTAAAACTATATTTGGTATGAAATTCATAATTGTTCCCACCCATATTTTCATTGCACAACACAACTATATATTCTAAAGTGATATATTATTTATTTTAGAAACAAACAAAATGATAAAACATAATAATATTTAACTTATATTACAAAATTTAATATATTTAATTAGTAACTATAATTTATAAATTAAAAAAAAAAAACAAAAAAAAAAACTTATTCTCTCACAACTAATTCGTTACTTACGGAATTGTATGTTACCGTTTCTATATATTTTTAACCGTAAACCTAAAACAAAATATAGATATAGATATATGGATGGTACATTTAAAATATACAAATAAATATATTTTTTTCTATTAACAAACAAAACAAATTACATTTTATTTTTTAAAAATATAGCTCTGCGGTGTACCGTGGATTCAAATCTAGTTCAATATTAATTTTAAATCCATGATTAATAAAATTATATTATCTCTTATATATTAATTGAGAAACACTCTTAATAAAAAAAACTTTACTCATACGTCTAAATTACAAGAGTATCATGTTAACGTGTCACGCTCAGAGAGATTCTCAAGAAATTTAATTATTTACTAAATTGGCATAAAGGTTTGAACAAAATTCCAGGGGATGATCAAACTCAAAGTTACACATTCACAAGCTAATGCAAAACCTAAAATTACTGAAATTGTAACAACCAGTTACTTACTTCTTTTTGTGGAATTCCTTCTCAAGTCCTTCCAAATTCTGCATGATCTGTTTTATATGTACCACATTTCTTCATGTGCATCTTCATATGCATATTCCTCAATTTTGGGTGTCATCCTTATAAGACTTTCGGATCTCTTCGAATGTCTTGTTTACCTTTTCATTAATTGATCCTAGAACTCTCATATTTACTAAATAATTACAAATAGTACCATTGGTGTTAATTATATATCTTTTTTCAATATTTAAGGTATCAATAATTAACACAAGCAATTAATTAACAAGAGCATATATATATATTTATGAAATAAGTGATATATAAGATTAAGATTTGTTATATAAATTAATATATAATAGAAATCTTTATTATATGTTTTGTACCTATACTTTCACTTTATATTATATAAAACATATCGAATTTATACATATATGACTTTGCATTTTCACCCAAATCATCGAATTCGTAAAGCTTCATAGACTCTTCACAAAATGTTTATTATGATTGTTTATTAGTTTTTTTAAAAAATTATTGTTTCAATCATTTTACGGATAAAACAAATTCTAATATAAAAAAATCAATGAGATGAACCCTACATGTTTCGTACAAACAAAAAAATCAAACTAGGGAACCCTAAATAGATGAGAATAGATTCAATATTCTACTCCATCTTTATTGACATAGGATTTGACTCAAATTCTCTTTGATTCCATCGCATATTCAATTGAATACAAGTTTCTGAAGCTCACTAAAGTTTATAAAAAAATAAGAAGTCATTCTTTGCTTTTGTCACGTGGGTATAATTGAAAGAATTATACTATTGAAAAGAATTGTACCCATAAATGGAGTCACGTGGTACAGGGAATTTGTTGCCTGTAAATGGAGTCACGTGGGTATAATTGAAAGAATTTTACTATTGAAAGAATAGTTTATGAACTGATTCACGTCTTGTGCTTTCTTAAGTTGTGCTACAGGGAATTTGTTGCCTTTGTACATGTTGAGAAAGATAGACTCAGTCAACAGGAGCATAGCAAGGCAGAATCTTTCGTCCCCTGAATCTCTATCAGTATTTCTCAATATCTCTAAGAGCTCATCAGATGTGTGTTGCTGCTTGGTGTTTGCCCAACCATAGCGATTATGCTCCACATTTTCATTACCTTCCTGTGGAGAACACTTCAATCCAGTAACCATATGAAATTCTCTAATAGAGAATTCCATAGGTTGGCCTCCAAAATGAAACCACAATTCCTTCTCCTTCACTATCGTTAAGCTTCTAGCCAACAAACAATGGATCAACTTGCCTCACAAATTTAATCCCCTTGCTGTAGCCTTCAAAACTGGTCCTAAAAACGAGTCTCTGATTCTCTGAAACTCTGTAGCAGAGAGGATGCATTGTACTTCATCGATATATTAGTATCTGGCACATTAATTTACCTTAACATCTGAATTTGGCTCATGTCCTATATTGTACAGAAGCTTTGGCAGTGTGACATCAGTTCGAAATGAATCTCCCATTTTCCTGCAATTAAAATTAAAGGAAATCAATAAAGAGATGTATTCAGGGAAGACCTTCCCAAATCAAGAAGACCATCCCGAATTACTGTAAATCCTTAGTGAGCAATGAAACCAGAATCACATTTTGAGAATCAATGAAAAAGATCAATACACAACACCAAAGTCAAAACCACAAAACCAAAAAAAAATTAACAAAGACGTATATCTTCATTCTAGAATGCAAACTAAAACAACTCTATCAAGCAAAGAGAACAGACAATGACAACACAGAAACAAGTAAAGATTTTTTATTCATATCTTCATATCACAAACTTGAATCTATAACTATGTGACGATATATCTCTCAAATTGTGACAAAAACTAAATCCATCTAAAGTGATAAACTAATCTTATGCAAACTACGATTCACAAGCTATCTAAGAGAAGCTAAGGTTAACAAAAGAGAGCCTTAAATAGACGAATCTCTAATCAAAAAACACAACCATATACACGAACCATCTGTACCATTCTTGATAACATCTTATCATTCACCAACAAACGCAAATTAAAAAAAAAATCACTTCCAATACATAAGCATCATCAAATTTCGATATGTATACACAGTTTAGCTAACAATTAAACACTTAAAACCCCTTCAATCACCATCTAATGAAAACGCCCAATTTTTTACTAGCTAGGTCTCAATAAGAAGGATTCAAACACCAATCGATTCAAATCACCAAAAAGAAGAGAAATTGAAATACAAGAAGAGATAATAAGAACTTACAGGAAACCCTAGATAAACGATGAAGCAGAGAGAAAAGAGGAGAATCAGTTAAAATCGGGTTGGCGAAACAGAGAGGAAACCGAGAGTTGGCCAAACAGAGAGGAAACTGTGAAGAACTGGCGAAACATAGAAGGAAACCGTGAAGGAATTCCGGCGGAGGCGTTCGAGATTCCGGTGGAGGCGTTCAAGATTCCGGCGGAGGCGAGATCGGGAAGGCCATAGATCGTTGGTCGTCAAAGATGAGAGAAGACAAGACTCGAATTAGGGTAGTCTCTTTTTCAAATTTTCTATTTTTTAATTAATGTTTAATTAAAAACTTTTGGGTACTATTTCAGAAAATTATGAAATATGGGGCTATTTTTGGAAGAAAAAAACTTTTTTGGAGTCATTTGTGTCAATTGCCCTTAAAACTTTAAACCAAATTAATTTCACACTAAACCGGGATTGAACCGACATATCCACATGACTTTGATTGAGTCTTCCAATATTCTTTCTCCCTGACTTGTGGTTTCCTGACACCTTCCTCACACTCAAATGTTTTCTTCTTCTTAATCACAATTTCAGAATTGGTCTTTTAGGGTTAAGAATTTTGGGATTGTGAATTGAAAAGCCATGGACTTCCGAAGAAGAAGGGTTCAATTTATTCTCTTTGCTATCGGATTAATCGCTCTTAGTATGACAGGTACTTTGATTTTGTTTCCGCAAAAGTTTCGATCTTGTTTCTTCTTCGACCATAATTTTCGCGTTTTGTTTTCTTTGAATAATTTCCTATAAATTCAATTCATGGGTTTTGAATTTCTACTTAAGGGTAGTTGTAAATGTATCGCCTTTTAAGGAATCTGTTAGTAGAAGTTCTAAACTCATGTTTGAGATCTCGATTTGGCTATAATTCTCTTTCTTTGATCTGATTAATAGGAAAAAACAGTTTAAATCATCATCTGGTTTATGTAATTATGGAAGATTTGGACACTAAGATGAGATTAATGACTAGAATTTAGACTATATTTGACATTTTCAACACTTCTTCATAGTTCATAGCTAAATGTACATTTAGTATAACTTGAATTGTTGAATTTGTTATTGTTTTGATGTTTAAATTACTTAATGCCTTTTCTTGTAACCTCTATGTTGCTCACTCATGCTGATCATATATACGGAAGATTGCAAATTCGCGAATTTAGTGATAATGGCGATATCGCAGCGTAGTTAAAATGTTTGTGAATAGCTATATCAGCTTTCTCTTTTCGTTTATTTTGTTGTGAGTTTTGAACTTTTTTATGTTTCTGACACTTTTTGTTTATATAATTGTGGTTTTGATTACATATATATGATAGACATGGGATGTCTGAATATCTTTTGTGTCTTTGTTGTATATGGTAAACAGCTGAAAAATGTCGGGAACTTGTTGGACAAGAAGCTGCATCAAAGAGTGGAGAGTTTACGTTCTTGAATTGCTTTGATATGAGTTCAGGAACTTTAGCCTGTGCAGTTAAAGAAGGTGTGAAGCTTTATTTCTACAATATAAGATCTATTCATGTAGAGAAAGCCAGGAACGTCGCTATCGAGAAAGCCTTGCATGAGGCGTTGGTAAATGGCATGCCTGCAAAAGAAGCAGCTAAAGAGGTGCAGAGAGCAGGTGAAAAAGCGGCTAAACTGGCGAGTAGGCAGGCTAAACGTATCATAGGACCAATAGTAGCAGCTGGGTGGGATTTCTTTGAAGCGCTTTACTTTGGAGGGACTTTAACTGAAGGGTTCTTGCGTGGTTCTGGAACTATGGTTGGTGCTTACTCAGGGGGGTACGTGGGTGAGCAGAGATTTGGTAGATTCGGTTATCTTGTGGGAAGTACCTTGGGGAATTGGGTTGGCGCACGGGTTGGACTGATGGTTTATGATGTTGTGAATGGGGTAAACTTCTTCCTTGAGTCTTATCAATCTGGAGAAATTTATAAGGATCAGTCTACATATGAAAGTCCTGAGGATCAGTCTACATTTGAAAGTCCTAAGGATCAGTCTACATATGAAACTTCCGAGGACCAGTCTACATATGAAACTTCCGAGGACCTGTCTACATATGAAACTTCTGAGGACCAGTCTACATATGAAAGTCCTGAGGATCAGTCTACATATGAAACTTCTGAGGTTCAGTCTACATATGAAACTTCAAGCGACGAGCTCTAGATGCTTCATGTAATAAACGGATTTCTGGATTGAAAATGACCTAAGAAACTTTTGAAGACAAGTCAGAAAGAAATTGGAAAGCTTTAGAAGATTTTGGAATATTTCTTTCCGATACATTTGACATAGTTGTATAGACTAAAAGAGTTTCTACAGGATCAATTTGTTGATGGATGCCTAAAATATTTAAGTTACATTTGTTCTATTGTACAAATTGGTTGTTTCATTTCATATTATTTTTTATGTTGGTTTTCTCGAATGTTTAAATGTTAGGTCTTGCCTCTTATCTTTCTTACAAGGTGTAGACTGTAGAGGCAGCCCGTAGGTCCGCTGGGCTAAGCTCCGGGAACCAGATTTGTAAGTTATAGCCCACAAAATTCGAAGTCCAAGATCTTTTTTTAAATAATGTTTTTCAGTCGAAAACAATAGGTTTTTGTGAGGTAATAACTATTTATGTAGGGGGCATATATTCTAATTATTATTTTTTAAATTGTATCTCTCACGTTCCTATTTTTTTATCATTTAGTTTTAAAATTAAATAAAATTCTAATCCTAAAAAAAAAATATAATATATATATATATATATATTATTACTACAAACTATATAAAAATCTACATTTTTTTTCTTTTGCTTCGAACCATCAATTTTGTTCGAATCCTTGATAAGTGGTTAAAAAAAAGACATTACCTTATGAAATGGTTGAGTTGAGCTCACCTCACCTAAGCCAACCAAAAGGAGTTTTTAGCAAATGAATTTAATCTTAATTGAATAGAAAATTGATTTTTTACCAATATCAAAAGAGTAAAATATCGAACCATTCATACCCGGTAATTACATATAAACGTCAACAATACTTGAATAAGCTTCATAGTCAATAATATTTAGCGAATGGAAATGAAAGTGTATTTGAATACAAGACAAAATAATACATGTGAGATTCTCTTACAGAAAACGGAACTGTTTTATTTTATTTTTATGGTTATATGTTTTATTTAAAATAAAGTAAAAACAATTACTTTTAGTTACTGAATCTTGTCTTAGCTTAATAGAAAAAAAATAATTTTCACATATCTTAAGAGTGTAAAATATTAAACCAATTTTACCCGGTAATTACAATATGTCAACGTCAACAATCCTCCAACAAGATTCAACGAAATAAAACAAAGTGTAGTGCATCATAAACTAGTTAGGTTTGTTCAAAAAAAAAAAAAAAAACTTGTTAGGTTGGGTAACAATATGTCAATGTCAACAATCCTTCGATAAGATTCAACGAAGAGAGAAAAATGAGAACTACATATATCAAATATTTTAACAACGAAAAAAAACAAAAATAAATATCTATATTATTAATTGGGAAACACTCAACTATAAGTAACCTTATTTTGGTAGATTAATTACAAAGAATGCCATTGCAAAATATGGATACAAATAAACAATTAGATCTCACGTGATCTTCTCATGTTACAAACGGTAAAACACGCCTCTCTCAATATTATTGGGTTTTCTAACATTTGAGCTGGGCTTCGTATTTCTCTAATGGGCTTCACCGACTATTACGTAGCCTGACTATTACTCCCAATATTTTGTGAGATATTCGGAGATTAATGACATAAACAAATTAGTTAGTTACTATTTAAAAAGATTTCTATAACAAACATATTCATTCAATATCGATAACTACACAAATTTAAACTGATTTCCATAACAAACAAATCCTCGACAATCTTTTTAGCTCAAGAAATCATAATCACATATTCCCAATTTTATCTTAACCAATTATTTATCTTAACAAACTATTATATTACCAAACATATCTCACAAACTAGATATTGAGATATGTTTAAATTGAGAATATACCTTATTTCTCGCTAATATACGGTTTGTTGATTTAATTTTCTAAACCCTAAAATCTTCTTACCCCTCAACTCATATAAATAGACGCCTAATGTAACAACTTCAGAAACACACTAACCTTTCATAAAAGCATTCTTCTCTTTTTACTATTTTGATTACTATTTCACGTAATAGGTAAAATATGAATTAGGCCCATCGTCAATATGTATAGAAATCTCTTTCGGCCCAACGTTATATTGGGTGCCACATAACAAAATATTTCTGTTTCAGGTAATGGCCCATGGAATTAAGCTTTGACTTTAGTATTAAACACCTTATGCTAAGTATATAATTAACTATTTATTGCATTGTATAACACTTTTCTATTATGATACATGTTGCATCTTTTAGTAAATACACTTTTCTCCAGAATGTATAATTAATCAAACTGAAAATAAATTTGTGTAACAAAGTTTTTTCTAAAGATTGATATTTTTACTATTAATTACATAAAACAAAATAATATATTTAAATTATAACTTTATGTAAATCGTATCGATTCAAAATAACTACCCGCACGTACGTGCGGGTCCGGATCTAGTATTCCATACATAAGCATCTCGACCCATTGAAAAAGTTCCTCATTTTTTGATAAAAGAAAAAATAACTCCAACATTAACAAGTTTAAAGCCATCTTTGTTTTGTTAAAAATTATAAAAAGCACATATTTTCACTTGTGAGTTCCACATAATGGTTTCGGAAAAATATAAAAGATAAACATATTTTATCTATATTCCTTAACACCACATAGATGATCATTTAACAATGAAAAACATAAAAATTAATTCACATCTATAAAATCTTGAATTAGCCAAATTTTGGTTAACGTCGGTTAAGTTAAGTATTTTTGGAATTTATGTCCAACCTTAAGATTATATATACATACGTGAATTTATATATTAATTTCTCATCTTTTAAGTAATCATCTATGAATTCTTGAAGATTAACCATTCAAAATTCTTCCAGATGCATTTTCTCTATTCAAAATCTATATGTGTCAGTCAATTTGGCACGTGTCGTATGACTAGTAGTTGAAAATCCATCACAACATTCTTATGAATTAATATTTGAAATATAAATTTAAATTTGGACATGATATGCAAATCGCGTATTATATATATAGAAAATATTATCTGTTATATATGAGATAAATTCTTATTAGATATATATATATATATATATATATTTGGATTTTGTGCTAAAAAATCTTCAAAGTCGCCAATTTTTGCAACTTTACCTTCCACTTCAAAAAATATAGAATAATCTATAAAGTCAAAAATATAACGCAATATAGCCCTTATATGTATACTGTAAATATTTTCACGATCACATATATTTGATTTTAAAAATTCTAAAGGTAGAGTTGAACTTTTCGTCTCGAGGGCTTTGATTTGATATATTATTTACCAAAATTTTAAGAACTTGACAATAGCGAGAAATGTCTATATTTATTTTGATTTAATAGGATTATTCTATATTTTTTGGAGGTGGAGGATAAAGTTGCAAAAATTTGCGACTTTGAGGATTTTTTGCACAAAATTCTTTTTTTCTTATCTCATTGTAGGCTAATTGTTTCTTATATTTATATATATATATATATATATATATATATTAGGTTTACATGTATTTAGCCAAATCAATATAAAATTAGAATAATGAAACAAGGGCAATTTACACAAATGGCACTAAAAAGGTTTATTATTCCAAAAATGGCACTTTCTTTTGAAACTTCCAAAAATAGCACACAAAGTTTAGAAAATACACAAACCTACCTAATTTCATTTCTTCCAAACCCGACGACTTCCAAAAACCTGTCGCTTTCGACGACTCCGTCGCTCACCGGATCTGATTTCTTCACCGAAGATTCGAAGACTTTGCCGGAGATCCGCAGTATTCGTCGGATTCATTAGGCGTTATCTCCTCCGACGCCGATTGTGCAGGAAAATTGGATTCATTAGGCGCCTCCGCCGGAATCTGGAACGTCTCTGCTGGAATCCTCTTTACTCCGGCACCAGCACTCTTGCTCTGGTAAACTAAACTATCTCTCTCTCCCCCGATCAATTTCGTGATCCGTATCCTTGACTTGTCTTTTTTTTTTGTATCGATTTAGGTTGCTCGTGCTTCGGCTTTTGGGTTGGGTCTCATTTATCGCAACATCAAGCTCAAGGCTTTGAAGTTACATCTCTATCCTCCTTGTCTTGTTTTTATCAGACCCTGAAGAGCTTCAAAGTAATGGATTTCTGCGAATTGTTACTCTTGTTAACCCGATTTAGCTGTGTCTTGTTAAATTTGGAATCTTTATCTCGTTTATGAATGATTTGATTCTGGGTTAGCTTTGAATGTAGTGCTCTTTTTTTTGAATGAATCTAATGTCAGCAGAATGCTTTGAGTTTTTGACGCATGTGTTGTTTATAGATTTTGTTGCATTCAAGATGATCTATTGAAGATTTTTGTGATCTATTGGACTGATACATTACAAGCTAAGACAGTTTAAGACTAAGACTATTCTGTTTAAGACTAATACAATTTAAGACTAAGACTGTTTAAGACTAAGACAATATAAGATTAGTTTATCACTTTAGATTAGTTTAGTTTTTGTCACAATTTGAGAGATATATCGTCACATAGTTATAGATTCAAGTTTGTGATATGAAGATATGAATAAGCATTCTTTACTTGTTTCTGTAGTATTATTGTCTGTTCTCTTTGCTTGATAGAGTTGTTTTAGTTTGCATTCTAGAATGGTATCCTGATTCGGGAAGGTCTTCCTAATTCGGGAAGGACTTATAGTAATTCGGGAAGGTCTTCCTGAATATTTCTGTTTACTGATTTCCTTTAATTTTAGTTGCAGGAAAATGGGAGATTCGTTTCCAACAGATGTCAAACTGCCAATGCTTCTGTACAATATAGGACATGAGCCAAATTCAAATGATGGGATAAATCAATGTGCAAGATATGAGTATATCGATAAAGTACAACGCATCTTCTCTGCTACAGAGTTTCAGAGAATCAGAGAATTGAAGATTTCTCCAAGCTGCGTGATATAGATTCAGAAGACATCAGAAACAAGTTGGCTGTGGATATCTTCAATGAGTGTGTTAAGATTTCTTAGGACTATGTTTCTTTATTAGATGTATGATGCTTGTGAAACCGTTTTAGACTGTTTTGGTACTTCTATGATGGTTCTGAACTAGAAAAGTATCATCTGTTTCTATTTATGTTTTTTAGATATTCAATGTATGGTATTTTGTCAGATACCCTATGTTTCGTACAGATTATCCACTCAGTTGTATGCTCTCCGCATATCCTTTGCATCTTAACTGTGCAATTTGTGAAAGATTTGAGGCAAGTTATGCAAAAGTAAACAATTTTTGAAATTCAGGAAGGGTTTCCAAATATTCAGGAAGGCCTTCCCTAAAAAAAAGCTGTAATAGTTACTTCCACCAAGATTCAAAACCGGGACCTATTGTTTTTGTAATAGAACATATAACCAGTGAGCCAAACTTCTAATTATAAGATCTTATACAAACGAACGTATATATTTCTATTAAACACGAAACACATCATGACATAAAAAGAAATTTTATAACTTCGCAGTAGCTTGCCTATGATTTTCATTTCTGTGTGTAGTGTCACATGTGTGCTCATGACAATACTTTTCACCACAAAGAAATCAGAAGAGTCTACCCTTATTGCACGCATCCTCCAAGTACATTTATCATCTACAGATACCAAAACCACTCTCTCTTTGTTAGACCATCGATACCTAAACTCAAACTTATACTCTTACTCCCATGTCATCATCTTCTGCATTAACTCAGCCTTGTTCATGAAATATTTATTAACATATATATCATCAGCACCTTGTGTTAAATGTACACCGCCTATAGGAATCGGACTACGATCTGGAGCAGGAAGCAAATCCAATGACTTATTGCCTATTCCCTTTTCAGCCGTTGAACATGTATCACTATATGGCACAGAGATGGAAGAAATTCCGACTGATGGATGAGATTCCTACAAACACAAAAATAGATAGGCATATGAACAAAGAGTTAAAATTGAAAAAAGGACGACTAGAAACGGATCATCCTAAAACTAAATGTATATTGCAGTATTTAGGAAGGTCATCCTAAAACTAAATGTATCCTTCCTAAAACCTATGAAATTGAGTTTTTACCTTCTGATTTTCATGTGCAGCAGAGATAAAAGAAGTTCCAACTGAAAGATGAGGTTTCTACAAACACAAAAATAAATAGGCATATGAAAAAGAGTTAAAATTTAAAAAAGACGACTAGAAACTGATCATATGTGTATATTGCAGTATTTAGGAAGGTCATCCTAAACCTAAATGTATCCTTCCTAAAACCTATGAAATTGAGTTTTTACCTTCTGGTTTTCATGTGCAGCAGAGATAGAAGAAGTTCCAACTGAAGGATGAGGTTCTACAAACCCAAAAATAGATAGGCATATGAATAAACAGTTCAAATTGAAAAAAAAAAAGACGACTAGTTCGGATCATATCTGTATATTGCATTATTTAGGAAGGTCATCCTAAAATTAAATGTATCCTTCCTAAAATCTATGAAATTGAGATTTTACCTTCTGATTTTCATGTGCAGCCGTTGAATGTGAACTTCCTACAGGAATCACAGCAGAATCTCGAGCAGGAGGCAAAAATAATGAATAATTGCCCTGTCCTTTTTCAGGCGTTGAACATGTATCACTTGGTGGCACAGAAACTGAGATGTCCATTCTAGTGCCTTCTTCAGCCTGCATAAATGTCACATAGATCCTAACTTATAAGATTAATGGTAATGCATGGAGATAAGAAGTTTTGGTTGCTTACCTCAAGTTCTCCAAG
Source organism: Arabidopsis thaliana x Arabidopsis arenosa (assembly GCA_019202795.1). Lineage (NCBI taxonomy): Eukaryota > Viridiplantae > Streptophyta > Magnoliopsida > Brassicales > Brassicaceae > Arabidopsis > Arabidopsis thaliana x Arabidopsis arenosa. The sequence goes on along the minus strand of CM032919.1, from coordinate 4,715,432 downwards.
TACCAAATCGTCAAGTTCCTCGCAGATGCAAACTTCGTCTTCATCATCCAAACTTTAATTCACCAACAAGATTTAATCAACTCCAGAAACCATATAAACAAAAACAAGGACAGGACTAGAGATCACGAGATAAAAATCCTTTACAATCTTAGATCGACATAGCTCCAAACACATGATCTTTCCTCAATAAACAAAGCTTGTGGATTCGTCGAAGATTTCGCCGATTTAGCACGAGCGTAAGCTTCTTTGACTGAATCATATATCATATGTTTATATCATCTACCTTATATCATATGTAAATCATCTACAGATACCAAAACCACTCTCTCTTTGTTCAGAATTCGTAAAGCATCTACTTATCAATAGTTTTCCATTACAAGTCTCATCTACTTAAGATTTCTAATGAAATCAATCCCAACAATGAAAAAGGTAAGAGATGAACAATGACACATCAGAATTCTTTGTGCTGAATCAATGAACACACCTACAATTTGCCTAATTCCACAATAGAAAGCCATAATTCAACAATAAACGCCTAATTTCGTCAACACGATTGGGGAAGAAGAAGAAGAAAAAATTGGTGAAAGAGATTGATTTATACCAGTTTGAAGATCGAAAATAGGTGAAGATTTCTCCATCGCCGGCAGATCTCTCCGTCGCCGGCAGATTTCTCCGTCGCCGGCAGCTCTCTCCGTCGCCGGCAGCTATCACGTGAAATCGTCTCCGTCGCCTTATCGTGGATCGTGGAATGCTTTCTTTTCCTTTTTGTTTATTAATTTTTTTAAAAAGAGTGCTATTTTTGTCAAATAAACTAAGAGATGCTATTTTTGTCACAAAAACTTCATTTAGGGCTATTGGAGACCATTTCTCATGAAACAATTGATAAGCAGAAAGAACAAAACTGGATAAGGTGTATATATATGGAATAATCATAAAACGTTAAATTTTTTTAGTTATGTAATGTTAAAAGTTTTAACAACTCATAGTATATAGTGGAATCATTTTTATAAACGTAAGAAAAACAAATTTGGACTTGACTAATAATATGTCCAAATAGCTAAATGATAATATTAGTGATAAAACGAACTTGATGATTTTTTTGTAGAATAATTATAAAACCCTAAAAAGTTACTTATAATAGATTAATGACGTTTCACTGTTTCTAGTTATATCTTAAATACATAGTAGAATTACTTTTTAAGAACATGAAAATTTAATGAATACTTTGGATAACTAAAAAATTACGGAATCACACTCTTAAAACTTACGTGAGATTTGTTTGTACTATTCATTATCCTTTTAAAAATATTAATTTATTATAATACCAAAGCTAATGTGAAAAGTGTCATGGACTCATGGTCATGGAACACCAAGTTAATTGGGTAATTTTAGATTGTATCTATCGTAATATTGCAAAATGTGTTCAAAATCATATGGAGGTTCGTAGTTGGAATAGTCATCACTATACCACGATATGTTCGTCCAAAGAAAACCACTACTTTAACTACCAATTATAGTGGTTGAGGACATACATGAAGTTCATTTTTTGTCCATATATATCTCTTTAGAAAAAAATCTTTAAAACTGCGAAAAGGCCAAAGATAAACACTATTTAGATTATAAGTTTTCAATGTCGCTTTGGGGCATTAGACATTTTGTTTCAGTTGATCTTGAGGGGTCAATATGATTCGATTAGATCAGAAAAAACATAAGAAAAAGTGAAATAGATTTCAATGTCGAGTAGTCGCGTCAACCCGGTTGATGCTAAAAGTTGGCCACTTTGTCATCTTTGTTAGAAACTTTTTTCTTTCGTCATTTTCCATTAAAAACATAGATATTAAGAAAGACCTAAAGCTGCTTATTGACTTTTCTATTGGGTCACACAAAGATTAAGAGGCCCAATAATGAGACTACACGTGCCGTTGATGAACATGCTTCATCCTTCAAAGAACCCGTGTGATACCATCGCTAACGCGTGGCTTGGACATGCCAAGAAAAAATTATTGGTTAGTTGCACCAGAATGGACACAACTTTTTTTTTTTTTTTTTTTTTTTTTTTTTTTTTTTTTTTTTTTTTTTTTTTTTTTTTTTTTTTTTTTTTTTTTTTTTTTTTTTTTTATGGACACAACTTTTAGTGTCTAAGTGGAAATAACTATACAAATTTAATGTTTATGCATGTGTTGTCTTCATAGTTCATACGATGACTACTTATATAGTTGATGTCTTGATGATTGTATCATACCTATTGCTTAGAATTCATCTTAAATTAAATAATATGTATGTACTAAGTTACTAACACGTAAAAAAAAATGTTTTACGTACAAGATCAGACAGTGTTTGATATAGCATATAGGTTGGATATATTTTTTATTTTCGTAAATTACTTGTATTGATCGATTTGTTTATGTTTTTAGGTTGAATATGAGTATTTTTGCACATATATATATGCGTCGACTTCTGTGCATGTGATTTTGATAAATCATATATACAACGAAACGTCGAAAACGAAGTGATAATGTGATATGTCTCACTAGAATAAGATAGATACGAAGTGATAGACTGATAGGTGATCAGCAAGAATATAGAACCACTCGTGTAAACGACATGACACGACACGACTCAAATATTGCATGATATTACTTTTTCTGTTCTTTTGTAGGATGTTCTTTTTCTTGGTTAATTTTTCTATATGATGTTTTAGAAAGATTTTTGTTTTATTTTTCTTATAGAAACCTTCAATTTTTTACGATGTATTATCATATTGTATCTTGCAGTTTTTTTTCTTTCACTTTAACAAAAAAAAAACGAGATTGCAGTTTTTGTAATTACTGATTGAACTTTTATTAGTTACATACTAAGTTATATATTTTTTTAGCACAAAAATAAACCAATCTTTAAAACTTACAGTCATTTTTTTTTAGCCAAAACATCTTTAAAGTTACCGTAACAAAAAAAATTCTTGTATAAACCATGTATGCAATCATCCTCTCACGAAGAGTTATATTTAAACCTCGTATGATTGATTCTACATTTTATCTACAATATTTTCTACCAAATTTCGAGGAGGAAAATATTCTTCTTTTTACTTACGTTTTAACTTTTATAGCTGCGCGCAGTTTTACTTTTCTTAATTTTTTTTTACTGGTAAATACAAAATTTATTAAAAACTTTGGGATATGTATGGGTCTATAGATCCAGAACTTTCGAGTTATAAAACCAGATATATTTATGCCTACTGATCATGATTGAATGGTAAATAATTATGTAAATATATACAACATTTTCCCTAAGGCCATCCAATTTCTTTTAATTTCTATATTTTAATTTTTCAAGGTTCAAGACTGTCACCATCTGAATCTAGTCCATGAAAATCTTGATGAAAACATTAATTTTTATAAAAATAATAAATATCGATTCTGAAATAATAAACAGTTAACAAGTGTCGTCAATAGCTCAATCGGTAAAAACATTGAAACAAAGCCTAAAGTCGTAGGTTCGAATGACGTTTGGGCCTAAATCCATAACTTTTTTAAAAAAAATAGAAATTAAATAGCAAACAGTAAAAATAAAACATTTTTTCTTTTAGATTCTGAAATCTTAAGACTATAAATATTAAGTCATGAATATCAAACCATTTTCTCTGTCAAAGTATTGGACCATTTTCTAAAGTGTATACATACATATAGTTGGCAGAACTTTACAGGACTATAACATATTTTATAATGATTACTTAGTAGTTGACATAATAAAAAATGATTATTTTGTAAAATATACGAAAGTTATGGGAAATCTTTAAATTGGATCCGTCGAATGTGCATCAACAGTGAGGATGGCAACATCCTGTCGCATAGTACCTCAACTTGGTCACCTCTCATTATGAGCGCCAAACCAAACTACACCAAAGTAAAACTTATTTTGGGTTAAATGAAGTAAAGTTAATTTTACAAATTAAAAACACACAAAAAATAAAATAAAATCTTCTAATATTGTTTTCAAACATAGATATCGGGAAACCTTTGTTTTAGTCAAACATTACAACAAATGCCATTGAGTTAGAGAACAAAAAATTAGTCTCATTAACGGTATATAAAAAATTAATTTAGTTTTCACGGATTAATTTTTTTTATTTTATTATTTCGTTAATATCACTAATTTTAGAAATATTAAACATGTCTGATCAAATTAATTTAACTAAAATTGTTTGAAAAAAAATTATCTCTGTATATACCACGGGTCAAATCTTAATTAACTTATATCGAATGAAAACTCATTTAACAAAGATATATAAAACTTCAAACATCAATCTGTTACAAGGAAATGTACAAAATTAAAGTATCATGACAAGTTCCATATATATTCGATAGCAAATGACACATCAACTTTGACGCATTCAAATGCAAGTAGATATAATTATGCATGTTTGTCCATAAGTATCATTCTAACTAGTAGTTCGTGACAAAAAGAAATGACTATGCAAATAGATACGAAGAATAGTGATAATTTATGGTCAATTATGTAGCCACTAAAATCTTCTATAATGCATAAAGCTACAATTCTCTTATCGTTCCTACCTACAATTCTTGGGAACCGCAAAATATTATTGGAAAAGTCCTTGTGTACAAGATAATTAATATATACAATTTTATATCTAACCATATAACTATAAATTAAAGGTATCAAAAAGTATTTCTGTATTGTCATATGTCTTTATATATTTAGGCTAAATGAGAGAGGCTTCTTTAATGTAGTTGTAGCTTAGAAGGATTATAATTGTTATTAGCTTCTGTCCACAAGAGCTTGATGAATGATGTTAGGGATTGACCAGCGTTTATTATTGAAAAGCAAATCATTCTTTGCTTTCCATATTCTCTATCCGATGTTGGTGTACAAATGCCTCTTGGCTCAACCATGACAACAAGATTGGAATAGGCTGGACACTACATGATTCACTTAGACGATATATCCTTAAGGGTAGAGCATCAATGGAGGCCACTAATTCAGTATTAAAGGTAGAAGCTTTACTCCAAATGAAGCGTCTCAATTATCAAAATGTGACACTTTGTGGAAACTCTCTCTCTCCCTATATGGTGATTTGGAGAAGAATACACAACAACAGCTTCATGTAATGGGACCTCAGGAGATTCAGGGATGTTTGCAAGATATTATCACGTTGGCTCATGACTCTTATAGATTCAAGTTTATCAATAAGAAAGTTAACCAACTAGCAGATACGCTAGCTCGCAATGTTAGAATCAATAATTCTCCTCTTGTCGTTTATTAGATTCTCTAATCATGTGTCTATATGTAATAACGAGCTTGTAACATATGTACCTTACTTTCTATCTAATGGAATATTTGGCCAACAAAAAAAAATAAAAAATAGGAAAAAAGGTTCACTTGCCCAAATTTTCATGAATTGTTGGCCTAGAGTACTTTTAAATAAAATGACTAATTGATTAAGAGTATGATTCGTTTAGGAGAATACTCAAGATACTATGGTGTAGAGTATTTTAGAAAAATAATTATATATTTTTAAATCAGGTAAGTTGTTTTAATAGGTGGAGGTAAAATTATATAATTTTATTCTCATGATTAAACATTTCACATTTGATATTATGAGCTTGAATGGTATGTGGCTATTTTTTTTATGTCTTCAAACCATGATTCAGTCGGGTACATACCATTCACAAAATCTTGGTAGGAATGACAAAACGTTATAAATGATAAGTGATTTTTCAATTCATTTTGCATGTGAATTATATTTAAATTAGAGAAAGTTCATTGGCTTATTAAATACTAGTAGGTTTGGACGTTTTGAAAAAATATATTTTTTGATCAGCTTAAATTTTTTATGCATTATGCTATTTTATAATTTAATTATTCTTTTATTTAGCTATTAATCTGACATACAGATCAAACTTCAAGTATTTTTTTCTAATAAAACATAAATTTTATAAATAGCGTGTTATATATATGCATAAATTATCTCATGACAAGATGACATACAATAATTTTTTATTAATAACACTACATTTGAGAAATAGTACATAGTATGCAAGGAAATGAAACGTACTTTCGTCAAGTTGAGTCTAAATTAGTACAATAGAATATGTTAACATGCTGGGAGTTAAAAAGAAATCGAAAGTATATTTATTTTTTTTATGTTATGGAGCCCACAAATCTGCCAATAAATAAACCATCTCTCCAAAAACTTCATTTCACCTGAGAAACTTAAGAATAATCCCAAAAAAAAAAAAAGACTCACCTTTCATTTTCTTTTCTTGTAAACCTCATAGTGTCGACATGGGTTATTGCCAAGACGACCAACTCGTAAACAAGATCTGTGATCTATACGAAAAGATCTCGAAGCTCGAGACGCTAAAGCCTTGTACAGATGTCGACACTCTCTTCAAGCAGCTCGTGTCCACATGCATACCACCAAACCCTAACATCGACGTCACCAAAATGTCTGAAAACATCCAAGAGATGAGATCAAACCTCATCAAAATCTGTGGTGAAGCTGAAGGTTACTTAGAGCATCACTTTTCTTCAATCCTAACTTCTTTTGAAGACAACCCACTTCATCATTTGAATCTTTTTCCTTATTACAACAACTATCTCAAACTAAGCAAGCTCGAGTTCGATCTCCTCGAACAGAACCTTAACGGTTCAGTTCCAAAGACTGTAGCTTTCATTGGCTCTGGTCCTCTTCCTCTTACTTCCGTCGTTCTTGCCTCTTCCCATCTTAAAGACTCGGTCTTTCACAACTTTGACATCGACCCATCAGCGAATTCGGTAGCAGCTCGTTTGGTTTCTTCTGATCCTGATCTTTCTCAACGTATGTTTTTCCATACCGTTGATGTAATGGATGTAACCGAGAGCTTAAAGGGCTTCGACGTTGTGTTCTTGGCTGCTCTTGTTGGGATGGATAAAAAAGAGAAGGTTAAAGTAATCGAGCATCTTGAGAAACACATGTCTCCTGGTGCTTTACTCATGTTGAGAAGTGCTCATGGACCTAGAGCGTTTCTCTATCCCATCGTCGAGCCTTGTGATCTCCAAGGTTTCGAAGTTTTATCGGTTTATCACCCAACCGATGAAGTTATCAACTCCATCGTAATCACAAGGAAGCTCGGTGGAGATGGTAATGGTGTTGTTCATGATCATATAGATCAAGCTTCGGATCTCGCGTGTAACTGTTCCACGATCCACGTGATTATGAACAAGAAGAAGAGCATTATCGAGGAGTTCGCAGGCGCTAATGAAGAACAACTTACTTAGAAAATTGCTGTTTGATTGCAGTGTTGTTGATCTATCTATGATGTCTTTTTTTTTTAATTACGAAAGTGTTGGCTGTTTTTGCTACAGTCCTGTTCTTGTCTTTGTCTTCTTTGTTCTGTTTCCTAGCATCTGATTTGAAATTGACAATGACCACTTCTTTTTGGTTGGATTCTCCAATGTCTATTGCAATTTGCAAGGGGTGGTCAAGCAGATTCTATGAGACAGAACCGATTATTCTTGTCGGAATAAAACAAAGATAAACATAATAAAGATCCCATTACGATAACGATACGATTGGTTTTCTGGTTCTGATCTAAGAGCAGACTTTTGTGAGATTATATCCTAAAGTAGAAAGATCCGATTCTTAAGAACATGATTCTTAAATTCTCATGTCTTCTATGAAAATAGAAGAGCCATTGTTTCTATTCTAAGTTCTAATCATCGCAGAAGCAAAAATTGGATTCTGATTCTAAAACCTATAAATAGAACTCTCCTAATATGCAACACAGCAACAATACACATTAGATGAACTGAAAACTGACGATAGCTTTTCCTTAGTTATATTAGTTGACAGCTTTCAGGTAAACCAAAACAAAAAAAAACCCGAGCATGCACGCGCAACAGATCACGGTTTTTATATTCTACGTTTTTCCGGTTAATATATGAACAAAACCAGAACCAGTATCTTTCTGCACCGCAAACAAAAAATGTTTCATGATCATTGAGAAATGCTTACTGGCCTACTGGGTGTGCAAAATCTTCACCATGTACGCTGCTAAAAAGAGCCATCTCCTAAGTTACTGTTTGAGGCAGTATCTTGACCTCAGTTTGTCTAAGAGCTCTGCATACTCCATTGGAGTTGCTTTATTGCAGAAAACATCTTCCCATAGCTTCAGAAGCTCTGTTCCGAAAAGAAATCAATTATCACAACCACATTCTGATGTAAGGTCAATTACAAAACATGTAAGGTCATATTTAAGATCATTGACATGACATGAAGCAGATAAAGGGAGTACCATTTTTCTCGATTGAGGTAAGGCACATGATGAGCATGTTGAATCTAGGAACCTTTGTTAGGTTCTCAATGTATTTAACAGCCAAATCCATGTCTTCACTGCAACATGCAAAAGAAACTATAAGCTCCAAGTTATTAACAGAGTCTCTGGTGAGCCCAAAATACAAATGTTCCGTTTACTTACGTGAAAAATGAGGCTACACATTTTATTATGTCAACCAGTACCGGAGAAGTCAAGGCGTTCTTGAAAATCTGTGGTAAAGAGCTCGGAGACATGACCTAATACATTTACAAAGCTTGTGAGCTGCACTGTTATTTGGAGATTGAATAAATAAGTTTTTGCAGGTGGTATTTCAAACCTTCAACAATTGGGTTTTTAGCGCAAGGTCGCCAGAAAAACTCCGCCAAGAGTTCTCAAATTCGTAAGCAGATTTTGGGGTTTTAATGTTTTTAGAAGCTTCAGACATCGCAAGTGACGCTGCATGAGCAGCAAGCTCTTGTACTGATGGCTTTAGTTCCAGCTTTTTAGAAACTTGGTTTCCCTGTAAAATTAGAATGGGGACAAGTTTTGTAACATCAGAGTAGACTTTTGTTGTACCACATCAACCTTTTTTATAACCACACTTAGACCACCAATACTTACCTGTCCAGAAGGCTGAGTACCATTTCTGTCAGAAGACTTCGCCTCCTTTTCATAACTTTGGACTCTAGGCGTCACTTTCTTGCTGTCTAGATTTTCCGTGATAGCTGGAATTTTCTTGGAACCTTCTTTGCTTTTCTCCTGAAGATGCCACAAAAAAAAAAATTTGCATAACAAGTACCATGAGACAAGCTCTCAAAAATTCCATCTAGGCTAATTAAAGAAAAAGTTTCCATGTGATAATAATATCAGACAAACTTTACTAGTAAAACAATTTCTACACCACTTTTAGATATGCATTTTTGAACTTAAGATATATCAAACAAAATAAACTTTGGCATATACCTCAGGTTCTATATTTTCAATGAGCTTCTTTCCCGAACTTTCCTTGCCACCTGGAATAGGCCGGACAATATCCCTGTTCGTTTTGGCCCCTAGGGTCACCGGCTTCAAAGTCTCTGTATTTGGCTTTTGTATTTTCTTATCTAAACCTGATGTTTTGAGTAATTCTTGTGCAGTGCTTTGCATTGCTCCAGTGGCTTTCTCAATGATTTCCTGCTCAAAATTCAAAATGTTAACTATTTGTGAAGCATATTAAATTAATCTGGCACAGATGCGGCAAAGAAGCATATGAAAATATTACTTTCTCGAGCAAAGATTTGATGTCGACATATTGCTTCTTAAGTTCCTGGCTCTCAGGCTCCAATCTTAAAGCAAACTCAGCATCTGCGATTAATTTTAATCGCCTTACATATGCAGCAACATTTAATAAAGAAACTGCATGTATCATAAGATAACAGAATGAAAGAATATATGAGTGTGTGGGATACCTTCCTTGGCTTCTTTAATCATGCCGAGTTCTTTTCTGGCTGTTGCTCGGCGTGAGTATGCTTTTATATATCGATCATCCAGATTTAAGGCTTCTGTGCAGTCTACCTCCGCTTCTCGATATCTAATGTAAAGACACGTTTACAAAGGAAAAAATGTTTAGAGGTGATCAGGTTATGGAAGCCAAGCGGACACTCAAGCGTGACAATCATGAATGAATAAAAATATGTAAAAAGACATAGGACTACTAACCTTTTGATCTTAAGATAAGCCATTGCTCGATTTGCATAAGACACTGCGTTTGGCGATAAAGCAATGCTCCGAGAGTAACAATCAATCGCCTCATTAAACTTCTTCTGCTTAAAAAACTCATTCCCCTGTATTTAGAGTAAGATCCATTATGACAATATCATCGACAGAATATCACATAATAAAAAAACCAAAGCTTGAAGAAAAGAAGTACCTGCTCCTTCTCTGAATTAGAATCCAAGAGACTTTCTCCGATCAAACTACTCGACAAATCACTAACGGAACGATAGTTTTTTACAAAATCATATTGCCCTGAACCACTTGCTCTGAAATTCTCACTACTCTGAAAGTTCAAAACAAGTAATCACAACAAGGGATACAAAGACAAGGTATCAAGTTTACAAATGAGAGTAGAAGAACGAACCGGATTCGATGAAATAGCGCGTTGCTGCTTGATTTTCTTGTCCTTATCCTTCAGTGAAAGTTCCCAATCCTGCAAGTCATTCAAAAATCCCTGGAAACATTCGAATCCAAACGATGCAAGTAAAAATCTAATTCGTTCATAATCAATTTTACTACAGTTCGTTCGACTAATAATCTCCATGAAATCTAGATAACTTAGCGGAAATAAGTAGCACGAGTCGTTCTCGAGTAAACAGAGATTTTAGCTAGAGGCGATTCATGTAAGAAAGATGAATCGAGTAAAAATGGTTACCTGAGTTTGATCGCGGCCGTGTTTGTTCGGTGACCTAGACATACTGAGAGATTCTCCGGCGAGAAAAAACAGTCGACGAGAATGAGCGAAGACGATTCTAGAAGAAGAAGACTGAGAGAGAGTTCAATTTTGAATACTATTGGACTTGGGCTTTTTGATATTTGGGTTAATTCGGGTCAGGTCATGTCTATAACCGGGTATAATTGATAATATTGGGTCATTGGGTTGGGTGAGTTCGGGTGGGGCGGGTCAGATTTATAACCGAGATAAACTGGTAAAATTGATATTTGAGTGAGTTGGGTCAGGTCTATAACCGGGATAAACCGATAAAAATTGATATTTGGGTAAGTTCGGGTCAGGTTTATAACCGAGATAAACCGATAAAATTGATACTTGTGTGAGAGCGAGTCAGGTCGGGTCGGGTCAGGTGTATAACCGGATTAAACCGATAAGATTGATATTAGAGTGAAATCAGTCGGGTCGGGTCATTATAATTGGGTGTTTGGGTGGGGTCGGATCAGATCCATAACCGAGATAAAACGGTAAAATTGATATTTGGGTGTGTTCGGGTCAGGTCTATAACCGGGTTAAACCGATAAAATTGATATTTGTGTTTAAAGTGAGTCAGGTCGGGTCAGGTGTATAACCGGGATTAAACCGATAAAATTGATATTCGTGTGAGATCAGTCGGGTCGGGTCAATAACCAGGTTAAACCGGTAAAGACCGGGTCAGACCCGAATCAGTATGTTTCTTGATCAAAAGGAAATCGCAGAAGTCTCTTTAGTGAGATACACAAAACCAAAAACATCAGATCTTGAAGAAGAAGAAGAAGAACCTAAAGCTTACTACGAATTTTTTCGAGAAGATGACTGTAAGTCAGAACAATATCAAATCTTCAGTTCTTATTACTATGTATGCTTTTGATTCTTATGGGTCTGATTTCGTTTCCTGATTTTGATTTTGTCCCTTTTTTGTTCTTCGTCTGAGCAGTTCACTGTTCCGATTGATAACGGAGATTCTGTGAGGATCGCAGAAGAAGAATCACAAAGAACTCTGTATAAATCTCTTTCTATTATGCTTATGTAGGGTTTTCGATTTTGAGAAAATTTGGGATTCGATTTTGAATTTTTAGGGTTTTATATTGGAATTTTTGGTAGGTACCCATATGTTACTGGAACTTCAATTGTTGCAATCAAGTACAAAGATGGGGTTTTGATGGCTTCTGATATGGGAGGTATGTTTCTTCTCTTAGTATCAGCTCGTTCATTGTTGCATTTCACTGTGTTTGTGGGTCATTAGCTCTTTAATCCCTTGCTTATTTGGTGAAGTAATTGAATTTAGTCTAGGTTTCATTTTTTCTTAGCAGTATGCCCAAGTTTTTGCAATGTATGTTTAGATTTTCCATCTGTTATGAGCTTGATTGCTTGCATCGTTTGCTTTACCTCTCTGGGTATTTGTTTGGTTAAATCTGATTCTTTTTTCTGTGAGAGATCATAACAAATGCGCATGAATCCTTCAAATTTCATTTCTTTAGTGTCTTTTCTGCTACATTTTTAAGCACGGTTAGTTTCTTTTGGTCAAATTTGACTTTTGCATCGTTTTAGATGAGTCAAGGAATTAGGTTCAAACACTATTATGCAGAAAAGGTTTTGTTCTAACTATTAGCTGCTTGATTGATAATCATATGTATTTCTAGCTAAACATACAACTGCTTTTCTTTTGTGAGATTAGTTTCACATTCCCCTTGCGTTTGTTTTCCTAGCGACATAATCTTTACAATATATATTGTTCCAGTTCTTTGGTTGTTCCTACTTCTTCTCTCTATTATTTTAAGATTTAAGGTAAACTAAGATCTTAGGCTTCTTTTATGACATAACCAGCGAATTATGTTGAAAAGTCTTGAATGTTTCAGTTTCCTCTGTGCTATCCATTGTTAATTAGGTCAAGAGATGACAACTGAGAATAAACGTTATAACCATCAACCACTACTTAGCTATATTTATTGAAATAGTTTGATTTCTCATATTTTAACACGAACTCACAATGTGTAAGAACTGTCATTTGTCTGTACGATTAATGAGTATGATTGTTTATTTATGTAGCTTGTATCATTTCTTAAGTTCTAATTGTGTGATCCTGGTTTCCTGTGAATTTCTGCCCCCGAGGAATGATGATATTGTGGTTTCAACTCACTTTCAAAATTTTGCAAATATGTAGGTTCATATGGATCAACCTTAAGATACAAGAACATTGAGAGAGTGAAGGCTATTGGTAAGCATTCTCTTCTTGGTGCCAGCGGAGAAATCAGTGACTTTCAGGAGATTCTCCGTTATCTCGATGAGCTCACGTAAGAATCCGTTTGGTTTAACGTTTTTATTTTAATCTTTCCTTGTCAATTCTCAAGCCTCACAAGCCCTTGGTCTTACACAGCCTGAATGATAACATGTGGGATGATGGTAATTCTTTGGGACCAAAAGAGATTCACAACTATCTGACCCGTGTGATGTACAACCGTCGCAACAAGTTAAACCCTCTGTGGAACACTCTTGTCCTTGGAGGCGTCAAAAACGGGAAGAGTTACCTTGGAATGGTACGTCTCAAACTTTCCATTCCCATATATATTTTCCTTTTGAATGTAACTATTGATTTGGATCCATTGCTTCTCTCTAGGTGTCAATGATTGGTGTTAGTTTTGAGGACGATCATGTCGCCACTGGATTTGGAAACCACCTCGCTAGGCCAATTCTTCGTGATGAGTGGCATGCAGACCTGAGTTTTGAAGACGGTGTCAAGCTCCTTGAGAAATGTATGCGTGTGCTTCTTTACCGTGACAGATCTGCTATTAACAAGCTTCAGGTTTGTCTCTAATAACAAGTTTTGTTTACCGTTATCCTATCTCATGAACAAGAACATAATCTTCATTTAGTTTGGATGATCTTCTTCTTATGGAGTGTAATAAGTAATAACAGAAAAAATGAAAACTGTGCAGATAGCGAAGATCACGGAAGAAGGCGTGACTGTCTCACAGCCATACTCATTGAAGACATTCTGGGAATTCTCGTCATTCCACAACCCAACTGCTGGTGCTGAAGGCTCCTGGTAAGAAGCCAAGCAACCACATAATGTCTGGAGATCTTTCAAGGAACCTTTTTTAATTTTATGTGATGTTGTTAAACACTTTATACTGTAGTTGGTTTACTATTAAACATGGTGGTTTCTTCATGACATTCCAGAGTTTAGATCAATGAGGATTTATAAAAAGTTCTGGATATCTTTGGGTAGTTGAATCTTAGAACTCTTCGTTTGATGTTGTTAGATGGCACAGCACATGTTTTCCTTTCTTTGGAGGTTTCCTCTATTCTTCCTCTTCCAATTTCAGTTATTGTCTTTTTTTTCTTCTTATCGACAGCCGTATGCTTTCATAGCTCCGGCGTTGATTCTGCTATGGTTAGTCTTCGTTTTTTTAGATGTTCGGTGGTTTTGTTCCTCATCCGGCCAATTTGATTTGTTGGCTTTCTTCATTGGGTTCGGATATGGAGATGTTTTGGCTACGGTCCTTCAAGCCATATCTCTGTAATTAAATTCGCCATGTCTTGTTGACAAGATCAGTTTGTTATGCTTGTCGGATTTTGGCTTGAAATCGGGTTTGCTATTGTTTGTGATTTTACCTCGTTTTCTTACTCTTGTTTTTCCCGGAGATTTTCATGGCTTTTTATCTAAATTCGTCCCACCACCATCCACAATCAGTTAAGTGTTTGTTGTATTGGTTGGGCGGCTTTTAAAGTTTGATCAACTCGAGTCAATTCTCAAATCTGGGCGAGATCTAATTTGTTTTTTCGACTCTTTTTAACTGTATCTTCGTCGATTTCATTTCGATTTGGACGGTTTCTATATCCTCATATGAGGTCCCATTTTGCAAATCTTGTGAAGTCATATTTTTTTAGTTTCTTTTTTTTTTTGGTTAAAAAATTTTGGGTTCTTAGGTCTTCAAAAATCAAGTAATGGCAAGTAATCCATAAACCTTTGTTCATTGTTGATCGTTCTCCATCGCTTTTTGGTCTTGTTTCTCGCTTTTCTCATTTTAAGTGATGTTTAAAATTTTTGCACAAAATTTCATAATTTAATAAATCATCTATTGAAACCTTCTCTCTCATTATTTTATTAATCAAGATTATTTCTGTAAATTCTTAACAAGTAAAATATTAACAACTCCATTTCGTGATATGCACTATTCATTTAATAACTGAATCCAAATTCTAATGCAAAGTAAAAGGCCAATCCATCAGGTTATTCTCCTCTAGTCAAATTACTTTTCAATAGTTACAAGATTTATTAAGACTCATACGGTGTATAGTTTTTGAATCAATTGAACTTGTGAACTTAACTAGTATTTCTTAAAATTTCCCATGTTTTATGTGTTTTAAAAAGAAAAACAATAATTAAGTGAAATTTTATAGTTATATTAAAATTCCAATAATTATTTAGATTAAAATTCTGATAGCCATGTGTTTATTTAAAAAATGTATAATTTTTCTAAAATTAATTTCTGCTATTATTAAAATGTTATCATCTTTGATCAAAAAATTACAAAAAATTTATATTTAATTTCTTATATCCATATTCACGTGCATTTATACACATGCCAAAATGGGGTTAAAATCAAAGAATTTACTGTGATAAACGATACGCGTAATGACATTAATACCTACAACTTTTTTTAGGGTAAATTATTAATTCATTCAAAAGCTTTAAAATTTACCAAAAATCTGTTTTTATAATACGAAATTCAGTTGAGCTCTTCTTACAATACAAAATAATAACAATCGAAAAATGGAACGTGGAAAGAGGGTGATGCAGCCTGAAGCCGATTTTGATTTAAATATGGTACCGCCTGAAGCCGCTTTCGATCTAAACATGGAACTGCCCAAAGCCGATTCCGATCTAACAATTAAATCAATGGATGAAAAAGAAGATCGCATAATAACGATGGAGGAGAAAACTAGGATTTGCGAGATAGAAGCCGGACTTGATCATGTGATGGTAACATCGAAAAAAGAAAGAGAGCGTAAGAAGGTGATATTGGTTATTTTGTATTCTTGGCAAATAAAATAAAAATATCATACTGTATTTTTTGTTTTGTTTTCTAGAATTACAACACAAACATTTAAACTCTGAAAATACAATCAAAACTAGGTGTAGAGAAAAGGCTCATAAAAGTTTAGGAAGAGGTTCTAAATGGTTTAGGAATCCATTCCAACTAGTATGTAAAAGTTGGGTTTATGGTGTTTTAGGGTATTTTATTTTATTATAGTTTATGAATATATTTTACATAGATTACAATTCATTAATTAATTTTATGTGAATTTAATTAGGAGTTGAAGAAGAAGCTGATAGAGTACATTGAAGAATACGATATCCCTATTGAAACCAAAAAAGTGGAGAAAATTGAAGATCCAAACATCTTGTGTGAATCTATAATATTTCTGAAAGAATTGATGAATATGGATCCGAAGGTTGCCTCAGCTCAATCGGCGTTCTCAAATGATAAGAAGAATTAGTAATATACGATAATGGTGATCATCATTGTCATTATAATGAATCATATTTGATCAATTTGCTGTTTGTTTCTTTCTCCAAAATTTTCATGAACAATATCAGATTTAATAATTGAAGAAATTATTGTGATATTATATCCATTGGATTTTGATAATCAATATAAGGCTTTTTTATATGAAAATAATCAATATCTTGAAACAAGAAAAAAAAAATCAGATTCTTTTAAAAATTAAAGGAAGTTAAAAATTGACAAAATATTTTAGAGAACTAACATTGTTTTTATATATATATTTTTTTTTACGTGTCGTAACTGGAAAAAAGACATTTTTCGACCCCAACAATCTGTAAAGTGTTGTTTTTTTTTTCCGACTTGTACTAACGTCTAGTGCTAATTTCTACACAAACACTTTAAGAATTCAAACTACATAGTCCAAATCTCAATTTTGTGCGTAATTTTAGAGTCATCGTTAATCTTAGTTCTTAGATGACATGTGTGTAACAAATTGGCAATTCTACTTTGTAAAATTACTTCATATGAACTCATTACGTTTAAATTTTTTTAAAATTTTCATTTCCATAATGTTTAAATAACAAATACAAAAAGCCAAAACATATATTGCTTGTATAGTTGTTAACTTGTTATGTTACCACTACCTCTCTCTTTTTTCTCTCTCAAGTTTACAACTACCTCTCAAGTTTTTCAACTTGTATAATATATTTTGTTAGCAACAGAAAAATTATCCTTTTGGGACTTTAGAGACACTTGAGATGCGAGGAGACTGCATTGTTGTAATGGGCCGATTTATGACAAAAGAAGCGAAACATTAGGCCCAGTAGATCGATATATACGTATACCTGTTTAGCGGTCGTAAATCGCTAACGTTAACCAAGTAGGCGTAGATTAGTCTTAACCTACGCCGTTTTGTTTCTTTGGCTTCCGAGGACCGCACAAGAGTGAAGAAGACTTGACGGTGAAGTTCCACAGCTTCTTCATCAACTCCAATTACAACACGTTGCTCAAAGTTCGATCCTTTGAATCTAAAACAGGTTTAATCAACTTCTTAATTCAAGTTCTTAGCTTTTGTCTTTCTTGTGAAATTGTCTTCATCGAATTGAATAAACTAGGTAACAATTTCGAAACCCAGATCCTTGATTTCAGATTCTTGTAACTAATCCTCTACATGCTTGTTTCTTAGTGTATGAACTTGAATTGATAGCAAATTTAGATAAGCCCTTGTCTTATTTTGTTGTTGTGGATAGTCTGATTTCATCATCTGATGCTGAGTAATATATCTTAGGGACTAAAGTATGTAAAGCTTTGATTTTTGAGTCAAGCAAGGTCAATTATGGAAAGTCTTGGAGGTATTGGATTCAGTAATACTAACAGTGCAACAAAGAAGAAGAGAAGCACCACATTGCGTCGGCCTTGGAATGAGCGACAGTTACAGGATTCTTCGTCATTGCCATCCACACCAATCGCTGACAATGTAAGAAACCAAAAAAATTTCAATCTTGTTGTAAAATATCATCTCTTTTGCTTATGTTAGCATAGTTTTCTCGGTAGGTATCGCCTTCATACTTCTTTAGTATACTATGTGGGATAGTCACTTTTCCTTGGCGGCTGTTAAAGTTTCTGCCTTTATTCTATATATCAAAAGCAATAACACTTTGGATCATAGTGAACTTTCTGGTCCCTTCATACATTGGATCTTTATATGTCTACTACTGTTCTATGCGTGAATTGTGTTAACTGATGTCGAAATTGGCTTTGTGTTTGGAGAATAGTTTTCCGGCTAATTATTGATTGTCTTCATACTTCTTTAGTATTTATGTAGAATAGTCACTTTTACTCTACTGCCGTATTAGTTTTTGCCTTTATGTATATATCCATATCAGTAACACTTTGGATCATTGTGAACTTTCTGATCCCTTTGTACCGTGGATATTTATGTGTCTAGTACTATTATGTGCGTGATTTTTCTTAACTGATATGTGTAGAAATTGGCTTTTGTGTTTGTAGAATGAGAATAAGATAGAAGAGAGGGAAGCAGTGGAGTCGGATGAAGGTTCAACGAATGGTTCGTTTCAAGGAAGTAACCAAGTAAGGCAAGGTGGAGGCCACAGCACTGCATCTACTGAAGGATTTCTTGTCCCTTGTAAAAGAAAAGACTCAATTGACACAACAGAACGTCGAGCTAGTTTTGATGAGCATACCATCAAGAAGGTTAAACTCAAACTCGGTGGTTCGCCAAAAACTATAAATGTATTATCTGCATCTGATGGTGCTTCTGATATTGGGTTGTGTTCGACAAAGTCGTCCCATGCATCAGATGATGTTTTGGGGATTGGGCAGACTAACCAGGTAGTAAATCCTTTCTTAAATGCTAAATGTTTCTCGATTTCTTAATGGAGTATGTGCTGGTGATTGCCTGAGATTTTCAGTCTTTCTGATGAATTTCGACTACGGACTACTACAGTTCTAACTTCTTGTTGTCTACTGTGACCACTTACTTACAGGAGATTTCAAACGAGAGATCCACTAAAGAAAGAGGGACACCGTGGGATACTGCAAGCAAAGCAGATTCATGTAATGATACGCGAGTTAGCAAAACGAATACAAATCCGATTCGTAAAAGCAATCGGATTTCTAAACGACGTGTTCTGGATGAGGAACTTGATAGTCTTGATGATGATGACGAAGAAATTCAGTTTCTCAGAAGGATGAAAATGGCTAAAGTTGTGGCTGTGGAAGAAGATGTTGATGATGATGAAGAAAGGAGCAGAAAACATAAAAAGCTTTCCAAGGTGATGAAACAAATTGTAGAATTCCCACGTGGTGTAGGAACATCAGAAAAGTCAGCCAAGAAGGATAAGATGGGAAAAGCATTTGACGATGCTGATTATGTCAAGGATGATGATGATGATGAAGAAGAAGAGGCTGTTTCAGATGTTGAGTTAGAAAATAAGAGCGTGAAAACTAGAAGAAAAGGAGCTGAAGAAAGTCAGAGTGAAGTTAAGACAGAAATGACTGTGACTACTCGTCGACGTTCTGGACATAGTGGAAACCTCATCGAGTTTCCTCGTGGCCTACCTCCAGCTCCACCTAGAAGTAAGCTTGATGAATATCTAATTCTGCTCATTTTTGTTATTAGATATAGAGGCTATCACTAAAAGCCAAATCTTGAATTTTTAGTTGGGTACTTGCAATGTTGCGCTCGCATTAGATTTTTGACTCAATGTCAGGTGTAGCTGCTCTGGTTGTGACATTAGTTTAGTGACCTACATAGTTGCTCAATTGATGTTCCAGTCGAGGTTCTTATCAAATTGTTCTCGGACTTAAAGTTGTTTGCTTGTTTTGTTTGTTTACAGAGCGAAAAGAAAATGGATTAGAGGTTGATCAGCAACTAAAGAAAGCTGAGGCTGCCCAGAGGCGTAAATTGCAAGTCGAAAAGGCAGCAAGAGAATCAGAGGTTTGGTCCTGTTTTTCTTTTTCAGTGGAATGAAATATATGACGAGCATGCTTACATAATCTTTTTCACATCGGTAGGCTGAGGCAATCAGGAAGATTCTGGGCCAAGACTCTAGCAGAAAGAAAAAGGAAGATAAGATAAAGAAACGCCAAGAAGACAAGGCCAAGGTATAAACTGCAATGATACTCTCGAAAGATCATTCCTATTGTTCCTTCTCAGTTGGTTTCATGGCTGTATAACCAATTTCTGCTGCTGTTGAATGAAAGCGGCTTATGTGAGATCCTTTCTTTCAATCTTACGATTGTTTACAATCTCTTTTATTCAGGAGAAGGCTGCAGACTCGATTGCCCGTAGATCAGACACAGTGAAGTGGGTGATGGGTCCTTCAGGAACCATCGTAACCTTCCCAGAAGAACTTGGATTGCCAAGTATATTCAACTCTACACCACACAGGTATGATTTGATGCAAAGACTCATTGCCTCATTTGGTTTAACCGGAATTGACATGGTTCGCCTTGCTAATGAAACAGTTATCCTCCACCGCGAGAAAGATGTGCGGGTCCAGAATGTACAAACCCATACAAATACAGAGATTCAGAGTCAAATCTTCCATTGTGCAGCCTCCGATGCTACAAAGCAATCAAAGGCTAAGTGATGGATATATTGTGATCATACTATTGTATAAAATAATATTTATATCGTTCATGTAAATACTAATAAGAAAGCACTATATCATACTGTTTGTTGTTAAAGAAGAATTGAATGTCTATAAACATAGATGAATATATCATACTGTATTACTGTAACAGTTTTATTTCTAACTTTCGTTTCTTGAATCCAGTTAACCGGACCTAACCAAGTAACCAGTTAGCTACAGTGAAGTCATTATCCTCAGCTGCCGACTTCATGGTCCACGGTTGTTGTAGTCAATGCCAAAAGGTCTGCACCGGAGCCCACTTGTTTGTTCGTAATAATAAGTTTACTTTTCTCATTTCTCTTATCTGTCTCAGAGAAAGTGGTAGAGGAGTTGCCTGCATCACTTACGCATTGCTCTCGTCTTAAGCTTGTTAATATAGAAGGCAATGGAAATCCCAAGACCTTCTTAACATATCTCCCACGAGTGTAACCAATGTAAAACTATCTGGAAGACGGTTTTTGGCAGACGATTGCATCAAAGGTCTTCATAATCTAAAACGCCTTATTCTATTATGCTGCGATAGACTCACGTCATTGCCAGAGCTCCCTGGTTCGCTCAAACATCTATTAGCAAGCAATTGTGAATCACTGGAGAGATTAAGTGGCCCCTTAAACACTCCAAATGCACAGCTTGATTTCACCAACTGCTTCAAATTGGATAGAGAAGCACGACGAGTTCAACAATCGTTTGTTTATGGGTGGGCTATCTTACCTGGAAGAGAAGTACCTGCAGAGTCCGATCACCGAGCCAGAGGAAATTCCTTAACAGTTCCTCATTCTGCTTTCAACAGATTTAAGGTTTGCGTCGTTGCATAGTCTTTGGTGACTCAGTAAAGTTCACTGACATGAAGTTTAGCCTATCCAGTTATTTTAAAAGGGAACATCTTGTTCTATTTGACTCTAGCTTGCCATTTTGCGATCCTTCTGAAGTGAGCAAAAAGATAGTAATTCAATTCAGCGCCAGAGATAAAGATTTCGATATTATTGAATGTGGTATCCAAATCTTGACCAACGGGAGCGACAATAGGGATAAAGATGACCACAAAGATACACATGAATTCGGCAAAGCATCTGGCAATGAAGATGACAATGATAGATCTAAATCTGAATCCGGCGAAGCATCTGACGAAGAAGATGTTGATATAAGAGGCAGTGGATATTTCAAGATCTTCTCAACTCATCTCCCCACGAGTGTAACAAGTGTAGTCGTAGACCTAAGTAATAGTGGTATTGAGAGGATTACAGAGTGCATTAAAGGTCTTCATAATCTACAATACCTTATTCTTACAAAATGCAAAAGACTTGCGTCATTGCCAAAGCTCCCTTGTTCGCTAAAAGGTCTAAGAGCACACGGTTGCAAATCACTAGAGAGGGTAAGTAGCCCCTTAAGCACTCCACATGCAGAGCTCAATTTCACCAAATGCTTCAAATTGGGTCAGCAAGCACGACAAGCGATTATTCAACAATCGTTTGTTGACGGGTGGGCTTTCTTACCTGGAAGAGAAGTACCTGTAGAGTTCGATCACCGAGCCAGAGGAGATTCCTTAACAATTCCTCATTCTGGTTTTAACAGATTTAAGGTTTGCGTCGTGGTTTCACCTAACGAAAACTTATTATGTTTAAAACTGTTGTATCGTTGCATAGTCATCGGCAGCTTAGTAAACCCTACTGACATGACGCTCAACCTATTCGATGGAGTATCCCGTGTCTGCAGACTTCGAACGAAACATCTATTTATATTTCATGCTGACTTGCCATTTATCGATCCATCTGAAGTGAACACAAAAATAACGCTTCAATTCAGCTGCAGACTTCAAGATTTGGCCATTACTGAATGTGGTATCCAGATCTTGCCAGACGAAACCGACTGAAGCAACAGTGAGGAATCTGGCGATAAAGATGATCACAGGGTTACATATGAATCTGGAGAAGCATCTAAGATAAAGAAAACCATGACGATATATCTAAATCTGTATCTGGCGAGGCATTTGACAAAGAAGACCATGAAAAAGGATATAAATCTGAATCTGGAGAAGCGTTCGAAGATAAAGATGAGGGCATTGCCAATGAAGGTGACTACGAATCCGAATCAAGGAAAAGTCCGAAGAAGAGAACGATGACAACTACTAAAACTTTGAAGAAATGGTTAATCTTTTTGCTCCTATTATATCTTTTTAAATTGTTTTGTTTCTCCCGTTTTAGAATGTGGTAATTTCTTTCTAGTAGCAAACGATATATATTGATCAGTAAGTTCATTCATCTGGTGATTAGCTAAGCTTGAATTATTAGTATTTGTTGTCATTTTTATGCCGAAAACGGTAACTACGAATCAGTAACAAAGAACAGAGGAGGTGTTGGGGATTACTATTTTTCTTTAAGAAATGCATTTCAAGAACCTGGACATTGTTCTTGTGCCTTGCTAGCTTCTCCCCTGGAATGTTCTTGACTAACAGGTAAAATATACAAACGCCTTCTAAGGTATTTTAATTGTCTTCTCAACGGTTTCTTATTCTTACATTTTGTATCCAACTTCTTGTTATCTTGATTATAGCTATTGCAAATTTGATCTCAAGTCTATATATGATCTGCAGGATGTATCTCTTTTGCTTTGGTTTTCATATGTGTAGTATGTGCTTTTTAGATCTTTTCATTATGCAGCTTAGAGTGATCATTCGTATTGTCGATTCTCATCTGGTTTCATGACTGTATAAACCATTTTCTGCTGCTTTTGAATGAAAGCATCCATATGATTGTTTACAATCTATTTTATTATGCAAGAGAAAGCTGCTGACACAGCGAAGTGTGTGATGGGTAACCTTCGGAGAAGAACTTGGATTGCCAACTATATTCAACTCTACACCTCACAGAGTATGAATTGAGGTACAACTATGGATTTGATGCCAAGACTCTTTGCTTCATCAAGAAATGCCATTATCTTCCACCGCAGGAGACATGTGCGGTTTCGAATGTACAAACCCATACAAATATACAGAGACTAAGACTCAAATCTTCCATAGCAAACACCGAGGCACGAACGAGAGTCTTGTTGACCCAGTGGAAGAATGTAAATCCTGTAAATACACACAACATTCAAAACACAAGATGAATGAATTTTAGATAACATCTGACAGTTTTCTTAAGTGTATGATTTTGTGCAAGTGATTACCAATGTTAGAGATTTTAGATTCGGACAGATATTAAGAAATTTCGTTACCAGGGCGCCAAAACTAATCTCTACTTCCAAACAGGACATGTTGCAAAATTGAGGTGAAAATGGCATCATCATAAACTCGAAGAACTACTCAAAAAAGGAGATTAAGAATTAGTAAGCAAAAATTCTTGAAAGGCCCTTATCATCTGCAAGGTTCAAATACTTGAGTCTAGGGATATCAATCAAAACCCTCAAAGTTTCATACACAGATTCCTCAGTCAAAACTTCAACCGCAAAATCATGGACACCAAATTTTAAACCAAGTTCTAAATCGTAAAACCTTTTGCATTCTCATCAACCCTTCTAACAATCCTCAAATCTTCAAGAAACACAAACTTACCCAACAATACCCGTTGGAGTCTTAAGAGAATAAACGTGACACAGATAAAGAGCCTTAATGGTATCAATCATTTCCAAACACTTACGCTCCAAAGGACCAAACTCAACTTCAAGATACTTAAGTTTAGGCGTAGCTACAAAATCTATCCAACTAGTGACACAAGATTTGTCATTCTCATCATTCTGGTTACTTAGCTTACACTTTTGCAAGCATATCTTCTCTTCCCTACAGAAATCTAGGAACTTGTCCACAAAACTCACAAAGGCATTGTATTCTGGGAACTAGAAGAGTCCAAATCTAACCTAGGAGTCAAAAGCCAGACACTTTTCCATCTCTTGGACAGAACACAAGTCCTAACAGCTTTTGTCGGAAGATACAATCATACAAGAAGATAATTGCTTGGAATTAAGATTAAACCCTTAGATTAAACTTGAAATTTTACATTCTTATAGTTCTAAAGAAAACACAAAAGCCAGCCACCAGAATACTTATCAAATCTAAGCTCTTTCTCCTCTAATTCTTCTCGCAAGCTGAATATCCTTAGGCATGATAGTAACTCTCTTAGCATGAATAGCACAAAGATTAGTATCTTCAAACAGTCCAACAAGGTAAGCTTCAGCAGCTTCCTGGAGAGCAGCAACAGCACTACTCTGGAAACGGAGATCAGTCTTAAAGTCTTGAGCAATCTCTCTTACAAGCCTTTGGAAAGGAAGTTTACGGATCAGAAGCTCAGTGCTCTTCTGATACTTCCTGATTTCTCTTAGAGCCACTGTTCCAGGTCTGAATCTGTGAGGCTTCTTCACTCCTCCGGTGGCTGGAGCAGATTTCCTCGCTGCTTTTGTTGCTAATTGCTTCCTTGGAGCTTTGCCTCCTGTTGATTTCCTAGCTGTTTGCTTGGTACGAGCCATTGGGTTTAAGAAGAACTGTTTGGTTTTTTCTCTTGAGAAAGTTTGAGATTTGATTTGTGATTTTGATTTGGATGAGGAAGGGGATATTTATAATCTGAAGCGGGAAAATGTTTTTCGCGTTTCTGTTTTCGCGGGAGTGAATCTGAATCGTTTATTTTGTTTTTAATCGACGGATATAAGAGGTTTATGTGATGATCCGTGTGAAATCATAAGAGCCGTCGATGAGTTTAGATCTACGGATGGATTGTATTATTTTCTACTACGATCCGCGTGAAGGTGATTTGACCAATAGCAGCAATTAAAGAATTAAAGGTGATTTCGCAATGGGCCGAAACAAAATTTGATACATGAAGTTAGACCTGGGCTTTCGGTTAACCGTTCGGTTATCGGTTGGGTCCATTCGATTTCGGTTATTTCGGTTTCAAAATTTAGTATCTATTCGGATATTTTGAAATTTCGGTTCGGTTTCGGTTCGGTTCCGTTTTTTTCGGTTTTAAAATTTAGTATCCATTCGGTTATTTTGCTTATGATATTTTTGGATATTTCGGTTATTTTTGAGTATTTTCGGATATTTTTAGATATATTTCGGTTATTTTCGAATATTTTTACTATTTTCAAGTATTTTTGATTATTTGTTCTATAAATAACTAATTATTTTGAAAATATAATTGTATTTCGGGTATTTCGGTTACCCGAAATATTTCGGTTCGGTACCGATTCGGTTACGGTTATTTCGGTTATAGAATTTAGTATCCATTCGGTTATTTTCAAATTTTCGGTTCAGTTCGGTTCGGTTTTTTTTGCTTCGGTTTCGGTTCGGTACATTCGGTTCGGTTTATTTGCCCAGACCTACATGAAGTGCAAAATGTGTTTACGATTTAAGAAGAGGATTTAAGTTTTGTATTTTAAAATTAATATTAAAAAAATGCGATTTAAAAATGTGATTACGAAATAGCTTAATGCAAAATCAGAATCATTGCATCTTTAGTCACTTGTCCTAAAACAAGAGTGGGATCCTCCAGTATCATCCAAAAGCTGTGCCTCTAGAGTTCGACGAAATGAGAAATCTAAAGTCTGATCATTGTTCAAACATAGAAGAAAATACGATTTCACACTTGCTAGATAACCTCGGCAATGCTAGAAGATTCGCTACGATGACAGAATTTTCTTTTTGCATAACGAAACATCTCAAACGAAGAAGAAGCTTCTTGAGGATTACCGAGTTCTCTATAATGTAACTTGCTAGTTCCATTTCGATAGGCTCTCCGCAGAATACGCTTTTTATCTCTACCACCTCGAGCGATGTTAGCAAACACTGAGGCACGAATGAGAGTCTCGTTTGATTCACATTGCAAGATTGTAAATCCTGTAACACAAACAACATTCAAAACATGAGATGAGTGAATATTTTAGATTTTTTAATAAAGTTTTTGTGCAAATCATTACCAAGATTAGGGATCTTAGATTCAGACAGACTTGAAGAAAGTTTGGCCGAGTTGTCAGGGCGCCAAAAGACATCTCTACTTCCAAACTGGACAAGTTGCAAAGTTGGTGTGAAAATGGCACCGCAAAGAACTACACTTAAAAAGGAGACCAGAATATTGGTCAGCAAAAATTTCATGAAAGGCCATTATATATATAGATGAATTTCATAAAAATATACCTCATAAGGTTCCTCAGAGATCTTCATTTCCCTAATCCCCGAGACACTAGTGGAAAAACTATGTACCATATATAATAACTCGACTTCATCAGGAATACCGGTTTTACAAAAACTGGCGATAATATTGACCTTGGTTAAGGAACCACAATTGATAAAAAATCTTAGTTATATCATCTTCCAGGTTCAAATACTCGAGTCTAGGGGCATCGACCAAAAGCCTCAAAGGTTCATACTCAGATTCCTTAATCCTATCTTCAACCTCAAAATCATGGCTTTCAAGTTGTATACTGAGACTGGTTAATGTCTTGGAGCGCACTCGTAAAACCTTTACATTATTATAAACCCTTCTAACAATCCCCAAATCTTCAAGAACAGGGCAAGGCGATATAGGCAACTCTAGACCCTCCTCATTCTCATAATGATTATGTTCTAAACACATAATTTTGAGACAATGTAAAGAAACAGACTCAAACTTACCCAACAATACCCTATGGAGTCTTAAGTAAACAAGCGTGTCACAGACATAGAGGCTTAAGGGCATCACTTCCCAACACTCAGGCTTCAAAGGACCAAACTCAACTTCAAGGTACTTAAGTTTAGGTGTAGCTACAAAATCTATCCAACGCGTGACACAAGACTTGTCATTCTCATCTTTCCGGATACTTAACTTAAACTTTTGCAAGCATGACTTCTCTTCCCTAGAGAAACCTATGAAATTTTCCACAAAACTCACAAAGGAATTGTAATCTGGGAACTCGAAAGAGTCCAAATCTAACTTAGGAGTCAAAAGCCAGACACTTTTCCATCTATTGGACAAAACACAAGTCCTAACAGCTTCTTTTGTCGAAAGATACAAAATCATCTGAGTTAACATCTTACGCACATTATAAGAAGATAAAAAGAGCATGTTGCACTCTTTTTCCCTTAACCATAGTTTTTTCCGCATGATTAACATCTTACGCACATTATAGATTATTTAACTATTATGGTCATCCAGTGTGGACTGTTGTGAATATTATGTTTTTATGTTGATGACCACTATAGAACCATTAATAGAATATAGAGAGTTCCAGATTAGTTGATCTCTAAGATAAACCATACTATTGTATCCTTATATGTATCTTATATCTTATGAAATACACCAATAACAAGAGATTAATTTTCTAATCTCTTTTGTTCATAACAGAAAACTTTTCTCATCATTTCTCAATCTCACTCAGTTTACCCTATCTTACATCCCTTCTATTACACACAAAGTACAAAATTGTCTATTTAGCAAATTTTGAGTAGCAAAGTAAATTCTTTCTAATTATGTTTTAAAAACTGACTATTCTTTCAATTCACAATTGAAAGAATGACAAATGTCAAATTTAAGCAAATGACAAATCACAATATCCTTGAAGTTCTCATTTCCTCTCTTCTAGCTATAGCCCTATATACTCATTCAACGACCTTCAAAAATATCTGAAAAATCACGACAACTTGTCTTCTTAAGTTTTGATCAAGTTAAATTAACCAGCCACCCATGTAAAGTAGAACTAGCTCAAAGTCAAACCGTCGCTTAGGTTACGCTAGATATATTATAGATCAGCCAACCTTAGGTATAGATAGGTGGTGGAGAAACCAGCCGTCTATATGAACAATGTAGCCATCAATATGTATAGATAGGTGGTGGAGAAACCTGCCATCAACTATAATTTGCTACTTGCAAATTTAACAGTTTTCTATTAGATTGCAGCGTATGTTTCATTTGTGGACTTAACAAGATGAAAGACTTACCATTACATAATTATAAATAGAAGTTGGTTTTACACTTATTTTGTCACGTAAAGTAGCTAGTAATTAGTCATGGCTAAGCTTGCTACCATCATCATCACGGTTATCTTCGATGCTCTTGTTCTCTTTGCTGCTTTTGGTGAGTAATGATCTTATCATATAGTACATGGCAAAATGAATTGTTGTTTTTTTTTTATATATAATTAGCCATGAGAGATAAAATATATGTATGCAGAAGCACCAAGAAGGGTGGAAGCACAAAGGTTGTGCGAGAGGCTTAGTGGTACAACGTGGGGAGTCTGCGGAAACAGTAATGCGTGCAAGAATCGGTGCATTCTACTGGAGGGAGCACGACATGGTTCTTGCAACTTTATCTTCCCATATCACAGATGTGTTTGTTACTTCCCATGTTAATTACCAAAAACTTTCAAGGTCTTATCGTGCATGTGTTTTACATATAATAAGTCTATGTCACTCCATGGGTGACTTTATGACATGTATGCTTGTGTTTCAGTGTTTGGTTCTATTAAAGTATAAACTTTTCTTAAGTGTTAAGAAACCGTTTGTTAGCATGTACAAACTAGAATAAGGATCTGATTTTTAAATATGCATATAAATGTAGTGTAATAAAAAAAAAGTATGTAACATTTGAGTTTACTTTATCTAACGTCACATGTACTAAGCCACACATATCGCTAATTTGAAACATCGACACTACTATGACAATCTAAGTAGACTAATAATCAAGAAGTTCTCAAACAAATCTATCGGCGATTGAGCAAGTTATATCTAACGTCACATGTACTAAGCCACACATATCGCTAATTTGAAACATCGACACTACTATGACAATCTAAGTAGACTAATAATCAAGATGTTCTCAAACAAATCTATCGGCGATTGAGCAAGTTAATCATGGCAAAATTAAAGATGGAATGGGCTGAGAGTGAGACGACGAGAAGTAGATTGTGCTTGTAAAAATGGCGAAACGTTAAATTTTTCAAAATCCTTTGAACATGAGGTGTGATTTTCTATCCATTCATTTTAAGAAAAAATAGAGACGAGAGAAGAAGGAAGAGTGGCCATCCAACCATCTTCATCAATGAAATTTTTGGGTTCTAAAAGAAATTTAACATCTTTAGCAGAAAGATTCTTCTCCCATCCAACTCTTCCTTTCTTATTCGCTCCTTCCCCTGTGCAGTTTATCTCCGCATATGTAAATTTATGCCTGATTTTAATTATTTTGTAAGTCGGATATGTAACAAATGCATATATTATAAGCAAAAAAAGAATAAACATGACATACACTTGGTCGTTATAATCCCAAGCATCCCATCCTCGAGGTACGACAACATTGGACATGTTGGTTTCATAGAAGACAACTCTAGAGTAGTTTCGGTAAGCTCTTCCTAAATATGCCTTACCATCTCCTTGAATCAAACAATTTTTGAACACAAATCCACTTTTGTCTACCTCGCTTTCCCTCCCTTGTGCGGTTATGAATCCTTCTAACATTCCTCCTTCCTTCATCATTTCCTTTGATCTCACTGCTTTAACGTATATCACACAATTCTGCATCCACACACAAAGTCATTTAGATATATAAATTTATTCAGTATGTATGATATGCTAAACATAAGAGTAAAATAACAGGTTCTTCTATGTAGTTTGGGCTTGGTAGGTTTAGCTTCTGTTTCGGGTTTAGGCATGAAACCGGCTCAACTCGGCCAGTCCCTAATTTTTAGAATTTTATACGGCACAACCTTCGGGTCTATTGATTTTTATCATCTCCTATTCTTAACCGTCATTTATGAGAGAAATGTGAGATTACTTGGTATATAGATTGGCCTCCTCCCCATATGAAATCGATGGCTCCTACAACGTAACAATTTATAAAGTAATGGCGACCGAGTAAATCAGCGACTGTGTCTTGGACACTGATGAAGCTGCAGCCATAGAACCACGCCTTGTCCGCGGCTAGTATAACTGATGGAGCTACCTTTATCGCTTTATATGGTATTATTGGTGTCATCCTTGTATACGTATTCTGCACAACCAGGATGTCAGTTTCGTAATATTTATTGTACTAGATTTTATTTCATATCATTTGTTTCTATTGACTCCTCATAGCTAAAATGTTACTTTCCGTTTCGTATTAAGTGTTTTTTTTTACAACTTAAATTTTATTTAAGAATACGTCTTGCTTTATATTTTCAAAGTAAAAAATTTCAGTTTGATTCCTACTACTTTAATGTATTAACCAATAAAAAATTATATAGTATATTCTTAGAAGTAAAAATGAAATTTTATTATTTTTAATATGTGTGAAAAAATCTTAACACATTTATTATAAAGATAGAGAGTGGACCTTTATAGATTAATAAACTTCTATTTTAATTGTAGTTTAATAAATGCATTGTATATGGTTGGAATCACAACAGTAAAACCTCTATAAATTAATAATATTGGGACCACAAAATTCTATTAATTTATAGAAGTATTAATTTATCGATAAATTAATAAATATTAATTTATAGAGAGATTTTCTTAATTTCGTAACTTTGTAATTGTTTTTTTTTTATGTAAATATAAGATTTCTTTCATTATATAAAATATCTTTCTAGAACCAATTACAAGTAAAAACAAATTATCATGTCTAGAAAACAACACCAAAAGTTTTTGATACATTAAAAATATTATAGTTCAATTTAAACAAGAACTAATGCGAATTTAAGCAAAAAAATAAATAGCAGAATTGTATTTCATTGAAGTTTCTTACATATAATATATATATATATAGGTGATATATTTATATAATTATTAATTTATGATATTGACGGAATCATATATTTACATAGGATTTTCAAAAAGAAATTATTATCTTATTAATTTATCGATTTTTGTCACTTTTTACACTAGTCCCAACTCGGGACCGGAAGAATTTATTAATTTATGAAGTATTAATCTATGAAGTTTTTACTGTATTTAAAAATTTAATTAATGTTATAAGTAGTAAAAATACTAAATGTTTTAATTATGCCATAAATACTGCTACATTTTTTTTGAAAAGAATATACACGTACTTTCATCATCTAGAGATAAATATATATATATATATATATATATATATATATTATTTTTTTTGTAATAATTGATCGTGTGAGAATGATTGAAAGAACTAGCCATATTAATAGTCAACTACTGTTCACATATATTTTTTGGTTTCAGTAAACTACTTATATAAACTAACCTTGAAAGTAATGTTGATAGCAACGAAGTATTCGGCGTCTACTCTTATAGGACCACTCGTATTGGCTAGTCCTGCATCATTATATTGAATTATCACTTTTGATGCATTGTTTCCTTGCATTATTATCTTTTGCTTCTCCTTCGGAATCACTATCTTTTCGCTGTATTAATATACATAATTTAGTAATCCAAAAAATAAAAAATTTGATTCTTCTTAAGTGTAGATGAGAGAGCTTACTTGTAGGTTCCATGTTTAAGATAAATCTTAATCCAATTTTTGTTACCAGAAGGAATCGAGTCCATGGCTGCTTGGATGGTTTTGAAATCACCTTTACCATTATGACTAACCACCAATGTCTTTGCTACATCTTTGTAGAAATCTTTCGGTTCCAGGCCATAAGGAGATACAAGTGATGTCGTAGCCGTCAAATACAAAAATGAGAGGGCCAAAATAGTTTTAAGAGATTTCATTGGTTAAAAGAAAAAGTTTTCAATCCTTTTTAAGCACCAAAAAAAAAAAAAAACATGCAGAAGTTTCAACTTGGTTTATTAAAAAAAAACACTTTCATCTTGATTTGTTTTTCTTTCTCTAGTGTTGATTTTGGATGTTTATATATGTTTTCTCCCATTGCCCATTAGCATGACATTGGTATTTTAACAACTTATAAATATTAGCATTTTCTTACTTGACTCCAAGTATGGTTAATGTAAAGATGAGAACTTGTTTACAATCAAATGAAGATCAAAAGTAACTCAGGCTTTGACTCTAGTCAAGTTAAGATTGGGTTAAGTTACTTTTGGGACCACAAAGAGGAGCCTTTGTGTTTTGTCATCTTGTGCACTAGGTTTAAGGATGTCTCCTTGTATTTAAGTAGTTGGGGACGTGAGAGAGATTGTAGCAGCACACAATGTAGAAAGAGGGTGAGAGAAGAACACATAGAAAGCATTAGCTTTGGGGTGGGTTTTCTCATTAGAACAAGGGTGTGATACAGAGTATTAGTGTGTTAGCAAGTATGGTGATTTCACATTGTAATATCTCTTGTATCTTTGTTCATTTCTAGTGGATTCCGAGACAAGGTCTCGGCGAGATGTAGGTAGTGTCACTTTGACACTGCTGAACTCGTTAAACGTGTGTGTGCTCCCTTCTTCTCTATTCTCATCTCTAATATCTCTCTGCTCTGTTTTCTTGCTGCAACAAAAGCCTCTCTGTTTTAACAAATCCGTTTTTTGCACCAAACTACTTTAGTCTTGGTTGTATGAGCTTCATGCTCTAGAAAGTTTATGTCTTTGAGCCTCTGAATTCTCAACAAGTGGTATCAGAGCCTAGGTTCTGTGTTTTGTGGTTCTCCAAGCCAAAGAATCATGTTTTTTTATCAAGAAGAGAAGTGGTAGAGTTCGGTGCTTGTGGAAACGTTGCTTTGTGGAAAGAGAAACTCATGGCTGGTGTCTAAGCATGAGTGAAGCGTTGAAGATGACTGAGATTTCAAGAAGGAAAGTCTTAGATCTAAGAGAAGTAGAAGCAAAAGAGAGAAAGAAGATTCAGATCTAAGAGAGAAAAGATCTAGAGAAAGAAGGAGAGTGAAGAAAGGTGAAAAAGGTTGGATCTTTGGAAAGCTAGAGCAGCAAGGCTCCTTTGCTTTAAGCATCCATGACCTTTCTGTGGAGAGCTTGTTTGTGCAGAGACAAGAAGCGTCTCAGGTGAAAGAATCAAACGGAAGCTCTTGGTAAACAGTGTAGAAGAGAGAAAGATGTCATAAAACTCTTTCTTGGTGGAGCACTGTTGGGTTTTCTCAGGTGTTGAGAAATATTGTGGAGACATGAGTGTCTCTGGCTCTAAAAGCAATCTAAGTCTCTTGGAAAAGAGCACGAACCAGAGGAGAAGGAGTTATAGGTCTCAGTCTGGTGACAGTAAATCATCTCATTCACATCATCTAAAAGAAGCAAAAGTTGCAGGTTTCCTGCTGTCTTAGAAGCAGTTCCTGTTGAAACAGGAGAAGAAGTAACAGAGGTAACTTCAGAGACTATTTCAGAGACGTTGTAGAGACTGTTGCAGAGCCAACGACAGTTACAGAGACAGCTACAAAGGCTGTTATAGAGACTGTCACAGAGGTTGCTGCAAAAGCTCAGGTTATGGTTTGTAGCTGAGTGTGAAAGTGAGATGTCAACAAGCTGTACCAAAAGGAGAGATTCATAGCATAAGTTTTGAATCAAGTGAGGTGATTTCAAGGTCATGAAATCAGGTTTCCTCTAAGTTCTTAAAGGGTACAAGAAGCTGCAACATAGTGAGAATGATTTAAAGTCACTCACAAGTCAACATGTTGCTAGCACAAAGATTTGCAGAGATGAATGAAAGAAATATGTGATCAAAGATGGTCTTCTTGATCACTGTTGAAGAAACCATTCAGAGTTTATGCAGGAATCAAAGCATAAACTTCAAGACTCAAATTCTGGGAAATTTCAAGTCTAATTCCGCTGCAGTCACAAGGTGTTTGTGATGCTCTATATTGAAGTTTCAGATTTGCTCAAGTTCTGCAGGTTTATGGGAGTTGAAAGCTGGTTAACACAAAGGCAGTGTATTGTTTTTACAAGAGATTGGCCAAGATTCAGTGATGGTTTCAGGTCAACATTTGTGTGGTAAAATCAGTTGCAGGTGGTGTTTAATTACTGTTGTAATCGCAGCCTCGGAAACTCATAAAATTTCATGGGACTAAGGGACGCCTTAGAAGCTTGAATTTTATGTGTATTAGGCTGTGGAGTATCAGTAAGGTTTTCTGGATTCTCTAGAAAGGGTTGTGCAGATCAGAATTGGGTGAATCAAAGAATGAAGTTTGCTAGAACAGGAGCAAGTTTGTTGGAACAACAAAAGCTGTTATTGTTCTGTATCGAGAAGATGTGCTGGAGCACTGGAAAGTTGTTGGTATATCAGTGTTATTATCAGTATAAGCTAATAAAAACAGGAAGTCTCGAGGTGTACACTTTATTGGTTTGACTGAGTTTTGAAAGGGGTTTCAGTTTCAGGTTTATCTCTGTGTGTAGTTCTCAGTTCTTGTGAATGAAAGATCCTACAGGTCGTGGATCATCAGAGAACGTGAAGCTACAAGGCTGCTATTTTCAGAGGGTATGCAGCGTGGTTTGTAAGCATGTTGTTTGGTGTAAGCTGGACAGTTTGTGGTTGTTGGTCATGAGAACGAATTCTCTTGACAAGGTAGTGGCAGCATAAAAGATTCATGTTCTGTGCAAATTTGTGTTTGGTATAACACAGGGTGATTTTGCTTAAGGAACAAGGAGTTCTTATCTCGGGTGGAGCAATTTTTTTTTTCTTTTCTCAGAGTGTATCTTGTGTTTGAATCAGATCTTCAAGCGACAAAGAAGTATCTGATGGTATGCATTTGGCTATACTATTTTCTTGTGTCGAAAGTCTTCTTAGCCGAGAGGGTGTTAGGCACCGGGAGGGTGTTTGGCATCAAGGGGTGTTAGGCGGCGTGTCCTGTTCGTTTGAACAGCGGTGCAAGACAAGTATATAGTGGAATTGGCTGCAGGAAGTACAAGATTTGATTTCTGGGATTGAGGTTTGGTTTGATGGTGTTTCAGCCTAAGTTGTTGCATTATCAGATTTTGGAGAATGCTCTAGAGATGACAAGGCTGCTGGAAATAGAAAAAGGTTCTTGATGTTCTTTGGGTAAAAGTGGATCGGTTGGAGTGGCTGCAAGAAGAAAGAAGATGTGTCTCATGTTTTGACACACTTTCTCAAGCAAGTAATCATGGTGATTCATAAGAACGTGGAAATGAATCCAAGATACAGTGCAAAGTGGCTTTAACTCAGATTGGTGAAGCTCAGCTTATAGAGACTAAGTGCATCTAAGGGTTATAGTTTCAGGTGGAGTATTGTTGCTACAAAAGGAGCAATGCATATCCTTATGGATATTTTTTTTTTCATGGTGGAGCTATGTTTGTGGATGTTGTCTCAGAAGGTTAGCTGAAGATAAAAGAGTTAAAGGGCTGTGTAACTCACTAGTTTATCAGATTCATGGAAGTTAAGTTTACTTCGAAGAAAGAAAAGCCAAGAACAGGTGGCTATCAACAAGTTCAAAGGGTAAAATATGAGGGGAAAAGGATTCTAACATATTTGGTTTGAAGCTGGTTGATTGGTAAGGATATTCAGAAATGGAGCTGCAGGTTTCTCTTAAAAGAGCTGCTGGTTTTCTGAAAGTTTTCAGCGAGAAGTCACAAAGCTGTAATTTGAGATGAAGCTATTGAAGTGTTTTAGAGGGATTCTATAAAGAAGAAACTGAAAGAGGCAAATGCAAATGTTGCGAGGATTGTCTAGAGACGAGTCACTTCAAGAGAGGAAAAGATTGTGTATCTAGCTTGATACACAATATCTCAAAGCTGGTGTTTGAAGCTGGAAAGAAGTCCTAGTAAAGAGATAAATGCAGAAAATTTCAAACTGCATTTGGAAGACAATGACTAAGGAGTTGAGTTAATTGTCTACACCAGGAGAAGATCACATAAGTGTCTACTCAGGGAAATCACTTGCAGGTTAGTCAAGTGGATAATTTCAAGTATCAGGGGGTCATAAAGAAGAAAAATGACTCAAGTTAGGGTCTGGTCAATATTAATGACGATGGTACTAAGTTCTGGTGGAGTTTCGCATGCTTGAAAAGCATTGCAAGATGAGGTTACAGCAGGAAATGCATCATGGTTCTAGATTTGGTGTGGAATGAGCTGTACAAGGTTGTCTCAGGTCTTAGGGTTATCACAAAGAGTTGTAGATATGAGACAGAGTTAAAGATAACTAGTAGTGGTTAAAATCTGCTGGTGATGTTCTGTTTTAACAGAGAGTTTGAACATGCTATATGTTCAAGTTCCGGGTGTTTTGAAACAGGTTGTTGTAAAAGTAATCTCAGGTTTCAGTGGTTCTTAACGGGCTGATGAGATTGTCTGCAATGGTGAATCAAGAGCTTCAAAGCTGAAGCTAAGATGATTCAGATTCTGCATAAGATTCAGAAAAAGATTTGATTCAAGGCTCAGTGCACATGAGATGAATCAAGTAGTCGACAAATGAATCAGGTTTGCAGAATGAAAAGGATGATTACAATCACTGATACATGTGTGTGGTCCTAACAGAGGCCATGGTGGAGAATGTGTGATTGCACGTTTCATAGGTGGTGAAGCTTATGGAGTTTTTCTGTTGATATTAACAAGTTGGAGGCGTTTCGTAACTTGTTAATGGAGTTTTCTGAGCGGTGATATCAAGTATTCAGGAGTTGAATGCATCAGAGAAGGTGATCAGGGAAGAGTTGAGCTTAATGCAAAACTGCATTGAAGCTGGGTTTCACAACTCGTGATCTAAAGATGTGTTGATGGCTCAGGTTCAGCAGTGTGAGCAGTCACAGCTGAAGTGTATTGAATATAAGTTTAATGCAGGAAGGATCAAGCAGGTTTATAGTGTTTTAAACTGTTAAGGATCAAAGGCTAAGTAATGATACTCAGAGCCAAGACTGGAATCCAAGGTTCAGGGTTCAAAATCTCTCTCTTCAAGCTAAGTGCAGGCTGGTTTAGGATTGATCAACATGTTCTCAGGTGGAGATTGTAAAGATGAGAACTTGTTTACAATCAAATGAAGATCAAAAGTAACTCAGGCTTTGACTCTAGTCAAGTTAAGATTGGGTTAAGTTACTTTTGGGACCACAAAGAGGAGCCTTTGTGTTTTGTCATCTTGTGCACTAGGTTTAAGGATGTCTCCTTGTATTTAAGTAGTTGGGGACGTGAGAGAGATTGTAGCAGCACACAATGTAGAAAGAGGGTGAGAGAAGAACACATAGAAAGCATTAGCTTTGGGGTGGGTTTTCTCATTAGAACAAGGGTGTGATACAGAGTATTAGTGTGTTAGCAAGTATGGTGATTTCACATTGTAATATCTCTTGTATCTTTGTTCATTTCTAGTGGATTCCGAGACAAGGTCTCGGCGAGATGTAGGTAGTGTCACTTTGACACTGCTGAACTCGTTAAACGTGTGTGTGCTCCCTTCTTCTCTATTCTCATCTCTAATATCTCTCTGCTCTGTTTTCTTGCTGCAACAAAAGCCTCTCTGTTTTAACAAATCCGTTTTTTGCACCAAACTACTTTAGTCTTGGTTGTATGAGCTTCATGCTCTAGAAAGTTTATGTCTTTGAGCCTCTGAATTCTCAACAGTTAAAGATCCACTGATTGAATTTATCGGCCAAAAGCATGTATATATTACCCAATTATTTAGTGTACACTAATTAAAAATAAATTTTGAAATTAATTACATAGCAGCAATAAATAAAAAAATAATCATATCTATTGAAATTGATTCATTAACCAAAATCATATATATAAAAGTTGGCTAACTCTCTCAATCCTTCCGCCACGTCAGCAGTGGAGAGAGTGTCATGTGTCACATCAACATATTATATTTATGATTTTATTTAATTTAATTAAGAATTTAAATCATGTATCAATTATTGTTTATATAAAAAAGTACATGTTTTAACTTATTAATTAAGTAATTTTAATTTAATTAGCTACAAAAGTTTATCAAACTCATATATAATTAACTTATTTAAATTTAATTGTATAAATTGTATAAACTTATGGATAAACATAAAATAAATGGAAGTTTAATTAAATATTTTGATATTAATTATTTAATATATATACATTAAAAAATAAAATTTTTAATTAAACTTCCATTAATTTTATTTAATATTTTATGTTTGAGTGAAAAACTTTAAACAATAGTTATATATTAAAATAAAAATAGTATAATTTTGTAACATCCCTAATTCGAGAATATGGTGGAGCATGAGAAAAGCGTAAAAGAATTGATTTTGCCACTTATATCACCAAAATGCATTTATCTTTTCGGTCAAATATATCGAGAGAATTCAAGAATTAAACATGCTTGAAATGGAAATTTTTTAGAATGGGTGACATACTGGAAAATGTTTGAGCGGGACAAAATACGGGGAAAAATTACGTAGTGATTTGTAGGGTCAGTTAAAAGTGGTATTAGAGCGGAATCCAGACAAGTGTGAAGTCAAGAAGGGTTACACAGTGAGGGTGATTGTCTTGGTATGCAATGCGATATGTTCATAAGGGTGATTGTTACATCCTGATTTCTGAAATATGGTGTTGCATGAAGAGAGTATATAAAAATTGATTTAGTCATCTATGTCACCAAGATGCTCTTGTCTTTTCGGTCAAACATTCTCAGAAAAGTCCAAAATATAGCGTGCTTGAGCTGGAATATGGTGTTGCATGAACAGAGTTTATAAAAATTGATTTGGCCATATATGTCACCAAAATGCACTTACCTTTTCGCTCAAACATTTTGAGAGAAGTATAATTTTACCAAATTATGAATAAGTAATTAACTAATTATATATTAGATAATATCTCTCTCAGTAATTACATATGTGTAAACTTTATAAAAGTATAAATTACCGTACTTCTCACTTAGAAATCAATGGTAAATGCTTCTACCACGAGACAAAGAAGAGGTTTAGAAAAAAAACCCAGATGATAATATATATATAAAAGACTGTAAGCCCATTCTTGGCGTGTTTGGCCTCATTGCCGGCTCTCCTTAGGAGCAAACATGAACTAATATATGAATAGCATTTGAGAGTTCCGTTCTAGACACCAAAATAATCAGAGCCAACCAACCAAACGATGATAACAAGAACGGTCAGAAAGACAATTGCAAGAAACCATAACTAACTTACGATTTTGTTTGATCGGAATCAAATTTAGCACCAAGAAGCCCGGTTTGAGAGATAATTTTAAGATTATACTTTCTTTACCATAAATAAATGTTGGAAGGACATTAAGTACCCTAAATGCACAAAAGTACTTCAAACATCCTTTATATGAACCGCAAACTTAAGTAATGTTAGATGAACTGGCAGAAACAATAAGATCATAAATACAACAAGAACCTGGAGTCAGAGATCACCATCGACAAATTTAAAGGAGTATTCAGAAAGAGATTGTGGAAACTTTTATTCCTTAAGTGAAATAGAACTTTTATTCCTTAAGTGCAGTAGGAAGCTTCATCAACCAACAACGAGGAGTCTGTCGAAGACCAAAAAGTAATATGTTGGCAACAAATTGAGACTTGTCATCAATACAAAAATCCCAAGAAAATACATATATGTTTTGCTTCTTGCACAATACATAAATTAATTGACTATTTTTATTTAATGATTAGACTATCAAATTTGAAAGTAAAAAACCCTATGGAGAGAGGAGAAAACAACAGAAAAGAGAGATGTTGTTGCCGTCAGATTAAGGTTTATAAGTTTCACTTTAGATGCAAAAAAGTATATTGTGAAAGAAAAAAACAGGCAGAAGTTTCAACTTGGTTTATTAAAAAAAAACTTTCATCTTAATTTGTTTTTTCTTTCTCTAGTGTTGATTTTGGATGTTTATATATGTTTTCTCCCATTGCCCATTGGCATGACAATGGTATTTTAACAACTTATAAATATTAACATTTTCTTTCTTGACTCCAAGTATGGTTAAATATCCACTGATTGAATTTATCAGCCAAAAGCAAGTATATATTACCTAATAATTTAGTGTACACTAATTAAAAAAATAAAAATTTTAAATTAATTACATAGCAGCAATAAATAAAAAATAATCATATCCATTGAAATTAATTCATTAAATTCTCAATTAAATTAAATACTATCATAAATGTAATATATTGATGTGACATGTGGCAGTCTCTCCACTACTGACGTGGCGGAAGAATGTGTAACACCCCGGTTTTCAGGAATGTGGTGGTGCATGCAGAGATGTTTATAAGAATTGATTTGGCCACCTATGTCACCAAAGTGCACTTATCTTTTCGGTCAACTGTCCTGAGAGAACTCCACAGTTAAGCGTGCTTGGGCTGGAGTAGTTTCAAGATGGGTGTGACCTTCTGGGAAGTGATTGTCGGAACTGTGTGAGTGAGGACAAAACACAGGGAAATATCATGTGGTGATTTGTA
Organism: Arabidopsis thaliana x Arabidopsis arenosa; assembly: GCA_019202795.1. Lineage (NCBI taxonomy): Eukaryota > Viridiplantae > Streptophyta > Magnoliopsida > Brassicales > Brassicaceae > Arabidopsis > Arabidopsis thaliana x Arabidopsis arenosa. The sequence goes on along the minus strand of CM032919.1, from coordinate 4,674,812 downwards.
GGGTCGGTAAAAAAGTCTTTAAAACCTCCCAGACGTAGCGGACCGACCGTTGGAAGATGGTGGGCCCAAGGGCCGAGGGAAGACGTGGGGCCCATTAAGAGAGGTGTGGCGGTCGGGGCGTTACAAGTGGTATCAGAGCCGAACCCATACGAGTGTGGAGTCAAGAGGGCTTACACCGTAGGGGGTGACGGTCTTGGTGCGCAACAAGGACGTTGCGATCTGTTAGTGGGGGTGAATTATAACACCCCGGTTTGAGAAATATGGTGGTGCATGCGGAGAGGTTTGAAAGAATTGATTTGACCACCTATGTCACCAAAGTACACTTATATTTTCGGTCAAACGTCCTGAGAGAACTCCACAGTTAAACGTGCTTGAGGTGGAGCAATTTCAGGATGGGTGACCTTCCGGGAAGTGATTGTCGGAACTGTGTAAGTGAGGACAAAACACAGGGAAAGATCATGTGGTGATTTGTATGGTCGGTAACAAGTCTTTAAAGCTTCCCAGACGTAGCGGACCGATCGCCGGACAGGGGTGGGCCCATGGGCCCGAGAGAGGACGTGGGGCCCACTGGTAGGGACGGTTGGGGCGTTACAAGTAGGGCTCACACCGTCGGGGATGACAATATTATTGCGCAACGAGGACGTTGCGATCTGTTAGTGGGGGTGAATTGTAACACCCCGGTTTTCAGGAATGTGGTGGTGCATGCGGAGATATGTATAAGAATTGATTTGACCACTTATGTCACCAAAGTGCACTTATCTTTTCGGTCAACTTTCCTGAGAGAACTCCACAGTTAACTGTGCTTGGGCTGGAGTAGTTTCAAGATGGGTGATCTTCCGGGAAGTGATTGTCGAAACTATGTGAGTGAGGACAAAACACAGGAAAAGATTATGTGGTGATTTGTAGGTTCGGTAAACAAGTCTTTAAAACCTCCCGGACGTAGCGGACCGACCGTCGGAAGATGGTGGGCCCACAGGCCGAGAGAAGACGTGGGGCCCATTAAGAGAGTTGTGGCGGTCGGGACGTTACAGGATGGAGAGAGTTGGCCAACTTTCATATAAATATGATTGGTTGAATAATTATTTTTTAAATAAGAAATTTTACTATAATGTAAAAACAGCAAAACATTACACAATTGATGCAATTCTAAGTTTGTGTGAAAATTTTTAAACATCTGTTATATATTAAAATGAAAATAGTATAATTTTGTAACATCCCTAATTCTGGAATATGGTGGAGCATGAGGAAAGCGTAAAAGAATTGATTTTGCTACTTATACCAACAAAATGCATTTATCTTTTCGATCAAATATATCGAGAGAATTCTAGAGTTAAACATGCTTGAAATGGAATTTTTTTAGAATGGGTGACATACTGAGAAATGTTTGAGTAGGACAAAATACGGGGAAAATTACGTAGTGATTTGTAGGGTCAGTAAAAAAAATCATTAAAGCCTCCAAAAATATTCAACTGGCCATCAAACATTGATGGGCATATTGGCCGAGATAGAACGTGGTGCCCACAAATAGTGGCAATCGAGATGTTAAAAATAGTATTAGAGCCGAATCCAGACAAGTGTGAAGTCAAGAAGGATTACACAGTGAGGGTGATGGTCTTGGTATGCAATGCGATATGTTTGTAGGGGTAATTGCTACATCCTGATTTCTGGAATATGGCCGAGATAAAACGTGGTGCCCACAAATAGTGGCAATCGAGATTTTAAAAGTGGTATTAGAGCCGAATCAAGACAAGTGTGAAGTCAAGAAGGATTACACAGTGAGGGTGATGGTCTTGGTATGCAATGCGATATGTTTGTAGGGGTGATTGCTACATCCTGATTTCTGGAATATGGTGTTACATGAAGAGAGTATCTAAGAATTGAATTAGTCATCTATGTCACCAAGATGCTTTTGTTTTTTCGGTCAAATATTCTGAGAGAAGTCCAAAATATAGCGTGCTTGAGCTGGAATATGGTGTTGCATGAACAGAGTTTATAAGAATTGATTTGGCCATATATGTCACCAAAATGTACTTATCTTTTCACTCAAATATTTTGAGACAACTCCAAAACTAAACGTGCTTGACCTAGAGAAACATCTTGATGAGTGACCTACTAGAAAATGATTATCGTTGTCGTTTGAGTAAAGACAAAATCAGAGGAAAGATAATGTGCTGATTAGTAAAATTACTAAAATAAAATAAAATTTTAATTAAGCAATGATGATATGTCATTGCCGGAGAAACTCTATTCTAAGATTGGTTGAATAATTTTTTAAAAAATAGAAAATCTATTTTAATGTAAAACAATAACATGTTATACAATTTATGTAGTTTTTTAATGTGTGTGAAAAAGTTCAAACATCAATTATATTTTGAAACAAAAATAGTATAATTTATGGACTTGTAATATATCGATGTTTATCTCACACATATCTAACCGAGACAAAAATAAATTATTAAAAATAAAGTATATACTTACATAATATATTAATTAATTTAAAAATAGGAAATAGCACAAATAAATTATTTTGCAAATTTCAAGTTTCAATTCTTACATACAAACCATCTAAATAATCCGTCGCAGTAACTTCGAGGCACGAAGTGTTTGTCATGAGAAAATTTGTTTTGGTTGCAGAATTTTTTGCAAGCATTCTCACATAAAGGAAGAGTAGCTTTTTGAGAAACTTTCATGCATTGATTCGGGACACAATGCTTAACACACACTTCCTTCGTACTCGCATATGTTGAAACCATCATCGTAAATAATACTACAATCATCAAACAATCGCCATTGAAGAGATGAGTTTATGGGTGTTCAAGCATAGCAAAATTTTGCTCATGTTATATAGCGAAAACAAATTTAACAGGATTATTAGTATTGAGTTGGCTTTATGTAGTTTTTTTCTTTATATAGCAAAAGTAGTTTTACCCTCTTAAAATTATTTATTTTGGAAGTCTATCCGTGTTTTTTTTTTTGTTAATAAGTTAGTATTCTATTGTTATTGGCTGTCCAAAGAATCTATCGTTTCAAATTCTTGTTGTTAAGAAAGCTACATGATTTGGTGTGAAAGTTCTCGTATTGATCAATATCTTAAACTTGATCATAAAAGTATAAATTTACCAAATCATGCATTAATTCTTGTTTATATAAAAAAATTACATGTTTTAACTTATGATTAAGTAATTTTAATTTAATTAGCTACAAAAGTTTATCAAACTCATATATAATTAACTTATTTAAATTTAGTTGTATAAGTTGTATAAACTTATGAATAAACATAAAATCAATGGAAGTTTAATTAAATATTTTGATTTGATTAAAGTATAAAAATTAAATAATATGATATTATAATTTAATTCATGTTTTTATATACTATAATATATTTAGGATTAGTGACAATGAATATTAGTTGAATTGACGGTTTATTTTAAGGCAAATATAAGATACTAAATGAATACTACTTTTTTGTTTATTTAAAAATACTTTAAAGATATTTTTAAGGAAAATAATTATAAATAAATGTTAAACAATTTAATTAAAATAAATCAATAAATAAACAACAAAATAGAATTAATTATTTACTCGAAAGTTAGAGAAATACATGAAAATGATTATTAGGAAAAACGCCAAAATAATTATTTATCAAATTAATTCAGTCGAAGATAATTGTGCATATATTAATTTTTATAAGAAATTTCTAAACTACAAAATAAGTAAGTTTGTAATCATATAAACTACACAGTAACATGCTGATTAAGTTTGTACAGTTCCTTACCTAATTCCAAGTACGGCTACAGATCCATTGATTTCATTTCTTAACCAAAAACACGTGATTTCTAATTTAATTTTTCTATCATGGTCTAGATCTTCTGAAATTGATAACATGCCAGAGAATTGTTGGAAATAACCATGAACTGCTATGACTTCAAAATCAAAAATAAATTATGATTTGTTTCCTAAGTGAGGTTTAGGATCAAAAAAAAAAAAAACTCCTCTCAAGCTCAAGAACATGTTTATGAAGGATCTAACATGCCGTAAAATGTTTTTTCTAGGGGAAATAAGTTGGGAGACTCACAAAAATGCCCCTTTTTCTATACCCCTTTTCAAAAATGCCCCCTTTGACTGTCCATTTTTAAAAATACCCTTTTTTATATACAAAATGACTAAATTACCCTTCTTTTAATAAAAGATATCACAAATATATAAGGAAATATAACAAAATTAGGTCCATAAAATACAAAATATTTTTTGGAGGGAAAAGTTATCCCGCAATTTTTCCCGCCAAAACACTTGTAAAAACTTGTAAAACCTTTAAAATACCTTGTAAAATTTTCCCGTAAAATTTTTTCCCGCCAAAAAAATTTCCCGCCAAAAATTTTTTTTTGCGGGAAAAGTGATTCCGCAATTTTTTTGGCGTTAAATTTTTGGCGGGAAAAATTTACAAGGTATTTTAAAGGTTTTTTACAGGGTATTTATAAGGTTTTACAATGTATTTTAAAAGGTTTTACAACGTATTTATAAGGTATTTATAAGATATTATAAGATTTTACAAGCTATTTTATAAGGTTTTACAAGTTATAAGGTTTTACAAGTTTTTTATAAGGTTTGACAAGGTACTATACCTTGTAAAACCTTTTAAAATACATTGTAGAACCTTACAAAACACTTGTAAATACTCTGTAAAACCTTTAAAATACTTTGTAAATTTTTCCCGCCAAAAAAATTTCGCCAAAAAAATTGCGGAATCACTTTTCCCGCAAAAAAAAATTTTTGGCGGGAAAAATTTTTACGGGAAAATTTTACAAGGTATTTTAAAGGTTTTTACAAGTGTTTTGGCGGGAAAATTGCGGGATCACTTTTCCCGCCAAAAAATATTTTGTATTTTGTGGACCTAATTTTGTTTCAAATAAGGGTAAAATGGTCATTAAAAATTAAAAGAGGGCAAACTTAAAAATGGACTCTCAAAGGGGGCATTTTTGAAAAGGGGTATTGAAAAAGGGGCATTTTTAACAATTTCTCAAATAAGTTTAAGAAGATATGACTCCTTTTTTTCACTGGTCAACGGTGGTTAATGTCGCTAACCAACTTTTCGGGAGACACCATTTTGGTGGTATTAATCTAGAAAGTAGAAGAAATCGAAGGGGTCAGATTTTGTTAAGTAAACAGGAAAAGTCAAATCGTTGACTTTGGAACCATTTTGATTAAAGTGTTAATTTGGGAAAAGAGAGTGTTATTGAGCCTAATTTCTGGTTTTCTTGGTTTAATTAGGTTAATTGTTAAGAGGATTTCTCAATTATTGAGTTTATTTTAGGAAATGGTAAGTAAACAGGGCAAATGAAGGTTTTTATTAGACATGCTTAGTCTAATTGTGGAAAAATTGGAAAATGTTACTAAAATGATGAGGTTAGGGCCCAAAAGATTATTTTAATTTACTTTTTGTTTTCATGATTTATATTTTTTGTGTGGTTATTCTCGAATTTCTCTTTTTTTGTTCAGTTTTCTTTTCCGTATATGAGTTTATCAATATAACTAAAACAAAATGATGTCTCTCCAGCTTGACACATTAGTATATTTGTGCAATATGGAGCTGATACATCATTTAAGTGACTTAGCCAATCAAAACATAAGGAAGAATACACATCATAGTTGATTAACCACTAATAAACATATATTATCCGATTGTAATTTAATGAAGAAAAAACTAAAGCCTAAGACCCTACTATACCCAATTTGATACGACCCTTAACTTGGATTAGTGGGCCTAAATGGGTTTTAACATTATGTTATTGTATATGCCTAATTGGTTTCATATGCTCGTGCATTTAGCTTTGTTTTCTGTATCTCCATCCCTAAGAACACCTAAGAGTTTCTTAAACAAAAAAATATGATTATTTTAATATAATTTAGTTATAAAATTAAATTTAATTTTAAAAAGAAAAAATAACCAATATGGGATACACATGTGACTTAATATAACTTAGTTACGTAATTAAATTATAATTTAGTTATTTCAATTTCTTTCGGGTCTCTCAGGTGTGTTTTTATTTTTTTTGCCTTAGCTTATAGATTGATTCCATGTGGGTGTTTGGTTAGGAGAATTCTTGAGTCGTGATGACCAGTAGGATCGTTGTACTGTTTTTATAGTTTTAATTGTAGTTCTTTGTTTATGTTCTACAAAACTGGGATCAATTTTGGTTAAATGTAGAGTTTTATGGATGTGCTTATGAACTGTTCGATGAAATGCATGAGCTGAGCTGACATTCGGGTGGCTTTTATTCAGTGGTATCATATTTAAAACTATTATCTTGTTTTGAACGCAGAGAAAGAAAGTATGAGTGTTAACATAGTCAAAATTGGTAGTATTGTCTCTAGTGCTTAATTCTTATTCGGTCTCTCTTTTTACTCTTTTGGTTTAAAATGTAATGAACTTCTAACCATTATGGTTTGTCTTTTGTTTGCAGCTTGATGAGAGGCTTACGAGGCCAGAGAAACTCAAATCGACAAAGCAAATATTCAATTTCTTCTGAATAATGTCTGCATAGTCGACCTCAGGATAGTTCTATCTTGGAGGAACGAATAACCACATGATAGATGCAACCATCAAGTGTCCGCAACTTTCCTGCTGACTAATTACTCCCTAACTATCTTGGTTGTGATTTATTAATTTTTAAAGGATTTTGGTATATTTTCATTAATTTGTAAATTGGATTTACTTCAGAATGAAGACTGCACCTGTGATTTGGCAAAATGAGTGGTTCTCCCAAGCTACACCAAAATTTTCATAATAGACTTTCCACGGGGGACATAATGGAGGAATGGAATCTACGAGTCTATACCTCCTGCGTTTTTTGTGGAGGACTGATAGAGGCAAAAAATCACATCTTCTTTCGATGTCCATATACTCAACAAGTTTGGGAGAAACTCACCAAATGTCTACTAAAGAATCACTATACTTCGGAATGGGCACAACTTTGAACACTCATCTCAGGATGCTTGTTCAACAACCCCTTCTCCTCCTGAGGTATGCTCTTCAAGTTGCAGTTCATTCGATACGGAGAGAAATGAACAACATTAGACACGGAGAAAGCCCTTCACCAGCCGCTCATCTTCAAAAGCTTATCGATAAAACTGTCAGAAACTACCTAAGCAATCTTCGAAACTTAGGGAATGAAAAATATTAGGACCTCATCTTATGGTTCTCTTCTCGAATATAAAGTGTGAATAAAAAAAAACACTCCATTTCTTTTGAGATAAGTCACACTTGTAGTAACAAAACATTTTTCAATGAATACATTTTCATTTCATTCAAAAAAAAAACAAAAACAAAAATAAAGATTAAACAATATGAAAGCATAATCAACATTGCGTCCATGTTTGGGAACATAACATTAGGTCAACTGTTTTGTTGAAGAAAAAGAGACCATCAATTTGGGCTCTCCAATTTGTCCAAAGTTTTAGAGTTCATTTTCATTTTATGAAGTTAACTAGTGTGAATTATTAAAAAAACATTGAAATAAGAGATCTTTTTACAAGATGGTACAAGGTAAACATCAAAACCAAATCAGATAAATGTTTATGGTGTTTTCTTATTCAATAGTTTTTAATTTTTTATCTTATAGTCTGTTTTTAAATTCTTAAGCATACATATTTTTTTTTTACTATAACATATGTTTTCAAGTTAGTGAAGGATATAGAAGAACGAAAAAGTTTCTATCTCATATTGCATAATATTGTGATAGTGCCTAGAGACAACTATTGTCGAGAGATTTCGAGATTTCAGGATTATGATGCAATCTTTGATATTTAACTAGTTTTCAAGAAACATGATTCTATGAGGATAATAATCTCTCTCTTTATTTCTTTTTTTTTAAGGATAATAATCTCTCTCTTTAGTTCGATTGTTGATAGTTGTACGGGATTTTAGGATATGATGTACTCACAGATTAAATCAAAGTTCACAAACCCAACGTTGAGAAAACAAAATGAACAATATTCTTCTCAATTGTTAGTATTCAAGAAGAATATAACCATACACTTAATAATGTTTACTACACTTGATCTCTACCCTTAAACAAAAGTTTTGATAACGTTTATGTTGTTTTAATGATAGGTCCTAAAATGATTTTTTGGACAATGGTTTGAAAAATTCTTAAATTTAGGTGAATAAAATAATCAATTATAATTATATAAAGAGAAAAAATTCTTTAAATCTTGAAATGAATATGCATTAGAATAAAACAAATCAATAAAATAAATGTTTAATCAGATATTTCAAATTATTATTCAAAAAATTAATAATGAATTCAATGTTTTAAATTTGTATTTATATTGTAGGTCAAAAGCATGTCAATGGCTTTAACTGGTGGAATGATTTTATATAATAAAGAATGATTTCCTTCAAAACTCTCTTTACAAACACTTGACATGTGGCACTAAAACATGGTTAGAGAGCTTATAGATCTGAGATGGTGAGCGAGAGATGTCGAAAAAGACGAAGATGAGAGAGACAAGGTCTGATTCAGTTATGTACTACCCTTGTCCAAAATATGAAGTTTTATTTACATCTATTTTTATTTAATTTTTGGCGTCCCATGTGAGCATTGAAATCAGATTATACAATATAAACGCTCTTTGTTTTGCTTTTTATTTTTAAAGTAGCTTAGCTACATTAAAATGATACAAACGTTATATCACCAAATATTAAGCTATGTCAATGATCAAAGTTAGAAGGTAATTCTGTTTTATCGTCAAGTTTTCTTTCCGTAAATTGAACATATTTTTTAGAAAATTAAGAAAACCGTAATTCATGTGCTTGTCAGAAAAAAATGCTTTGGTGTAAAAACAGAGGTCGTTGATGTGATAGTAAGTATTGGCTGGTTCTTTATATCGTGTGTGTGCATTAGGGTATTTTATCACATTGCCTAAATCCAGTTTTAAATGTCACTACCTCGCTTTACGCTTATTTGTTTCTTATTTAGTAACCTCCTTATCTTACATATATCATATTGAAGTTATACTATGGTTGTCGAAGTTCCTTATTTATTAATTCATAAATATAATAATAAATGAATAATAAATTCCTTAAACACTGATAAATATGACAAAATAAAATAATAAGAAATTAAAAAATAAGAGGTGTCTTTTATTTGAAAACACATATGTTAAATAATAATAATTTCAAAAAAGAGTAAACAATAAATATTAACTACAACAAATATTGTAAATTAACTTTATTAAGAGTTAATATTTAGTAAACAACATATATACGCATTCCTGCGAGGCCAAAATTAACTACAAAAAAGTTGCATTGACTTTTATAGTCTTATTTAATCATACAAAACGAGTTGTCAAATTTTAACATAAGAAAAAGTTTTGTTAAAGGTTTCAGTAAACTGTATGTACGTAACTCCACATACAACACATATATTTTTTAACAAACAAACCATTAAAAAAATGTATTGAAAAACAAAATGTGTATGGACATATTCAATGTATCATTACCTCAAGAGCATTTCAATGCTAGCATTTCAATGCCATCAAGGTTCAAACAAAACTAACATTTCAATGCCATCAACAATGTAAGGAGAACTCAAGAGCTCGCTACAAAACAATTCGCGCTTAGTTATACTCTAAACTCCAATTGCCTCTCTCGCTCTCTCTCTCTTGTCATGTTAGTCTCTACTTTCCACGATTAACCATATTTTTTGATATGGTTTCCTAGAGAAAATAATTAGTATAATGGTTTGTGAATTTGATTGATGACAACATGGGAAAAATGATAGCGAAACATAGAAAATCTCTTCTTATTGTGAGTGCTTGTAGTTGTATGTTCACTACTTTTTTTATCATTAGCTTCACTAAATTTATCTCCACAGAAATGTTTTTGTTGGACTTGTAGTTGAACTATTCATATGATACTCTTATATATTTGTTTCAGTTCACCATTGTAGTCTACTGACAGAAACCTATTGCCAACCATAGTGCAAAAATTATAGAAATTCAAAAAAAAGTTTTTAGTCTAAAACATCCACCATATTCTTAGAACCCCCAAACAGAATCTCATTGCTCGACTACAGCCATAGTGAGCTATTGATATACGACCATAGACGATTTTCCTAAACCACAAATCCAAAAGAAATAGAGAGAGAGATAGAGCCTGCGTAATCGAGATAGAGCCAGCCAGCCAGCTACACCTCCGCACAGAAAATGAACGTTATGTCCATAAGTCGACTCCCTCCTGAGAGTGAGCATGCGGAACACTCTTCCGTTGGCGAGTGTGCGCTGAGCCAAGCCTGCATTAAACTTAATCTGCCCCCGCCCTAGCTTGGTTCTCTATGAAAATTCATGTTGATTTTGTTAGTTAGGTAATTATATCAACAAAATTAAGGTTGAGTTCTTTGTCCAAAAAAAAAATGTTGAAGGTTTTGTTAGTTAGGTAAAGATATGATCAAATGTTTGGTTGAGTTCTTTGTCCAAAAAAAATGTTAAGGTTGAGTTCTTTGTCCAAAAATTCAATAACCATTAAAAAAAATCGACAAGATAGTTCAAAGGACAATAAACAAAAAAAAACTACAAGATTGTTGAAAGGGCATCATAGCCAACGTACATGTGTGCAAAATAAAATAAATTTTATCACACACTAAACAATTAAGGTTGAGTTCTTTGTGCAAAAATTCAATAACCATTAAAAAAAATCGACAAGATAGTTCAAAGGGCAATAAACAAAAAAAAAAACTACAAGATTGTTGAAAGGGCATCATAGCCAACGTACATGTGTGCAAAATAACATAAATTTTATCACACACTAAACAATTACAAATAGTCATTTCTACTAAACAATTAAAAAAAACTATGTCACCATATTTAACAGAAAAATGTATATGTCTAATAGTCCGTTAGTTTTTTTAAATTATGTATAATAGTTGCTATAAACCTATAATATTGGATATAACATCAATTAGTTTGTAAAACAACAAATTGATCATGTAATACAACATTGAAGTTAAAGAGTTCGAAAAAAACAATCACGTTATATATATATATATATATATATATATATATATATATATATTTATACTTATTTATTGAAAACACAATTACATAATTAAATAATTAAAAATTATTGCATGCAAAAGTTTGTAAAAAAAACAAACAAACAAATAAACTTGTCCAAAGGGCGGGCATCACTCTAGTTTATTATGTAATTGTCTTTCTTTTTGTTATTTACTAAACTTTTTGACAACTGCCATTTATATTCAGCATAATAATTATATATATAAAAAAATCTGCTAATATTATATATAAGCTAAAGTTTAAGGGTTTCACATAGTTTCTTTCGAAACCAATATCATTTTGATAAATTAACAGCATACTATACACTGTAATATCATATGATATGTGTGGAAATTTAAAACTAAAAGTTTGTTTGAAATAATTACTAAAATGTAGTTGTCTCATGCATAAAATATTCTAATACAGTCAAGATATTTTCTTCACCTTTCAAACATCCACGAGATGTTATACTCTGAAATTTTGTTAGCAGTTGTTTTTTAAATTTATACATGGAAGCTCATTTTTTAAATTTCCAACTCTTAAAAAAATTTGGTCAACTATTAAATACCTTACAATGATGTGTTGAAAGTAAATCAAATATAAGATTGCAAAACTGTTTGTTGAAAATTTTCAACAATGTGAACCATTTGTGGGTGGATTTTTCTTTGACATGTGACAAACTTTGCTTGGGCAAAAAAACCGGAGCAAGAGTTGAGTTTTGATTGGACACATGAAATGTATTGATTGGTTCGTCAAATAAGCCAAAATATTCATTGGTTCGTCAAATAAACCAAATGTGGTTATGTTGAATTAAACGGTAGAAACAATTCATTTAAATAAATTTTCGTAATTCGAATTTTTAAATTTTCGTAATTCGAACTTTCAAAAAAAAAATCTGAAGAACTGTAAACGAGAAACGTGACCGTAGATATCAAATATACTAAAAGTTGCAATGGTATGTCAAGTATAGCAAATGTTGCAACGGTTCGTCAAATAAACTAAAGATTGCAACAGTTCAACTTAATGTTTACAATTTATTTACGCTTAACACAATTTAATGACTGAGTCCACTCCAACAAAGATTAAATTACTTCCTACTAGATACCAGATAGGACAAGACGACAAGAAGTAGGGAACAATCAATAACTATTCAACATTTTCTTACGTGAAGATTCTTAAAGGCATACTCACCGATTCCTTATTCAATAAGTTGGAAAACAAATTCCTTGGCCCGATCATCAAAGCAGGTTTTTGGAAAGGAGGTGGTGCACAGATTGGAGATGGATTGAAAGAATAAAACTATTTCTTTTGTAATCTCAATTTAAATTTCTTTTGAGACTAATGTTTTCTCTTTGAATTATTTTTTTGCTAATTTGATTTTTGTTTTATTTAAATCAAATTAAAAAAAATTAAAATTACCACCAATAAAATCAAACTAAATTCGTTCATTTAATCATAATAATTCCAACCAAAATTTCGTAAATAAAATAGCCAAACAGAGTTGCAATAGACTTGCAAATCCCAAGCAAATGTTTCGAGGGAAGTGCTAGTAGTTAAATTTGCAAGGTATTTGCTACCGCTATTTTTCCTCGCAATATGCGTCTGTTTTGCGAGGGAATATCTTCCTCGAAAACTTTGCGAGGGAATTGCAAGATATAACTGTTTGCGAGACGCGATTTGCGAGGGATTTACTACGAATTCTTCCATCGTAAAACACATGTTTTCTTGTACAGTGCAACACCCTAATTCAACAACCTCACTAAACCTATTCAACATCTCCATTGTAAATAGTCTAATAAAAGAGATTGTTGGAGGTATCTCAAGCTACCAAGATGAGCAAATTAAAACTTTCTTAAATAATGCCATATCAACTGTTTGAATTTCTAGACTACGTTAATTTTTTAGAGATTATGATGCCGCATGAGCAAAAGTCCACATAAATCTTGAGGCCAAACATGTTCTCACCGAGTTGTTTGAAATTCATAAAATTAGGGGTTGTCATGCGTGTTCTAACCTCACCTTCGAAGCCCATTGTAATCAACTTTCAATGTTTTCATCATTTCGTGCTATATGGCTCATGCAATCTTCTTCAAGCCTTTTCGGCTTTCGACTTCTCATTTACAAAGCACTCTCCATTAGTCTACTTCAACATGGTATGTTGAAGTTGAGAGACACGCCTATTTAAGCATCCTCGAGGCTGGAAATATTAGTGCTAAGATGGACATGATTTTGAGCGATGGAGTCCAAAGTTAAGATAAATGATTCTCACTAGGTACGGATGATATAGGAAGAGAACCTTCTCTTGCACACTCTGCACACCCCGAGAGCCGGGCTTGTATCTTGGACAAGTTATTTTTTTGAGCTATTCCTCTCTGCTTCTCGCGCATATTATGGCATTAGATAGTGGTCTGCGAATGAAAATTGGATCATAGTTTTAGACATGTAGTTTGAGCAAGCATAAACACTAATCTTTAATCACTATATTTTTAGGGATGTGTTTCTTTCAATTGTTCCCTTTCACTAGTTGGTAACATGGAAGAGAATCCCCATGGATGAACTTTAATTAAAGCAATGAAATATGAATCATATTAGAATTTAACCCGCGGTATACCGCGGGGCTATATTTTTAAAAAATGTTATTTTTTAAAAGATTAACTGAAGATATATCATATTAATTTGTATTTGTAAATGTAGATATCTATCTATCAATTTTTGAAGTATAGATACGAAAACATAAATTTTTGTTTAAGTAACGATATATAGTGGATTTTAAAATTTTGAATATTTTACTCTGCAGTATACAGTGGGTCAGTTTTTTTATAACTAAAAATTTTAAATTTAAGTTGGATTTGTTTTGTTAATATTGTTTCTTTTGTTTTGTGTTTAAGATTGTATAATTGTATTTTGATTGTTAATTTTAGGATTTCATCCGTGATATACCGTTATTTATTAATATCGACTCAAACCCGTCATCCCATATAAACCCGTCTATACTATCTCGTTAGCTAAATTATTAGTGTTATAAATTCCAAGAAAATAAATTATTATTGTTATAAAATCTATTAATTTTAGGATCTCACCCGTGGTATACCGTTCTTTGAACGATTTTAAAATTATACTACTAATATATATCTTAAATTTATCATATAAAGTATATGATTTCAAGTTTTTGTGTTTTTTTTTAATTTAAATAAAGCAACGGCTTAAATGATGATAGATATAGTTCTTTTTCCTGTATGTGTATATGATTTTTCTATGTGAATATTTTGATTATTATAAATTAGTATTTTTATTGCTATGCAAAATGTTAATATAAATATTTGCTATAAATATTTTTTGAAGATATATGGAAAGATTGTGTAGAGATTTTTAGAAACAAATTAGGCAAGATATTGCTTGGTTAATATCTTTTATTTAAATTTTGTAAAAGTAATAATAAATGCCAATGACATGGACTCGTAAATAAAGTGGAACTCCAGTATTTATTTCAGAAATGTATCCAAAAATGTATATATAAATATATATGAAAGTTGGCCAACTCTCTCCATATGAGTGCCACATCATCACAAAAAAATGACATGTGTCATTCAATATTATTTAAATTAAAAATCAGCAAAATTAATTGAGAGAAAATCAAAAGTCTCCTATTGTGTTAAATCCTCCATTAATCCATTTCTTAAATGATTTCTTCAAAATAAAAATAAAATTATTTTAATAAATCAATTACTACTTTCATTTTTACTTTTATTATTTTTCTAATTTTTTTTAATTTAATGGTCAATGGTCATCACTCGATAATAACTAAATAATTATTTGTGTTAGCTACCTCAGATCTTATTAGTTTAGTAATTTTACCTTGAATATTTTCTTATTATTACGTTATGGTTCATATCTTATCATATGACATTCTCTCTGTTCATTTTTGTGTCTTATGGTAAGTTCGTATTGACATGCAAAATTTTTCAAGCAATAGGTTTTTGAGAAGTTAGACATACCACGAAATTCAAGACAAATTCATTTCTCTTATATGGCTATATGCAATAGCATAAAATCTAAAAGTGTTACTTAAATAACACTTTAATTTTTGCTTTCTTTTTCTTCTTTTCATACGAAAACTCTTGAGATCAAAATATCTTATATTCTTGTTGTATGTATTCATGATAGTGAACAAATATTAGAATCTTAGATATAAAAATAATCAGATTATACATGAAAATGTATAAATTGATATTTAGAGTAAAAAAAAAATCTAACAATAAAAATTGTAAATACATAAGATGAGTCTAATTTTATTAAGTATACAATAACAAACAAAAAAATAAACAGAAATTAGTGACAAAAAAAATTAACATAATTTTTATCTTAACAATTTTCAAAATAAATCCACGCGTGGCGTGGGAATTCATCTAGTGTGTTTTAATTCATGCTGTTGAAAAGTATGTTACACTTATCGTCAATGACAAAAAGGTCAAGTTTATTGTGTACTTTACTTAGCTTGCAAGAAATTTTTTTATCCAATTATAAAGACAGATGCTTCGATTAGAAAAAATGGTTTAACGTCCTACATTCATGTATTCCATTTTGTTTCTACACCTCAAACGACTCATTTTATTATAATTAGTAGATTATAAATGTTTATTATATGGTTTCAATCATAATTTGGATTGATCATTATTCATTAATAATTATACTTTTTTACTCATGTGTGTAAATCATTGAGTTATACAACTTATACAAATCTCTTCGATATCCCTAAGCTATCTTCTCTATTTGATGTAATTTCGTTCTTTTTCATTCCTCGCACCTTCAATCGTGTAGCCGATTCTCTGGCAAAGGAGTCTTTGACTTCCCTTGTAATGGGCCTGGCCCAATAGTAATGAGATAAATCAGCTTTTGCACAAAAAAAAAAAAGAGTTATACAAATCTAAATCATATTTTGTTTTCTCATCACAAATTCAAATTATCATCAACAACATAAATTTAGTTTTAAATATACTATCAAGAGCTTTTAATTTTTATAAAAAAACTAACACTTAAACTTCTAGAATATGTACATTTGATACTTTTACGAGAAAAAAATGATTGCTTCTTACCATCGTTTTTAACAAAAACTATATTTCAAATATTTTTTGTAAAAAATACTTGTGGAAATTGATCTCACTTTACCGATATAGCGAAAACTTACATAGAATAAAAACTATGAAAGTTTTGGTAAATATAAAGAGACGAGAGAAGAAGGAAGAGTAGCCATCCAACCATCTCCATTAATGAAAGTTTTGGGTTCAATAAGAGATTTAACATCATCAGCAGTAAGATTCTTCTCCCAACGAACTCTTCCTCTCTTATTCGCTCCTTCCCCTATGCAGTTTATCTCCGCATATGTCAAATGATCCCTGTTTTTTTTTCTTCATGTAATCCAACATTATCGGTAAGTTATGTCTACCAACTATGTAACAAATGCATACATTAGAAGTAAATGAGAAGAAGCATCACATACTTTTGGCCTTCACGATCCCAAGCATCCCATCCTTGCCGTTTAATAATATTGGACATGTTGGTTTCATAAAAGACAACTCTAGAGTAGTCTCGGTAAGCTCTTCCCAAGAATGCCTTTCCACTTCCTTTAATCACGCAATTATTGAACACGAATCCGCTTGTGTCTTCTTCGCTTTCCCTCCCTTGCGCGGTTATATATCCTGCTAGCATTTGTTCTCTCTTCAGCATTCCCTTTGTTGCCACTCTTTTAACGTGTATAATGCAGTTCTGCATCCACACACAAACATACCTTAATTATATTAACTGAAAATACAAATTTAAACCTAACCTTTTACTTTTTTTTTTATAAATCTAACCTTAAATTTTTAAGAAAGAAATAACGGGTTTTGTTTAGGCAGTTCGACCATGATGGATTTAGGCTTGAAACAGGCAAGATCAGGCCACGATACGACACTATTCATGTATCATTATATCTCTATATTTAGCCTTTATATGAAAGAAATATGAGATTACTTGGTATATAGATTGGCCTCCTCCCCAGATGAAATCGATTGCTCCTTCGATGTAACAGTTTTGGAAGTAGTGGCGGCCAAGTAAATCAGCGATTGTGTCTTGGACACTGATGAATCTGCAGTTATAGAACCACGCCTTGTCCGCCGTTAGTATAACTGATGGGGCTACCTTTATATCTTCATATAGTATTATTGGTGTCCTCTTGTTATAAGTATTCTGCACAAACGAGAGCGAATTAGACCGTATAATCTATCTCATCATAAAAACTATGTTTAATGTATAACAAAACAAATTTGCTTTTTTACTGCTTTACAATTTCCCATAGGTTTTAGACATTCTAAAAAGTTCAAAGTTTAATTATGTCATATATAGTTATACTTAGGAAACATTATTCTATTTGCATATGTTGATTATATTTTTATAGGTTTGGTTTGAGAAGTTAACATTAACGACATATGATATCAATAGTAACTATATATATATAAAGTCTAACCATGAATGTAATGTTGATAGCTACGAAGTACTCGGCGTTTAGTGCGAAAGGACCACTCGAATTAGATAGTCCTGCATCATTGTATTGAATTATCACTTTTGATGCGTCGTTTCCTTGCATTATTATCTTTTGCTTTTCCATCGGAATCACTATCTTTTCGCTGCATTGATATACACACACATAAACATAATTTGGTAAAAACCCAATAAAATAAAATAAAGAAATCAATTGCTTGATTCGTTTTTGAGTTTTAACTCTTATAAGAAAGTCCTAATGCATCTCGTAACGTACATGATTTGGTTTGATTTGATTTATCGACCACCGAACCGAACCAAATAACACCGAATGGTGATCCGAACCGACTATTAGGGGTGTGCA
This sequence comes from Arabidopsis thaliana x Arabidopsis arenosa, assembly GCA_019202795.1. Lineage (NCBI taxonomy): Eukaryota > Viridiplantae > Streptophyta > Magnoliopsida > Brassicales > Brassicaceae > Arabidopsis > Arabidopsis thaliana x Arabidopsis arenosa. Next base: position 4,656,880 of record CM032919.1, on the reverse strand, counting down.
TATAAGTTTCTTTTGAGAGTGGTGAATCAAAAACTAAACCTAATCCGAACCGAACAATAATTCAAACTAAACCAAACCGAAATAAAATTTGGTTATTTGAGGCTTAGGTTCCAAAACCCCAAAAAATCCAAAACCGGAACCCAAAAGAAAAAAAAATGAATGTGAGAGAGCTTACTGGTAGGTTCCAGGATTAAGAATTATTTTAATCCAATCATTGTTACCAGAGGGAATGGAGTCGATGGCTTTTTGGATGGTTTTGAAATTAGCTGCACCATCATGACCAACCACCAATGTTTTTTCTACATCTTCAACGAAATCTTTTGGTTCTAAACCATAAGAAGAGACAAGTGTTAACGAAGCCGTTAAGAACAAAAATGAGAAAGCTAATAGACTTTTAAGAGATTTCATTGGTTAAATCAAAAGTTTTTAACCCTTTGAATCATAAAACCTAAGAAGTTCAAGAGATGATTTTGAACGTCTTTTTTTTTGAAGATTGTCTTCTCTCATTGAAATTACAATGGTATTTTAACTACTTAAGAAAATACGTCTACTTTAAATGAATGTACATTTCTTTACCTAATTCCAAATTTCCAAGTATGGTTAAAGATCCATTAATTTGATTTGTTAACCAAAAGCATAAATACTCAGTATATATAATTGAGGGCACACTAATTTTTAAGAGAAACTTAATCAATACGCAGCAATAAATTGAAATGATTTATGTCCATTGAAATAGATTCGTTGACCAAAACTACAAGTTATACCAAAATGTTATGCAAAATATTAAAGAGAATTGATTGTATATTGATTTTCAAATAAATTTGTCGAAGAAACTGTAAATAAGTCACATAATAGACATGATAGATATCTTGTAAGATCAAATGTATCTCGTAAGATCAAATGTATCTGGTAAGATCAGGATTACCCAATTTCTTCCCAAAAATGTATGGAGATGAGTCAGGATTACCCAATTTTTGGGATGAAATAATAATTATATCCCAATAACAAACTTACTTAATTTTCTAAAAAATACTTAAAAGTTCCAATTTACCCAATTTAATGCATGGTGAATATGGGTGATTGTAACACTTCGAAATCTATAGCTTATAGAAAATGATTTGGCTATTTATATCACTAAAGTGTTTTGTTCTTTTCTTCTCTATAACTCGCTCAGTCAAAAGTCCAAAGTTTAAGAGTGTCTAAGCATGAGCGACTAAAAAATTGATGACTTACATGAAATTAATTTCTAGCATTATGGGAAGGACAAAACATATGAAAATACTTTGTGGTGACTTTCATGATCAGTACACAAGTATTTCGAGTGTCCCAAGTAATGCGCTGATAGTGTGAGCCTACAAACGGTGGATCCAGAAACGGTGATGGTCGAGGCGTTATAAGTAACCATAAATGGAAGAATTTATTTTGCGTATCTCTCGAATATACACTTATACCCACTTTACTCAAAATAATCTCCACATGACACAAATGGACGTCAAACATTTTTTCTTTTTGGCAAATCTATGGTTAGCCACAAAAGCATTCGTAACTGATTAACCTGGCCACGAAATACAGCCACGAGGTTAATGACGAATATGTCACGGTGGTTCGTGGCAAAATAAGCCAAGACATTGCCAGTATAAAGGAACGTGGTTAATTTGGCCTCTATTTTTGACAAGTATTTCGTGGCTATTATAGTCACATAATAGACGTGAACACAACCATGGCTACTGATTAGCCACTTAAATGTTCGTGGATAGTTGGAAAAAGTACTCACGATACACGAGTGTTAAAACCGTGACTATTCTGCCACGATAAACCATCATGATTATATAAAAATGATTTTTTCCATGTTTTGTGACTTTTGTCGTGGCTTTTTCATCCTAAAGCCACAAAATTTTGGCCTTAACCACGAAATTTTTCATGGATAAAACAACGACCACCAGACAAAACAGCGACGTCAATTATTATAAACAAAAGCTGCAACAATTGAGAAAGAGGAAAAAACAGCGCCGTTGGTGTAATTTATTGTCGCCGAAACGTGTCGCGCGACACCTAAAACGAACATGACCCAAGTCTAACCAAAATGCGTTTAGGATCGTGGCTGATCAATCGATCTAAGACAGTGATTAACGAGTCTTGACCAAATTTTTGTCTAAGCTTTCCATATCTTTTCATAGACCATCCTACACTAACAAACTTACCGAAAATGCCCATGTCTTGATAACAAAAAACGAGGGTAATTTCGACCTTATGGATAATTTAACACCCGCCACTAAAACCCACAAACTAATCAGTTCAAAACGATTTCGACCAAAAAAAAAAAAAAATCAAACCAAAAAAATGGCTTTGAAACTAACTTCTCCGCCTTCAATTTTCTCACTATCAAGGAGATTCTCTTCTTCGTCAATTCCAATAAGATCAAAATCAACATCAAGACCATCTTCATTAACCGGATTTCGCTCCAAAACCGGAGTTTATTTAACCAAAACATCGCTTCCGTCGTCTACGAAAGTTAATGTGGCGGCGGAGAGTCCTCCGGCTACAATTGAGACCGAGGATTGGGGAAAAGTATCGGCGGTGCTGTTTGATATGGACGGTGTGCTTTGTAACAGTGAAGATCTTTCTAGACGCGCCGCCGTTGATGTTTTTACTGAGATGGGAGTTGAAGTCACTGTTGATGATTTCGTTCCTTTTATGGGAACAGGTAAAATCTCTTAAGGATTTTGATTCTTTGTTTATGAAATTCGTTGATTTATTTGGTTTGGCAATTCACAGGTGAAGCCAAGTTTTTAGGAGGTGTTGCTTCAGTCAAAGAAGTAAAAGGATTTGATCCAGATGCAGCTAAAAAAAGATTCTTTGAAATATATCTTGATAAGGTGATAATTTATGTTTCTTGATTAGAACACTGTAGGAGGGAAGTTATCTTTATATTAGGTCTTGATAATGTGATTGATACTCGGCTTTGTTGTGTTTTGTTTTGCGTAATTTCTTGTTCTCTGTATCGGTTATAGTACGCGAAGCCAGAATCTGGGATTGGATTTCCGGGAGCATTGGAGCTTGTTACTGAGGTGAGGAAAAATGAGGTTGTTGAATTATGATAGTTTTGGTGTTTATTGTAATGATTTGCTGTGGAACTTTTGAAACAGTGTAAGAACAAAGGCCTTAAAGTTGCTGTTGCGTCTAGTGCGGACCGTATCAAAGTTGATGCAAATCTGAAAGCTGCTGGTTTGTCTTTGACTATGTAAGACTACAACAATCTTTCATCTCTTCTGTATTCATTTCCTATTGCAGTGTATGCAGGCACAAATTCTTTCTTTCATCGAGATGTTTCCGCGCTTTCAGATTCCATGTCTAAATACATGTTAGTGATGTTAACTTTCAGGTTTGATGCCATTGTTTCAGCAGACGCCTTTGAGAATTTGAAACCAGCTCCAGATATTTTCTTGGCTGCTGCAAAGATATTGGGTGTGCCGACAAGCGAGGTAATAGTTAAAACTTCATGTAATATCATATCGAGATGAGGTTTTATTGAAAAATCTTCACACGCACACCTTTTATGACATAGATAAAATAAAAAAATATCGAGGGTGGTCCATTTGTAGACACTAGGAAGTCTCATGGAATAGATGAACAAAGTGTGCCTTAGAGAAGAGAACTCTATATTTGAAGATACTTGTTATTGTGCCAACAATATAATTAGGGGTATATATGCGCATTCTTGAAGCTGAAAATCAAGTAAAGTAAGACTTTACTTCTTGTGCTAGACTTACAGATCTTATTTACTAGCTACTTCAGAAGTGGGTTCTTTTGTACAATTTTGTAGTGTGTTGTTATTGAAGATGCGCTTGCTGGAGTCCAAGCCGCCCAAGCTGCGAACATGAGGTACTTTACTTGTGTGACAGAATGGCATGTCAAATTTTGTTATTTCTCTTTTTATTTTGAGTACAGACAATTTGATTTGATACAGTATTAGTAACTTCAAAATGTCACTACAAAGTCTAGAATTTCTAGATTAGTGTTTTATGTCAAATCCATCTGTTTGTGCTATTCATATTGTTTCATTTTAACTATCAACAAAACACCACTTGTGGAGTTCAAAATGCTTAGAATAAATCTAGCTTGATTAATGTAGAACTAAGAAGTTATAGCTTCGTCATTGTTAAATACATCTACTCGCTTTATTAGCTCTGGAGTTAGATAATTTTTGTTCATTCTGAATTTGCAGATGTATTGCTGTAAAAACTACTTTATCTGAAGCAATTCTAAAGGACGCTGGTCCGTCAATGATCCGAGACGATATTGGAAACATTTCAATCAGTGACATTCTCACTGGTGGCTCAGATTCTACCAGTATGTAGTCTCAAAGAAATTTGATGGAAAATATCGTTCTTTTCATGTGTATTCATTTGTTGAATCCTCTTGAAAAACTTTTGAATAAAGAGCTTTCTTTGTAATGAGATTACCCATTTAAAACATTCTTTTCTACTATACTTATAGATTTATCATTCGGCAAATTGATGAATTTTTCTTCATCTAGTTCATAGTGGCTTATACAGTTTCAACCTTTTCTTTTACATGCTTGAGTACTTACGCAGGAAATTCCACAGCAATACTTGAAGAGAACACAGCCAGCGACAAAACCAGCGCTAACGGGTAAGAAAGGTTCCTCTATCCAAAAATTAATACCAAGTGAAAGTTATCTGGTTATCAATCATAATTATCTTATTGATGAAAGTATTTTCGTGTTGAGAACTAAGTTTAGGGTTTATGTTTATAATATGCAAACAGTTTATTCGAGCCACTTATGGAGAGAAACATTTATGATTTAAAACGTTAATGTTGAGGAATTCAAGAAAATGTTGGGACTACAAAAGAAACCAGAAATTTTTATTCGTTGACTGGTTTCATCATTTGAGAATGAAACAAATGATATGGCATCTGGAAAATTTCATATACTTGAGATTGCAGATGCAATTTTCCAACAGGTTTCAGGGTTCTCGACGAGATATACTGAGGTACGGGAGTCTTGGCATTGCTCTTTCTTGTGTCTACTTTGCCGCCACCAACTGGAAGGTAAACCTGAAAAAATACATTCAAGAATACTTTTTTCTGCCAAAGCCTTTTGTTTGATCTTATGGAGTTGCTGTCTTATGTATAGGCAATGCAATATGCTTCTCCGAAAGCTTTGTGGAATGCATTGGTTGGAGCAAAAAGCCCTTCTTTTACACAGAACCAAGGTTTGGCCTATTGTCAAAATTTCCACGACACTTTTAAAAAAAAATATATCTTTGCATATAAAATAGCTTTCTGGATTGGTTAATTATCGACATAAGTTCTTTCATATCAAACGGTAAAACTGTTTTAACTTATAACCAACCTCATTTTACTTTAAATGATATGGTCTTTGCAATCTTACACAAATCTGTTCAGTAGTTAGCTCAATCGCATATTTCATCATACTGAACTAATTGACAGGTCTCCTACATTTTTGATAGTATAAAATTTACACTGATTTTTTTTTAAGCAAGTATGGCTAAAATTTACACTGATCTTGAACCGAAAGTTTTTTCTTACTGGAGAAGATTTCTTTAAAAGAACATTATGTATAGTTTCATCGTTACTGAATTCGGATGTAAAGGAAGCTACCTGGTTTTTTTGTCTTACCTTTTGTAGGTGAAGGGAGAGTGCAACAGTTCGTCGATTACATTGCTGATCTAGAGAGCAAGTAAGTATAACTATTTGATAATTATTCAATTTCATACAATGTAAGGCAAGAGTTCGATAATTCGGTAATCCCTTCGTTAAAAAGAGATTATCATTTATTAGTACTATAGATTACATAAATTGGAAATTATCACAAGCGGGAAAAAAAGTTGTGGATGATCTTCTGTTTTGACTTGTTGTGTGGTTTCTCTGTTTCTATTGTTTTATTTCTAGGCAAACAGCTACAGCTGTGCCAGAATTCCCATCTAAACTTGACTGGCTAAACACTGCCCCTCTCCAGTTTCGCCGGGTAAATTCTACTTTAATACCAAATTTATATCTTGCAAGTGAACTCTTGAGGAAGAAAGGGAGTCATATGCTTCTTAGTAAATTTTGTCATTTTGTGAGCAGGATTTAAGAGGGAAAGTGGTTATACTTGATTTTTGGACCTATTGCTGCATAAACTGTATGCATGTATTACCGGATCTAGAGTTCCTTGAGAAGAAGTACAAGGATATGCCAGTGAGTCTTTACTATTGCTGCTCTCTTATATGTTATTTTGGATCTTCAAGCAATTCAAATCTCACTAGGGATGACTGAAGCTTCAACCTATGAATTGCAATCTGTGTACAGTTCACCGTTGTGGGTGTACACTCGGCTAAGTTCGACAATGAGAAGGATTTAGATGCCATACGAAATGCAGTTCTACGCTATGATATCAGCCACCCGGTAATTTCCATGTCCCAAATTTTTAAATTTCCTATAAATGTTTTTTTGTGAAATTGATTACTTATGCCAATTCCTGGATTTTTTGTTTGTCTTGTTTTTAAACTAACTGTTCTGAAGAGATGTAATGATGGAATCATATTTCCTTATTGGTGGAAAGATTTTAGCTGGTCAGAATTTCACATCTTTTTCGCAATTTTGTATACCACCAGTGTTTTATCATGTGCATTCTCCTTCATTATTTTCTGTTTGGATTCTTTTTCAGTGCTATGTTGTAACTATTATTGAAAAATTATTGGCATATTCGTTTAATTAGTTATTCCTCTCACTTGAAAGGTTGTGAACGATGGAGACATGTATATGTGGAGAGAGCTCGGCATCAACTCGTGGCCTACATTTGCTGTTGTTTCTCCAAATGGCAAAGTCATTGCACAAATTGCTGGAGAAGGTCACCGCAAAGTAACATTTTTAACTCCTTCCTATGCTTTTTTTTTTTTCTCTCTCCTCCCTATAGATTTATAACAAGTCAAGAATCTCATGTTGTTGCTAAAATTGTCGATTTCATTTTGGAGTGCTAAAGAGTGAAAACACCAATACTCTGTTTCTCCAAAACCTTCTTTGCATGAAAATAAATAGTTAGTCAAATTTACATTCCACTTGAAAAATCACTTAACAGTTCTGCTGTGTTTTCCTTTGAAGGATCTTGATGATTTGGTGGCGGCAGCTCTGACGTATTATGGTGGAAAGAATGTATTAGACAGTACTCCACTTCCAACACGTTTGGAGAAAGACAACGATCCACGTTTGGCCACATCTCCGTTGAAATTTCCGGGGAAGTTGGCTATTGATACTCTTAATAACAGGCTATTCATCTCAGACAGTAACCATAACCGTATTGTATGTCCTTACCTCCTTATGTAACCCTTATTTCTCGTCTTGTTGTCTAATATCAATATTCTGTGTGATTATCAGATTGTAACTGATCTTGAAGGAAATTTCATCGTCCAAATTGGTAGCACTGGAGAAGAAGGTTTCCAAGATGGTTCCTTTGAAGATGCTGCATTCAATCGTCCTCAGGTACATATGATAGTCTCACTTCGTATTAGTTGTTCCTCGTTAGCTTTGTTTCTTACATACATGATTGTATTTTTTCAGGGACTCGCTTATAATGCTAAGAAGAATCTTCTTTATGTTGCTGACACCGAGAATCATGCTTTAAGGTATTTATGTATGTATGTGTTTTTGTTGCTTCCAATGCAAACAAGAATCTTAAATTTTTGGGTTCGACATCTTATTTTGGAGTTTCATTAATTGTTGTTGGTAGAGAGATTGATTTTGTCAACGAGAGAGTACGGACTCTGGCTGGTAATGGAACTAAAGGCTCAGACTACCAAGGTGGAAAAAAAGGAACTAAACAGGCAGGATACTTGACTCGGAACCCTTTTCTTATTTAACTTATTTAGAGCTGTTAACTTATCGACTCTGGAACTATTCCTGAGTAAATATTATTTTTGAGAGATTAAACAATAAGAAATGTGTGGACTTTGAATTTTTCAGCTTTTGAATTCTCCTTGGGACGTATGCTTTGAGCCGGTGAATGAGAAGGTATACGTTGCAATGGCAGGTCAGCACCAGATTTGGGAGTACAATGTGCTTGATGGTATCACTCGAGTTTTCAGTGGAAACGGCTATGAAAGAAACCTTAACGGTTCTACGTATGTATACACTAGATTATGAAATAACTTATTACTTGATATGTGTCCTTTTCTTATGCTATATTTTTGTGTGTTGATGCAGCCCTCAGACTACATCATTTGCTCAGCCGTCGGGAATCTCATTAGGCCCTGGTAATTACTACAAACTTCATACTTTTTACTACTTTCAAGAATTAGGATTGAGTTCTATGTGTAATGTAAATGTAGATTTGAAAGAAGCATATATTGCTGATAGCGAGAGCAGTTCTATTCGTGCCCTTGATCTTCAAACTGGAGGATCAAGATTGCTTGCTGGTGGTGATCCGTATTTCTCTGAGAATCTTTTCAAGGTAATGACTTGATTCGTTTTATCCAACATTATTGGTATTCGGAAGTATTGTAGCAATATTTAAGTGTCCTTGTTGGCTATATTAGTCGCTAACACGGGCTAATTCTTGAACAGTTTGGAGACAATGATGGTGTGGGTGCAGAAGTTCTCCTACAACACCCGTTAGGTGTATTATGCGCAAAGGATGGTCAAATATATCTAACTGATAGCTATAACCACAAGGTAACTTCATCTGGGAATTCCAAGCAAACATCTGTCAATGTGAATATGAACCAAAGAGAGTGCGGGATTTATATGATTAATGTGAGAGACAATTCTTCTATTTGATGGATCTTCTAATGTGAGAGAGAATTCTTAGTTTTGAACAACTCTGTTATAAATATAATAATAGAAACATTCTTGACTGTTACAAGATCTTAACCCTTAACTTACATGTTTAGATTAAGAAGCTGGACCCTGTAACCAAACGTGTTGTTACTGTCGCTGGAACGGGAAAAGCCGGTTTCAAGGATGGGAAGGTCAAGGGTGCTCAGGTCTGATCTAGCTTACTACAATCTTATACATTGATCAAATAGACAGTCTGATTTGTTAGTGTGACACATTATTTTTCCTTTCTTTGGTAGCTTTCAGAGCCTGCAGGACTTGCTATAACCGAAAACGGTAACTTTCTGCGTCTTTTAACAGTTATTAATAAGGAATGATCGAGTGTAATTTTCGTTTCCTACTGTTTTCAGGGAGGCTGTTTGTGGCGGATACAAATAATAGCCTTATCCGATACATCGATTTGAACAAAGGAGAAGACGCAGAGATTCTTACATTGGAGTTAAAAGGTGTTCAACCGCCAATGCCAAAGGCAAAATCCTTGAAACGTTTGAGAAAACGTGCCTCGGCAGATACAAAGATCGTCAAAGTGGATTCTGTTACGTCACGCGAAGGAGATTTAAATCTTAAAATCTCATTACCTGATGGCTACCATTTCTCCAAGGTCCAGAGCTCTCTGCACCCTCTTTCTTTTTCCAGTTCCTATTATGTCTCTACTGATCTTTAACAATTATACATATTGCTCGTTTTGCACAGGAAGCGCGGAGTAAGTTTGTGGCAGATGTGGAGCCTGAAAACGCAGTAGCAATCGATCCAATGGAAGGAAATCTCAGTCCCGAAGGTTCAACAATGCTTCATTTTAGACAATCTTTAACTTCGGCTTCTGTTGGGAAAATCAGTTGCAAGGTTTGCTTCAACATCTTTGATTAACCTGAAACTAGTTGTCTTTAAGGCTTCAATTGTTGCTTGCTTTTGCTTTTACGACTTACAAAAATATTTTATGATAATTATAATTGCAGGTGTACTATTGCAAAGAAGACGAGGTTTGCTTGTATCAGTCCGTACAGTTTGAGGTCCCTTTCAAGGTGGAATCAGAATCATCTGCTTCTCCAACTATCACATTCACCGTTAAACCGAGAGCACCCGATGCTGGTGGGTTACAGCTTCAAGCTACTCGCTGAACCACATGATCATGATATGATTAAAAACACAACAGGTAAATATGATTTGATCAAACAAACTCAGAAAGCTAAATACAATGTGACCACTTATAATCTATTAAATTTTTGTATGATCTATTCATTGGCGTGCCTGTAAACATACCAACAACAACAACCTTAATCTTAATCTAAGAGCCATTATGTGTAGTTTAAGATGATTTTTTTTACTAAACTTGATTTTTTTCTATACGTATTTTTTTCAATGTTATTAATCAATTTATACGACTGGTCTAACAGTTGGAAACATGTTGATTAATAGCGGTTGCATTAGTGGTTTAACATAAAACTTACTAAATATATAATTTATATAAGAAAATCAAAAACTGCCAATTAAACTCAAAACATATCAACATATGGGTCGACGCCTAAGATATCCAGCATCTGATGTGTGTACACCGCTAGCCAAATCTTAACCTAGACACAACTTGAATCAAAAGAAAATCACATAATCAAAGATGAAAGAAGAGGTTGATCAGAACAGAAGTTGGTGTTTATGAGTTCAGCAAAGATTCACCAAGATAGCTTCCATGCATGCATTAATCTTTCTAACATTTTTTATAAACTTCCCCAAAATAAAATAATTAAAAAAAAAAAAAACATTTTCGAACCATTTAGAAAGTTAAGAATAATAATACCCAATTTATTCTGTAAATGCCAAAAAGTCTTAAAAGTCTTGTAAATGAAAACAAATAAACCTTCATCTCTTCACAATTTCTTTTGAAATTTCGTTTACTTTGCAAAGAAACTTCCCATGCATGTCTCTCTCACAAGTCACAAATCAATAAGTGAACAATAGCTTTGCTATATTCTCCTCCATAAAAGACTTATCTCCTAAACACATCTGGCCAAGAATGGACAGTATACAACAACTTGTTATGTACGTTTCACGCGTTTTTGCATTATGAGTTTTCTTTTCTTTTTTGTTTCTTTTCTATTTTCGTTTGTAAATAATACATTTAAATGTTTCGAAATTTCTTTAACTTTGCAAAGAAACTTCCCATTTTACACTCTGTATAAGTGAACACTATTTTCCCATTCTTATCCAAACTCAAAGTCTTTCTGAATCTGTGATTTTGAACCACTCAAGATTATCTCTCATGGCTTCTTCTTCTTCTTCTTCTTCTTCTTCTTCTTCTTCTTCTTCACCTCGCAACTGGGGATACAATGTCTTCACAAGCTTCCATGGACCAGACGTCCGTATTAAATTACTCAGTCATTTACGCCAACAGTTTGACTACAATGGAATTACAATGTTCGATGACAACGGGATCGAGAGAAGCCAAATTATCGCTCCTGCTCTCACAAAAGCCATTGGAGAATCGAGGATCGCGATAGTATTGCTCTCGGAGAACTATGCTTCTTCCAGTTGGTGTTTGGATGAGCTATTGGAGATTTTAAAGTGCAAAGAAGATATAGGTCAAATAGTGATGACTGTCTTCTACGAAGTTGATCCTTCTCATGTGCGCAAACAAACCGGAGATTTTGGGATTGCTTTCGATAAAACTTGTGCTAAAAAAAAAGAGAATAGGAGAAAATGGAGTGAAGCTTTGACCTATGTGGGCAACATAGCCGGAGAAGACTTCAAACACTGGTTTGTATATAATTAATTACAGTTTATTTTTCTTATGATGAATAATGGTGTTTTTATGATTTTATGTGGGATGATATGGATTGTGAAGATTTGAAATTTGAAACTTTTATATTTGATAGAGATTTTGCTATGGTATGTTATTCTAGTTTTTTCAAGAACACAACTAGCTTTAAAAGAATAACTCTCTTTTATTAACGCTTAGAAACTCTCTCAAAACTAAACACAAAAGCTCTCAATGTTCTCTCTTAATGTTTGCCACAACTCAACAAACATATTTATAAGGTTTCCACAACTTTGCTAAACCGACTATGATTAGGATTTAGATAACTCCTAAACCTAATTGAACTCTATCTAAAACTTCTTATCATAAATCGACTTGTTTATGATAACTTGGGCCTCAAGCCTTTGACGCTTACCCAACAGTAATGGCTTGTGCTGAATTGGAGTTTGATAATTATAGTTATAAATATCAGTTCTTGTAAGTAAATTTTATCAAAATTTGTAGTGGTTTCAATTACTGTTATGTTCCGTTGTGTTTAATCTTAATAATATGTTTTTTATTGCTTCTGTTTTAGAGTTTGTTTAATTGTTGGAGCCATAAATCAGTAGTGTCCATGCAAAGAAACAGAGAAATGGTCTCTTTATGATTCTTGTTTTTTCTCATGAATTTTCATTTCTTTTTGTTAGGACCAATGAAGCAAAAATGATCGAGAAGATTGCAAGAGATGTTTCGACTAAAATAAATGCCACACCGTGTAGGGATTTTGATGATATGGTTGGACTAGACGCTCATTTGAAGGAAATGGAGTCTTTGTTAGATTTAGATTATGATGGAGCTAAGATTGTTGGAATCTCTGGTCCTGCAGGCATTGGTAAGAGTACAATTGCTAGAGCTTTACGTAGTCGACACTCTAGTAAGTTTCAGCATTATTGTTTTGTGGATAACCTTTGGGAAAACTATAAGATTTGTACTGGTGAGCATGGTGTGAAGTTGCGCTTACATGAGCAATTTTTTTCAAAAATTTTGAAACAAAATGGTATGGAACTAAGTCATTTAAGTGTGATAAGAGATAGGCTACACGACAAGAAGGTTCTTATGATTCTTGATGATGTGGAGAGTTTAGCTCAACTAGAGACTTTGGCTAATATCACGTGGTTTGGTCCTGGGAGTAGGGTCATAGTAACCACTGAAGACAAAATGATTTTGCAGCAACATGGTATCAGTGATATATACCAAGTGGGGTTTCCATCAGAAAGCGAAGCTCTAACGATCTTCTGTCTATCTGCTTTTAAACAACCATCTCCACCTGATGGGTTTATGGATCTTGCGGATAATGTTGTAAGAATTTGTGGAAAACTTCCATTGGCTCTGCGTGTTCTGGGGTCGTCATTGCTGCGAAAGAGCCAGACTGACTGGGAGGATGAACTACCAAGGTTGAGAAACCGTCTTGACAAAAACATTGAGAGTGTATTGAGTGTGGGCTTTGAGAGTTTAGATGAGAAAGACAGATTTCTATTTCTCTACATTGCAATCTTCTTCAATTATGAACATGCTGATCATGTGACATTGATGCTCGCAAAATCTAACTTGGATGTTAGACTTGGGTTGAAAAACCTAGATAATAGGTATCTCATACATATAGATCACGACCAAGAAAGAAGAGTGGTAGTGCATCGTTTCCTACGAGTAATGGCTATACAAGTCAGTACCAAACAAGAGCCTTGGAAAAGCCAGATTCTAGTAGATGCCGAGAAGATTACTTATGTTCTTGAAGATGCAACGGTAAGTATTCTATTGGAGGGATTCACATTACTATGTTTACTTGTTGTTTAAGCATATCATCTAGCTACTAACAAGTTTTGATTTTGAATATATTTTAGGGTAGTCGATCAATTAAAGGTGTATCATTCGACATAGCAGAGATCGACGAATTAATGATAAGCCCAAAGGCTTTTGAAAGAATGTGCAATCTTTTATTCCTGAAAGTCTACGATAGAGATTGGCATACTGGAAAAAGAAAATTGGACATTCCCGAGAATATTAAGTTTCCACGTAGCATACGGTTATTTCATTGGGATGCATACTCTGGAAAGAGGCTTCCTAGTAGCTTTTTTGCAGAAAATCTCGTCGAAGTCAACATGCAAGATAGCGAACTTCAGACGCTATGGGAAGGAACTCAGGTTAGTTATTAGGAATATTCGAATTGCAATGTATAAAGTAAGATGCTAAAAGTAGTTTCTCATTGTGTTCTGGTTTTTACATTCAGCGCCTTGCAAATCTCAAGAAGATAAATCTCTCAAGGTCATCTCATTTCAAGGTACTTCCAGATCTTTCCAATGCTACAAATCTGGAGGAGTTGACAATGGGTTCTTGCACTGCTTTGGTAGAGCTTCCATCTTCAATTGGGAATCTTCAAAAACTAGCTCAGTTAGTGATGTATTCTTGCGAAAGTCTAGAAGTGATTCCAAGTTTCATCAACTTGGCATCACTTAAATGGATCAACATGAATGGATGCTCAAGATTGAGAAGATTCCCAGATATTCCTACCAACATAGAGGACGTCCAAGTAACAGGTACAACTCTAGAGGATTTGCCTGCATCACTTACGCATTGCTCTGGTCTTCAGGTTATTAAGATAAGTGGCAGTGTAAATCTCAAGATCTTCTACACAGAGCTCCCCACGAGTGTAAACCATATAAATATAAGCAACAGTGGTATTGAGTGGATTACAGATTGCATCAAAGGTCTTCATAATCTACACGACCTTTGTCTATCAGGCTGCAAAAGACTCGTGTCATTGCCAGAGCTCCCTAGTTCGCTGAAAATTCTACAAGCAGACGATTGTGATTCACTAGAGAGTTTAAATGGCCATTTAAACACTCCAAATGCAGAGCTCTATTTCGCCAACTGCTTCAAATTGGATGGAGAAGCACGACGAGCGATAATTCAACAATCGTTTGTTCGCGGGTGGGCTCTCTTACCAGGAACAGAAGTACCTGCAGAGTTCGACCACCGAGCGATAGGAAATTCCTTAATTATTCCTTATTCTGCTTCCAACAAATTAAAGGTTTGCGTTGTGATGTCACTTAACCATCATCAACCCTTCGAATTAATGCCTAGAAACCTATTATATCGTTGGACAGTCATTGGCAACTCAGTAAGCTCTGATCAAAAGACGTTTCACCTCACACATCTGTTCAATGGCGACTCAGTAAACTCCAAGTTACAAAAGCCACATCTGTTCATATTTCACTCTTGCTTGCCATTCCTATTTCACATTAGAAATATAGTGCTCGAATTCAGCAGCGAATATCAAGATTTCGACATTCTTGAATGTGGTGTTCAGATCTTGACGGATGAAAGTAGTATTTGGGGTTCTCTGGTATTCTGCGAAGCATTCGAAAGTGAAGAAGAAGACGATGATAGTATCACTGACAGGAGACCTGAAGTCGGCGAAACCTCCCACAAAGAAGGCGATAAAAAGGGAGACAAATCTGAACCTGGAGAGTCTTCCAAAGACAAAGATGAAGATATGGCCGAAGGAGAGTCCCAAAACGAAGATGATCACAAAGAAGACGATGGTGGATACGAATCCGTATCAAGAAAGCGTCCGAGGACGACGATGATCACAAATCTCAAGTGGGGAATCCAAAAACGTATGAGAATATAAAAGGTATGAATCATAGGTCTCTCTCTTTTGATATTTTCTAATGTTTGTTTTTTATATTGTCACGTTTTAGAATATCATGTGTTTAGGACTTGCGAGAGTTTACATCTACATAACCTGCTTCGCTTTTCTTTTATTTCTTTCATTCTATTTACTTGCTATGTGTCTTTGATCGGTGGACGTTAATGTTTTGTGATATTCGATGTGGATGGTGTGCTTTGCATCAATGAAGATCTTTCTCCATGCGCTGCTGTCGATTGTTTTTGCGGAGATGGGAGTTGAAGTCACCGTGGAGCTGTAGAAGATTTAGTTATGTCAACAGGTAATGCTTTTAGGGAGTTTGTTCCATGAATTGATGAGTTCTGTTACTTTGGTTATGATATGCGAGCAAAATTTAAACTGATTTATTTTGATGTTTCTAAATATCTGGGGTTGTTCTTGTCAAGTTTCATATTTCTCTTGAATTTGGAAAATCATTTTGTGAATCTGTTCATGTGGGATATTAAAGATGGTATATTGTTTTAATGTTTGTGTATACTGCGGTTATCAGACAGGAGAAAAGGGTATTTTAGTACCCGTACAATGCATAAAGTGTGTTTTCCGACCTCAACAAACACGTAAGGTTAATTCATATCCATACTCCAATTTTTTTTTTTAATTTCATACCCAAACTTTATATTTAGTGTTTAATTTGGAGTAATTCACTAAATATGATGATGATGACTCTGAAGGTAAAACTTTCATTCTGTAACTTCCTTAATTAACTCAAAATAATCTACGTTTTATATACGACTCGTTTATAATATTTTTATTTTTGGTTTAACTGAATTATATGCAATCTTATTTTATGGTTGTTAACATAAATTAACTCATTGTTCAAACAATATTCATTTTTTAAAAATAATATTCCTTTCCGTTTTTGTATTTTTTAAAAATTATCCATAATTGAATATTATATAAAAAGAAAATATATTCATTCTAATATTATATATATGTACTTACAAAAAAAAAATTCACTTACTACTATAACATATCAAAATTTTATTCTAAAATATATAATATATAAAATTTTGTACTAAATAAAATTCAACCCCTGCTGTAGTACGGATCATGATCTTTTAATATTATATTAGTATTGTTTTAGACTTTAAGTTAAAAGAAATAATTAAAACAAAAAAATAATGGGAATGCATATAAAGCCACTGGGGATATATATATATCTTGAGTTTATCATATTAAAAAAACGAGAGAGAATAATATTAGTTACGATTAACACAATAATATTATATTAATATTGTTTTAGACTTATAGTTTTAGTTAATAGAGTTAATTTTTGAAAAAATCTGAAATTTCAAAAATAATATTTTTACATTAGTTAAGATTATTTACTTATTGTTACTTTTATAGAAGATATACGTAATATATTTACAATGTAAATTGATATGTTTCCAAAAAACTTATGATAGACTCTTAGGTTTCTCATCAATTGAAGTAAAAAGTTAATATAAATTTTCCAAATTACAAAAAAAGAATAATTAGAAAATTAACATTATATTAAGGAGATGATTAAATTAAGGTTTATAGAAAGTGAAATAGTGGAGCGGTCGGTCATGGAAGAGAACTAGAGAAGACGGGAAAGGTCCAGAGAAGAACACAAACTTCATCGACAATGTCCTCACATGATAATGATACATCTCAATCAGAACATATTCCTCTCGATTTAACCATTGAGATACTCTCAAGACTTCCCGCAAAATCGGTTGGGAGATTTCGCTCCGTCTCTAAGCTTTGGTCGACCATCACTACAAGTCAAGATTTTGTCAACTCGTTCGCGACTCGGTCCTGGGGATCGCGGTCTTCTGTACTGCTAACCGTCCGAAAAGACGACATTCTGTTCGTTTTCTCGTCTTCCCTACACAAGAACAGTTCCGATGGTCAATTTTCTTGTGTGGGAAGTTATCAATTTACAAACCCTAATTTTGGTAACCTCTTTGGTTATTATTACGTGCACGGCTTGATTTTCTTGCAAGGTACTAAACAGCTAGTGATTTGGAACCCTACCCTGAAACGCTTTTTAACTTTACCTAAACCTGAAGGCAAGTGCGAGAGTGGATGCATTGTAGTAGGATATGATTCGAGTGAAGGTAAATACATAGTACTACGTGTTCTTAGAGGCTTTACGATTTGCATTCATACATTGGGAACTCAAGGACAAGGATTATGTGAAAAAATTATTACAATGGGTGTCCCTCGGCATATACCTACTATACATTTTTGTGGATGCATTAATGGAGTCATGTACTATGGAGCCGCTGTTTTTGTTGATATTGGTCTCGAACACTATATAATAAGTTTTGATGTCAGATCTGAAAAGTTCAATCAGATCAAATGTCCGGAGCGTAATTTTCTTGTGAGCTCTCATATGGTACCTTATGAGGGAAGGTTAGCCATAGTTAACACTATGAATTTACCTTCTATTGAATTATGGATTTTGAAGAATGGAGATAGACACGAATGGACGCATAAACACTTTGTTTTGCCTCTTGCTGAAATGGACCCAATACGGACCGAAAAGCTATGCTTTTATGGTGTTAGTTATGTTGGTGAGCTTATTTTTACACAAAGGAGGTTGTTTGGATCGTTTTATATTCTATATTTCAATCCGAGGAGAAACAGTATTAGAGATGTCTTGTTTGAAGGAAATGTGGGTGATGCATTTAGAAGCAGCTATGGATTTGGTAAAGACTGTATGTACACCATGAATGTTTACCCAAATCACATCCAGAGTCTCGTGTCTTTGTGAAAT
This sequence comes from Arabidopsis thaliana x Arabidopsis arenosa, assembly GCA_019202795.1. Lineage (NCBI taxonomy): Eukaryota > Viridiplantae > Streptophyta > Magnoliopsida > Brassicales > Brassicaceae > Arabidopsis > Arabidopsis thaliana x Arabidopsis arenosa. The sequence goes on along the minus strand of CM032919.1, from coordinate 4,638,802 downwards.
AGCGCCTTCATCGGTCAATGTTTCCTTAATATATGATTCTCTTTATGTTCGTCTTTGATTTTTTCTTGCATCGTCCTTTGACCAATCAATGATTTAGTGTGCCTCTACATATATAGTTGATTCTAGCGAATAGATTTATTTAAAACAATGGTATGGATGTTAGTTAATTGATAACATGCTAACTAAGGATAATACATAAGTGAAGAAGAAGAAGCATGTCAAGTTTTTATGATTTTTGCACTATAAGAAGGAAAAAAGCATGTATAGCAAGAGACTTGCCTATTTTGCAGCATAGTGACAGAGACTTCTTGTTCTATTGTTGACTAACTTCAAGTCCCAGCATAATCTTTTTTAGTTATAATTTATAAAAGATTTGACAAATCAGAAGTAGAAACATTTTCTTCTTTTAGTTTTGAGAATAGGACAAAGAAGAATCAAATACAAAACATTGCTTGCCCCACAGTCAAATCCAGATTAACATTTGAAAGAACCATGTGAAACTCTGTTTTTGAAGATCACAATTTTGACTCTGAAGCGCTATAATGAGCTTTTAATAGAGTGGAAAAGTTTATTTTTATTAAATATTCGATGGATTATAACGATTACGGTTTTTTTTTTCTTATCGATCTTTTGAGAGAAGAATATAGGTTATGTGGGCTCTTGTGTTTTTATTTTGTGTTAAGTTATGAATTTGGAGGATGCAGAGAATCACAAATCATACATATAAAAGAAGAGTTTCACTCTCTCCTTATTGGTCCACTTGGCAATTTATTTTCAAAAATATAATATTTATTTTCAATTAAACTTAAAATAAAACACATTTAGTCATATACATTAATTTATACTTTAAATTCACACTTTACTACTAAATTGTAACTGAAATTACATAATTGTGAATTGACTATTTTTTCTCTATTCATTGTCATTTAAACACACTATAATTATAATTGTAACTCCTATAATCTAATTATTTTAGAAATGTAACTTCCATCACTTTTTTCCTACAAATAACTATTCTCACATCCTCCTCCACCATGTCTCAAATCCTAAATATTTTCTTTGTTTTCTTTATGTTCTTGCATGAGTTGAAAACTCAATTAAGATATCATTGTAAGAGTTTGATTATATATTTTGTTTAATATATCTTACATTCTTTTCAATTTTATTTCTTCTTTGTTTTTATGTACTTTTTCCTTCCTTCTTTATTTTTATAATATTTTTAATAAAAATTACATATGTATAATATAATTTTGATGACTATGATAAAATTATCTTACTGATGCAGATTCAAAAATATTATTTCGGACCATCGCACAATAAGAGAATCAAGCTAATGGATGTCTGAGTATTTCTTACATATTTATGTATATTTATTTTATTTTTAAAAGTATGCAATGTTTTAACGAAATAATTTTTTGTAATACAATTATCAAATTAATTTTCCTTAACTCTCTCTTACCTCCAAAAAATTGTAATACATATTTTTAGTATACTCATCATTATATTTAGTTTTTTTATTCAACATATAATTATATAAAGATCATTAAAAATTTTAATTCAAATTTTGTAGTGTAAGAATTTTTTTATATATAACAATATAGAATTTTTCTAGCAATATAACTTAAATTAAGGGGAATATAAAAAGAGATTAAACAATGAAAGTAATCTTTGGGATTTTTTAAAGCTTTTGATTGCACTTCATATGATTTTGTAGGAAATGTATATAATTTGTTATTTACAAAATAATTTGGAAAATGTAATACCTATAATTTATTTTTTAATGTAACTCCTATAATATTTTTTTTAAATTGTAACTTTTCTCACTTCTCATACTATAAAAACTCATTTTCTTATTCTCTCATCCTCTTCCATCATATCTCAAATCTTAAAAAAAAAAAATTGTTTTGTTTTTTTTTTGGTTGTGGTTGTTGTTTTATGGATTAGAAAAGTCAATTTAAATATTATTGTAAGAACTTAGTTCTAAATTTAATTTTATAGACTATATAATATATATCTTACATTAATTTTTTTTGTTTTGTTTTTTAAAGATGCATCTTCATTGTGTATTTTAGATTAACATCTTTATAAGTAATCATTTCTCTCATCTTCGTCTACTATATTTATGTGTCTATTTTTATGTTGTTATATGGGTTGATAATCAAGAATTTGATTCTAAATTTATTTAAGAAAGTATTATATATATATATATATATATATATATATATCTAAAATTTTATTTATTTTTGTATATTTATAAAGCCATACTAGATTATACTTATTTCTTCTTTAATTTTTATATTTTTAATTTAAATTCCTATATGTAAAATAAAAGTTTTGATGGTTATAACAAAAATTTCAAGTTTATTGGTGATAGAGAGTTAAATATACCAATTCCAATCATGGCACAACAAGGTAATGAAGTTGAAAAGATCCACTTTTATCTATTTTAGATGTTTGATTATTTTTAAACATATTCATGTAATTTTTTAATTATGCAATATTTAATAAAATAAATTATTGGTATACATTTATCAAATCTATTTTTCTTACCTCTTATTATCACGAATAAATTTTGTAATTCATTTTTAATATATATATAGTTATATTTAGTTTTTGTGATCCAATAGATAATTATATAAAGATCGATATAATGTTTATTTTATAAATTGAGGTTTAAGGGTTTTAAGAAAACAAAAAGAACTTCGTTAAAACAATTTTGTCCTTAAGATTAAAAAAATGAAATCACATGTGTCAAGAAAATTTAATTTAGTTAGAATGAAACCTAGCACTCATACTTAAATGGAGTGAAATATAGAAAAATAACTACAATTAAAACAAAATTCATTTTATTAAATCCTATAAAGGTGAAACCATTAGTATGAAATCTAGCATTAGAATTTCAATTGATGAGTGAAATTACAAAAAAAAAAAAAAGAAGAAGAAAGATAGAAGTTATCATTGAGATCTTTTAAAAATAATATTTAGATTGAAGTTCATATGATTTTTATAAGAAAAACAAATTTAATTTGTCACTTATAAAATAATATGAATTTGAACTATTATGCGGGAGTTTATATCAACAAATAAATTAATTATCTGTGTGTTTATATCAACAATTTATTTTATAAAAGTAATATTTAACATCTGTTTATTAATATTTACATACGTAAATAACAATAAAGTAAAAACTACTAAAATATGAGAAAATGCAAAATATCAAATCTTAAGAACATTTTAAATTTCTTCCAATCATACTTATATTGAAACAAATTTATTTATAAAAAAAAAATCCCGCCGCGTAGCGCGGGCTTTCATCTAGTGGTCATATAAACTAAACACTTTCGTTTACCTCCTCCTTACAGAAAAAACAAATGGAAGATGAAGGGTATTATTGATGCTGGTGAATTTATTTATTTATATATACCAAGCTGTACTTATGAATCTAATGGACTTTTACAGAAAGGAGTTTGTATAAATCTTTCTATGTTACATATTTTAAATTTTTAATCAAAAAGAATGAATGCATTTTTCTGATCTCAATACATCTCTTCTCTCCTGATTTTCAAATTATCATCATCAATTATGTTGCATTTCTTTTCTGACTAATGCAAATTATTTTTTTTTCCAAGCTTTCTTGTTCACTTCTTACTGGATCTTTGTCCACCTCACCTTTGTATCTATGAACCTATTGTACAGAGATGATGGAGATGGTGAGTTCTTCTTTCCACAAAAGTGTTAAACCTGCACTCCTTCCAACTATTTCAATTATGATGGAGATGGTGAGTTCTCCTATATTTTGTGGAGTTCACCTTGTCACCATCTGAGTTCAAAGTTCAAACTGATGATGATCACAAATCTCAAGTGGGGAATCCAAAGACAACACTTTTATGAAAAACAAGTATAGATCTCTCCCTATCTTGTTTTTTCATGGGGTGTGGCTCGTTGTGGTTGTGTCTCTGTTCGCTCAGATCTGTATTAAGTTGGGGTTTGTGGGCTTGGATCCGACCTTATCCGGACACCGGATTCCCTTTCAGCCATTGGAACTCGCCATCCGGCTAAACGTATTCAGGACTCTGGCTAGTGGCTATCCTCGTTTTTCCCTATCTTTGGGTTTGGTCCTCGTAATTTGTTGTTTAGTCTATTGTTCCCCTTTTGTTATTGGGCCTAGTCCTTATGTTTATATCATCTAAAAAACCCAAAAAGTTATAAAAATAAAAACTCTTCGACAAAAAAAAAAAGAAAGTAATACCATTATTGTATAAATGACATATATTTTATGAATTTATATAATGATATAGCAAAAACTATATATTGTATATTTATTTTATATCCTTGGAGAATGTTTTTAAAATAAGATATTCAACAAATTTAAATTTAATAGCATATTTTGTTTTCTTCTGGAAAACAAAAAACAAAAAACAAAGGATTATTTGGCAATGAAATCCAAAAGCATACCACTATTCTATACGATATCGTTTTGAGGTGTACCCTTTTTTAGGTTAACTGGGTTGTATATATAAGGTTCATGAACTCGCTAGATTATTTTGTTGTCATTACGCCGCTCATACAAAACTGTTTATGAAAGATTTGGTTATATTATATGAGAATCTATGTGAGACAAAGGATCACATCAAATAGGAGATACTAGGATTTCATGAGCATTCATCAAAGGTATGTTCCAGTAAAAAGAAGAATTAGGACTTGTTGATTTTTATTTTAATCTTTTAAATATGAATTTCACTTAATTTTGTCTTTTTGATGTTATTAATTGAGTTCTTCATATTCCACTCATGTTATACTAAATTTTAGGTTTATATATATATGTTATTTTTTTGGTTTTGATTAGATCTATAAGGATTTCAGATTTAAAAATCTAAGATAAAAAGAGTAATCGGATTTGAGATAAACTGAATGTTGAATTCAAGTTATTAAGGAATTGAGATATGGCTAATGAAATCATGAATCTGTTCAAACTCCATCTATATCCATGTGGACCATGTCTCTCTAGATTTCAAGGTATTGGGAATAAGAGAAAAAAAAATCCATGTTAAGATAGTAAATAAGAGAAATAGATCTTTCACTTTAATAAGCTCTCTAAGGTTTCAAAGATTTATTGGCTTAAGATATGAAATATATCTTCTTGTTAATATCCATCTCATTCACTTGAAACTGGACTTAAATTTTGGATCCCAGCACACCATTTCAGAAGTGTTTTTTTTGTTGTGTTTGTCCTTCTTGTTTGCTCTCTTCCTCTTAAGTTTTTCAAAAAATAAGTTTAGTAAAATAAATATAAATAGACTAAGATATTTAGTCAAATGGTTTATGCTAGTGTCATTTTTGTGTCACTATTTGGGTTCAAACCCATCATGATACATATATAGTGAAAAAAATAATCAAACAAAAGTAAACATATATTAAGGGTTTAAAATTTTGGTCCTAACAACACCTCCCATATATTTTGCTTTTCTCTAATCTTTTGTATATTTTCATAAACACACATAATTCATGTTAATCTCTTTTTCGTTGATCTCTTCCCTTTAAGTGTGAAGAACAACAAGTCCCTCTCGCATTAGCCTCTGAGTCAAAGAGTTGTTTCTCCCCTCTCCTGACTCCTATCATCATCATCATGTGGTGCAAGAGAAAACTTTATGTGGACACAACAATCGGTCTATAAAACTAAATCATCCACAAATAAATATAAACATACAGTATATATATATATATATATATATATATATATATATATATGCCAACATCACGTTAAAATAAAGTTCATTAACAAACCAACAAAGAGAAACCCAAATCGTTTTCTTGCCACGACCACCTCCACCGTTATTTTATTTATGTCAAAGGGACTTCATTTTTATTGACATTTTTAGAAGTATAGGTGGACACAAACACAAAAAGCTAATCCTTATACTCGAAAAGAACAAGCTCTTGCTTTTGAGATATGGCTTTCAAATCGCAGTCCACTCTATTTGGCGGGAGGAATCAATTGACGGCACGGAGAAGACCCTTTACTAGCACAAAAACTTGAGAAAATCATCGGCAAGAACGTTAGTAATCGGTGAAGATGTAGTTGTTATGGCTGATGGAGTTTCTGAATGATTCAAGAAGTAGTATAGGATGCTGCAGTTTTTTGTGTGAGTGTCGGTTTCTAGAAGGTTTGAGAAGATATGTTTGGAGCGTGTTTAGAGGATGAATCACAAAGGAAAAGGGACTTAAAGAGATTTGGAAGACTCGGTGAAAGTGGAGTTTGATGAGGAAAAGGAAAAGTGTAAAAGAAAATTTACTTTTTCTTATGGAAATTAGAAATCTTCTCCTATGGTGATTAGGAAATCGTTTTGGCTATATAAGGAGGAGCTGAGGACGTCTTGGAGAAGCAAGAGAGCTGAGGCGTATAGACAAATCATTGAGAGCTTTCTGAGGGTGAGTGCGACATAGTTTCGCGGTTTTGTGCGACATAGTTTCGCGGTTTGATGCTTGTGTGATCAAGCTTATTTGTCTGTTGGTGTAACGTTCGTGTGTGACGGTTAGTCCAGAGACTTGAAGAATTGAAGTCTAGACTAAGGGGGAGTTTAGCTCAGGGTTATGTTATCCTGATTAAATATAGACTCAGGAGGAGTTTAGTTAAGGGTAGAGATTATCCTTAAGGTTTCACGTTATAGAAGGGAGCGGTAAATCAAGAGGGTTGTGCTTGTTTTACGCGTTTGCGAATTGGTTGTAATTTGCTTTCTTGTTCTAGTGAAATCGAAATCTGGACTTGGTCCCGGGGAGTAGGAAAAACCGAACCTCGTTAACAAATTTATTGTCTCGTTTACTTTCCGCAATTTATCCTACCTCATCCGCACTTACAATTGGTATCAGAGCGGGTTCTCGATAGAGATTTAGTCTTGTTTCGGGTAGATCAGGGTGAGGTTCAGCAGATCGTTCAGGAGATCGTTCAAGAAGTAAGACAGAGCTGAAAATCGTAAGAGATGGATTTGTATAAAGAAGGTACGTCTATGACAAGACCACCACTGCTTGATTCAGCGAATTATGGATATTGGAAGGTTCATATGCTAGCTTTTATTAGTAATCTTGATGAAGATTGTTGGAATTCGATTGAACTTGGTTGGGAGGCTCCTAAAGTTACGGATGATGAAGGAGTTGTAAGTCTCAAGCCTAGAGATAAGTGGACTGCTGCAGAAAAAAGGCTATCAAGTTGCAATTCTAAGGCTAAGACTGCGATTTACAATGCTATTGATTCAAGCCGCTTCAAGTTGATTTCTCAATGTGCATCAGCTCAAAAAGCATGGAAGACATTGGAGAATATGTTTGAAGGCACTACAAGCGTTAAGAGAACGAAACTGGATATGCTAGCTTCGCAATTTGAGAATCTAAGGATGGAAGAAGAGGAAACCGTGGCTGATTTCAGTGCATAATTTGTGAATCGTTTGCTCTTGGAAAGGTTTACAAGGACAAAAAGCTAGTGAAGAAGTTGAAGAGATCATTACCTGCAAAATTTGAGTCAAAGATTTATGCAGTTGAAGAAGCTTATAATCTAGATGAGATGGCTTTTGATGAGTTTGTTGGGATTCTTCAAGCTTTTGAGTTACGCAAAGCATATATATGAAGCTAAAGAAAAGATGAAGAAGGTTGATGAAGTGAAGAAGAAAGTTGACATTGGAGTTGCTCTTAAGGGATCATCAACTGAAGATTCAATGGCTATGTTGTCAAGGCAGTTTTCTAAATATCTGAAGCAAAAGGGAAAAGAGAAGAAGGATAGAATTGATGAAGAGTTGAGAAGTTCATCAAAGAATGTGCAGTGTTTTGAATGCAAAGGATATGTACATGTTCGTTCAGAATGCGCCAATCTACAAAAGCATAAGAAGAAGGCCATGAATGTTGTGACTAGTGATTCTGAAACTAATTCAGATGATGAAGAAGAACTGAAGAATTTTGTGGCGTTTACTAATTTTCTGCCAGAAACTGCAACAGAGTCTGCATCAGCGTCTGCAACAGAGTCTGCATTAGCGTTTACAATAGTGTCTGCATCAGTGTCTGCAACAGTGTCTGCATCAGTGTCTGCAACAGGACCTGCAATTAAAAATGAAAGCAATGAATGTGATAGTGATGCAGAGAGTATTGATGATGAAAAATTTGCTGAGAATTACAAAGCCTTATATGAACATTGGCTTAAAATAATTAAAGAGAATTCAGTGCTAACTAAGGAGAAACTCAAGTTAGAGGCTAAAGTCATTAAAGCACAGAAATATGCGGCAGAGAAAGAAGAAGAAGCAGCACAAGCCAAAGTTCAACTTGAAGAAACTCAAAAGAATTTGAGGATGCTTAATAATGGCACAAAGAAGTTGGATCATATTTTGAATATTGGCAAGACTGATAAGTGTGGCCTTGGATTTGAAGGAAAACTTTCAAATTCGGATCCGGTGTTTGTTTATGGTGGTAAAGTCACGTCTGCTTCAGGAACTGACACTGAAACTGCGACAGGGACTGCAAGTAATGCTAAGACTGCATATGATACAAGAACTGATACAGAGTCTGATACAAGAAAAGTTCAAGAACTGCAGAGTGCACCTCAACGAGCTTTTCGACCTGTTTGCCATCATTGTGGTGTTGTTGGGCATATTAGACCAAGGTGTTTCAGATTATTTAGGGAGATAAATCGAATGGAAAATGCTTATGATGTGAGATTTCATGGTCCTACCTGTTATCATTGTGGAGTTCAAGGACATATTAAGAGGAATTGTTTCAGATTCATTCGAGAATCTAGTCATGAAGGTATAAGGCGCAAGAAGATTTGGGTTAGGAAAGATGATTTCTATGGAGGTGGTGTACTAGGCTATCAACCTCGTATTGCAAAGCGGGGATAATTTTCAAGTAGTTTTGACCATGTTGTGACTCATTCAGGGGGAGAATGATGATATGTTGTTTTTGAGTTAGAACTATTGAGTTCACAAACATAGTCAAAAAGGGGGAGAATGAAGATGTAGTTGTTATGGCTGATGGAGTTTCTGAATGATTCAAGAAGTAGTATAGGATGCTGTAGCTTTTTGTGTGAGTGTCGGTTTCTAGAAGGTTTGAGAAGATATGTTTGGAGCGTGTTTAGAGGCTGAATCACAAAGGAAAAAGGACTTAAAGAGATTTGGAAGACTCGATGAAAGTGGAGTTTGATGAGGAAAAGGAAAAGTGTAAAAGAAAATTTACTTTATCTTATGGAAATTAGAAATCTTCTCCTATGGTGATTAGGAAATCGTTTTGGCTATATAAGGAGGAGCTGAGGACGTCTTGGAGAAGCAAGAGAGCTGAGGCATATAGACAAATCATTGAGAGCTTTCTGAGGGTGAGTGCGACATTGTTTCGCGGTTTTGTGCGACATAGTTTCGCGGTTTGATGCTTGTGTGATCAAGCTTATTTGTCTGTTGGTGTAACGTTCGTGTGTGACGGTTAGTCCAGAGACTTGAAGAATTGAAGTCTAGACTCAGTGGGAGTTTAGCTCAGGGTTATGTTATCCTGATTAAATCTAGACTCAGGGGGAGTTTAGTTAAGGGTAAAGATTATCCTTAAGGTTTCATGTTATAGAAGGGAGCAGTAAATCAAGAGGGTTGTGCTTGTTTTACACGTTTGCAAATTGGTTGTAATTTGCTTTCTTGTTCTAGTGAAATCGAAATCTGGACTTGGTCCCGGGGAGTAGGAAAAACCGAACCTCGTTAACAAATTTATTGTCTCGTTTACTTTCCGCAATTTATCCTACCTCATCTGCACTTACAATTGGTATCAGAGCGGGTTCTCGATAGAGATTTAGTCTTGTTTCCGGTAGATCAGGGTGAGGTTCAGCAGATCGTTCAGGAGATTGTTTAGGAGATCGTTCAAGAAGTAAGACAGAGCTGAGAATCGTGAGAGATGGATTCGTATAAAGAAGGTACGTCTATGGCAAGACCACCACTGCTTGATTAAGCGAATTATGGATATTGGAAGGTTCGTATGCTAGCTTTTATTAGTAATCTTGATGAAGATTGTTGGAATTTGATTGAACTTGGTTGGGAGGCTCCTAAAGTTACAGATGATGAAGGAGTTGTATGTCTCAAGCCTAGAGATAAGTGGACTGCTGCAGAGAAAAGGCTATCAAGTTGCAATTCTAAGGCTAAGACTGAGATTTACAATGCTATTGATTCAAGCCGCTTCAAGTTGATTTCTGAATGTGCATCAGCTCAAAAAGCATGGAAGACATTTGAAAACTGGATATGCTAGCTTCGCAATTTGAGAATCTAAGGATGGAAGAAGAGGAAACCGTGGCTGATTTCAGTGCAAAATTATGTGACATATCTAATGAATCGTTTGCTCTTGGAAAGGTTTAAAAGGACAAAAAGCTAGTGAAGAAGTTGAAGAGATCATTACCTGCAAAATTTGAGTCAAAGATTTATGCAGTTGAAGAAGCTCATATTCTAGATGAGATGGCTTTTGATGAGTTTGTTGGGATTCCTCAAGCTTTTGAGTTAAGCAAAGCATATGAAGCTAAAGGAAAGATGAAGAAGGTTGGAGTACTAACACGAGATATTGCAGAACGGGAAGGAATGTTTAATGTCAAATCATTAATAGGCTTATTGTAATCATTCCAAGCTGCCTCCCGTGAGAGGTTATTCCTGTCAACAGGAGAAGGAATATCTTGAAGCATTCCAAACTGTGTAGCCACTCTATTTGGGAAGTAATGCTCCACTTTCTTAATGCCAACAAGCTCAGAAACTTTGATGCATCGAGCAAAGGAGATAAATTCTTCATCAAGACTCGGACAAACAGTAACACACATCGCTTTCTCGGGGTAAAACTTAGGAAACTTCCAGTTTGTCACAGTTCTTGTGTAGGGACGCCACTCAAAACTGTCTATTTTCGAGTTTTCCAAAATCTGCTTCACATCGCTGGTTTGCTGTTTCAGGTTATCCCAAAGACCCAATCTTGGCTGACCTTGTAGCAAATTATTAGGTTTTGATTGTAGTTCCCTAAATCTTTCCCATGTCCAAACCTGAACCAACTTAAACAAGGCACTCAAATGAGCATGTGGCAATTCGTTGAAAGATGTAATATGGTTTTTCAAGAGAGTTAACTCAGCATACAAATGAGCAAGAACAGCAGGAGCAAGAGCAATCCTAGTACCACTTGAAAGATGAATAGCAATTGGAAACATACCTCAATAGAGATAATGGAAGCGTGTTGGAAACACAAAGTAGCTAAGTCACAACACAAAGTAGACATTCCATGCCTTGTGGCTTAGCTACTTTGTGTTTCCAACACAAAGTAGACTTTCCTTGCCTTGTGGCTTAGCTACTTTGTGTTTCCAACACAAAGTAGACTTTCCTTGCCTTGTGGCTTAGCTACTTTGTGTTGGAAACACAAAGTATACTTTCCTTGTCTTGTGGCTTAGCTACTTTGTGTTTCCAACACGCTTCCATTATCTCTATGTAGCTATGTTTCCAATTGCTCTTCATCTTTCAATTGGTACTAGGATTGCTCTTGCTCCTGCTGTTCTTGCTCATTTGTATGCTGAGTTAACTCTCTTGAAAAACCATATTACATCTTTCAACGAATCGCCACATGCTCATTTGAGTGCCTTGTTTAAGTTGGTTCAAGTTTGGACATGGGAAAAATTTAGGGAATTACAACCAAAACCTAATAAGTTGCTACAAGGTCAGCCAAGATTTGGTCTTTGGGATAACCTGAAACAGCAAACCAGCGATCTTAAGCAGATTTTGGAAAACTCGAAAATGGACAGTTTTGAATGGCGTCCCTACACAAGAACTGTGACAAACTGGAAGTTTCCTAAGTTTTACCCCGAGAAAGCGATGTGTGTTACTGTTTGTCCGAGTCTTGATGAAGAATTTATCTCCTTTGCTTGATGCATCAAAGTTTCTGAGCTTGTTGGCATTAAGAAAGTGGAGCATTACTTCCCAAATAGAGTGGCTACATAGTTTGGAATGCTTCAGGATATTCCTTCTCCTGTTGACAGAAACAACCTCTCACGGGAGGCAGCTTGGAATGATTACAATAAGCCTATTAATGATTTGGCATTAAACATTCATTCCCGTTCTACAATATCTCGTGTTAGTACTCCAACGTTTTCCGAATGCTGAGTGTTCTCCATATTATTTCTTCTCATGACTATTAGGTTTTTTTTTTGTTAGAGAAAATGAAGCGAAAATTGATCGAAAGGATTGCTAGTGATGTTTCAGATAAACTCAATGTTACACCGTCTAGGGATTTTGATGGCATGGTTTGGCTAGAAAGCAATTTCGAGTGAAATGGAGTCTTTGCTAGATTTAGCGAATGATGGAGTTAAGATGGTTGGAATCTCTGGTCCTACAGGCATTGATAAAAGTACAATTGCCAAAGCTTTACATAGTCGACTTTTAAATAGGTTTCCGCATACTTGTTTGATGGATAACCTTAGGGGAAGCTATCATACGGGATTTGATGAGTATGGTGTGAAGTTGCGCTGTCAAGAGCAGCTTCTTTCAAAGGTTCTGAACCTAAATGGCATTAGGATATTCCATTTAGGTACGATACAAGACAGACTACATGATCAGAAGGTTCTTACCATTCTTGACGATGTGGAGCTTCTAAATCAACATGAGGCTTCAGTTGATATTAGGCGGTTTGGTGCTGGAAGTAGGGTCATAGTGACCACTAAAAACAAAGAGATTTTGCAGCAACATGGTATAAATGATATATAACATGTGGGTTTTCCATCAAGAAGAGAATCTCTAATGATCTTATGTTTATCTGCTAAACAAACATGTCCATCTGACAGGTTTATGGATCTTGCGGATGAAGTTGCAAGGATTTGTAGCAATCTTCTGTTGGGTCTTCATGTCTTAGGGTCGTCGTTGCGAGGAAAGAGCCAAGCTGACTGGAAAGATGAACTACTGCGGTTAAAAAATTGTATTGATGGAAGAATCGAGAGTATCTTGAAAGTGGGCTATGAAAGTTTACATGAGAAAGACCAAGCTCTGTTTCTCCACATTGCAGCCTTCTTCAATTATGGACATGTTGATATTATGACAGCCATGCTAGCAAAAAGTAACTTGGATGTTAGACTTGGGTTGAAAATCTTAGCCATTAAACATCTCATACATATAGATCACGATAGAGTGGTAATGCACCGTTTGCTACAACTAATGGCTCCAAAAGTCATTTCCAAACAAGAGCCTTGGAAACGCTAGATTCTAGTAGATGCCCATGATATTTCTTTTGTTTTAGAAAATGAAGCGGTAAGTTTTCTATTTGGGGGACTTGCATACCATGTTTATTTGTTGTTGTTTAAGCATATCATCTAGCCACTAACAACTTTTCATTTGGATTAACTTTTAGAGTAATGGATCAACCAAAGGTATATCATTTGACGTAGCACACATCGACGAATTGATGATAAGCTAAAGGGATTTTGAAAGAATGCATTAGATATTCTGTAGAGACAAGTGAAGAAGAAGACTAAAAGTCGCCTCTAAATGCTGTCTATGGTAATAAGCGTTGCGGTACGTGATCCGCACCCATCTTGTTTCTTTCTATATGTCAATTCGATAACTTTACATGTCAATTCGATTGTAGATGAAGTTAGTAGCTGCTAGAGCCGAGCGCGAGTCTTTGTCAAAGTTTAGCATATCCAGAAGATCAGAAAATTATTTATGGTTATTGGGATCCACACGAAATTTAGTAGTCGTATGAGACGAGACTGATCAGTTGGTGTAACATAGATGCCACAAGGTATAAAGACTGCTTACTTGTTTTCTTGAATATCAATTTTTCTTTCTCAAGTTTAAACTTGATGCGTTCCAAAAAGTAAGATTTAGATAATTACAAGACGAGACGACCAAGAATCAAGTAAGATGTTCTTACAAAGATTTAGATACAATGTTGACAAAAATCATCAAAATATATATTTTTAATTTTAAAAATATATTATTATTGTATGAACTAAAAATATTAATTTAATATTTTTTATTATCAATTGAATTAGTATTAAAATATAATTTAAACTTATACATAATGGAGCTTGATATATAGGTTATTTTATTTTATGATTTATAAAAAATAAACAAAGTATGCACTACTTTAATTAATATTCTAAACTATGTGATAATTGATTTATCCAAAAAAGGTTGAAGCAACTATAGAATGACAAGTGTTCATGTTTCGATGAGAGAAATTTCTCATTTGAGAATCGGTTCTAAGACATAATGAAATAGTGCTGATGAATGTATTGATGTATAAATATCATATTATTATGATTAGTGACCTTCAACATAAATCTAAGTAATCGAGTTTGAATAAATCTCTGGGCAACACTTTCGAGATACTATACATAAGAAAAAGTCCTCTCTAGGGTAACTTATGTTTCTTACCCCTGTTTTTCCTCTGTTTTCTCCATGTGGTCGTCTGATTTTTCCCTTCAGTAGTAGTATTCTGTTCTTGGTATATCCTGAGAGGCGAAAAACGGCAAAGAATTCATATTGATGTTAGTCTCTAGATAAAAAAAAAAGAGAGGACATGGAATATTTTTGGTGTATTCAAATATTTACTTTAATATTCCCAGTGGGGACTCGAGAGCATGGTCCTCTACTAGCCATAGATTAAAGTCTTGAAAGCGTTTCATCTTCCTTTCGTAACCGATAATGTAGTTATTGTGGACTATGACATGCTTCCCCTTTGTCTCGTTAACCTATGTCTCATTTTTGTAGTACAATCCTCCTGATGGGAAAGCTGATTGCGGAAGCAAGTAGACTACTATAAAAGGTACTTTTCGAGAAAACCCATGAACCAAGAGTGGGTAAATGGTTGGAGTGTCATACAAGGACAAATGTACAATAAGGAAATTTCATGCCACACTCTTATACGCATGAGTTCAAAAGCATTCACTAGTTTTTGTGAAGTACTTCATAACAAATACGGATTACAAGAGTCGAAGAACATCAAGATCGATGAAAGTGTCACAATTTTCTTAATTCTTTGTGCCCATAATGACACCCAACATGACATTGGTTTAAGATTTGGCCATGCTCAAGAGACTATGTAGAAAGTTCCATCTTGTTTTGGAAGCGATAGTGAAGCTAGCGCTACACTATTTAGGCCAAGGACAACAAGTGAGCTTGAAGCAATATCTAAAAGTTTAGAAGGAGATAAGCGATACTGGCCTTGTTTTAGTGGATGTATTGGAGCACTTGATGGAACGCATATACCAGTTATGGTAACTCCGGGTCGAGACGGACTACGATTTGTGAACCCAAAAGGAAGACCAAGTCTTAATGTTTTGGTTATGTGTGATCTAGATATGCTTTTCACATATTGTTTTGTTGTGATTTCAGGGTCAGCACATGATTCACGAGTGTTGTCAATAGCTATACGAGAAGATCTAATGTTTCCCAAACCTCCTGATGATAAATATTATCTTGTAGATTCTGGATATACCAATAAACGAAGATATTTAGCTCCATATAGAAAAGAAAGGAAAGAAGGTACACGGTATCATCTTCAAGAATTTTAAATGGTGAACCCCCCAAGAATAGTAAGGAAATGTTAAACAGGTGGCACGCGTCTTTGCGTTCTGTCATTGAAAGTACGTTTGGTGACTAGAAGAAGAAATTGAGAGTTTTAAATAAATATCCAAAGTATGATATTCCAACACAGAAGAAAGTTTTTTTTTTTTTTTTTTTTGCTAAATATGTTAATATCATTATAATGAAAATTAGGCTTTACAAAAGAGTAGAACCTAAGAAAGAGTAGCCGAGGCAAAAATAATAAAAACAAGGCTACAATAGAATTAGGAAAGATTTGAGATGTTTAGCGAATCCAAAGGAGCATTAGCCTTTGCCAACGCTTGCGATGTCGTCTAGAAGAGATTATGTTGCGGAGCTCACGATCAACCAAATTGAAGATAACAAAGGGAGACAAACGAATAGAGTTATGCAACACATTATTTCGTTGTCGCCAAATGTGATAGATCACTGCATGAGCAGTTACTTTCCGGAGGAGAGAAGGAGCTGCAGGCGAGGAGAGCCTAGTCCAAGAGAGCAGTTCTGCCCAAGAGCAGAAGAGGCGCTGTCGCGGACAGATACGGTTAAAAACCAGATTCCAAAGCTGCGAAGAAAACTCACAAGACAAAAAAAGATGGTCCCGGGATTCCGTAACAATAGTGCAGAGACAACAAGCAGCTGAAGGAATCTGTCCCCAAGAAGCAAGCCTTTGTCTAGTAGGCAATCTATCAAGGTGACTTACCCACATATTAAAAGCATGCTTCGGAACAGCTCCTTTGAACCAGACCGAAGAAGCCCATTCTTTTTCAATTTCTCTTGGTCTCAAAGCATCCCAAGTCACTGCTGTTGAGAAACCTTTACACACCACATCCCCTACACACCAAATGTAAGAATCATCAATCAAAGCACTAGAGGGTGCTGGAAGCGTAGAAATGTGCTCATAGATGGCAAGAGCAGATTGGGATCTTGACAAAGGCAGTCGCCACCCATTAGGACCATAAGCGTCGGCAACTCTAGCATTGAGAGGGATACTCAGCGTCCTAGAACCAATGTCCCCCAAGCACTTGATTAAAGGTCCCAATGAAGTCCAATTGTCATGCCAAAAGAAAGTTTTTAAACCATTACCCACTTTACTCCTCACAAATTGTTCTGCTAAAGGCCTTAGGCTCAAAAGCATCTTCCAAGACCATGGATCACTTGGCGATACGTCAACTTCCCAAAAAGATTTGTTTCTAAGATGATGATGACAATGCCATGATGCCCAGAGTGAACCATTATTGTTAAACAGCAGCCAAATAAGTCTCAAACAGAGAGTTTTATTCCACTCCAATAACCTCCGTAGGCCAAGACCGCCCTCAGCCTTTGGCAGGCATAATGCAGCCCAAGCTACCTTAGTCCCTTTGCCTTCGTCAACACTTCCTGACCAGAGAAACCTAGAGCAGAGACTTTCAATTTTCTTTATACAACCCTTTGGTAGCAAAAAAGTGGACATCCAAAAGTTGATAGATCCATAAATGACAGATCCGATAAGCTGAACCCGGCCAGCAAATGATAAAGATTTGATAGCCCAGGATCTGAATCTTTTGGTTATTTTTTCCAGAAGAGGTTCATACTCTGCAATCCGAAGCTTTCTAGACATAAGTGGGAGCCCCAAATACCTGATTGGTAAGGTGCCAAGAGGGAAACCGTAATCAGACAAGGTGTTGCGCTCTTGAAGATCCAATCCCGCATGAAACAATTGGCTTTTGTCTTTGTTTACTCTCAAACCTGACCAAGAGGCAAAATCATCAAGGGTTTCGCAGATTCCATGCAAGGAGGAGCTGCCTCCATCAAAGAATATCATGACATCATCTGCAAACATTAAATGTGAGATAGCCAGATCCGCAGCCTTTGGATGGTAGTGAATATAGCCCGAATCAAACCTAGAATGCAGCAGCTTTGAGAAAACTTCCATAGCAAGGACAAAAAGATAAGGGGACAGGGGGTCACCCTGTCTTATCCCTTTAGTACTTTTGAAATAACCTCCATTGCTACCATTGATAGAAACCGTGAATGTTGGTGTCGAAATACACTGATTGACCCAGTTTATGAATCTATCCGGAATGGCGAGGGCACGTAAAGCAGCAATAATAAAATCCCAATGGATAGAATCAAAAGCCTTCCTTAAATCAACCTTAAGCATTCCCCTTGGAGAAATATTCCTCCAATTGTACCCGTGAACCATCTCAGTGGCTAGCAATACATTCTCAGTGAGCAGCCGACCAGGAAGAAAAGCTGACTGAGAAGAGGAGATAACATTTGAGAGAAACAATTGTAGTCTGTTAGTAAGGAGCCTGGCAATTACCTTATACATCGTGTTCAAGCATGAAATGGGTCTGAAATCTGAAGTGGTGGATGCATTTGCAGTCTTTGGGATGAGTACTAAGGTGGTTGCATTCCACTGCTTTAGTAAGCGCCCAGACAAAAAGAATTCCCTGACAGCCGCCGTAACCTCTGTACCAATCACACTCCATGATTCCATAAAGAACTCCGCAGGAAACCCATCTGGACCACTCGCTTTGTTTCTTGGAAGCGAAAAAAACACAGCCTTGATTTCTTCATCAGTGAACATCTTTTCCAAAGCACAGGCTTGTGCAGGAGAACACCGATAAGTGAGCAGAAGATTCATGTCCTCCTGTTCCAGCATATTAGGACCCGGATCATCACCTAGCAGGTTTGTGAAAAAGTCTACACAGTGATCAGTGATGCCTTGCTGGTTATCAATTTGCAGTCCATTCTCATCATACAAGGTAGTAATGGTGTTGATGGACTTGCGAGAATCGGCCATTCTATGGAAGTAGTTCGTGTTGCCATCACCCTCCGCAAACCATGTAACTCTGGACTTCTGTAAAAAGAAACTCTCTTCAGCGGATGACAGAATCTGCCATTTACGCTGGGCTTCTAACTCCTGAGAAGCATTAAATAAAGATGGGTCAGCAAGCGTGAGGCCTTGATTGTTTAAGAGGAGATCATGAGCCTCTTTAGTACGCTTTTCCAGATCAGAATAATTTAGCCTGCTGAAATCTTTGATAGGTTTCTTGAGAGCCTTAAGCTTTCTTGAGACACGATACATATTTGAACCCACCACATTCACAGTGTACCAATGCTCTCTAATCAGGTTTAAGAACTCAGAATTCTTGAGCAGATAGTTAAAGAACTTAAAAGGCCTCTTTGCAATAGGCGCAGCTCCATCAATAACCACTCCACATGAGACATGATCTGAGAAGTCGGGATCTCCAAATAAGCCAAACGAAGAGGGAAAATGGGTACACCAGCTTTCGTTTACCAGAATGCGATCAATCTTCTTTGCCACGGGTCTAGTCTTACTCTTATTCCACCATGTGAACGTATTACCTTTGAAAACCAGGTCAGCTAGTTCTGCATCAAGAAGACAACTTCTGAAATCTCTTATTCTTCTATCAACATTCAGGGAAATATTTCCAGAGTGCTCTTGTGGGTGAAGAACTTGGTTGAAGTCACCCAACATAATCCATGGCCTATTCATAGAGCTCAGAGAATCGCCCAAGACAACAATTTCTTTCCACAACTCCCTTCTTTTATCCTCCTCATTAGCAGCATACACCACTGAGACAACAATCCAGACCTGCGAGTTTGGAAGTAAAACCTCACAAGTGATCATTTGTAGAGACTTAGCAACAATCACAACTTTGACACTTGGATCCCATAAAACCCAAATCTTTCCTAATTCTGAGAACGCATAGTTATCCTCAAAAGACCAGCCAGACAAAAGGTCATTTATAAATTTCTTCTCCTTTGGCTGCTTTACATGCGTCTCGACAATGCCTCCAAAAATAGGCTTGTTAGCCTTAAACCATTTCTTAAATCCGCTTCTATGACTGGAAATATTGAAGCCACGGACATTCCAACAAAAAATTATATTCGCAACAATGGGGCTGCACAATTATATTCGTTGGTAAAAAATTAAGGATAACAATTTTGAAGAAGTTCAAAGGGGAAATTATGTTATTCATATGCATCAAAATCAAAAAAATCATTCAGATTATGTAGTGGATGAATAACCATCTGAAGGAGTCTATATGAAAATTATTCGAGATCAAATTGCTGAGCAAATGTGGGCTGCAAAGAGACGTGGTTCTTAGCGTCTATAGCTACTTATCTTTTATAATTACCAAATTAGTTTCACGTATTTGTTACATAGCTGAGAGGGAACTTATGATTAATTTCGTTGACGATGAATGTGAGTGTGTTCATTTTTTATTTTGAAAATAATTTTTTTTTTTAATTTTTGTTACTGTTTGTTCTATGTTTTGGTTACCATTTACAATAACATTTGTTCTATTTTTCCTCTTCATTCCTATTTATTCATTTTTTTTCTTTTCCTGTTTGTTTCTTTTCGGTCTTGTTCATTTTCATTCCTTATATTTCTTAATAGGTCACCAATCAGACCCATACATTGGAGATGGTTTTACAACCAAAGATTTTACTACATAAGTAATAGTAGTTATCAATTGGGTCCCTTAAAATAAAAATAAAAACAAAGAAACCTTCATCTCTCCAAAAATATTTCCCACTTGTTTTTTAAAAACACATTTATTCTCTATCACAATAACTTAACACGGCTTTGCCAACGCGTTTTTGCATTACTTGTTTCCAAAAAATACAATTTAAATACATTTTAACTGTTTTGAAATTTCTTAACTTTGCAAAGAAGCTTCCCATTTCTCTCTCTAAGTGAACACGGCTTTGCTATATTCCCCCATTTCGTATCCTAACACAAAGTCTTTGATTTTGAACTACGCACGTTCATCTCTCATGGCTTCTTCTTCTTCTTCACCGACTACATGAAAACACGTCATTTGCGACCCCCATATTGGTTGCAAAACGGTCGCAAAATAGGGTTTTGCGACGCTTTCCCGACTAACTAAGATAGTCGCTAAAAAACGGTCGCAAACTTTTCCAGACCCAAGATAGTCGCTAATTTGCGACGGTTTTCCAACATAAATTATAGCGTCGCAGATTAACGACTAATCTGTGACGGGCTAATTTCGTTGTAAATGTCTGACTAAAGAGCGACATAGGTAAGTTAGCAACTAGTTTGCGACTTGTTCGGTTCAAACAAAAGAGTTCTTGGATCGAATATTTAGTCCCACATTAGTCGCAGACGATATATCTTTTAGTACCAATTTAGTCGCAAAAGAGTGCGACTAATTTAAGACTCTCATTGTTGTGTAGCAAAAGAGTCTTCTATTAGTAACCATTTTGATACTAGATTTGGAGTTTCTTGTAATTAGTTTGGTCACAGATTGGTCACATTTGGTAATTAGTTTGGTCACAGATTGGTCACATTTGTTAATTAGTTTGGTCACAGATTGGTTACACGTTAATAATCCCAAACCTGCAAAATCGCTTTCAAATGCAAATAATCCCAAACCTGCAATACTGATTTCACATTACTCATAATCCATCATTCAAAAACACTAATTAAAACCATCCTAACAAAGTATTATACAGTACAAAAACATAAGCAAATAAAAAACTAGTTCATAGGGTTTGAATCAGAGTTAGAAAAAGGAGAGGTTGGTGTGGTTTCAATAGGTGCGAGTCCAGCTGGTTGGATTGTTGCTTCTGTGGTTGTTGGAAGGGTGCCTGTTTGTGTGCTGGGTGGTATGATGACTTCTGGTTGCAGGATTGGAGAAGAAGACATGAAGGCTGCTAAGTCAGGATCCTTTTCTTTCATAAAGAGGATGAGCTTCTCCAAGCTGGCGATCCGAGCTTCAGATGTGCGGTGCTCCGCATCACGTCTTGCATTTTCAGCATCCTGATCAGAGATCTTGCGCCGTAGCTGCTCTTGAAGCTCAACAACTGTAACTGTAGAAGATGAGCTCGCATAACTCTCCTTCCTTTTTCCTTTGTGTAGGGTCTCCGCAAGAGATCCAAGGCCATAAGGGTTGCCTTGGTCATCTGTATGAGTACACTGAAACAAAAAAACAAACATTCAGTAAAGTAAACATTCATTAAAGTAAAGACAAAAACAAACATTCAGTATACTAAAGACATAAATGAATTACCTTAAGGAAGATATCATTCATTTCATCAATGCTGAGTTCTTTAGGATGCTGAGAATGTTCAGAGGAAATCTCTGTAGTATCCTGACCCTCTTCTTCCAGTTCAGCCAATCTCTCTTCAAGTGTCTTCGTATACGCCTCAGCTACTTGTTCAGACTTTTGATCCACAAAAGATCCATCAGCTCTAGTATGCGTTCTCATAAATACTTCGCCAAGTGAAACTGGACGCCCCAACTCTTCCTCCTAAAATGAAAGACAAATAGATTATCATGTGTAGAAATATTAGAAATTCTGTAAAAGTAAAGTGTTTGGATGGAAAAAAACATCTTACCATCTCTTGATGAACTTGGATAAAAGATTTCTGACCGGCTAAGTGTTTGTGCACTCCAAGTCTGCCACGATCAGAATTTCTGCATTGTGAAGCATTCTCACTCCTCTCTATAGCATCATCGGTTTTCCAAAACTGCTGCATCTCAGCCCAAAGTGTCTTACGAATCCAAGTTGGTTGTACACCTGTCTTCTTCACTTGACTGACAATCCCTTTCATCCGTTTCTTGGCTATAACAAGAAATCCTGCTCTCACAAGGCCAGTAATCCCAGAATCCCAATTAAACTGCCGCTACATAACACAAAACAGTAAGTTAGTAACATTCTATATACTACAGCATACAGAGAATGACATTAATATATAAACATCATTACCGCAAAGGTTCTGAAATATCTCTCTTGTATGTTTATTGGAGTAACCTTCCAGTTGTAGTAAGGCCCATCAAACTTCCTCCTAAATATTGTGGAAATTGCTCGGGATAGCACCCCCTTATGCCGGTTAAACCTGTTACAATAACAGGCTCTTAGTTGTCTATATAAAGCAGCTTTCATATATAGCAAACAACAATACCCAATCTCTGTTTCAACATATAAATCAATCACAAGAGATCAGATATAGCAAAAGGATTCTCACAGAACAAACATTTCATACATATTTGGGACTGAAACGTCTATATTTCAATCCTCTATTTCAAGCTAAGAGAGACAGTGAAGGTTTTCAATAACAATCAGTCAGAAGACCATAAAACATCTCTATTTAGAGACCATAAAACACATTCAAATTAGATGATACTTAAATGAATCAATCACTAGCAAAAGAATCAACAAAAACACATTCAAACACATCTCAAATGAATCAATCACTAGCAAAAGAATCAACAAAACTGAACAAACATAAAACACATTCAAATTAGAGACCATCTCTGCTATTTTAACTCTCTAAAGCTAAGATAGAGTGATGGTTTTCAAGAACTAAGTATCAAATCATCGCAAACTAATCATAACAATTGTTAGACCAATGCAATAACAATTGTCACTTTAGAAACAGAACAACAACAACTAACAATTTGTTCATAACAATTTGCGATTAACAGAACAACAACAACTAACAAAATTAACTACTAGATAGAGAGACAGAGTTAATACCAGAGTGTTTTAACGCCTGGTATTGGGTGTCTAGACAGTAGAGGTAGATTTTGTCGGCCTGGAAGGGCTAGCAAACGATCCAGCATGTCTTCGTAGTCTCCAGCTGGATCAGCGTTCTCTTCGTCGTCCTCTTCCTCTCCATGGAGTTGGTTTTGTTGTTCATCTTCCAGTAGAGGCTGAAGAGGAGGAAGCGGTTGTTGTGGCTGATGTTGCGGCTGAGGAGGAGGAGGCTATCTACCGAGAGGATGAGTCGCATGGGATTGGGTCGCAGACTGTGTCGCCGATGGGTTCGATGAGTGAGGGGTGGATGAGTAAGAAGATCTTCCGACCCCACTCGTAGTGAGTGGTGGTCTGTGACCAACATAGGTTCGGGGTCGAGAGGCTACTGGTCTGTTGGCTCCTCCACGGCTACTGGTTTGGCCTCCTCCGCGGCTACTGGTCTGGTGTCCTCCACGGCTACTGGTCTCGCCCCCTCCGCGGCGACTGGTCTCGCCTCCTCCAGCGGCTGCTGGTCTAGTGTTCTCGACTGGATCAGCGGCTACTGCTCTGGTGTTCTGGCCTCCTCCAGCGGCTGTTGCTCTGGTGTTGTGGCCCCCACCACGGCCTCGTGACGATTTACCTTTAGGAGCCATGAAAATCGCAGTTTTAGTCGAAATTTAGGGTTTGAGACAATCAATTCGAACCCAGAGGAAAGGAACGAAGTGATTTGGGATAGAGATTCGAAGAATAGAGAAGATTTGAAGACTTTTGAGGAGATTTGAGAAGAAAAACGAAAATCGTAGTGAAGTGGAGAGAATGAGAAAACCCTAGATCGAAATTGGGGGAAATGAGAAAGTGAAGAATCGACTTTGTTTTAACCTAATAATTAAGTGTATTGGTCGCTCTTTAGTCGCAAATTAGTGACAAAGAAAAAAAATTGGGGGGAATCGGAACCGCCTAAACACTTAGCAAAAATCATAGAAATTTCACAAACCGTAGCTAAATAGTCGCACTATTGGTCGGCAAATAGTTGCACTATTCGTTGCAAATTAGTTGCTAAATGAACAATAGTTACAAAATGGTGGCAAAACTGCGACCGTTGTGTGACATTCGTCTATTAGTCACAAGACAAAATTTATAAATCTACACATTGTGATCCAAAATGGTGATATATATCACTCAAAAACACTCATATTAGTGTTATAGAGGACATATATTAGTTTAAGGTTGAAAAACTTATCAAAACTCAAGTAATATAGATATTTTACTAAATCCATAAACATTACTCATAAGAGTACCAAATTAGTCGCAACATTGGTCGGCAAATAGTTACAACTGTTGTCGCAAACTAGTCGCAAACTTAGTAATAGTTACAAATTAGTGGCAATTTTGCGACGGTTTTGTGACTGGTATCTATTAGTCACAAGATAAAATTTAGAAATCTACACAGTGATCCAAAATGGTGATATATATCACTCAAAAACACTCATATTCGTGTTATAGAGGACATATATTAGTTTAAGGTTGAAAGTGTTTGCAAAATTCAAGTGATATAGATATTTTACTAAATCTCTAAACATTACTCATAAGAGTAATGTAACAAGACAAAGAGATTTGAATGTTTTGAATGTTTTGTTTTTAAACATCAATATTTATGTCTTTGGTTAAGATTTTATTACTAAGTAACATCAAATAAGTATAGAATTATTTAACTTTCTATGCAAACAAATTTAAAATGTGAAAATTGAGAAAACAAAAATCGAGGGTTGGTACATAGTCGCAACACAGTCGCTATCTCAGGTGCCAGTCGCAAAAAAGTCGCAACATCTTCAGGTGCTAGTCGCAAAATACGTACTACGTAGCGACTAAAATAAAAATTGGTCGCTCTCAAGAGTTTCAATATATGTTCATCGCAACTTCGTCGCACATTTGCGACCGATTAGCAACGTAAAGGAAAGACAAACAAATATGGGTAAAACGACGTCGTTTACTCATCTCATTTAGTCTTCTTCTTCTTCAACCTTGCGACATAAAATCGAATTGGGGATTTTGGAAAAGCTAGGGTTCTAAAGATCCCAATTTCTGCTGAGCTTCATAAGTGTTGATATCGATGTCTTCATCAGCTTCTTCAGGTCAGTAATCGAGATGCGTACAGTGTTAAATTCATTTTCTGTAGATTTTGATAGATACTTAATTTCTTGCGGATTGGTGAAGGAGTGAGCGATAGGTTCTCTGTGAGAGGAAGAGGGATCCCAAGACAATGTAAATGTGGTCAATTCTCTGTGATTAAGACTTCAAACACTTTGAAAAATCCGGGGAGACTCTTTCATTGTTGTCCTTCCGGATCAGAGGAGGTAATGTTCTCTTGATTTGAATTTGCGTTTAGCTTTCGATCTTGCTTCGAGACATTGGTTTATCTCTCACCTTTCGTAATTTGTCTACGTTGATCTTAGTTTCACATTCTCTAGCTGCTTAGGTTTTGTTGTACGTTGTAAAAATGTGATCTTTTTGGTTATGATATGCTCTCAAGTTGTATGAACATATGCAAATTGTCCTCATGAGTGTATTTTTGTTGCAGAATAAGCATCATTTGTTGAGGTGGACCGACATATCCATGGTCGAAGAGATGGAAATGGTTGAAAGTGTGGTTGAGAAGATAGAAGGAGATGTGGGAAGCTTAGCAAAAGGATTACATGAGCTTGAAGCTATCAAAGAAAGGGCAGAAAGATGTGAGAAAGAGATTGTATATCTCAAAGATGTCGTCAGTTTGTGTGAGAAAGAGGTACAAGAGTTACGAAGCTTCAAAAATATGGTTGTGTGTGGTGGTTTGGTCATGGCTATGGTGTACTATGTCTTCTTTGCATAAGAATTCTAGTTTGTGTAATGTTGTAATGTAATATTGTTTATGAGATTATCTTGTGTTGTTTATGAGACTTTAAGCAACTCCAACTTGAACTTGTAATATTTATGAGATTGTCTTGTAGTATTTTCATCAATTGAATTTGGTTTTAAAATGGACCAAAACCACTTATATCACCATGAGAAGCATCACCAACATATCCAACTCTATTTCCATTAACAATTTCAAACTCTCCACCATAGTAGCATTGAAAAATTGGTTTGGACATTTTAACGAACACTTGGTGTGCATGAATCTTATTACTAAGTTCGACCAAACACTTAGCAAAAATCTTAGAAATTTCACAATTAGTACCAAAATAGTCGCAACATTGGTCGGCCAACAGTTGCAATATTTGTCGCAAAATAGTCGCTAAATGAACAATAGTTACAAAATGGTTGCACTTTTGCGAATGTTTTGTGACTGTTATCTATTAGTCACAAGACAAAATTTAGAAATCTACACATTGTGATCCAAAAGGGTGATATATCACTCACAAACACTCATATTAGTGGTATAGAGGATATAAAAGTGTTATAGGTTGAAAAACTTTGCTTTAATCAATTAATATAGATTTTTTTAACAAACCTCTAAACACTTAGCAAAAATCTTAGAAATTTCACAATTAGTACCAAAATAGTCGCAATATTGGTCGGCAAATAGTTGCAATATTTGTCGCAACATAGTCCCTAAATGAACAATGGTTACACAATGGTGGCAATTTTGCGACGGTTTTGTGACTTTAATCTATTAGTCGCAAGACAAAATTAAGAAATCTACACATTGTGATCCCAAATGGTGATATATATCACTCACAAACACTAATATTAGTATTATAGAGGACATATATTAGTTTGAGGTTGAAAAACTAAGCAAAACTCAAGTAATATAGATTTTATACTCAATCCCTAAACATTACTCATAAGAGTAATGTAACAAGACAAAGAGATTTGGTAGTTTTGAATGTTTTGTTTGTAAACATCAATATATATGACTTTGGTTAATTTTTTATTACTAAGTAACATCAAATTAGTGTATAAATGTTTAACTTTATATGCAAACAAATTTAAAATGTGAAATTTGTAAAAACAAAAATCGATAGTTGGTAAATCGTCGCAAACCGGTCGCTTTATCAGGTGTCAGTCGCAAAATCTTCAGGTGCTAGTCGCAAACTAGTCGCTTTCGCTGCATTTTCAACGTGTTTTGTACCAACTTTTTCCAACTAATTTGCAACGAAAGTGTAACTATAACAGGTGGTTGTTAACTAGTCGCACATTTGAGACTACATTGCGACGATTGTTTCAGACCAAAAATCGAGTCGCACATCAGTCGCATATCGGCAACGCATTTGCGACTCAAATAAGTTAGTCTGTAATCGGTCTCAAAACCGTCGTTAATGAACGACCAAGTAAAGACTATTTGTTTTAGTCGCGGAATAGCGACTATATTCCATCGGTAAATATTGTGGTCGGTAAATAGTCGTTACAGAGTCACAAAATAGTCGCAAAAATATGCGACTAATAATTCGGTCACAAAGTTTAGTTGCAAAACGCTGGTTTTCTTGTAGTATATATACCTCGCAACTGTAGATACAATGTCTTCACGAGCTTCCATGGACCAGACGTCCGTCAGAAAGTTTTCAGTCATTTACGCAAAAAGTTTGACAACAATGGAATTACAATGTTCGATGACAACGGGATTGAGAGAGGTGAAATTATCGCACCAGCTCTCATGAAAGCCATTGGAGAATCGAGGGTAGCGATTATATTGCTCTCGGAGAACTATGCTTCTTCCGGTTGGTGTTTGGATGAGCTATTGGAGATTTTGAAGTGCAAAGAAGATATAGGACAAATTGTGGTGACTGTCTTCTACGAAGTAGAACCTCGTGATGTGCGGAAACAAACCGGAGAGTTTGGGATCGCTTTCAATAAAACTTGTAAAACAGAGGATCAAAGGAAAAAATGGAGCGAAGCTTTGACCTTTTTTTTTTTTTTTTTTTTTTTTGTGCAAAGATATTCATTCCTCAATTAAACTGGGCCAGGCCCATTACAAAGGGAAGAAAGGCTTTTTTAGCAAGCGAATCTGCTAAAGTATTTGCAGTTCTCGGAATAACGCAGAAAGAAATACAATCAAAAAGTGCAGATAGATCAAGGAGCGAAGCTTTGACCTATGTGGGCAATATAGTCGGTGAACACTTCCAAAAAGGGTTTGTTTTTATATATATATATATTTTTTTGGTTTGTTTTAAATTGATTACAGTTTTTTTTTTTCCTAGGGAAGGGATGATATGGGTTGTGAAAATTGGAGTTTGTTTATTGTTATTAATTTGAAAATTTAAGTATATTTGATAGAAAATTTGCTATGGTATGTAATGGTTTGTGATGGAATGGAATTTAATTAGTTACAGTTATAAATATAAATTGACGAAGCATATATACTTTGTCAAAATTGTTGTGGTTCAATTCCTGATATGCTTCGTGTGGTGTTTAATCTTAATATCATGTTTGTTATTGCTTCTGCTTTGGAGTGTTTAGTAGTTTATTTTGGTCAAATCTGTTTTGTAGTGTGTTTAATTGTCGAGGATAGCCACTTTTTTGTTGTTGTTAATAGGGACAATGAAGCAGAACTGATCGAGAAGATTGCAACTAATGTTTCAAATAAACTAAATATCACACCATGTAGGGATTTTGATGCCATGGTTGGACTAGACTATCATTTGAGGAAAATGGAGTCTTTGCTAGATTTAAATCATGTTGGAGTTAAGATGGTTGGAATCACTGGTCCTGCAGGCATTGGTAAGAGTACCATTGCCAGAGCTTTACATAGTCGACTCTCTAGTCAGTTTCAGCATAATTGTTTTGTGGACAACCTTTGGGATAACTATAAGATTGGTTCTGGCGAGCATAGTGTGAAGTTGCGCTTACATGGGAAACTTCTATCAGAACTTTTGAACCAAAAGGGTATTCAAGTAAGCCATTTACATGTGATAGAAGATAGGCTACACGACATGAAGGTTCTTATCATTCTTGATGATGTGGAAAGATTAGATCAACTAGATGTTTTGGCTAATATTAGGTGGTTTGGTCCAAGGAGTAGGGTAATAGTGACCACGGAAAACAAAGAGATTTTGCAGCAACATGGTATCGATGATATATACCATGTGGGTTTTCCATCAGAAAGTGAGGCTCTAAAGATCTTTTGTCTATCTGCTTTTAGGCAAACCTTTCGACCTATTGGGTTTATGGATCTTGCAGTGTCGTAATTACAAAGATTTGTGGTAATCTTCCATTGGCTCTACGTGTTGTAGGGTCATCATTGTGGGGAAAGAACCATGCTGACTGGATAGAAGAACTACCAAGATTGCAAACTTGTCTTGATGGAAGAATTGAGAGTGTATTGAAAGTGGGCTATGAAAGTTTACATGAGAACGACCAACCTCTATTTCTCTACATTGCAGTCTTCTTCAATTATGAACATGTTGATCATGTGACATCCATGCTGGCAAAAACTAACTTGAATGTTAGACTTGGGTTAAAAAACTTAGCCAATAGACATCTCATACATATAGGTTATGGCGTTAATAGCAAAGTGGTAATGCACCGTTTGCTACAAGTAATGGCTAGACAAGTCATTTCCAAACAAGAGCCTTGGAAACGCCAGATTCTTGTAGATACCCAAGAGATTTCTTATGTTTTGGAAAATGCAGAAGTAAGCTTTCTATTTGAGGGGTTTTGCGTTATCATGTCTATTCACTGCTGTTTAAGCAGATCTTGCCACTAACAAGTTTTGCCTTGGAATATTTTTTGTTAGGGTAATGGATCAATTGTAGGTATATCATTTGACGTAGCAAAGATCAACAAATTAACAATAAACGCACGACAAGCACGACGAGCGATTTTTCAACAAGTTTTTGTAGGCGGGCTGGCTCTGTTACCAGGAAGAAAAGTACCGGCACTGTTCGATCATCGAGCCAGAGGAAGTTCGTTAACAATTCCTCATTCTCCTTCCTATAAGGTTTGCGTTGTGATTTCTACAGAATTCGATCATCAAGCCAGATATTCTGCTATACTCTCAAGACTGTTGTGTCGTTACATAGTCATCAGCAACTCAGTAAACTCCACTGACATGGAGTTTGTCCTATCGGATGTCTATAAATATCGAATGGAACATCTATTTATATTTCATTTAGTGAATCCGATGCCATTTTTTTACCCCTCTAGCAGAGAGGTAGTGCTCGAATTCAGCAGCCTATACAAAGATTTCGACATTATTGAATGTGGTGTCCAGATCTTGACGGATGAAACAGACGGAAACAACAATGGGGGATCTGGAGATGAAGATGATCTATGGTATATACATGAATTTAGGAAGAGGACGATGATAAGTGCTACTACTAATCTGAAGAAATGGATTCTCTGTCTTTTTCTTTTTTTCTTTTTTTCTTTTGCTTTTGTGAAATTCTCCATCTACTTTGATCTTTTCTAACATATGCCGGTAATTCCTTGCTATAATA
Source organism: Arabidopsis thaliana x Arabidopsis arenosa (assembly GCA_019202795.1). NCBI lineage: Eukaryota > Viridiplantae > Streptophyta > Magnoliopsida > Brassicales > Brassicaceae > Arabidopsis > Arabidopsis thaliana x Arabidopsis arenosa. The sequence continues at coordinate 4,608,331 of CM032919.1, read as the reverse complement.
TGTTAGTATTAAGTAGCTCAGTAAAAGTTCTTCACTTCTTATGAGATGAACAAAGTTAATTAGGATATTCGTATTGAAGCCATAAATAAAAGTTATTAAAGAAATAGTGATGATGAATGTATTTATATATAAATATCATATTATTATGATGAGAAACTTTGAACATATTATCTAAGTAATTGAGTTTGAATAAATCTCCGCACAACAATTTCGAGATCCTATACTTGTTGTATATAAGAAGTCCTCTCTATGGTAACTTATGTTTTTTAACCCTGTTTTTCCTCTGTTTTCTTCTTGTGGTCGTCTGATTTTTCCCTTCAGTAGTAGTATTTTGCTCTTGATATATTCTGAGAAGTGAAACGAAAGGGCAAAGAATTCATATTGATGTTAGTCTCAAGATAACAGCAAAAAGAAGAGGGAATATTTTTTGGTGTATTCAAAGTTTTACTTTAATATTCCCAGTGGGGACTCGAGAGCATGGTCCTCTACTAGCCATAGATTAAAGTCTTGAAAGCGTTTCATCTTCCTTTCGTAACCGATAATATAGTTATTGTGGACTATGACATGCTTCCAAATCGGTAAGAAAAATCGCTGGTCCGATTTTTTGTCCGCCTAGCCCAATTTTTTTTTTTAATCTAAAATTCAAAACGTCCTACTTATATTCGTAATTTGTATAAAAATCATAAATTTGAGATTAAAATCTTGTTTTCATATGTTTAATGCAATTTTAAAATCAATATTATATAAATTTCTTAATTATAATGGATTAATATGTTTTTAAAACATTAAATAGCCCTAAAACTAATCTCCGATTAATCCCCGAGTAATCTCCGATTTTCTTACTAGGCGCTAGGTGCACCCTCACCACCCGACTAGCGCCTAGTGATTTTTTGAACTCGGGTTCAAACCAATCAGAATACATATAGTTGAAAAATATTATTAAACAAAAGAAAACATAAATTAAGGGTTTAAACTTTTGGTCCTAACAACGCCTCCCTTATATTTTGCTTTTCTCTAATCTTATGTATATTTTTATTATCACATAATTCATTTTAATATCTTTTTAGTTGATCTCTTCCCTTTACGTGTGAAGAATAACAAGTCTCGCTCGCATTGGTCTCTGCGTCAAAGAGTAGTTTCTCCCCTCTCCGACCATCATCATGTGGTGCCAGAGAAAATTTATGTGGACACAACCACCATATAATGAAATCTCTCGCAAAGTCAATGATATTCATTTTCACACTGTTAAAAGACAAAAAAACAAAAAAAATTCTACTCAAGATCCTCGATCCTCTCTCATGGCTTCTTCTTCTTCATCTCGTACCTGGAGATACCGCGTCTTCACGAGCTTCCATGGACCAGACGTCCGCAAAACATTTCTCAGCCATTTACGCAAGCAGTTTATCTACAATGGAATTACGATGTTCGATGACCAAGGGATCGAGAGAAGCCAAATCATTGCCCCAGCTCTCACACAAGGAATTAGAGAATCGAGGATTGCGATCGTCGTGCTCTCGAAGAACTATGCTTCATCAAGCTGGTGTTTAGATGAGCTATTGGAGATTTTGGATTGCAAAGAAGAATTAGGGCAGATAGTAATGACTGTCTTCTACGGAGTAGATCCTTCTGATGTGCGAAAACAAACTGGAGATTTTGGGACTGCTTTCACTCAAACTTGTGCTCGTAAAACAGAAGAGCAGATGAGAAAATGGAGCCAAGCTTTGACCTTTGTGGGCAACATAGCCGGAGAACACTTCCAAAACTGGTTTGTTTTTTTTACTTTTATGTTCTGGTATAGATTTTGCTATGGTATGTTAAGGGCTATGATGAATTGGAGTTTCATTATAGTATCAAATCTTGAAGTATATTACTTATGTTTTGGAGTGTGTTTATTTTGGTCGAGTCTGTGCTCTGTTGAGAACATAAGAGATTCTCATGACTAGATTTTTTCTTTCTTTCTTTTGGTAGGGACAATGAAGCAAAAATGATAGAGAAGATTGCAGCTGATGTTTCAGATAAACTCAATGTTACACCATCTAGGGATTTTGATGGCATGGTTGGACTTGAAGCTCATTTGAGAAAAATGGAGTCTTTGCTTGATTTAGATTATGATGGAGCTAAGATTGTTGGAATCTCTGGTCCTGCAGGCATTGGTAAGAGTACCATTGCTAGAGCTTTACATAGTGTACTATCTAACAGGTTTCAGCATAATTGTTTTATGGACAATCTTCATGAAAGCTATAAGATTGGTCTTGTTGAATATGGCGTGAAGTTGCGCTTACAAGAGCAACTTCTTTCAAAGATTTTGAACATAGATGGCATTAGGATAGGCCATTCAGGTGTGATACAAGAAAGGCTACACGACCAAAGAGTTCTTATCATTCTTGATGATGTGGAGAGTCTAGATCAACTAGAGGCTTTGGCTAATATCATGTGGTTTGGTCCAGGAAGTAGGGTCATAGTGACCACTGAAAACAAAGAGATTTTGCAGCAACATGGTATCAGTGATATATACCATGTGGGTTTTCCATCAAGTAGAGAAGCTTTAATGATCTTTTGTCTATCTGCTTTTCGACAAATCTCTCCACCTGCTGGGTTTATGAATCTTGCGGTCGGAGTTGCAAATCTTTGTGGTAATCTTCCATTAGCTCTGCATGTTTTGGGGTCATCATTGCGGGGAAAGAACTATTCTGACTGGATAGAAGAACTACCAAGATTACAAACTTGTCTTGATGGAAGAATTGAGAGTGTATTGAAAGTGGGCTATGAAAGTTTACATGAGAAAGACCAAGCACTATTTCTCTACATTGCAGTCTTCTTCAAATATGAACATGCTGATCATGTGACATCCATGCTGGCAAAAACTAACTTGAATGTTAGACTTGGGTTAAAAATATTAGCCAATAGACATCTCATACACATAGGTCATGGCGCTAAAGGTAAAGTGGTAATGCACCGTTTGCTACAAGTAATGGCTAGACAAGTCATTTCCAAACAAGAGCCTTGGAAACGCCAGATTCTTGTAGATACCCAAGAGATTTCTTATGTTTTGGAAAATGCAGAAGTAAGCTTTCTGTTTGAAGGGATTTGCATTTTGCACTGCAATTTAAGCAGATCATCTTGCCACTAACAAGTTTTGCTTTGGCATTGTTTTTGTTAGGGTAATGGATCAATTGTGGGTATATCCTTTGACGTAGGAGAAATCAACAAATTAACATTAAGCGCTAGGGCGTTTGAAAGAATGCACAATCTTTACTTCCTAAAAGTTTACGATCGGTGGCTTACTGGAAAAAGACAACTGCACATTCCAGAGGAGATGGATTTTCTTCCTCGCCTAAGGTTACTTCGTTGGGATGCATACCCGAGAAAGAGTCTTCCTTCTAGATTTTGCCCAGAAAATCTAGTCGAACTCGACATGGCCATTAGCAAACTTGAGAAGTTATGGGAAGGAACTCAGGTTAGTTAGTTGTGTGTGTTGATATGAAAAGAGAGAGCTTATATTTGATATTCACATTAAAATATATAAAATAAGATGAAAAAGTTCTCATTATGTTCTGACTTTTACATTCAGCCGCTTCTAAATCTCACGAAGATGAACTTCAGAGGGTCATCTTGTTTGAAGAAACTTCCAGATCTTTCAAATGCTTCAAATCTTGAGAGATTGGATCTGTATGATTGCACTGCTTTGGTAGAGCTTCCATCCTCAATTTCTAATCTTCGTAAACTAAACTACTTAGAGACGAATCTTTGCAGAAGTCTACAAGTCATTCCAACTCTCATTAACTTGGCATTTCTTAAAGAGATCAAGATGATGGGATGCTCACGATTGAGAAGTTTTCCAGATATTCCTACCAACATCATTAACCTCTCTGTAATGGAGACAAAGGTTGTAGAATTTCCCGCATCACTTACGCATTTCTCGCTTCTTGAGTCTTTCGATATAAGTGGCAGTGTAAATCTCAAGACCTTTTCAACACATCTCCCCACGAGTGTAACAGAGCTTCACCTAGACAATAGTGGTATTGAGAGTATTACAGATTGCATCGAAGGTCTTCATAATCTACGTGTCCTTGCTCTATCAAACTGTAAAAAACTCACGTCATTGCCGAAGCTTCCTGGTTCACTCAAATGGCTACGGGCAAACCATTGTGAATCACTGGAGAGAGTAAGTGAACCTTTAAACACACCAAATGCAGACCTTGATTTCAGCAACTGCTTCAAATTGGGTCGACAGGCACGACGAGCGATTTTTCAACAATGGTTTGTTGACGGGCGGGCACTCTTACCAGGAAGAAAAGTACCTGCACTGTTCGATCATCGAGCCAGAGGAAATTCATTGACAATTCCTCATTCTGCTTCCTATAAGGTTTGCGTTGTGATTTCTACAGAGTTCGATCATCAAGCCAAAGATTCTACTATAGTTTCAAGACTATTGTGTCGTTGCAGAGTCATCGGCAACTTAGTAAACTCCATCGACGTTAAGTTTGTCCTATCCGATATCTGCAAATATAGAATGGAGCATCTGTTTATATTTCATATAACGAATCCGATGCCATTTTTTTACCCCTCTAGCAGAGGGATAGTGCTTGAATTCAGCAGCATATACCAAGATTTCGACATTATTGAATGTGGTGTCCAGATCTTGACGGATGAAACAGACGGAAACAACAATGGGGGATCTGGAGATGAAGATGATCTCTGGTATATACATGAATTCAGCAAATCATTGGACAAAGAAGAAAAAGATAATGATTGCGTCGCTAAGTCTGAATCCTGCGGAGTGTCAGACAAAGAAGATGATGAAGAGGGAAACAAAACTGAATCTGGAGAAGCGTCAAAAGACAAAGATGAGGATATCGCCGACGACAGTGACTCCGAATCCATATCCAAGAAGCATCCGAGGAAGAGGTCGATGATAAGTGCTACTACTAATCTGAAGAAATGGATTCTCTGTCTTTTTCTATTTTTCTTTTTTTCGTTTGCTTTTGTTAAAGTCTCTATCTACTTTGATCTTTTCTAACATGTGCAGGTAATTCCTTGCTATAATATGTTAGTAAGTATCTCAGTAAAAGTTCCCTCACTTCATATGGAGATGAACAAAACTTGTATTATGTTATTTTTGTGATAGGGTATTTTGTATATATGACAAATTATGTCTTTTTTCATTGTTACATAGTGGGAAGAAGGAGAATGAATGGAAAGATGTAACGACATGACGCTATTTGTGTACGTTGTCGTCTTGTTCAATTATGTGAAAGTTGTGTTCACTGACTGTAATTTGGATGGCTAAAAAAGCGATTTGAAGATCATAGTCATTATACCTCTCATAAAGATTTTTGATTCATAAAAAATCTCATGTTAATTAGGATATTCGTATTGAACAACATACTGAGCAAAAAAGTTATTAATGAAATAGTGCTGATGAATGTATTCATGTATAAATATCATATTATTATGATGAGAGACTTTAAACATATTATCTAAGTAATCGAGTTTGTATAAATCTCCGCACAACAATTTCGAGATCCTATACTTGTTGTATATAAGAAGTCCTCTCTATGGTAACTTATGTTTTTTAACCCTGTTTTTCCTCTGTTTTCTTCCTGTGGTCGTCTGATTTTTCCCTTCAGTAGTAGTATTCTGCTCTTGATATATACTGAGAAGTGAAACGAAAGGGCAAAGAATTGATATTGATGTTAGTCTCAAGATAACAGCAAAAAGAGAGGGAATATTTTTTGGTGTATTCAAAGTTTTACTTTAATATTCCCAGTGGGGACTCGAGAGCATGGTCCTCTACTAGCCATAGATTAAAGTCTTGGAAGTGTTTCATCTTCCTTTCGTAACCAATAATGTAGTTATTGTGGACTATGACATGCTTCCCCTTTGTCTCATTAACCCATGTCTCATTCTTGAAGTACAATCCTCCTGATGGGAAAGCTGATTGTGGAAGCAAGTAGACATCTACCTGCTTAATAGAAAGATCACGAAAGAGCTGAGAATTCAAATAAGTGAAAATAACCTTTGAGATTGAAACTAAAGACGTAATCAAACATTTATATGTAGATTGGATGAGTTATGAGTAGACAAAGTTAGAATGTCAAAATACCAAAACAGTTTAGCATAACATCCCTTCGAGATGATGGCTTTTATATCGCCATATATATCTTGAACTGAATCATATTTTAAAACCTACAATAATTTTTACTTAGACCAGTCGAGTTGAATTTACTAACCAAATTCTGAAAATAACCTTGTGAGTGAACGAAAGTCGAAATCGAACATTCATAAGTAGACAAGAGGAGTTATGAGTAGATAAAGTTAGAATGTTCGATTGGTAGTCGTATGAGACGAGACTGACCAGTTGGTCTAACATGGATGCCACAAGGTATAAAGACTGCTTACTTGTTATCTTGATTATCAATTTTTCTTGCTCAAGTTTGAACTTTGTTTGGTTTAGGAGAAAAGCTGAAAAAGCTAGAGAAAGAGAATTGGCATCAATATCGTTGTACGCTTTGTTATACGTCACAAGTAAAAACTTTTATATTTAGAGAACTTGGGTCTTTCTAAAAGAAACTGATATTGCTTTAAATCTTTATAAGTACCTCGTTTGGTCAGATTCTTGACAATCTATTGAAGCTGAGAAAACATTCATAGAGATTTCATGAGACTGTTGGATTTCTCGACTACTTGCTATTTCTCATCCTGAAACCTTCTTTTCAAAGAAGCTTTGGAGTGGTGTTTCCAACGAGTAGTTTCTCTTCTTCCGGCAGAGATGTGAGCTTTGGAGTGGTGTTTTGGTGCCTGCGATGGAGATCCTCTGCTATGCATACGGTGGCTGCCGACGCTCTTTCGATGCAAACGGTCGTTGAAGTCTCGCTTCTCACTATTAGATAGGCTTTCCGGGTATCACTTTATAGCTCATTTGGACTACCTCCGTGAATGATTAAGCTTGGCGTTTTTTTTTGGATGGTTGCTTCTCTATTGTCTCATCTTTGCCTGAAAACAGCAGCTGGTGGGTTGGGAAGTGGTTGTTGTGGCGTGTCAAGCATGACAAAACGTTTTGGTTTTTTCTATTGTTCTTCTCAGAGGCTACTTTCATAGGTTTATGATCTTTGATTGTTGTATTCCTATACTATTTTCATTTTAATGAAATATTTACCTTCTTAGCAAAAATTAAAAAAAAAGAAAAAAAAAAGTAGTTTGTGTTTCTTTGATTTGTTTTGCTCTTTGAAACAAGAACACATCAGGAGTTCATAAAACGATCGACCAAGACAGAGACATCTTTCACCACGGCTGTTTTTTATTTTTGGGACGTGGAGTCCACATAAAGTTGACGATGATGTTCAGATTTATCTTGGTAAAACTGAATCATCATAACAATAATGTCATCGTTTTGAAGCTAAGTAATCTTTGTTAGCCAGTATTTCATTATATATCTACGCCGCAACACTCGGGATGATTTTAGAAGAAAACCTCAAGTTTATGCAGGATGTATGAAATTCAGACCTATTTTAGCCATAAAGTAAGTAAAAAGAGGTTACATACCCAATCCCTGATGCTTCTATCCTATTAGAATTTAGATGCAATTTTCTTATGTCTAATTAACGCCAACTCTTTTTTTTGTTTTGTTTATAAGGTTGACACAACACCTCTTGTTAAACACGAAAGGTTATCTTTTAATTCCCTATTATATCGCCCAGTCCAGTAGTAATAAAATAGAGACTATATCAAGTAAGATAGAGTGTCACTGTTATCGTACGAGACAACTTTTAGATGGTGTGTCATTATCACCGTACTATGCTTAATTTCCGTTTATGTTACAGAGGTTAACTCGTGGAATTAGTCATATAAGACAGCTTTCTTTCTTCCTTATAGTAGGAATGATTCGATACTAAAAGTGAACCAAAAGCGCAGCGAACAAGATTAAACTACTTTACAATGAACGAGTTCTGAAACTGACTTTCCCCATAACATCTAAAGTCACATTCTTGACTTCAGACCAAACAACAAAGAGTATTCATAATAATAATCTATATATAATAGCAATCTAATAAATACCATTTGCACATCTGAACGGTTGCGTCTTTTTATCGCAACCTTTCGTTTAAATCGGTTATTTTTTTACGGTTATTTTGGTTGCGTCTTTTTATCGCAATTTTCGTTTTAATCGGTTATTTTTTGCGGTTATGTCGTTTCCAATAAATACCATTTGCACATCTGAACGGTTGCGTCTTTTTATTGCAACCTTTCGTTTAAATATTTATGGTTGTTTTTCTTACAGTTATTTTTGTACGGTCATGTTGTTTTATTGAATTTCTTTTTCCGTAAACCAATAAACTACATATAAAATTGGTTTTATTTCATAGTTTACATATGGATATATTTAGTAGTATAACCTCCTTAATTATATCATTCATTTAAATATTTTGCTATGCTGATGTAAACTATGAAATAATTCACCAGTCATTCGTAGTTACATTCGTATGCTGATGTAAATGTTTTTTTTTTAACATTTTAATAATCTACCGTCGGTGTAACTTTTCATAAATTATTATTTTTTTATGATTGTTGCAATATTTGGTTTTGTTTTAGGAACCATTGTAATCTTTAGTGTATTTGATGAACCATTGCAACTTTGGATATATTTGATATATACGGTCGCGTCTCTTGGTTAAAGTTTATCATTTAAAAAAAAATTTAATTACTAAAATATATTTAAATAAATTGTTGCTACCGTTTAATTTAACATAGTAGCATTTGGTTTATTAGTAGAACTAATGAGCATTTTGGCTTATTTATCAAAACCGTTGTAACTTTTAGTTTATTTGATGTCTTTTGCTTGAGAATAGTTTTTAGTTACAAATTAATGTTTTTTTAATACTAATATACTTAATAAATGCTTGTGAAAGTTTTTATTATCATAATTTTCGTAAAATATTTATTGATTTATTACTAAAAAAATCTAACTTGTTACAATTCATTATGACTTTTCGTTTGATATTTTTTAAACGATTTTTTAAGTACTTTCCCCCGCGACATCGCGGGGGTTCTGATTCCTAGTAATAATAATATTTAATCTCTTCAAATATATATGGTATTTTGTTTTTTAATAAAATACTTAATCTTCTTGTTTCCTCGTAACACCGTTTTTTGTTTACTTGATTAATGATTGCTAGTAGATATATTTTACAATAAGCCATAAGCTTGAAGAACTGAACACGAAGAAACTTCATCTCTCTTTCTCAAAGTCAATGGTCAATACGACATTCTTTCATATTCTCCATCATTCATGGCTCATCGAGAGACATTTTTGTATAAGCAATCAGAACTTTCATCGCTACGCTGTCTCATGGCTTCTTCTTCTTCTTCATCTTCTTTTCGAACGTGGAGACACCGCGTCTTTGCGAGTTTCCATGGGCCAGACGTCCGTAAAACATTTCTGAGTCATTTACGCAAACAGTTTAACTATCATGGTATTACGATGTTCAATGATCAAGGTATTGAGAGAAGCCAAACCATCGCGCTTGAACTCACCCGAGCGATTAGGGAATCGAGGATCTCGATCGTTGTGTTCTCCAAGAACTATGCCTCATCAAGCTGGTGTTTGGATGAGTTATTGGAGATTTTGAAGTGCAAAGAAGATATAGGGCAAGTAGTGATGACTGTCTTCTATGGAGTAGATCCATCTGATGTGCGGAAACAGACGGGAGAATTCGGGATTGTTTTCAATGAAACATGTGCTCCTAAAACAAAGGAGGATAGAACAAAATGGAGCCAAGCTTTGAACGATGTTGGCAACATAGCCGGCGAACAATTCCTAAACTGGTTAGTGCTTAATTAATAATACTTTATATATCTTATGTTTTAAGTGGTGAGGTAAAAGATATTTACAGTGTTTCGAGATGAATTAGAGTATTTACGGTGAATAGATATAGAATTCAATGATTTTTTAGCCCGGCCAATAGGAAAGAAACCATGATTTTTTTATGTCATTATTCCTAAAAATTACACCGTTTGTCTTAAATACCAGTTCCTTCTCTTGTGAGATATTGTAGAATAAAGTAATATTTCTCAAATTTGGAGTAAAACATGAAGGAATAAATGTACTTTTAAATATTTTCTTTTATCCACCTTGAAAATTTTGGTCAATACCAATGGATATTATTACATCGGTCTAGGCTACCGACTATGCGTCGGGCTACACACTCATGAGCCTCTAGACACCCCGATTTTAGGGAAAGTCGATTTATTGGTTTAAGCATTTAATATTAGTAGTAATCCGTTACCTTAAGACCATCTCCAATGTCCACCTCTATATTTTCCTCTATTTTAGAAGAACTCTATTTTAGAGGAGATTTTGCTCCAATGTATTCCTCTAAAATAGAGTTTCCTCTAAAAAAGAGGAGAGAGACAATGTATGCCTCTATATATAGAGTAATCCAATGTCTCTCTCCTCTATTTTAGAGGATCTATTGGAGCAAAATCTCCTCTAAAATAGAGGAAAATATAGAGATGTGCATTGGAGATGTGCATTGGAGATGCTCTAAACCAGCCTGTTTAGAGCAACCACAACGCTGGTCTCTAAGAAGGTTTCTCAAGATTATAATATTAAAAAGAAATACAAAAAAAGGAGAGAGAACTAGAGATGTTTCTCTTTTAAGGTACGTTGCTAGGCATTTTAGAAACTCTCCCTCCATTTGTCTATATCCCTCAATTTGTCTATCTGTTAGTGGTCCATTTTTTTAATATTAAAAAATTAATATTTAATGTATAAGAAACTCAAAAACTTATTTCAACCGATGTGGTTGCTCTTAATACCTGGTTTTTCTTTCTTTTTTGGTTTATAAATAAATTAACACAGTTTTGATTAAGTGAAAAAAATAATTAAATTTATATAGAAAAGATGTTTAATGAAATTGTAAATCATGATTTAAGTTAGCCCCAAATAATTCTTACCAGTCGTAACTTAACTATTTTAGTTCTCATGTAAACTAGATGTGAATACAGTATAACCTCTATAAATTAATACTCGATAAATTAAGATTTCGATAAATCAATACATTTTTTTGGTCCCAAATTTGGTTTTCGAGATAATTAGTATATCGATAAATTAATAACTCGATAAATTAATAAAATATTATAGTCCTAACTGTATTAATTTATAGAGGTTTTACTATATATAACATGTTCAAATAAGTAACATTTTTAGCATTTGATATTTTATAGATCATGTTTTATCATAAAAATCAGAAAAAATTATAAAAAATAAGTAAATAGTTTACTAACGCGTAGACTCCGCCTAAGCTTTGATCAATCGATCTAGGCGCTAGGCCGCTACTGAACAGTTATCTACCGCCTAACAATATTTGGAACATTGGATATTATAGTATCTTGTTGAATCAATATTAATTTTATATTAAATTAAATTAGTAGGAAAGGAATAATGTTATCTTATCTTTATAATCAATTTTTCTCAAGAGTAAACAATTTGATGGAGACAATATTTCCTATTTTCTCTTGTTAGGGATAATGAAGCAAACATGATTGAGAAGATTGCAAGAGATGTTTCAGAAAAGTTAAATAATACACCATCAAAGGATTTTGATGACATGGTTGGACTCGAGGGTCATATGACGCAAATGCAGTCATTGTTACATTTGGAATATGGTGGAACTATGATGGTTGGCATCTCTGGTCCTGCAGGCAGTGGTAAGACTACTATTGCTAGAGCTTTGCAAAGCTTACTCTCTGATAGGTTTCAACTTACTTGTTTTGCGGAAAGCCTTAGGGGGATCTATCATAGTGGTCTTGATGAGTATGGCTCAAAATTGCGTTTACAAGAACACTTTCTTTCAAATCTTTTGAAGCAAGACGGTACGAGGATATGCCATTTAGGTGTAATACGGGAAAGGTTATGCAACCAGAAAGTGCTTGTCATTCTTGATGATGTGAATGATATAAAGCAATTAGAAGCTTTGGCTGATGAAACTACATGGTTTGGTCCTGGAAGTAGGATTATTGTGACAACCGAAAACAAAGATCTTTTGCAGCGACATGGTATCAATAATATGTACAACGTGGGGTTTCCATCTGATGAGGAAGCTCTCAAGATTTTATGTAGATATGCTTTTAAACAAAGCTATCCATATAATGGTTATAAAAAGCTCGCAAAAAGTGTAACACAGCTTTGTGGTAACCTTCCACTAGGTCTACGAGTGGTGGGTTCTTCTTTACATGGGAAAAATGAAGACGAATGGGAATACGTAATACGCAGGCTAGAAAGTATTCTTGATCGAGACATCGAGGATGTGCTAAGAGTCGGCTATGAAAGTTTAGCTGAGGATGAACAAACCCTCTTTCTCTACATTGCAATATTCTTCAACTATAAAGATGGAGATCTTATAAATGCCATGCTTGCTGACAATAACTTGGATATCAAACAAGGATTGAAAATTTTATTAAATAAATCTCTCATATATATATCAACTGAAGGGGAAATAGTTATGCACAAGTTACTTCAACAAGTAGGTAGACAAGCCATTCATAGACAAGACCCTTGGAAACGCCAAATCTTAATTGATGCTCGAGAGATCTGTGATGTCCTTGAAAATGATACGGTTAGCTTTTTATTTTTATTTTTTGGTTCCATATATTTGCTTAATTCCATTTATCTATTGTGCTAACAGTGTACTTATTCCTTGTTTGATTTAGGGTACTCGAGCTGTGTCGGGTATATCCTTTGATACATCAGGAATCAAAGAAGTGATTATTAGCGACCGAGCTCTTAGAAGAATGCGTCATCTTCGATTTCTCCGTGTTTACAAGACAAGATATGATGGAAATGACAAAGTGTACATACCTGAAGAGATGGAGTTTCCAGCTGGTCTAAGGTTACTACATTGGAAAGAATACCCAAGAAAGACTCTCCCTCTTAAATTTTGCCCAGAAAATCTCATTGAACTCCACATGCGGGATAGCCAGCTCGAGAAGTTATGGGAAGGAACTCAGGTTAGTTATATGTGTTTTGTTTAGATTTGACGCCATACAAATAAAACATTGTTTAAAATAAGTTTACAAAATGATTTTATAATTCTTTTAAAATATTATAAAAATCCTATCATTATTAAAAATATATATACTCAAAAATTTATTAAAATATTTATTTTTCAAGATAAGCAATAATTTAACAGTTTGATCAGATAATTTTCATGTATATAATTCTGGCAATTTTCTCATGAAATGACATCATTGTAGAACAAAGATACAATCAAAAGTTGTGTTACTAGTTTTAAGCCAATTTTGGTGATTATTACAACCCCACAAAATATGAAAATAAAGTTTTTGAGATGATTTGTGAGTCTATCCAAAGCCTATTTATATAGAAGTTTAGATAAAATAATATTGTGAGCTTGCCTGTATGTTCTTCCGGTGACGGTAATTAATTTATAATTCCATCGAAACTTTTGGCATAATTAAACAATAAAAAAGTTAGTAAATTTTAGATACCAATTTGTTAGGCAGGCCTCAAAGGCCTGATTTTCTTAATAGGATTAATGTTCCTTTTTGACATGATTATTGTCTCAATACCCAACAATTAGAAACGAAAAAAATCATATTTCTAACCCTCAAAATATGAGTAGATAACATTTTAAACCTCGAAAGAATTTCACTTAAACTATAAACCACCAAAATAATTTTACTAACACTTTAAACTTCCAAACTAGCTTTTTTGTTTGCGCCTCCATAAAAATAAAAGAACAATCAATTTCGTTTGTTAAATATAATTTTTTAATTTAATTTAAATTTAAATTAATTTTCTTATTTATTATAATTAATAAAAATCTTTAAAAAAAAAACTTCATCTTCTTCGTTTACTCACCATTTGACTATGAATTTTTTTGATAAATCTCTTAAATTAGAGACTAAGGGGTGATTGATAAAGACTTTGGAAGCTTTAAAAAATTTTAAAAATTTTAAAAGTCTTAAAAGTCATTATTTTTCCAATCACACTTTAATGGCTTTATTTAATTTAAAAGTCTCTATAGCCATTTCTTTTTTTGTTACTCTTTAGTTTTAGTTTTTTTTCTAAAGTCACATATTCCTAGTTTTCAAAATAAAAATAATAAAAGCTTATAGATTTTTTTAATTTCCTCTTCCCCATGAGTATAAAAACTCTCATAAAAAATTTTAAATAACTAATTTTTAAAAAATTTCATTTGATTTACAATGGAATTCTTTTTCTTGTTTTATTAAGATCCATTTATCCATATTTTCGATCATTATTTAAAATTGTAATTTCTACGGTCACATGTTTAACCAATTGGTTATAAAAAAATTTACAGTCAAAGTCCTAACAGCAAAAGTCTCTACAGCCAAAGTTTTTATAGTGAAAGTCTTTAAAGCCAAAAGTAACAGTCGTTACCAATAGGCATGACCAAAAGCTAACCGTAACCGTATTTCGGACAGTAACCGGACCGTTTCTCAACCGTAACCGTATAAAACGGTTAATAACCGTAACCGTTAACCGTAAAAATAGATTAGTTACGGTTAAAAATTATACTAACCGTAAACGTATCAAAACCGTTAGTTAACCGTACAGTTAACCGCACGGTTAACCGCATAATTAACCGTGCAGTTAAAACCTAAAATACATAATTATTTCACTAAAAAAGTGCCCTAAATGGTTCAATGCGCCCACTATTAAATTTAAACCACTCCATTCGCCCACTACTCATTTTCCACAAATCAAATCATAAATAATTTATAAGTTATTATTTCTACTCATGTAATCGTTTCTTAATTCTCATAACATCCTTTCTATAGTATTGTTTGGAATACGTATTGTCAATAAAACAATAACTCAATCATTATAATTATTACCATTGATTTAGTTATTCGTTGGTTTACTTAACAGAACAAAATAGCTAATTAACTATAAATATTAAAGTATATAATCACATATATTATATATTGTAAAATAAATACTATTTGATATATCATTATTAAAATTTTTATTCTAAAGGTTAAAAATACCTAAGTTTTTGTCTTTGATATTAACGCTATCATAATAATTAAATAACCGTAACCGTTGTAACCGTAACCGTATTTAACCGTATATATAAAGGTTAAGGTTACGGTTAGAGAAATATTCTAACCGTAACCGGAGGTTAATAAACCGTAACCGCAATAACCGTAACCGTGGTCATGCCTAGTACAAGAGAAACCAATGGGCCCCTAAAGCACAAGAGAAGTATAAAGTAGAAGAATTTAAACCAAATAATGTAGATTCTAAGATACAAGAGAAAAAAGATGGTAAACACATAGAATGGGCTGAATAAAAACTTGAAAATTTTATGGTCGGACGGTGATTAGTCGAAGATGATAAAGTTTTTTTTTTACCTTTTTATTAATAGAAAAATCATAATAAATAATAAAAATCATTAAATTTAAATTAAATTAAATAAATTAATAATAAACAAACATAAATTAACTGTTCCATCAGTTTTATGGCGATGCAAACAAAAAAGCTAGTGTTAGTAAAATTATGTTGGTGGTTTATAGTGTTAGTAGAATTCGTTTAAGGTTTAATCAGTTAAACAGCAAAGTATTCACTCTTCCGCGATTACACTAACTTGAGTTTACCCGATTGGCTTTGAATATGGATTGAAAAGTGTTGCCGGGCCAATCTATTAAACTCGAGTTAGTGTAATCGCGGAAAATAAACACAATTTGAGGATTTTAAATCGTAATTGACGATAATTTTTTTAACTGGGATAAATTAAATAATTAGGATGGAATTAAAAAGTTTATAATTAGTTCATGGTGAATTGGATAGAGGCTAAACCTAATCCGAGCTGAGCTTGTATATTAAAAATGGATTGCTATAGGCAGGCCAAAGATGCTATGATTAGTTACATTCTCATTATGTTTGGAGAGATTGAACCTGACTAGATGGTTTTCTTTTTTCTTATGATTTTACGTACAGATGCTGAATAATCTTAAGAATTTGGATTTGTCATGGTCTCGACAGTTGAAGCAACTCCCAAATCTTTCAAATGCTACAAATTTAGATTGAGCCTGACTAGATGCGAGAGTTTAGTTGAACTTCCACTCTCTATTGGGAATTTACATAAACTAGAGGACTTGGAGATGTTTGGCTGCTCACGGTTGCGAAGCTTCCCAAATCTTACTACCAACATTGATACAAAGGACGAAGCAGTGCATGTGTCAACAAGGAAGTTGTCTCGTCCTTTCACTCCCACGAGAGTAAGGCGTCTAAACCTAAGCTATACTAATATTGAGGGGATTCCAGATTGCATCAAAAGTTTTAGGAGATTGCAATGCCTATATCTTTCTGGCTGCAAAAAACTCGCATCATTACCCGAGCTCCCAAGTTCACTCACATTGCTAATGGCTAACGGTTGTGATTCATTGGAGAGAGTAACTTGCCCTCTAAACACTCCGAATGCGAAACTCATTTTCACCAACTGCTTTAAACTTACTGGGGAATCACGGAAAGCAATTATACAACAATCATTTCGTGATGGCTTTGCATGCTTACCTGGAAGAGTAATGCCTGCAGAGTTCAATCAAAGAGCAAGAGGGAATTCCTTGACCATTCAACGTGGGGATGGTAGTACGTTTTCTTCATCCTCTAGATTTAAGGTTTGCGTCACAGTTTTACCAAATCAACGGAAAAGAGGATACCGATATCTTGGTTTATGGGGTCGTATAACAGGCAAAAGCGGATCTACCTATTACAAAAACCCTTGTGTATCCCCCAGAATTCAAATGGAACATCTATGTATATTTCATTGTGATTTTCCTGAAGAAGAGATATCCCTTGGAGCGGGCAGCGATATATTGATTGAACTTAAAAGCCGACTAAACAACTGCAAGATTATTGAATGTGGTGTACGAATCTTGACAACCGAATCAGGTAGAAGTTGAGATGGGAGCAATGATTCTCGAGTATAGCAAGTTTCTGAGGAGAAAGACGATGGCTTGAGCGACAAGTATTAAATTGTGATCACACCACTAGAGACTATAATCACTTAATCAGCTCTGAAACTCAGACGAAAAGGAAGAGGACAATGTCTAAGGGAGCAGCAAACATACATGTTCTTGGATTTGGCATATTAAGATGATGAGAGACTTTCAACATATATATGTAAGTGATCGAGTTTGAATAAATCTCCACGCAACAACTTCGAGATCCTATACTTGTTGTACATAAGAAGAAGTCCTCTCGGGCAACTTCTGTTTTTTACCCCTGTTTTTCCTCTGTTTTCCATAAACCAATCTTAACAATTTTACTTAGAGTTTAATTTCAGCAACAGCTTGATGTGAAGGGTTTTTGTTATTAATTAAGACTTCACAAATAGCATGTGAACTTATTTATACCAGCAAAGTTTAGAGTTTATGTGATTACAAGTAATGATGCTATTACAAACTTCAAACCTCCTCTTGAATTCGATTTAAAATCCAAAAAACACTAAATTACATACCCAAGTAATGCTATCTCAGTAGATGAAACCAAATTTCAATCTTCTGTTCCAATAATCATCGTTCGTAGAGCAGAGTCCGACACATTGGGCAAGTGTTTTTGCGGTATAGCCACTCAACGAGACATCCATTATGGAAGACATGTGAACAACTCATGCGAGTGGGTACTGTTTTCATACCGGAGACTAGACTCTAGAGACAAATTGAACAGGACTCTGTTTCCAGCATCAAACTCTTCAATTCCTCTACTTTCATGCTCCCTTGTAGAACCATCCTTGATAACTTTAATGATCTCTCGTCGACATGGAAGTACCGATAACTAACTGTGACACTCACGGTCAATTCAACGCCATTGTACCCAAAACCTGAGTTGATTGCAGCCGTTGAGATCTTTGGGACTAAGTATTCGCACAACCAGTGGTCATCGCTATTGAGTCATCCTGGAGTAACGATTGGATGTGCTGGTGACTACAACTAGGGAGACTGAAATTGATGGGAAGTGATTTATAGGAAAGCGGAATTGACGTTACGGTTCGATGGCCGGTGGCAGGGTTTACAAGGATCTCATCCTTTATGGTATTGATGATGAGGAGGATTGAGTTTGTATATCCTTCTGATGGAGAGAGACTTCTCTCTAGTCTCTCTCGGACCTGAACTCCCACTAGGAATGGGATCATTCATGTTTGACAAAGGTTTCTCAAAGATCTTTTTAAGAGATTCACAAGAAGTCGTAAATTGAGAGAGAATAAAATTGAGAAGATTTACGGTAACATAGTAAGAGATATATAAGCGTGTTCAACTATATCTTAGGTTCTATAGGGTCTAAATGGTAATCGAGGAATCTGGCTGAATTCGGCTGAATTGCTAAAATACATAATCTCGCTGAATATTTATAAGGAATTATAAATCCAAACAAAAATCATTTGTTATTCAATCATTGATTTTAAAATCCTAATTAAAATCATGTGTTATTGGTTCTATGATTTATAAATACTAGTTAAAATTCTATGTTATTCGTTTAGTCATTTGTTTTTGGATTTGAGAATCGAAATTATGTTTTAAATGGATTTGTGTGGAATTGAAAGAGAAAAATAGAAGGATTCAAATCCATGGGTAAACATATGTTATTTCAAAATACATATATCTTGATTTCATAATTAATTGAGATTTCCAAATCCTATATGGATTTACAAACTAATAAACCAATAACACCCTCTTAGTGATTTTGAGCTGAATCTGACTGAATTTTAACATTTCTAAATGGTCACTGTAGAATTATTGAATCTGGTTGAATCTAGCTGAATATTTTTTTGATGTTACCATTTAGACTCATAGTTTCCTATTTTTTTTTCTTTGTCACCAAAAAGCTTCCTATTATTTGTCGCTATTTCCACTAGAGGCTTTGGTCGATATTACGTGGTTTGGTCCTGGAAGTAGGGTCATAGTTACAACTGAAAAACAAAAGATTTTGGAGCAACATGGTATCAATGATATATACCAAGTGGGGTTTCCATCAGAAAGAGAAGCTCTAAAGATCTTTTGTCTATCTGCTTTTAGGCAAACCTTTCCACCTAATGTGTATATAGCTCTTGCGGATGAAGTTGCAAAGATTTGTGGCAATCTTCCGTTGGGTCTACATGTTTTAGGGACGTCATTGCGAGGAAAGAGCCAGGCTGATTGGATAGATAAACTACCAAGGTTAGAAAACTGTCTTGATGCAAGAACTGAGAGTGTAGTGAAAGTGGGTTATGAGAGTTTACATGAGAATACCAAACTCTATTTCTCTTCATTGCAGTCTTCTTCAATTATAAACATGTTGATCATGTGACATCCATGCTTGCAAAGACCTCTGGGATACACATGCCAACTCTATCGAAACATGCTTAAATTTCAGCAGTGATGAGTTTGTGATGCTATAATCATTTGATATCTTCCATGCATTGGATATTCTGTAGAGACAAGTAAGTCTGAGAGTGGCCTCTAAAGGTTGGCTATGGTATTAAGCCTTGCGGTACGTGATCTGCATCCATCTTGTTATGAATTAGCAAATTGTAGTTGTGACATTCTTTCCCTGAGCTCTTAAACCTGCAGTTATCATAACTTTTGTAGCCTAACAAGTTCATCAGTTTTTACTTTTTAGTATATTCATAACATCAGGATCCGTAATGATAGAAAACGTCGTTCTCAAACATTAATTTTGGTTTATTTCTCTAAGCAGGGAAAACTATAGTAAGTGAAGCATTTGCTGTGTGATAGTATGGGGTATAACTCATTCAGATATTTTACAACTACAATCTGTTAGCAAGCTATATATATGTTAAACTTCATATAGTTAAACTTTGATTGATAACTTTATTTGTCAATTCGATAACAGGATCTTGGATAAATTTATTTCAAGTTTAGAAATGAAGTTAGTAGCTGCTAGAGCCGAGCGCGAGTATTTGTCAAAGTTTAGCTGAAGAACAGAAAATTATTTATGGATGGTTATTGGTAGTCGTACGAGACGAGACTGATCAGTTGGTCTAACATGGATGCCACAAGGTATAAAGACTGCTTACTTGTTTTCTTGATTATCAATTGTTCTTTCTCAAGTTTGAACTTTGTTTGGTTTAGGAGAAAAGCTGAAAAAGCTAGAGAAAGAGATTTGGCATCAATATCGTTGTACGCTTTGTTATACGTCACAAGTAAAAACTTTTATATTTAGAGAACTTGGGTCTTTCTAAAAGAAACCGATATTGCTTAAATCTTTATAAGTACCTCGTTTGGTCAGATTCTTGACAATCTGTTGAAGCTGAGAAAACATTCATAGAGATTTCATGAGACTGTTGGATTTCTCGACTACTTGCTATTTCTCATCCTGAAACCTTCTTTTCAAAGAAGCTTTGGAGTGGTGTTTCCAACGAGTAGTTTCTCTTCTTCCGGCAGAGATGTGAGCTTTGGAGTGGTGTTTTGGTGCCTGCGATGGAGATCCCTCTGCTGTGCATACGGTTGCTGCCGACGCTCTTTAGATGCAAACGGTCGTTGAAGTCTCGCTTCTCACTATTAGATAGGCTTTCCGGGTATCACTTCATAGCTCATTTGGACTACCTCCGTGAATGATTAAGCTTGGCGTTTTTTTTTGGATGGTTGCTTCTCTATTGTCTCATCTTTGCCTGAAAACAGCAGCTGGTGGGTTGGGAAGTGGTTGTTGTGGCGTGTCAAGCATGGCAAAACGTTTTGGTTTTTTCTATTGTTCTTCTCAGAGGCTACTTTCATAGGTTTATGATCTTTCATTGTTGTATTCCTATACTATTTTCATTTTAATGAACTATTTACCTTCTTAGCAAAAAGAAAAAAAAGAAAAAAAAAGTAGTTTTTGTTTCTTTGATTTGTTTTGCTCTTTGAAACAAGAACACATCAAGAGTTCATAAAACTATCGACCAAGACAGAGACATCTTTCACCACGGCTGTTTATTTTTAGGACGTGGAGTCCACATAAAGTTGACGATGATGTTCAGATTTATCTTGGTAAAACTGAATCATCATAACAATAATGTCATCGTTTTGAAGCTAAGTAATCTTTGTTAGCCAGTATTTCATTATATATCTACGCCGCAACATCGGGATGATTTTAGAAGAAAACCTCAAGTTTATGCAGGATGTATGAAATTCAGACCTATTTTAGCCATAAAGTAAGTAAAAAGAGGTTACATACCCAATCCCTGATGCTTCTATCCTATTAGAATTTAGATGCAATTTTCTTATGTCTAATTAACGCCAACTCTTTTTTTGTTTTGTTTATAAGGTTGACACAACACCTCTTGTTAAACACGAAAGGTTATCTTTTAATTTCCTATTATGTCGCCCAGTCCAGTAGTAATAAAATAAAGACTATATCAATTATCAATTAAGATAGAGTGTCACTGTTATCGTACCAGACAACTTTTAGATGTTGTGTCATTATCACCGTACTATGGTTAATTTCCGTTTATGTTACAGAGGTTAACTCGTGGAATTAGTCATATATATAAGTCATCTTTCTTTCTTCCTTATAGTAGGAATGATTCGATACTAAAAGTGAACCAAAAGCGCAGCGAACAAGATTAAACTACTTTACAATGAACGAGTTCTGAAACTGACTTTCCCCATAACATCTAAAGTCACATTCTTGACTTCAGACCAAACAACAAAGAGTATTCATAATAATAACAATAATATTTAATTTCTTCAAATATATATGGTATTTTTTTTTAAAATACTTAATCTTCTTGTTTCCTCGTAACTCCGTTTTTTGTTTACTTGATTGATGATTTACTAGTAGATATATTTTACAATAAGCCAATAACTATGCCATAAGCTTGAAGAACTGAACACGAAGAAACTTCATCTCTCTTTCTCAAAGTCAATGGTCAATATGACATTCTGATGAGTACGGGAGTCAAGAGAAGGAAGAAGAAGACGATGAGGGGAGTATTGGGCTTGGTCGGAGGAAGTCCACTAGAGCCCGTAAGCCCAATAAGAAGTATCTCGACTAAGAAGGCTTAGTCATCATGTTTTATGTTTCTGCAAATAAGTTTGAAATGGTCTTCCTACTTGTTGGGAGCCATTTTCTCCTCTTTCCCATTATTTCCATTATTCCCGAATTGTAGGAGTGGTGCTCACTCCATTGCATTTGTTGTTTCCCTATTTAAGAAATAGAAAAGCCAAAAAGAGGCAATATCAATTGCCCAAAAATCTGAGTCTTATTATTCTTATTTTCAAAGCTTTCTTATTCTTGATGCTAAAGTTGTGATACGACGAGGTCGCAGCTATCAATTGGTATCAGAGCCCACCACTGTTTCTCTTCTACCCGACGACATTCGCCAACTCCTCCACGATTTCACCACCGTGTTCGACAGCCCAACGCAGCTACCTCCTCCACGCGACATTGAGCACCGTATTGTTTTGAAAGAGGGCTCGGATCCCATCAATGTTCGTCCCTACCGCTATGCTCATTTTCAGAAGGACGAAATCGAGAGACAAGTCCACGACATGTTGCAGGCCGGACTGATTCAGCCCAGCTCGAGCCCCTTCTCGTCCCCGGTTCTCTTGGTCAAGAAAAAAGACGGATCGTGGCGATTCTGCACCGATTATAGAGCGCTCAATGCCGCCACCGTCAAGGATCGATTTCCCATACCGTCCGCGGATGACATGTTTGATGAGCTCCACGGCGCCAAGGTATTCTCCAAACTCGACTTAACAGCGGGGTATCACCAAGTCCGGGTACACGAGGCAGACATTCCCAAGACGGCGTTTCGCACACATAACGGTCACTACGAATACCTAGTCATGCCATTCGGCCTTTGCAACGCTCCGTCTACATTCCAAGCACTAATGAATTCCGTTTTCCGCGCACACCTACGTAAGTTCGTACTTGTGTTTTTTGATGACATTCTGATCTATAGCCGCACTTGGGAGGATCACTTGCAACACCTGCAGATCGTTCTTGAGCTCTTGCGCCAACACCACCTGTTCGTAAAGCTAAAAAAATGTGAGTTTGGCAAGCTTGAATTGGAGTACCTGGGCCACATTATATCCGGCGAAGGGATCAAAGTCGATCAAGTCAAGATCCAGGCAATGATTGACTGGCCGCCGCCGTCCACAATCACCGAGCTGCGGGGTTTTCTCGGCCTCACCGGGTACTACAGGAAGTTCGTCAAAGACTACGGCATTATCGCAAGACCGCTGACCAACCTTTTAAAGAGGGGCAAATTTTGTTGGGATGATGACGCAGCCCGGGCTTTTGACAAGCTTAAAACCGCTATGACGACAACTCCTACTTTGGCACTACCCGATTTCGAAGCCCTGTTTGTCATTCAAACCGATGCCTCCGGAGAAGGGATTGGAACCATTCTTTCGCAACATGGTAAACCCATCGCTTTTATGTGTAGATCCTTGGGTATAGCGAAACAGAATTGGTCCACATACGCCCGCGAGATGTTGGCTATCGTGGTTGCAATCCGTCTTTGGCGACCATACATTATGGGACGGCATTTCCTCATTCAAACCGACCAGAAGAGTTTGCGTTTTCTCTTGGAGCAACGGATCCTTACACCCGAACAACAGAAATGGGTCAGCAAGCTAGCCGGGTATGATTACGAGATTATGTATAAACCGGGGACCGCAAATGCAGCCGCTGATGCCCTCTCACGACGCGTTGATAGCCCCAGCCTTAACGCCACTTTTGTCCAGACCTCGACTCTCTGGTCCGACCTCCGTGAAGCGGCCAAGTCTGACCCGTATCTCCTCAAGTGCGGCACCGCAGCCAATCTTTCACCGGGACGACCTTTCGCGTGGAGAAACGGCCTACTTTGCTACAACAATAGAGTGGTAATTCCTCCTCAATCACACTTTGTTACCACTTTATTACAGGAGTATCACGACTCTCACGCCGGCGGTCACTCGGGTGCATTACGTACCTTTAAACGTTTAGCACAACAATACTACTGGCCCCGGATGCACCGCACTGTCCAAGATTACGTCGCCGCTTGTGATACATGTCAACGAGCCAAAGCCGCGACTCTCTCTCCAGCCGGTTTACTCCAACCTTTACCTATACCAGATCGTGTATGGGAGGACATTTCGATGGATTTTATTGACGGACTACCGCGTTCCGATGGCTATACTTCGATAATGGTGGTTGTTGATCGTCTCACCAAGTCAGCCCATCTTGTTCCTCTCAATCATCCGTACACCGCTGCCTCCATTGCTACTAAGTTCGTCGCCAATATCGTCAAGCTTCACGGGCTGCCGCGTTCCATCGTAAGTGATCGTGACCCAGTCTTTATCAGTAAACTATGGCGAGAATTTTGGCGTCTAGCGGGTACCCAACTCCGGATGTCTACGGCTTATCACCCTCAAACCGACGGTCAAACCGAGGTGGTTAACCGTTGTATCGAACAATTTCTGCGCTGCTTCACACACAACCGACCGCGTCAGTGGAGTTCTCTCTTACCTTGGGCCGAATATTGGTATAACACCACCTACCATGTCTCCACAGGTATGACTCCTTTCCATGCTCTCTATGGTCGACCACCGCCACCATTTCCTGCCTACGAAATCGGCTCTTCTATCATTGACGAACTCGCGGAGCAGTTGATGTCCCGAGACGAAGTAATCAGCGAATTGAAGACACACTTGGAAAAATCAATCAACAAAATGAAGCAATCAGCTGATGGTAAGCGCCGTGACGTCAATTTCGCAGTTGGTGATTGGGTTTACTTGCGGCTACAACCATACCGGCAACAGTCCGTCTTCAAACGCACTTCCCAGAAGCTGTCCACCCGCTACTATGGACCCTTCCAGATCGAAGCTAAGATTGGTGTTGTTGCGTATCGTCTCAAGTTGCCCGACGGTTCTCGCATCCACCCGGTCTTCCATGTTTCTCTCCTTAAGCAGCGTATTGGCGGTGACTCTCCTTCCGCCGGGACTCTGCCTCCACTCCGATCTAATGGCGTTTTGAAGCTGAAACCCGACCGTGTCCTTCAACGACGACGAACCAGACACGGCCAGACAACCATCGACGAAGCACTCATTTTGTGGAAAGGTCTCTCGGAAGATGACGCCACTTGGGAAGCGATTCCACAGTTACAGAAGAGTTTTCCAAGTCTGAACCTTGAGGACAAGGTTCTCAATTACGGCGGGAGTATTGATGAGTACGGGAGTCAAGAGAAGGAAGAAGAAGACGATGATGGGAGTATTGGGCTTGGTCGGAGGAAGTCCACTAGAGCCCGTAAGCCCAATAAGAAGTATCTCGACTAAGAAGGCTTAGTAATCATGTTTTATGTTTCTGAAAATAAGTTTGAAATGGTCTTCCTACTTGTTAAGAGCCATTTTCTCCTCTTTCCCATTATTTCCATTATTCCCGAATTGTAGGAGTGGTACTCACTCCATTGCGTTTGTTGTTTCCCTATTTAAGAAATAGAAAAGCCAAAAAGAGGCAATATCAATTGCCCAAAAATCTGAGTCTTATTATTCTTATTTTCAAAGCTTTCTTATTCTTGATGCTAAAGTTGTGATATGACGAGGTCGCAGCTATCAATTGGTATCAGAGCCCACCACTGTTTCTCTTCTACCCGACGACATTCGCCAACTCCTCCACGATTTCACCACCGTGTTCGACAGCCCAACGCAGCTACCTCCTCCACGCGACATTCTTTCATTTTCTCCATCATTTATGGCTCATCGAGAGACATTTTTGTATAAGCAATCAGAACTTTCATCGCTACGCTATCTCATGGCTTCTTCTTCTTCTTCATCTTCTTTTCGAACGTGGAGACACCGTGTCTTTGCGAGTTTCCATGGGCCAGACGTCCGTAAAACATTTCTAAGTCATTTAAGCAAACAGTTTAACTATCATGGTATTACGATGTTCAATGATCAAGGTATTGAGAGAAGCCAAACCATCGCGCTTGAACTCACCCGAGCGATTAGGGAATCGAGGATCTCGATCGTTGTGTTCTCCAAGAACTATGCCTCATCAAGCTGGTGTTTGGATGAGTTATTGGAGATTTTGAAGTGCAAAGAAGATATAGGGCAAGTAGTGATGACTGTCTTCTATGGAGTAGATCCATCTGATGTGCGGAAACAGACGGGAGAATTCGGGAGTGTTTTCAATGAAACATGTGCTCCTAAAACAAAGGAGGATAAAACAAAATGGAGCCAAGCTTTGAACGATGTTGGCAACATAGCCGGTGAACAATTCCTAAACTGGTTTGTGCTTAATTAATACTCCCTCCGTTTCAAAATATAAGACGTTTTGGAGAAACTGTTTTGTTTCAAAGTATAAGTCGTTTTCAAGTTTCTATGCAAATTATATATTACTTTAATATTTTATGATTATTTTTATTATGCAGTCTCTTTTATGATTGGCTGAACTTTTAAAAAGTAGATCTTATTAATCGGCGTGCTTTTAGCTAAAACGCCTTATATTTTGAAACGGAGGGAGTAATACTTTATATTTCTTATGTTTTAAGTGGTGAAGTAAAAGAAATTTATAGTGTTTCAATAGGCCTGGGCATATGGGTAACCCGTTCGGGTTCGGGTAAAACCCGTTCGGGTTCGGGTTGAATGGGTAATGAATTTATGGTCCATTCGGGTATTCCTATGGTTTCGGTTCCGGTCCGGTTCGGGTATTGTCGGGTTCGGGTCGGTTTGGGTAATACCCGAAATTTAAAATCACTTTACATATTCAAATGATCAAATAAAGAGAATAGAACATCAAACATGACATTTAAATACTAAATCCAATCCAAAATAACAAAGATGACTATTTTACTCTTAAGTGTTAAGAGTAGATTCTAATTATCTATATACATATATAAACATATGTGTATTGCATATATATAAGTATATATATATAAGTATATAACTCTATAACACTATATATCTAATTATCTATATATATATATAAACTCAAACGTCAAAAGTCACAAAACCTAAAACCTAGGACATACATATAAGTATCTTTATATAATATGAGAAGGTTTTCTTCTAACTTTTCCTACCATTGCGACATTTGGCACTCTCTTTTGGTGACATGTGTCCTCCTTCAATGCATCAATGTTTGTTTTAATTTATTTAAAATCTTTAGTTTTGAAAGTTTGTGCCTACAATTTAATTCTAAAAAATATATTTCTCTTATCCTATTGGTACATTTGACATGTATTTAAACTGAAATTGTATCTAATTTATTTTACCAAAATTATTATCTACTTAAAATCACCACTTATCCTATTGGTACAATAGTACATTTTTAAAACTTCTCATAATATTAGTACATTTGGCATCTATTTTTAAATTTAATTGTTTTCCTCATTTTTCTATCTTACATAATATTTTAATATCTCCATAAAATACATTTCTAATCTTTTCTAATTTGTCTTTTTTTTTTCTTCTTTCCAATTTCACTTTTTTTTTGTTTTAATTTTTATAACACCAATTTATTCTCAAAATCACCACTTATCCTATTGGTACAATAGTACATTTTTTAAACTTCTCATAATATTAGTACATTTGGCATCTATTTTAAAATTTAATTGTTTCCCTCATTTTTCTATCTTACATAATATTTCAATATCTCCATAAAATACATTTCTAATCTTTTCTAATTTGTCTTTTTTTTTCTTCTTTCCAATTTCACTTTTTTTTTTTTGTTTTAATTTTTATAACACTAATTTATTCTCAAAATCACCACTTATCCTATTGGTGCAATAGTACATTTTTAAAACTTCTCATAATATTAGTACATTTGGCATCTATTTTTAAATTAATTGTTTTCCTCATTTTTCTATCTTACATAATATTTTAATATCTCCATAAAATACATTTCTAATCTTTTCTAATTTGTCTTTTTTTTTTCTTCTTTCCAATTTCACTTTTTTTTTTTGTTTTAATTTTTATAACACCAATTTATTCTCACATGTTACAACTCCAAGTTGGAGTATTTATTTACAATTTTTATTACACAATACATTTAATGTATTTATATAGTATAATATAATTTACAGGAATTATTAAATTTAATATGTCATCCCATATATTGTTTTATAAATGTCTCAGTAAATAAAATTCTAACTTATGTAACAGTCAATGTAATTTTAATAAAGAAATATAGTAACATGCATTATATTAATGTATTGCTCCATGTGTTACTCCTTTTCTCAAAATAAATGTTTGTGAAGAGTTTTCTTCTTCAATAACGCTTTTCATGTGGCTTCTAATACCGAAATATATTAGTGTTTTTTTTTTTGTTCTGGAATTAGTTACCCAAAGTAAAACCCACAGATGAACTTATTAAAACATATGTAACGTCAAACAACTCTAAATTGATGCATTAGGCTAACAGATAACCACAATAACTCCAATTAATTCAAAACATTAAACCAATTAATTCTTGTATATATTACCCACATGTGAAGCTAAAAAAACTCTTGTAGAGTTTTTGCTTTTTCCAGTCCGTTCTTTTATTTTTATTGACTTTTAGTTGCTTTCTCTTTATTTCAGGCTATCATCCACATAATAAAAATATCTACAAAAGTTTTCTCATTTGGTGTTCAAGTTAATTAGGTTTGTGATTTCATATGGTGTTCAAGTTAGCTTCACCAACACCATTAGTTCAACATAAAAGTGTTCTATTTTTACGTTCTATTTTTAATTGTTTCTCTATTTTTCAACTCACCAATAAGATTTATATACATACATTGAGAATATTTATATCTATTATTATGGTCAGTTAAAGTGTAATTATAAATTTAAGTATTTAGATAAATGGCAGTACATTATATTTATTAAATTTTTTTACTCTTATGATCTATATGTATTCATAAATTTGAAAACCATAAGTTTGTTAAAAAATTTATGATATAAATTGAAAAACCCTTTATGTAATTATTCTCAACATCACTTATCAAAAAGTTAAGAGTTTGTTTTTTTTTTTTTTTTTAATACGTAAAGTTGATTCAAGATGATTTTGTTCTTGAATACGTAAAACTAATGGGACCATGAGTCAAAAAAAAATCAAATAGTTTATGCCATTCTTTATTTCTTTTACACAATTACTCAACATTTGAGAGGGATCGACGTTTGAGTTTCGTATATCTCGAGTAAATAGTTTTCTGATTTAAAATATTGTATAAAATTTGACTTGATTATGTTTTGAATTCAATTTTTTTAGTTAATCATACAAATTAAGTAAGAAATAAAGATCATATGAAAGAATATAAAATTTGTATTTATTTTTATCAAAGTTTCCAAAAAACCAACCCAATGAAATTCAACCAAAAAATTTAAAAAGTTCCACCAAAGGTTTTTTTTTTATCTATGCTCATGGGATTTTTGAAAAGAATTATGTTTGATAAGGGTAATTGCATAGAATATCATAATTAACTTATTTAGTTAAAATCTAACATGTCATTAAAGTATTTAGGTAAACGGCATTACATTATATTTATTAAATTTTTTTTCTCTTATATATTAAAACTGAACTAAATTTTTTTAATATAAACTTCCAAAAATAAAATTTTTATTATATCATCTGAAATCATTTTCCTAAATTAAATATGATTATAATTAAGTGTAACATATATTTTTTTTTGTGCAAAGGCTGATTCAATTTAACTTAGGTTTGGGCCAGGTCCATTACAAGAGAAATTAGAGACTGTTTTGCCAATGAATCGGCATTCTGCAAACGGGGAATGAAACTAAACGAAATAACATCAAAGGTATAAGATCAATTCAGGATATCGAAGAGAATCCCATAAAGCTCCTTGTGCTGAAGCTCCGATTTTAAAGCTTTGACTAGCTGTGCTAAGTCAGAAGCGAGAAAGAGATGTGAAAACCCCAAATTAACATATATAAAATATGTTTTTGCTCATTTGGACCACCTTGCTATTTTATTAAATTTAATCATTATCACAAATTATTTAAATTTCTCTTTAATTTTTAACATATATAGATAAAATTAAGCAAAAAAATTAATAAATATGAATATGTTTTACCTTTGATCTCCTAATTTTATTATGGATTATATGGATATAATATGTAAAGCTATTGTCGAGGGAAAGTCATGAGATTGGGAAGATTTACCTTCTGATGAGATCCAAGGAGGGAAAACGGCCGATATCAACCCCAATTATCAACTCGAACCCACATAAATTTTAAATAACAAACCTGAACTATGTAATCGTTAGCCAATTTTAACAAATACCTGAATTATTTAAGCTTTAGTCAATTGAATAAAAAGAATGATTCAATACAAAAGAACAGATAATTACGACTTTACAATTCTAATCGACATTAACAAATACAAAAAAAAACTATGTTGAAATTGGATACAGTTAGATAGTTTAGGTTTGGTTTTTAAAAATAGTTTGAGTTCGGGTTTATAAGTGCTGGGGTCAGAGTTTGGGTTGAAAAAAGCTGCAGAAAAATAGTTGGAGTTGATTTTGGCCGTTTTCCCGATCCAAGGATCGTGAATCAGCAAACAAGAGACTCTATGATGAGGTATGATAGTGGCGTATATTTATGTCATACCACCATGAATAAAAAAAGAACAAAATTTATTTTTTAGCAATTCACAAAACTACTTCGAAAAGAAACATAAAAGTTAATATTTTAAAAAATTCTTTTCAAAAAACTATATTAATAATCGAACATATTACTTTAATACAAATTTTATTTTTATTCAGAATTAATATTAAATATGTAACCCACGCATCGCGTGGGAAGCTTTCTAGTATAACTATATAAGACTATATAAGACTATATATCTAATTATCTATATACATATATAAACATGTGTATTTCTTCGGGTTTGTGGATACCCTAAATGGGTAACGGGTAATCCCCGACCCGACCGACCCGACCTGATACCCACGGGTAATCCAATACTCTACCCAATGAGGTAATTTTCTAATACCCTAACCCGTCCCAACCCGATTTTTTCGGTCCGGGTATCAGTTCGGGTATCGGGTCCGGGTTTTTTGCCGAGACCTAGTTTCAAGATGAATTAGAATATTTACGGTGAATAGATATAGAATTCAATGATTTTTTTAGCCCGGCCAATAGGAAAGAAACCATGATTTTTTTTTTTGTCTTTATTCCTAAAAATTAAACCGTTTGGCAATTGGCGTTTAGATAAAATATTTGGTAAATAAATTAAATACCAGTTCTTTCTCTTGTGAGATATTGTAGAATAAAGGAATATTTCTCAAATTTGGAGTAAAACATGAAGGAATAAATTTACTTTAAAATATTTTCTTTCTTGAAAGAAATATACTCAGCTACACGAACTATAACTGAATACATGGCTACACATGC
Source organism: Arabidopsis thaliana x Arabidopsis arenosa (assembly GCA_019202795.1). Lineage (NCBI taxonomy): Eukaryota > Viridiplantae > Streptophyta > Magnoliopsida > Brassicales > Brassicaceae > Arabidopsis > Arabidopsis thaliana x Arabidopsis arenosa. The sequence goes on along the minus strand of CM032919.1, from coordinate 4,576,990 downwards.
CAAGTTTAAAAATGTACAACCAACTACACGAACTAAATGTATTGCATGTCCACATATACCAACTATATGACGACATGTAGTCAACATCACGAACATTTTATTCCGGTACACTAATCAAAATCCGGCGTTGACCATCGTTGACCAGTATTGACCGGCATTGACCAACAAAAATATTCAAAAAATATATTTTTATTTATTTTAAATGTTTTTAAAAAGAATTATTCTATTTAATCGGTTATGGTGTTGTATAATAAAAAAAAAAAAACACATTCTATATTTTTAAAAATATATATATATTTTGTATGATAATAATAATTAGTTATTTTTTTCAATTTTAAAACTTAACTAAAAGTAAAATAAATAAATTTTATTAGAAAAAATTGAATATATGACTCTTTAGTCTAAATTATAAAATAAGAAGTTAATGTTTTTTATTGACAATATTAAATAAGTAATTCTCTTAATTATTTTTATTTCACTTTTATTTTAGTTTTTAAATTGAAAAAACTAACTAATTATAATAATGAATGTATTAAATATATATACAAAATATCTTTATATTGAATATAGAATATATTAGTTTTGTTTTTAATATTAAAATAAATAAAAATAATTATTTTGAATATTTTTGTTGGTCAATACCAATGGATATTATTACATCGGTCTAGGCTACAGACTATGCGTCGGGCTACACACTCATGAGCCTCTCTAGACGCCCCGATTTTAGGGAAAGTCGATTTATTGGTTTAAGCATTTAATATTAGTAGTAATCTGTTACCTTAAAACCATCTCCAATGTCCATCTCTATATTTTCTTCTATTTTAGAGGAACTCTATTTTAGAGGTGATATACTCCAATGTATCCCTCTAAAATAGAGTTTCCTCTAAAAGAGAAGAGAGAGACAATGTATGCCTCTATATATAGAGTAATCCAATGTCTCTCTCCTCTATTTTAGAGGAAACTTTATTTTAGAGGGATACATTGGAGCAAAATCTCCTCTAAAATAGAGGAAAATATAGAGATGTGCATTGGAGATGCTCTAAACCAGCCTGTTTAGAGCAACCACAACGCTGGTCTCTAAGAAGGTTTCTCAAGATTATAATAGTAAAAAGAAATACAAAAAAAGGAGAGAGAACTAGAGATGTTTCTCTTTTAAGGTACGTTGCTAGGCATTTTAGAAACTCTCCCTCCATTTGTCTACCTCCCTCCATTTGTCTATCTGTTAGTGGTCCTTTTTTTAATATTAAAAATTAATATTTAATTTATAAAAAACTCAAAAACTTATTTCAACCGATGTGGTTGCTCTTAATACCTTGTTTTTCTTTCTTTTTTGGTTTATAAATAAATTAACACAGTTTTGATTAAGTGAAATAAATAATTAAATTTATATAGAAAAGATGTTTAATGAAATTGTAAATCATGATTTAAGTTAGCCCCAAATAATTCTTACCAATCGTAACTTAACTATTTTAGTTCTCATGTAAACTAGATGTGAATAAAGTATAACCTCTATAAATTAATACTCGATAAATTAATACTTCGATAAATCAATACATTTTTTTGGTCCTAAATTTGGTTTTCGAGATAATTAGTATATCGATAAATTAATAACTCGATAAATTAATAAAATATTATAGTCCTAACTGTATTAATTTACAGAGGTTTTACTATATATAACATGTTCAAATAAGTCACATTTTTAGTATTTGATATTTTATAGATCATGTTTTATCATAAAAATCAGAAAAAAATATAAAAAATAAGTAAATAGTTTACTAACGCGTAGACTCCGCCTAAGCTTTGATCAATCGATCTAGGCGCTAGGCCGCTATTGAAGAGTTATCTACCGCCTAACAATATTTGGAACATTGGATATTATAGTATCTTGTTGAATCAATATTAATTTTATATTAAATTAAATTGGTAGGAAAGGAATAATGTTATCTTATCTTTATAATCAATTTTTCTCAAGAGTGAAAACAATTTGATGGAGACAATATTTCCTATTTTCTCTTGTTAGGGATAATGAAGCAAACATGATTGAGAAGATTGCAAGAGATGTTTCAGAAAAGTTAAATAATACACCATCAAGGGATTTTGATGACATGGTTGGACTAGAGGATCATATGACGCAAATGCAGTCATTGTTACATTTGGAATATGGTGGAACTATGATGGTTGGCATCTCTGGTCCTGCAGGCAGTGGTAAGACTACTATTGCTAGAGCTTTGCAAAGCTTACTGTCTGATAGGTTTCAACTTACTTGTTTTGCGGAAAGCCTTAGGGGGATCTATCATAGTGATCTTGATGAGTATGGCTCAAAATTGCGTTTACAAGAATACTTTCTTTCAAATCTTTTGAAGCAAGACGGTACGAGGATATGCCATTTAGGTGTAATACGGGAAAGGTTATGCGACCAGAAAGTGCTTGTCATTCTTGATGATGTGAATGATATAAAGCAATTAGAAGCTTTGGCTGATGAAACTACATGGTTTGGTCCTGGAAGTAGGATTATTGTGACAACCGAAAACAAAGATCTTTTGCAGCGACATGGTATCAATAATATGTACAATGTGGGGTTTCCATCTGATGAGGAAGCTCTCAAGATCTTATGTAGATATGCTTTTAAACAAAGCTATCCATATAATGGTTATAAAAAGCTCGCAAAAAGTGTAACACAGCTTTGTGGTAACCTTCCACTAGGTCTACGAGTGGTGGGTTCTTCTTTACATGGGAAAAATGAAGACGAATGGGAATACGTAATACGCAGGCTAGAAAGTATTCTTGATCGAGACATCGAGGATGTGCTAAGAGTCGGCTATGAAAGTTTAGCTGAGGATGAACAAACCCTCTTTCTCTACATTGCAATATTCTTCAACTATAAAGATGGAGATCTTATAAATGCCATGCTTGCTGACAATAACTTGGATATCAAACAAGGATTGAAAATTTTATTAAATAAATCTCTCATATATATATCAACTGAAGGGGAAATAGTTATGCACAAGTTACTTCAACAAGTAGGTAGACAAGCCATTCATAGACAAGACCCTTGGAAACGCCAAATCTTAATTGATGCTCGAGAGATCTGTGATGTCCTTGAAAATGATACGGTTAGCTTTTTATTTTCATTTTTTGGTTCCATATATTTGCTTAATTCCATTTATCTATTGTGCTAACAGTGTACTTATTCCTTGTTTGATTTAGGGTACTCGAGCTGTGTCGGGTATATCCTTTGATACATCAGGAATCAAAGAAGTGATTATTAGCGACCGAGCTCTTAGAAGAATGCGTCATCTTCGATTTCTCCGTGTTTACAAGACAAGATATGATGGAAATGACAAAGTGTACATACCTGAAGAGATGGAGTTTCCAGCTGGTCTAAGGTTACTACATTGGAAAGAATACCCAAGAAAGACTCTCCCTCTTAAATTTTGCCCAGAAAATCTCATTGAACTCCACATGCGGGATAGCCAGCTCGAGAAGTTATGGGAAGGAACTCAGGTTAGTTATATGTGTTTTGATTAGATTTGACGCCATACAAATAAAACATTGTTTAAAATAAGTTTACAAAATGATTTTATAATTCTTTTAAAATATTATAAAAATCCTATCATTATTAAAAATATATATACTCGAAAATTTATTAAAATATTTAATTTTCAAGATTAGCAATAATTTAACAGTTTGATCAGATAATTTTCATGTATATAATTCTGGCAATTTTCTCATGAAATGACATCATTGTAGAACAAAGATACAATCAAAAGTTGTGTTACTAGTTTTAAGCCAATTTTGGTGATTATTACAACCCCACAAAATATGAAAATAAAGTTTTTGAGATGATTTGTGAGTCTATCCAAAGCCTATTTATATAGAAGTTTAGATAAAATAATATTGTGAGTTTGCCTGTATGTTCTTCCGGTGACGGTAATTAATTTTTAATTCCATCGAAACTTTTTTTTTTTTTGGTAGAAATTCCATCGAAACTTTTGGCATAATTAAACAATAAAAAAGTTAGTTAATTTTAGATACCAATAGGTTAGGCAGGCCTCAAAGGCCTGATTTTCTTAATAGGATTAATGTTCCTTTTTGACATGATTATTGTCTCAATACCCAACAATTAGAAACAAAAAAAATCATATTTCTAACCCTCAAAATATGAGTAGATAACACTTTAAACCTCGAAAGAATTTCACTTAAACTATAAACCACCAAAGTAATTTTACTAACACTTTAAACTTTCAAACTAGCTTTTTTGTTTGCGCCTCCATAAAAATAAATGAACAATCAATTTCGTTTGTTAAATATAAATTTTTAATTTAATTTAAATTTAAATTAATTTTCTTATTTATTATAATTAATAAAAATCTAAAAAAAAAAAAAACTTCATTTTCTTCGTTTACTCACGATACGACTATGATTTTTTTTGATAAAGACTTTGGAAGCTTTAAAAAATTTTAAAAGTCTTAAAAGTCATTATTTTTCCAATCACACTTTAATGGCTTTATTTAATTTAAAGGTCTCTATTGCCATCTTTTTTTTTTACTCTTTAGTTTTAGTTTTTTTCTAAAGTACATATTCCTAGTTTTCAAAATAAAAATAATAAAAGCTTATAGATTTTTTTAATTTCCTCTTCCCCATGAGTATAAAAACTCTCATAAAAAATTTTAAATAACTAATTTTTAAAAAAATTCATTTGATTTACAATGGAATTCTTTTTCTTGTTTTATTAAGATCCATTTATCCATATTTTCGATCGTTATTTAAAATTGTAAATTATACGGTAACATGTTTTACCAATTGGTTATAAAAAATTTTACAGTCAAAATCCTAACAGCAAAAGTCTCTACAGCCAAAGTTTTTATAGCGAAAGTCTTTAAAGCCAAAAGTAACAGTCGTTACCAATAGGCATGACCAAAAGCTAACCGTAACCATATTTCGGACAGTAACCGGACTGTTTCTCAACCGTAACCATATAAAACGGTTAATAACCGTAACCGTTAACCGTAAAAATAGATTAGTTACGGTAAAATTATACTAACCGTAAACGTATCAAAACCGTTAGTTAACCGTACGGTTAACCGCACGGTTAACCGCATAGTTAACCGTGCAGTTAAAACCTAAAATACATAATTATTTCACTAAAAAGGTGCCCTAAATGGTCCAATGCGCCCACTATTAAATTTAAACCACTACATTCGTCCACTACTCATTTTCCACAAATCAAATCATAAATAATTTACAAGTTATTATTTCTACTCCTGTAATCGTTTCTTAATTCTCATAACATCCTTTCTATAGTATTGTTTAGAATACGTATTGTCAATAAAACAATAACTCAATCATTATAATTATTACCATTGATTTAGTTATTCATTGGTTTACTTAACAGAACAAAATAGCTAATTAACTATAAATATTAAAGTATATAATCACATATATTATATATTGTAAAATAAATATTATTTGATATATCATCATTAAAACTTTTATTCTAAAGGTTAAAAATACCTAAGTTTTTGTCTTTGATATTAACGCTATCGTAATAATTAATTAACCGTAACCGTTGTAACCGTAACCGTATTTAACCGTATATATAACGGTTAAGGTTACGGTTAGAGAAATATTCTAACCGTAACCGGAGGTTAATAAACCGTAACCGCAATAACCGTAACCGTGGTCATGCCTAGTACAAGAGAAACCAATGGGCCTCTAAAGCACAAGAGAAGTATAAAGTAGAAGAATATAAACCAAATAATGTAGATTCTAAGATACAAGAGAAAACAGATGGTAAACACATAGAATGGGCTGAATAAAAACTTGAAAATTTTATGGTCGGACTGTGATTAGTCGAAGATGATGAAGTTTTTTTTAACCTTTTTATAAATAGAAAAATCATAATAAATAATAAAAATCATTAAATTTAAAATAAATTAAATAAATTAATAATAAACAAACATAAATTAACTGTTCCATCATTTTTATGGTGATGCAAACAGAAAAGCTAGTGTTAGTAAAATTATGTTGGTGGTTTATAGTGTTAGCAGAATTCGTTTAAGGTTTAATCAGTTAAACAGCAAAGTATTCACTCTTCCGCGATTACACTAACTTGAGTTTACCCGACAACACTTTTTTTTGGGTTTGAATATGGATTGAAAAGTGTTGCCGGGCCAATCTATTAAACTCGAGTTAGTGTAATCGCGGAAAATAAACACAATTTGAGGATTTTAAATCGTAATTGACGATAATTTTTTTAACTGGGATAAATTAAATAATTAGGATGGAATTAAAAAGTTTATAATTAGTTCATGGTGAATTGGATAGAGGCTAAACTTAATCCGAGCTGAGCTTGTATATTAAAAATGGATTGCTATAGGCAGGCCAAAGATGCTATGATTAGTTACATTCTCATTATGTTTGGAGAGATTGAACCTGACTAGATGTTTTTCTTTTTTCTTATGATTTTACGTACAGATGCTGAATAATCTTAAGAATTTGGATTTGTCATGGTCTCGACAGTTGAAGCAACTCCCAAATCTTTCAAATGCTACAAATTTGGAGAGATTGAGCCTGACTAGATGCGAGAGTTTAGTTGAACTTCCACTCTCTATTGGGAATTTACATAAACTAGAGGACTTGGAGATGTTTGGCTGCTCACGGTTGAGAAGTTTCCCAAATCTTACTACCAACATTGACACAAAGGACGAAGCAGTGCATGTGTCAACAAGGAAGTTGTCTCGTCCTTTCACTCCCACAAGAGTAAGGCGTCTAAACCTAAGCTATACTAATATTGAGGAGATTCCAGATTGCATCAAAAGTTTTAGGAGATTGCAATGCCTATATCTTTCTGGCTGCAAAAAACTCGCATCATTACCCGAGCTCCCAAGTTCACTCACATTGCTAATGGCTAACGGTTGTGAATCATTGGAGAGAGTAACTTGCCCTCTAAACACACCAAATGCGAAACTCATTTTCACCAACTGCTTCAAACTTACTGGAGAATCACGAAATGCCATTATACAACGATCGTTTCGTGATGGCTTTGCATGCTTACCTGGAAGAGTAATGCCGGCAGAGTTCAATCAAAGAACACGAGGGAATTCCTTGACCATTCAACGAGACGATGGTAGTACGTTTTCTCCATCCTCTAGATTTATGGTTTGCGTCACAGTTTCACCTAACCAACGGAAAAGAGGATACCGATATCTCGGTTTATGGGGTCGTATAATAGGCAAAAGCGGATCTGCCTATTACAAAAACCCTTGTGTATCCCCGAGAATTCAAATGCAACATCTGTGTATATTTCATTGTGACTTGCCTGAAGAAGAGATATCCCTTGAAGCGGGCAGCGAGATATTGATTGAACTTAAAAGTCGATTAAACAACTGCAAGATTGTTGAATGTGGTGTACGAATCTTGACAACCGAATCAGGTAGAAGTTGCGATGGGAGCAATGATTCTCGAGTATAGCAAGTTTCTGAGGAGAAAGACGATGGCTTGAGCGACAAGTATTAAATTGTGATCACACCACTAGAGACTATAATCACTTAATCAGCTCTGAAACTCAGACGAAAAGGAAGAGGACAATGTCTAAGGGAGCAGCAAACATACATGCAGTGCCGGCCCTGTCAAATTTTGGGCCCAATACAAATTTTTTTTTTTTTTTTATGGATTTTGTAGAAGGAATTTAAAATTTGAGATCAAATCTTAAACTTTCAGAAAAATTGGGGCATATTTTGCAATAACAAATAGATAAAATTTAAAAATTGAGACTAAATCTGAAAATTTTAGAAAAATGAGGCCTATATTTTACAATAACAAATATTTTTGAGGCCTCATTTTGATACAAAAAAATTTAAAAATTATTGAGGCCCAATACTTTTGTTTCTTAAAAATTGGTCACGGGCCGGGCCTGCATACATGTTCTTGGATTTGGCATATTAAGATGATGAGAGACTTTCAACATATATATGTAAGTGATCGAGTTTGAATAAATCTCCACGCAACAACTTCGAGATCCTATACTTGTTGTACATAAGAAGAAGTCCTCTCTAGGGCAACTTCTGTTTTTTACCCCTGTTTTTCCTCTGTTTTCCATAAACCAATCTTAACAATTTTACTTAGAGTTTAATTTCAGCAACAGCTTGATGTGAAGGGTTTTTGTTATTAATTAAGACTTCACAAATAGCATGTGAACTTATTTATACCAGCAAAGTTTAGAGTTTATGTGATTACAAGTAATGATGCTATTACAAACTTCAAACCTCCTCTTGAATTCGATTTAAAATCCAAAAAACACTAAATTACATACCCAAGTAATGCTATCTCAGTAGATGAAACCAAATTTCAATCTTCTGTTCCAATAATCATCGTTCGTAGAGCAGAGTCCGACACATTGGGCAAGTGTTTTTGCGGTATAGCCACTCAACGAGACATCCATTATGGAAGACATGTGAACAACTCATGCGAGTGGGTACTGTTTTCATACCGGAGACTAGACTCTAGAGACAAATTGAACAGGACTCTGTTTTCATCTTCAAACTCTTCAATTCCTCTGCTTTCATGCTCCCTTGTAGAACCATCCTTGATATCTTTAATGATCTCTCGTCGACATGGAAGTACCGGTAACTAACTGTGACACTCACATTCAATTCAATGCCATTGTACCCAAAACCTGAGTTGATTGCTGCCGTTGAGATCTTTGGGACTAAGTATTCGCACAACCAATGGTCGTCGCTATAGAGTCGATCGTGGAGTAACGATTGGATGTGTTGGTGACTACAACTAGGGAGACTAAAATTGATGGGAAGTGATTTATAGGAAAGCGGAATTGACGTTACGGTTCGATGGCCGGTGGCAGGGTTTACAAGGATCTCATCCTTTATGGTATTGATGATGAGGAGGATTGAGTTTGTATATCCTTCTGATGGAGAGAGACTTCTCTCTTGGACCTGAACTTCCACTGCGAGTTTGGGAATGGGATCATTCATGTGTGACCGAGGAATCTAAATCTGGCTGAATTCAGCTGAATTGTTGAATCTCGTTTAATTATAACATTTCTATATGGTCACTGCAGAAATGCTGAATCTGGCTGAATATTTTTTTGATGTTACCATTTAGACTCATAGTTTCGTTTTTGTTTTCTTTGTCACCAAAAAGTTTCCTATTATTTGTCGCTAAGACGGTATCTCACCAAAATTTTAGTTATATCTATTTTAATTTAAGTTGAAAACTTCATTATCAAATACAACCTCCACCGGTGAGATGCCTATTGGGTATCTCATAATTATATTAATAATATTTTTCTATTTTTTTAGCAAAGAAATAAAGATCAATAAAATATTTTTATATTACTTAATTTAAAATTTTTATGTTAAATTTTCATTAATATTTTATATAAAAAATCAAATTACATGTTAAATATATACAATATTAGTAATCTTAATATTAATAACAAAAACTAAAAATGCAATCCATGGTAAATAATACAATCAAAGAGTTATACTTTCTTAAATAACACAATTAAGCAAAGGTACATAGAGTAAACTTAAGAAAAATAGGGAAAAAAAAAAATTTAACTAGACAAGGTTTTACCAAAATGTTGACAAAAATCATCAAAATATATATTTTTAATTTTAAAAATATTATATTATTGTATGAACTAAAACAATATTAATTTAATATTTTTTTTTAATATCAATTAAATTAGTATTAAAATATAATTTAAAATTATACATAATGGAGCTTGATATATAGGTTATTTTATTTTATTATTTATAAAAAATAAACAAAGTATGCACTACTTTAATTAATATTCTAAAAATATGTGATAATTGATTTATCCAAAAAAGGTTGAAGCAACTATAGAATGACAAGTATTCATGTTTCGATGAGAGAAATTTCTCATCTGAGAATCGGTTCTAAGACATAATGAAATAAAGCTGATGAATGTATTGATGTATAAATATCATATTATTATGATTAGTGACCTTGAACATAAATCTAAATAATAGAGTTTGAGTAAACCTGTGGGCAACAATTTCGAGATACTATACTTGTTGTACATCAGAAAAGTCCTCTCTAGGGTAACTTATGTTTCTTACCCCTGTTTTTCCTCTGTTTTCTCACTGTTTTCGTCTGATTTTTCCCTTCAGTAGTAGTATTCTGCTCTTGATATATCCTGAGAGGCGAAAAAGGGCAAAGAATTCATATTGATGTTAGTCTCCAGATAAAAACAAAAAGAGAGGAGAGGGAATATTTTTTGGTGAATTCAAATTTTTACTTTAATATTCCCAGTGGGGACTCGAGAGCATGGTCATCTACTAGCCATAGATTAAAGTATTGAAAGCGTTTTATCTTCCGTTCATAACCGATAATGTAGTTGTTATGGACTATGACATGTTTCCCCTTTGTCTCATTAACCCATGTCTCATTCTTGAAGTACAATCCTCCTGATGGGAAAGCTGATTGTAGAAGCAAGTAGACATCTACCTGCTTAATGGAAGATCACAAAAGAGTTGAGAATTCAAATAAGTGAAAATAATTTTTGAGATTGAAACTAATGTCGTAATCAAACATTTATATGTAGATTAGATGAGTTAAATTTCTGAGACCTTGTTAAATTTCATGAACTTTTAATTCAAAATCAATTGGTAATGAATACAATGGTTCATGTGTCTTCTTTATTATTTTTGGTCTATTCTAATTTTCGATGTGGAATCTTAATGTCATTTTACCCAACGAATAGGTAAATCAAAGCTTGTGAAAATTTTAGAGAAAGCAGATGTGGAATTTAAAGGAAGCAACATTACATACCTGATTAGCTGTTTTGTGAAGCGCCCAATTAAAAGCAGGTTGATCATGTGGTTTCTTTGCTTGGGTGTTATTCCAAGGTTGAGCTTGAATTTCCTCAACCCATGTCTTCATTAGAAGCTATGCGCCATCTGTGGAACGCAAGAAAATCATGCAACTACATACATAAGTCACTCCGCCTCTAGGGTAACTTATGTTTTTTAACCCTGTTTTTCCTCTGTTTTCTTCCTATGGTCGTCTGATTTTTCCCTTCAGTAGTAGTATTCAGCTCTTCATATATCCTGAGAAGCGATACGAAGTAGCAAAGAATTCGTATTGATGTTAGTCTTAAGATAAAAACAAAAGAGTAGGAATATTTTTTGGTGTATTCAAATTTTTACTTTAATATTCCCAGTGGGGACTCGAGAGCATGGTCATCTACTAGCCATAGATTAAAGTCTTGAAAGCGTTTCATCTTCCGTTCGTAACCGATAATGTAGTTATTATGAACTATGACATGCTTCCCTTTTGTCTCATTAACCCATGTCTCATTCTTGAAGTACAATCCTCCTGACGGGAATGCTGATTGCGGAAGCAAGTAGACATCTACCTGCTTAATAGAAGATCACAAAAGAGTTAAGAATGAATTCGAACAAGTGAACATAACCTTTGAAACTGAAACGAAAGTCGTAATAAAAATCAAACATTTATATGTAGATTAGAGGAGTTATGAGTAGAACAAAAAAAATATCAAAAAAGTTTAGTCTAACTTACGTGATCCTATACGTTCCATCGAGATGATGGTTTATATCGGCCTATATATCTTGAACTGAATCATATTTTAAGACCAACCATAATTTTTACTTAGACCGGCCGAGTTGAGTTTACAAACTAGATTATGAAAATAACCTTGTGTATGAAACGAAAGTCGTAATCGAACATTCATAAGTAGACAATAGGAGTTATGTGTAGATAAATTTAGAATATCAAAGTACCAAAAAAAGTTTAGTCTAACTTCCAATGTGTGATCCTAATACGTTCCATCGAGATGATGACTTTTATCATTCGATCTTGAACCGAAGCACATTTTAAAAACAACCATAAATCTTACTAAATCCAGCCGATTTTGATTAAACTAGATTCTGACACCATGTTAAATTTCATGAACTTCTAATTCAAATTCAAATGGTAATGAATACAATGGTTAATGTCTTATTTATTATTTTGGGCCCATTCTAATTTTCGATGTGGAATCATCACACACTCTTTGGAGATCTTAAATCTTAATGTCATTTTACCTAACGAATGGGTAAAACAAAGCTTGTGAAAATTTTAGAGAATGCAGATGTGGAATTTGGAGGAAGTAAAAATAAATACTTGATTAGCTGTTTTGTGAAGTGCCCGATTAAAAGCAGGCTGATCATGTGGTTTCTTTGCTTGGGTGTCTTCATTAGAAGCTTTGCGCCATCCGTGGAAGGCAAGAAAATCATGCAGCTACATACATAAGTCACTCCGCCTCGACTCCGTGGTGGTAGACCATGGGAGTGATTCAAAGGCTTAATCTGGCAGCACCAAAATCAAACAAAGAATAAAGATACATAAACACTCTAATTAAAATGCAAAAGATGCAGATATGTTACGTACCGCAATCATGTCATCCATGAAGTATGCGTCGTGGCTTCCCTGTAAATATTGAAACGGATCTTGTAGCCAGACCATATCAACATCATTGTACATAACATTGTAACCTAGCTCCAAAATGTTCAAGAGATGTTGTGGCCTCCGAGATGTCAGATTGAAAAAACCCTATCGAATATAATAAATTATTAAAAATATCTGATTATTCGCATTTTAGTATACATATTTTTTGCATAGATTATCACATTGGTGTCAATATAATAGTTATGAACAGTCATCGACTCTTTGGAAAAAATTGAAGAGATATTAGAAGAATGGGACCTAGTACAATTAATGCATTACATACATATGATCAATACACTTCAACCATATTATTTTATTCCACCTCTTAGAAAGAAAAATACTACTAGCATCATTGTGATACATTTATATCAAACTTCTTCCCCAATAATAATTTGATTTATTGGTTGCATCATTGTGGTAAAAGTCATAACTACCGCAAGACATAAAAGAGAGTTTCTAAGCGGCTATACGGTAAAACAGGGGAGGCAAAATCATTTCACAAAGTTATGATCTGAGTAATCTTTTAAATAACACTAGCTAGCTAATAAAACAAAATCAAAGATCTATGCAAAGTAGAAAAATAAGTATTCTAACTAAATTACAAAAGACACATACATAAAAATCCGAGTTTCGAAGATAGATTTTATGAACTTAAAGTTAAGGATATTATTATATCAAGCTAGGGACGGACGTTGGCTAAGAAAAGGTGAAAAGTCTCTCTGTACCTGGGAACCAAATTTGTGTGCGGCTTGAGGATCCAACGCTGGAGGAATGAGGACGGCATGACCAGGACACCTTTCGTTGACTTTGTACAAAGTAGCGTAATCTTCAGCGATCACAAGAACTTTTTCTTCATGGTTCTGTCTAGAAATGCTAATCAACCAGGGTAACTCCATGATAGGACTACTCTGACCTAGGTACATATTCATGGGGTTGAGTTTTGTGATGTTAGACGTGTTGACATTGAAGAGTGTTGGAGAGGAGGTCTGGATTGCTTTACCGGTGGCTGGAGCACTATTTGCATTTGTCGTAGTTGCCATAGTGACGGCTAAGAGTTTTTGAAATTTTTTTTAGGTTTTTAGAATCGTAATCTCTATACTATATAGAATTTTAATATTTTAACTTTATTAGAATGAGATTTACAACTATTTATAGAGAGATACATGATAGATTAGGGTACACTAATGATAATTGATAAAAAATATAAGTTAGAGAAAATTAGAAATAAAGGAGGTCTAAATAAAAATTTGACCATGTACACCTTTTTATTGAGAATGTCATTTTGTACCACAATACCTCTACTCTCTATTTTAAGCATTTTTTGAATGATTTTACCAAAAAAATATGTAGATATACAAGAATATAGATGCTTTGTAAAAACAATTGGTGATTTAGTTGAAAAAGTTGATTTTTGATGGATAAAATTTCATCTTATTAGAATACGTTTTTTAGTGTTCTGCGAATATCAGAGTTTCTATTCTAAACTTTTGTACATGTTCTACGAGTTTTAGACTAGATTTCTGTTCTAACAAATTCAGAAGACCGGATTACAAATTTCTAAAACCGTAGAACATGTATTCTACGCTTTCCTTGATGTTCTAATTTTTGTTAGAAAATCGATTCTACGATTTATACTATATTCTAAAAACGTTAGAAAATTTTTTATTCTAAAATAATATAGATTTCAATTTCTAAAATGTTTAGAATTTCTAAATATAGAAAGTGAATCTTTTAAAAAGGAAACCGAAAATTTATTAAATATTTTGTTTTAAATGTTTAGATTATGATCTGAGGAAGTTTAGAATACATAGTCTAAATTTTTTAGATAAAAAAATAACATAAAATCGAGTAACCATAAGTTTAAAACGGTTGTGTGCCCTAATTCTTAAAGTCTTCTTCTTCACGTCTTCATTTTGAGTCCAAGTTAAAAGCTTTGGTAGATTTGTCTGTTATTTTGAGTCCACGTTGAAAGCTTTGACATACATATCTGATATCTCTTATACCGTTTAGATAAATCTGTTTAAAAAAAAAGAACATAGCATTTAATCTTCCCAACAAGAAACCTTTCATTGCGCGTTTGCATTATTACACAGGAGCCCACATTCCCATTTCTTCAAAGTCACGTTGACTTTTCTTTTTTCTTCTCTACTTTCGTTTGAAATTCGGTTACGTTCCAAAGTAACTTCTCATTTCACACACTCTCTCTATCTCAGAGTAAGAACACGGCTGCCATATTTTCCTCCACAAAAGGCGTATCTCTGTGAATCTGTGATTTTGAACCACTCAAGATCATCTCTCATGGTTTCTTCTTCTTCTTCATCTCGTACCTGGAGATACCGCGTCTTCACGAGCTTCCATGGACCAGACGTCCGCAAAACATTTCTCAGCCATTTACGCAAGCAGTTTATCTACAATGGAATTACGATGTTCGATGACCAAGGGATCGAGAGAAGCCAAGTCATTGCCCCAGCTCTCACACAAGGAATTAGAGAATCGAGGATTGCGATCGTCGTGCTCTCGAAGAACTATGCTTCATCAAGCTGGTGTTTGGATGAGCTATTGGAGATTTTGGATTGCAAAGAAGAATTAGGGCAGATAGTGATGACTGTCTTCTACGGAGTAGATCCTTCTGATGTGCGAAAACAAACTGGAGATTTTGGGACTGCTTTCACTCAAACTTGTGCTCGTAAAACAGAGGAGGATCGGAGAAAATGGAGCCAAGCTTTGACCTTTGTGGGCAACATAGCCGGAGAACAATTTTTTAAAAAGCTAACTTGGTTTAAAGCAAATACTCTGACGTGGCAGGCGAAAAAGGAGGCGATTCTTAGGGTTTTTGCGTCAGTTTCATTTCTCGCCGGGATGGCGGATCAGCCGCCGCCCATCATGTCTTCTCAGCCGGCGACCTCATCTCCGGGAGACACTCCAGTTTCTCATCAATCAAAGTCATACTCCTCAGTCGTTCAAAACAAATCAAACCTCTCGAAGCATCATCTCGACGTTTCAATCGTGGATGGAAAGCAAATTGTGCAAGTCCCTGATGACATTTTCGAAGATTCGGTTCCCCTCTGGGAAGACTTTCTCATCGGAAAGTTCCTCTCCACAACTGCGCCACATGTGGCAAAAATTCATGTAATTGTCAACAAGATCTGGACTCTTGGAGACAAAACGGTAAGGATTGATGTATTTGAGGTTAACGATACGACTGTCAAATTCAGGATCCGCGAGAGTCAGGTCAGAGCAAGGGTTCTACGTAGAGGAATGTGGAATATTGCGGATATTCCGATGGTGGTGTCGAAGTGGTCACCAATAATAGAGGAAGCTCAACCGGACATAAGATCCATCCCGATGTGGATTGTCCTCAAAAATGTTCCACACAAGATGTTTACTTGGAAGGGGTTGGGGTTTATCGCAAGTGCTGTAGGTGAACCAAAGAGACTTCACCCAGACACAATTCTATGTAAAAGTTTCGAGGAGGCTAAGGTTTTTGTTGAAGCTGATTTATCTAAGGAGTTACCAAAAACTTTCTGTTTCCAATCTGCTAAGGGGGTTGATGCAGAGGTGGAGTTTAAATACCCATGGTTGCCTCCAAAATGTGCACGTTGCACAAAATGGGGACACTTGAAGGATGTTTGTCTTGTGAATAAAGAGAAGACAATTGCAACACAAAAGATTCAAGAAGTGGGTCAGGAAAATCATGTTGGCGTTACTAATCCGGTTGGAGCTAAGGTTGTTGTCGAAACAGAGGCCAGGTCGGTGACTACCGTAGTGGTTGAGGAGGGTTTGGAGAAAAGCCCTTTGCCATTAAGAGTCGTACCACAAGAAGAGAGGTTGGAGACTAGTCAGTTGAAGGAGACAAGTTTCCCAAATTCAGCAAATCAAAGCGAAACAGAGGAAGGTTGGAGCTCTGTTTCACCATCAAAATCTCGTCGCAATTCACAACCAAAACGAAATGAGGAGGAAATCATTGTATCACCTTCTCGTTTCTTAGTTCTCGAAGAGGAGGGGAGAGAGAAAGGCCAAGAGATAAAGGATGTAGAAGAGACGGTGGAAAAAGAAAAAAGTGAAGAGGCAGAAGAAGGAGAAATTATACAAAAATCTAAAAGTTCAAGTGGAGAGAGACTAGAGGAGAGTACTCGTCCAAAGCTCCCACGAGCCTCCAAAGATTCACATAAATGTATCCCAGAATCAAGATCCCAAAATACAAAGGCAAATGTCCTCGGTACTTTGGGTAAACGCAGCTCCAAGAAGAAAACTTAATGTCAGGTTTCTTTTGGAACGTTCGAGGATTCAATAAAGCTTCAAAACATTCGGTCATTAGTCATTGGGTAAACAGGAGTTCTATGCAATTTGGGTGTTTGTTGGAGACGAGAGTTAAGGAGAACAAAGCCCCTCGCATTGTAAATAAAGTTTTTAAGCATTGGTCGTTTATGTCGAATTATGAGTTTCATAGATTGGGACGAATTTGGGTTTTCTGGAAGGAGAATACAAGGCTGACTCCAGTCTTTAAAAGCAGTCAGATGATTACTTGTTGGGTTCTATTAGAGGGAGCAACTGAAGAATTTCTCTGTTCTTTCATATATGCTTCAAATTTTGTGGAAGACCGTAGAGAGTTATGGACGGACATTAAAAATCACCACGATTCACCATTACTTAGAAATAAACCGTGGATGATTTGTGGTGATTTCAATGAGATTCTTGATGGAGAAGAGCATTCTAGTTTTGAGGATTCTCCTCTAGTTCTAACTGGCATGCGAGAGTTTCAAGATGTAGTTCGGTATTGTTCGTTATTGGATCTTGTTTACCATGGGCCGAAGTTCACTTGGTGTAACAAGCGTGGGGAGGGGTTGATTTGCAAAAAGCTTGACAGAATGCTGGTTAATAGTAAATGGCTGCAGCAATTTCCACACTCGTATTGTGTTTTCGATTCAGGAGGTTGTTCTGATCACTCACGCGGTCGGTTGAGTATGGGCACAGAAGTTGAAAGAGGTAGAAAACCTTTTAAATTTTCAAATGTTCTTGCGGATTTACCTCAATTTCAGGTACTAGTTGGGGATTATTGGAGGAGTACGGTTCCTTTGTTCGATTCTACTTCATCTCTTTTCAGATTAGCTAAGAAGTTAAAGGGACTAAAGCCTTTGTTACGGTCGTTGGGAAAGGAAAGCCTTGCAGACATTTCACAAAGAACAAAAGAAGCTCATGAGGAGTTGTGTATTAAACAAGCAGCGACCCTAGCCGCTCCAACTGTCCAAGCAATGGAGGCTGAACAGGAGGTGTATAAAAAATGGTATTTACTATCAGAATTGGAGGAGGGATTTCTAAAACAGAAAGCTAAACTCCATTGGCTAAACGTTGGGGATCAAAATAATAAGTACTTTCATCAGTCAGCTGAGATTCGCAGGATGCAAAACACAATTCGAGAGATATCTACACCAGCTGGAGTTATTTTGACGGAAAAAGAGGATATAAAAGGAGAAGCGGAGAGGTTCTTTAAAGATTTCCTCACTTTTAAACCAGAAGATTATCAAGGGTTGTCGGTGGAACAGTTGAGACGTCTCATGGATTTTCGTTGTTCAGAAATGGATCAGAACATTCTCATACAAGAAGTGTCAGCGGAGGAGATAAAAAAGGTTCTTTTCCTAATGCCGAATAATAAGTCCCCGGGACCGGATGGTTTCACAAGTGAGTTTTTTAAAAAATCTTGGACCATTATTGGTAAGGATTTTATTGCTGCAATACAGTCCTTTTTCACAAAAGGTTTTCTTCCCAAGGGTCTAAATTCTACCATATTGGCTCTCATACCAAAAAAAGAAATAGCAAAAGAAATGAAGGACTACCGGCCAATATCATGTTGCAATGTGATATACAAGGTGATTTCAAAGATAATTGCAAATAGGCTGAAGGAATTGTTGCCGAAGTTCATAGCTACAAATCAGTCCGCATTTGTAAAAGATCGGTTGTTGATGGAGAACATTCTTCTTGCAACAGAGGTCGTGAAGGATTATCATAAAGATACGATCTCTCCCCGCTGCGCAA
Organism: Arabidopsis thaliana x Arabidopsis arenosa; assembly: GCA_019202795.1. Taxonomy (NCBI): domain Eukaryota; kingdom Viridiplantae; phylum Streptophyta; class Magnoliopsida; order Brassicales; family Brassicaceae; genus Arabidopsis; species Arabidopsis thaliana x Arabidopsis arenosa. Next base: position 4,558,462 of record CM032919.1, on the reverse strand, counting down.
TGAAGATTGACATCTCTAAAGCTTTTGACTCGGTTCAATGGGACTTCTTGCTGAATGTTCTTGAGGCTATGAATTTTCCGGCGAAATTTATTCACTGGATAAAATTGTGTATTTCAACAGCGTCGTTTTCGGTACAAGTGAATGGTGAACTAGCGGGGTTTTTCCAAAGTGAGAGGGGACTCCGCCAAGGCTGCTCTCTCTCTCCTTATCTCTTTGTCATTTGCATGAATGTACTTTCTAAACTCCTGGATAAAGCTGCGGTTGAAAGGCGTATAGGGTACCACCCTAAGTGTAAGAATATCCAATTAACACATTTGTGTTTTGCTGATGATCTGATGGTTTTTGTGGATGGGCAAAGGAGATCAGTTGAGGGTATTTTAAAAATATTTGATGATTTTGCTAGGCTCTCAGGGCTGAAGATAAGTGTTGAGAAATCAACATTATACATGGCTGGTCTCTCAGAAAATGTTCAAAATGATATACTACAAAGGTTCCCCTTTGCTCATGGACACCTCCCCGTGAGATATTTGGGCTTGCCTTTACTCACAAAGCAGATGACAAAAGCTGATTATACGCCACTTTTGGAGAGGATTAGAACTCGACTCACTACATGGACTTCTAGGAATCTTTCTTATGCTGGTCGTCTCCAATTATTAAGCTCGGTCATATCAGGTATAATAAACTTTTGGATATTGGCATATAGGCTCCCGAGTGGCTGCATCAAGGAACTAAATAAGCTATGCTCTGCCTTCTTATGGAGTGGTCCGGATTTGAATTCGAAAAAAGCGAAGATAGCATGGTCGGATGTGTGTAGGCCGAAGAAAGAAGGGGGATTGGGTCTGCAGTCGCTTGAGATAGCAAATAAAACAAGTTGTCTTAAACTAATATGGAGGATAGTGTCAGGTTCGGATTCACTTTGGGTTGCCTGGGTATCGACCACTCTTATTAAACTGAAGTCTTTCTGGACAATAAAGGAAGATACAAAACAGGGATCATGGATGTGGAGAAAGATCTTGAAATATAGAGATATAGCGAAACAGTTCCATAAGGTTGAAGTGCTTAATGGGCTAACTTGTTCTTTCTGGTATGACAATTGGTCGAACATGGGACGCTTGTATGATGTTACAGGCTGCAGAGGTTTTATTGATTTGGGAGTTTCGTCTCATGCAACAGTTGAGGAAGCAAAAAGAATTCATCGTAGGAGGCGTTACCGGACAGAGGAGCTGCGGGAAATAGACCAACTATTGAGTTCTTTGCAACTTCGGGATGGGGATGACACCTCATTATGGAAAACCATGAATGATAAGTACAGGAGAAAGTTTAGCACTAAGGCCACTCGGACTTTGATTAGATCAGAACAACCGCTAAAAGATTGGTACAAAGGCGTATGGTTTACGCATGAGACGCCTAAGTATTCTTTCTTTACGTGGTTGGCTATAAATAACCGGCTCACTACAGGAGATAGAATTCGACAATGGCATCCGGGGCAACGCACAGATTGTATTCTTTGCGGAGCCATTGAAGAAACTCGCGACCATCTGTTCTTTTTATGCAGTTACTCAACCGAAGTATGGACGTCACTTATGGGCAAGTTTTTGGGAACAGATTTCTCCACTACTTGGGATCATTTGACCAACCTGCTAACAAGCTCTAATTACAGTCAAGTTCAACTCTTCACTATACGGTATGCACTCCAAGCAACTCTATATCATGTCTGGCGAGAAAGAAACAATAGACGACATGGTGAAACTCACGTGCCACCGGCTCGTCTTGTTTTACTCATTGACAAGACTATTAGAAACCGTTTCAGCTCCATCCGGAACAAGGGCGATCATGCTTACGACGACGGTCTCAGCCAATGGTTTGAGCATCGTCCTCCATAGCCTTCACCATATCAACAGCTCTCTTGAATAACTCTGTTTCTTTTTCAAAAATTTTTGTTCGAGCATCTCTGTAACATATATTGTAAAACAGTTTTTGGGTTTGAATAAATTTAACATTCAATTCAAAAAAAAAAAAAAACATAGCCGGAGAACACTTCCAAAACTGGTTTGTTTTTTTATACTTTTATGTCCTGTGATGAACTGGATTTGATTATAGTTATAAATTTGAAATCTTTAAGTTTATCTAATGAATTGGAGTTTGATTATATTATCAATTCTTGAAGTATATTTGATCAAATTTTGCTATTATGTTTATAGTGTTTAATCCTAATAAGATGTTTGTTACTGCTTATGTTTTGGAGTGTGTTTTTATTGTTTATTTTGGTCGAATCTGTGCTCTCTTGGGAACATAAGAAATTTTCCTTTTCCTTTTGTTAGGGACAATGAAGCGAAAATGATCGAGAAGATTGCATGTGATGTTTCAGATAAACTGAATGTTACACCATCTAGGGATTTTGATGGCATGGTTGGACTTGAAGCTCATTTGAGAAAAATGGAGTCTTTGCTTGATTTAGATTATGATGGAGCTAAGATTGTTGGAATCTCTGGTCCTGCAGGCATTGGTAAGAGTACCATTGCTAGAGCTTTACATAATGCACTATCTACCAGGTTTCAGCATAATTGTTTTATGGACAACCTTCATGAAAGCAATAAGATTGGTCTTGTTGACTATGGTTTGAAGTTACGCTTACAAGAACAACTTCTTTCAAAGATTTTTAACCTAGATGGCATTAAGATAGGCCATTCAGGTGTGATACAAGAAAGGCTACACGACCAAAGAGTTCTTATCATTCTTGATGATGTGGAGAGTCTAGATCAACTAGAGGCGTTGGCTAATATCATGTGGTTTGGTCCAGGAAGTAGGGTCATAGTGACCACTGAAAACAAAAAGATTTTGCAGCAACATGGTATCAGTGATATATACCATGTGGGATTTCCATCAGAAAGTGAAGCTCTAAAGATCTTTTGTCTATCTGCTTTTCGACAAATCTCTCCACCTGGTGGGTTTATGGATCTTGCGGTCGGAGTTGCAAACCTTTGTGGTAATCTTCCATTGGCTCTGCATGTTTTGGGGTCATCATTGCGGGGAAAGAACTATTCTGACTGGATAGAAGAACTACCAAGATTACAAACTTGTCTTGATGGAAGAATTGAGAGTGTATTGAAAGTGGGCTATGAAAGTTTACATGAGAAAGACCAAGCACTATTTCTCTACATTGCAATCTTCTTCAATTATGAACATGATGATCATGTGACATCCATGCTGGCAAAAACTAACTTGAATGTTAGACCTGGGTTAAAAATATTAGCCAATAGACATCTCATACACATAGATCATGGCGCTAAAGGTAAAGTGGTAATGCACCGTTTGCTACAAGTAATGGCTAGACAAGTCATTTCCAAACAAGAGCCTTGGAAACGCCAGATTCTTGTAGATACCCAAGAGATTTCCTATGTTTTGGAAAATGCAGAAGTAAGCTTTCTGTTTGAAGGGATTTGCATTTTGCACTGCAATTTAAGAAGATCATCCTGCCACTAACAAGTTTTGCTTTGGCATTGTTTTTGTTAGGGTAATGGATCAATTGTGGGTATATCCTTTGACGTAGGAGAGATCAACAAATTAACATTAAGCGCTAGGGCGTTTGAAAGAATGCACAATCTTTTCTTCCTAAAAGTTTACGATCGGTGGCTTACTGGAAAAAGACAACTGCACATTCCAGAGGAGATGGATTTTCTTCCTCGCCTAAGGTTACTACGTTGGGATGCATACCCGAGAAAGAGTCTTCCTTCTAGATTTTGCCCAGAAAATCTAGTCGAACTCGACATGGCCTATAGCAAACTTGAGAAGTTATGGGAAGGAACTCAGGTTAGTTAGTTATGTGTGTTGATATGAAAAGAGAGAGCTTATATTTGATATTCACATTAACATATATAAAATAAGATGAAAAAGTTCTCATTATGTTCTGACTTTTACATTCAGCCGCTTCTAAATCTCACGAAGATGAACTTCAGAGGGTCATCTTGTTTGAAGAAACTTCCAGATCTTTCAAATGCTTCAAATCTTGAGGGATTGGATCTGTATGAATGCATTGCTTTGGTAGAGCTTCCACCCTCAATTTCTAATCTTCGTAAACTAAACTACTTAGAGACGAATCTTTGCAGAAGTCTACAAGTCATTCCAACTCTCATTAACTTGGCATTTCTTAAAGAGATCAAGATGATGGGATGCTCACGATTGAGAAGTTTTCCAGATATTCCTACCAACATCATTAAACTCTCTGTGATGGATACTAAGATTGCAGAACTTCCTTCATCACTTAGGCATTTATCGCTTCTTGGGTCTTTCGATATAAGTGGCAGTGTAAATCTCAAGACCTTTTCAACACATCTCCCCACGAGTGTAACAGAGCTTCACCTAGACAATAGTGGTATTGAGAGTATTACAGATTGCATCGAAGGTCTTCATAATCTACGTGTCCTTGCTCTATCAAACTGTAAAAATCTCACGTCATTGCCGAAGCTTCCTGGTTCACTCAAATGGCTACGGGCAAACCATTGTGAATCACTGGAGAGAGTAAGTGAACCTTTAAACACACCAAATGCAGACCTTGATTTCAGCAACTGCTTCAAATTGGGTCGACAGGCACGACTAGCGATTTTTCAACAATGGTTTGTTGACGGGCGGGCTCTCTTACCAGGAAGAAAAGTACCTGCACTGTTCAATCATCGAGCCAGAGGAAATTCATTAACAATTCCTAATTCTGCTTCCTATAAGGTTTGCGTTGTGATTTCTACAGAGTTCGATCATCAAGCCAGAGATTCTACTATAGTTTCAAGACTATTGTGTCGTTGCAGAGTCGTCGGCAACTTAGTAAACTCCATCAACATTAAGTTTGTCCTATCCGATGTCTGCAAACATCGAATGGAACATCTGTTTATATTTCATATAACGAATCCGATGTCATTTTTTTTTTACCCCTCTAGCAGAGAGATAGTGCTCGAATTCAGCAGCATAGACCAATATTTCGACATTATTGAATGTGGTGTCAAGATCTTGACGGATGAAACAGATGGAAACAACAATGGGGGATCTGAAGATGAAGACGATCTCTGGTATATACATGAATTCAGCGAATCATTAGACAAAGAAGAAAAAGATAATGATAGCGTCGCTAAGTCTGAATCCTGCGGAGTGTCAGACAAAGAAGATGATGAAGAGGGAAACAAAACTGAATCTGGAGAAGCGTCAAAAGACAAAGATGAGGATATTGCTGACGACAGTGACTCCGAATCCATATCCAAGAAGCACCCTAGGAAGAGGTCGATGATAAGTGCTACTACTAATCTGAAGAAATGGATTCTCTGTCTTTTTCTATTTTTCTTGTTTTCGTTTGCTTTTGTTAAAGTCTCTATCTACTTTGATCTTCTCTAACATATGCCGGTAATTCCTTGCTATAATATACTAGTAAGTATCTCAGTAAAATTTCCCTCACTTCATATGGGGATGAACAAAACTTGTATTATGTTATTTTTGTGATAGGGTATTTTGTATAAAATGACAAATTATGTAAAAATAAACTTTTTTCATTGTTACATAGTGGGAAGAATGAGAATGAATGGAAAGATGTAATGAAAAGACGCTATTTGTGTACGTTTTCGTCTTGTTCAATTATGTGAAAGCTGTATTCACTGACGGAAATTTGGATGGCTAAAAAAGTGATGCAGCGTCACTATACATCTTCATGGGCTGAAGCGAGAGTTTTAGTTTCGGTTTTTATGTTGGGCTTTTGGTTGTTAACGTATTTCCTTTTCTGTTCTTTACTTGACTGACATTGTCTTAGGGAGTTAGGGTTTTAGCTTAACGCACAAGAAGTATAAGTAGGGGACTTGCAGCTTTATTGTTCTTTGGTTTTTGATTAATATAAAAGAGAATTTCTTTCTCAATACTCTTGTGCGAATTCATCATTCAAACAAGATCTATCGACAAGCTTCTTAAAGTTTTGCAAATCTTTAAGTTTCTTGTCTCTTACGCTTCTAGCTGCTACATTAAAAAGCGATTTGAAGATCATAGCTAGTCGTAATACCTCTCATAAAAAATTTTGATTCTTAAAAAATCTCATGTTAGTTAGGATATTTGTATTGAACAACATACCGTACATAAAAGTTATTAACGAAATAGTGCTGATGAATGCATTGATGTATAAATATCATATTAATTATGATGAGTGACCTTGAACATAAATCTGAGTAATCGAGTTTGAATAAATCTCTGGGCAACACTTTCGAGATACTATACTTGTTGTACATAAGAAGAAGTCCTCTCTAGGGTAACTTATGTTTCGTACCCCTGTTTTTCCTATGTTTTCTCACTGTTTTCGTCTGATTTTTCCCTTCAGTAGTAGTATTCTACTCTTGATATATCCTGAGTGGCCAAAAACGGCAAAGAATTCATATTGATGTTAGTATCAAAAAGAGAGGAGATAGAATATTTTTGGTGCTTTCAAATTTTTACTTTAATATTCCATAGATTAAAGTCTTGAAAGCGTTTCATCTTCCGTTCATAACCGATAATGTAGTTATTGTGGACTATGACATGCTTCCCCTTTGTCTCGTTAACCCATGTATCATTCTTGAAGTACAATCCTCCTGATGGGAAAGCTGATTGCGGAAGCAAGTAGACATCTACCTGCTTAATAGAAGATCACAAATAGTTGAGAATGAATTCGAACAAGTGAAGATAACCTTTCAAACTGAAACGAAAGTCGTAATCAAAATCAAACATTTATATGTAGATTATAGGAGTTATGAGTAGAATTAAAAAAGTACCAAAAAAGTTTAGTCTAAATTCCGTGATCCTATACATTCCATCGAGATGATGTATTTTGTATCGGCCTATATATCTTGAAGTGAATCATATTTTAAGTACCAACCATAATTTTTACTTAGACCAGCCGAGTTGAGTTTACAAACTAGATTCTGAAAACAACCTTATTCGTGAAATGAAAGTCGTAATCGAACATTCATACTAGATATGAGTAGTTATGAGTAGATAAAGTTAGAATATCAAATTACCAAAAAAGTTTATTCTAACTTCTAATGTATGATGCTAATACTTTCCATCAAGAAGATGACTTTTGTTGGTTAATCTTGGACCGAATCACATTTTAAAACCAACAATAAGCCTTACTTAGTCCAGCAAATTTGAATAAACTTGATTTTGACACCATTTTAAATTTCATGAACTTCTAATTCAAGACTAAAATTGGTAATGAATAAATTGGTTCTGTATTTTATTTATTATTTTGGGTCCTTTCTAATTTTCGATGTGGAATCAGAAAACACTCTATTGAGGATCTTAAATCTTAATATAATTTTACCCTACGATTAGGTAAAACAAAGCTTGTGAAAATTTTAGAGAAAGCAGATGTGGAATTTGGAGGAAGCATTATTCTTTTTTATTTTTTTTTGGAGGAAGCAACATTACATACCTGATTAGCTGTTTTGTGAAGTGCCCGATTAAAAGCAGGCGGATCATGTGGTTTCTTTGCTTGGGTGTTATTCCAAGGTTGAGCTTGAATTTCCTCAACCCATGTCTTCATTAGAAGCCTCGCGCCATCCGTGGAACGCAAGAAAATCATGCAACTACATACATAAGTCACTCCGCTCCGACTCCGAGGTGGTAGACCATGGGAGTGATTCAAAGGCTTAATCTCGCAGCACCAAAATCAAACAAAGAATAAAGATACACAAACACCCTAATTAAAATGCAAAAGATTCAGATATGTTACGTACCGCAATCATGTCATGATCCATGAAGTATGCGTCGTGGCTTCCTTGTAAATAGTGAAACGGATCTTGTAGCCAGACCATATCAACATTATTGTACATAACATTGCAAATGACGTTTCAGTTAAACTAAATACCGCACTGTGTAGGGATTTTGATGATATGGTTGGACTGGACAATCATTTGGGAAATGGAGTTAAAATTGTTGGAATCTCTCGTCGTGCAGGCATTGGTAAAAGTACCATTGCCAGAGCTTTACATAGTCGACTCTCTAACAGGTTTCATCTTACTTGTTTTGTGGACAATCTTAGGGAAAGCCATAAGATTGGTCTTGATTACAAAAGCAATTTCTTGCTCATATTTTAAACCAAGATGGTACCAGGGTTATGCAAAGATATTTGTTATGTTCTAGAAGAGGCAAAAGTAAGTATTCTTAATTTAAGGGATTTTTCATTACTTACCATGTTATGTTAAGCATATCATCTGTAGCCACTAACATGTTAAATTTTGGAATATCTGTCAGGTTAATGGATCAGCTTTAGGTTTATCATTGGACGTAGAAGAGATCGACGAATTGAAGATAAACAAGAGGTCTTTAAAAATATTTTATAATCTTCTAATTCTAAATATCAACGATGGGAGACGTTGCGGGGAAAGACAATTGCACGTACCAAAGAAGATTGAGTTTCCACCTAGCCTAAGGTTAGTACATTGGGATGCATACCCGCGAAAATTATTTAGATTTTGCCCAAAAAATCTCGTCACACTCAACATGGAGTATAGCGAGCTCGAGAAGCTATGGGAAGGAACTCAGGTTAGTTACTTGTGTGTGTTGATGGGAAAGGAGATATTTGATATTATTAATTTTGAAATGAGATGATAAAAGTAATTTCTCATTATGTTTTGGTTTTCACATTCAGCCACTTGCCAATCTCAAGGAGATAAATTTGAGTGGGTCATCTCGTTTGAAGGAACTTCTAGATCTTTCAAATGCTACAAATCTGGAGAGATTTAATGTGACCGAGTGCAATGCTTAGGTAGAGATTCCATCCTCAGTTGCGAATCTTCATAAACTAGTTGACTTAGTGATAGATTGCTGCGAAAGTCTAGAAGTCATTCCTACTCTAATCTTTTTTTTTTTCTTTTTGAAAATAATGTTAAATTATATTCAAAGAAAAATAACGTTTGTACAACGAGTGCAACGAAATTTTGAATGTTTGAGCTGAATATAAAACTTAAAACTTAATTTCAAGTGTTAAACCAAGCTTGTAATCCTTTGTCATAGCGTCTATCTCCAATGACCCGGATTGCCGAGAATCTGTTTCGTATTTGTTTGTCAATCCAAACGATGAGTCTAGCTGCTGAAGTCGGAGTTTCGCCATGGCGCCTCCTGTTTCTCTCCCGCCATATAGCTGAAACCACTGTTTGAAATGCATACCTAGCAGTGAAGCTTTCTGTCCGGTTTTGCCATTTACCGCAGATTAAGGTGAGTAGTGTTTGCCAGTCCATCGAGTATCTTGCTTTGAAGATGTTTTTTGCCATAGCTGCCCAAACTTCAGAGCAAAAACCACAGGAGAAGAACAGATGGTCCCGAGTTTTGATCGCATTGTTACAGAGAACACATGTCCCGAGTTTCACTGTAACATACGATCTCCCGTAGTGAATCTATTGTGTACTGCTAACCAAACGCAGAAGGAGAACTTGGGGGTTGCATGAGTAAACCAGACCCCATTGTGCCAGGAAACCGTAGTTGCCGTGGTACGAATATGATTCCAAGTATCTCTTGTGGAGAAGCTTAGCTTGTAGACGTCACGTTTTCCCCTCCACAATACCACATCTGTTTCTGAGTTACGGGTTTGTCTTTTTGAGTCAAGGGCCTCCTCCATCAAATTCATGACCTCTCTTCTATGCCATCTCCGGCGTCTACCATCCCATGCCTCTGCTACTGACATGTGCCTGCTTATTCCCATATCAACAAAACCTCTGTTTCCAAGCACATCCATCATTCTGCCCATGCTTGATCAGTCATCAAACCAAAAAGACGTATTATGGCCATTCCTTACCTCCACCTTACAAAACGACTTAGCTAATGTCCTGAATTTGATTAACTTTCTCCACCTCCACGACCCAAGACTAGTGGTTTCTTTTATCGACCAAAAATTGTCCCGTTTGAGTAAATACGTCTTCACTCATTTAACCCACAACGAGTCCGTATGTGAGACGATTCGCCAGATTAGTTTTAAACAGCACACATCGTTCACCTCCTTGAGAGACCTTAATCCCAAACCACCGTCATTCTTCGGTTTGCAGACTACATCCCATGAAATCTTTGCTTTGTGCGGCTTCAAATCTGTACCAGACCAGAGGAAAGCATAACATAGTCTATCAATCTCACGTATACAATCTCTCGGTAATCTGAACGCGACTAACCAAAATTTGCAAATGCTCCATAAGACTGAACATATCAAATTAAGACGGCCTGCGAAAGAGAGAAATCGAGAGGTCCACAATGCTATTTTTTTCTTGAGCTGCTCGATTAATGGGAGGTAGTCTGTTGAGGAGAAACGTTTTGTAACCAGATGTAGACCAAGATAGAAAGATTCGCAATGGTAGGATGCTCACGATTGAGATCTTTTCTAGAATTCCCTACCAACATCATGCAGCTCTGTATAATAAAGACAACGGTAGAAGAGTTTCCGGCATCACTTAGACACCGCTCTCGTCTTGAGTATGTTAATATAAAAGGTAGTAGAAATCTCAAGACCTTAACACATATCCCCACGAGTGTGACTGAGTTATACCTAGAATGTAGTGGTATTGCGCAGATTACAGACTGCATCAAAGGTATTCATATTCTAACAAACCTATTTCTTCAAGGTTGTAGACAACTTGCGTCTCTGCCAGAGCTCCCTGTTTCGCTTGAACTGTTAAGCGTAGAAGATTGTGAATCACTGGAGAGTGTAAGTGACTCTTTTAAACACTCCAAAAGCAAAGCTATATTTCACCAACTGCTTCAAACTGGGTCGAGAAGCACGACGAGCGATTATCCAACAATCGTTTGTTAGCGGGTGGGCTCTCTTACCTGGGAGAAATGTACCTAAGAGCACTTTTAACGGTGGTCTCTTAATACAAATCTTAGGAAATAAAGAATTAAAATTAATGAGAAATGAGTGTTTATCTTAACAAACGTTGCTTAACTAAGAAACGTTTATTAACCTAAGAGGCGGACAGGTGTCATTCAACGTTGGGTGAAGGTTTTTTTTATGAAAGGGAAAAAATGTCTCTGTCTTTCTCTCTCTTCGTCGACTCTTTCTCTCATTTTCGTTTCTCTCCGATTGCGCAAAGGGAATAGATTTCTCTCAAATCGGAATCAATCGGAGACAAATCGGAGGGGTTTATTCACCAATTTCATCAATTCATCGAAGTCTCCGATGGCAAAATCTATCCAATACGTCTCGGCGATTTCGAGTTGTGTAGGTTGTTGGAAGTCCCAATCGAAGGTTTACTCATCAAGTATGGCATTTTTGGTCTTGTTTGCTTGAGTTGGCAGCTAGATTAGCATAGTTCTTGATGATCTATTGGATTTACTCATCAGGGATTTATCCAGTGATCGATATAATTTGGTATTTATGGTTGAATTGGCAGCTAGATTAATGTAGAATTTGTAGTACATATCTTGGCACTTCTTCTTGATGATCTATTTGGAACTTTCTGCTGGAAATGAAGCGTTGATATAGAGTATTGAGAAGATATCATATGTTTTTAATTGCGATTTTTCCGTACGTAGTGTGTTTGGTTTTAGTGAGGTGAAAGATTGTATTTAGATTTTGACTCTAGAAGATTCTGAGATAAATTGGTTGTGTAGAAATCTCTTGTGATATTTTTGGTTTGAATTGGCAGCTAGATTAGTTTTTGATTATTGAGGTCTTTTTTTGCTGGGACAAAATAAGAGTAGGACACACACATAGACAAACACAAACCACACACTCGTGTTCTTATAATGTGTTCAATGTGTTTTTGCTGTAGAAGACACAAAATCTCTGTCCTGTATAAGCCAAGTATAAGCGGGTGTAGAGCCTGTATCATCATCACCTTTGTCATCTCCAGCTCTGTTGGGTAGTGGAAAAGAAGAAGAGCAGAAGATTATCCCAAAGCGTCAGAAAGTTCAGGTTGTCCTTAAGTTCATAAAGCTGGTGTCTAGAACAGTTTTACTTTTCAGATGATCTTGTTCTTACAATCTTTAAACAAGCCTTTGTCCAAGCGTTCATATTTTTTTCACACCAATTTCTTCTTCTCATACCAAATCCAAGCCTTGTTCTTTTTTTTTTTTACTAAAAATAATCCTAAAAAATTCTACTTCAAACAAAAAAATCCAATTAAGAAATGGCATCATCTTCCGATGATAATTTCGATGAATCTTTGGACGAAGAATTTAATAATATTTTCGAGCAAGAATTGGATAATTCTTTGTACTCTTACGGTGATTGTCAATAAGCCACAAAACTGAGGAAAAAAGAGTCCATATATGGACAAAATATTCCAGAAATTGAGTTTAAAACATTTGTGCTTTATGTTATTTATGTTATAAATTTTATCTCATGTATGTTTTAATTTTTTTAATTTACAACAATTATTAAATTTTCTATAATTATAAATTTTATTTTTATATTAATCTTTATTTTTCTAAGAACCACATGTTAATAGCCTACCATTAATCACACAAAAATCTTAACTCAAAAATACTATCTCTTAACAATCACTTTTACAAATAAATTACTTAAATATTGCTAAGATTAATTTCTAAGAGACCACCTGTAATCATGCTCTAAAGAGTTCGATTACCGAGCCAGAGGAAATTCCTTAATAATTCATCATTATGGTTTCAACAAACTTAAGGTTAGCATCTTGATTTCACCTAACCATCATCAAGCGAGAGACTTTATGCATGCAGAGACAACACTATTATGTCGTTGCATAGTTAACAACAACTTGGTAGACTGCACTGATATGAAGATATCCATATCCCGTGTCTTCAAGTTTTGAATGGAACATGTATTTATATTTCACTTTAGCTTGCCAATTTATCGACCCCTCTGAAGTGAGAAGGAAGATAGTACTCGAAGTCAGCAGTAGTTTCAATGCGTTCGACATTATTGAATGTGGTGTCCAGATCTTGATGGATGAAACAGATGGAAGCAACAATTTGGGATCTGTGGTATTCAACGAAGCATCAGAAAGTGAAGAAGAAGATATTGCCAATGACGGTGACTACGTATCCGTATCAAGGAAGCATCCGAGGACGATGATATTCACAAATATCAAGTGGGGAATGCAAAGACAACACTTATAAGAAAAACAAGTATAGATCTCTCCCTATCTTGTTTTTTCATGTGGTGTGGCTTGTTGTGGTTGGTTCTCCGTTCGTTCAGATCTGTATTGAGTTGGTGTTTGTGGGCTCGGATCCGACCTTATCCAGACACCGGATTGCTTTTCAGCCGTTGGAACTCGCCATCCGGCTAAACGTTACGTATTCAGGACTCCGGCTATCCTCGTTTTCCCCTATCTTTGGGTTTGGTCCTCGTAATTTAGTTGTTTGTCTATTGTTCTCCATTTGTTGTTGGGCCTAGGCCTTATGTCTATATTATCTAAAAAAACCCAAAAAGTTATAAAAATAAAAACTCTTCGACAAAAAAAAGAAAATAATACCATGATTGTAAAAATGACATATATTTTAAGAATTTATATAATGATATAGCAAAAAAAAACTATATATTGTATATTTATTTTCATCTCCTTGGAGAATGTTTTTAATATAAAATATTCAACAAATTTAAATTTAATAGCATAATTTTTTTTCTTCTGGAAAACAAAAAACAAAGGATTATTTTGGTAATGAAATCCTAAAGCATACCACTATTCTATACGATATCGTTTTGAGGTGTACCCTTTTTTAGGTTAACTGAGTTGTATATATAAGGTTCACGAACTCGCTAGATTATTTTGTTATCATTACGCCGCTCATAGAAACTGTTTATGAAAGATTTGGTTATATTATATGAGAATCTATGTGAGACAATGGATCACATCAAATAAGAGATACTCGGATTTCATGAGCATTCATCGAAGGTATGTTCCAGTAAAAAGAAGAATTAGAACTTGTTGATTTTTATTTTAAGGTCTCTTTCTTGTTTGCTTTCTTCCTCTTACGTTTTTCAATAAATAAAGAAAAATAGACTAAGATATTTAGTCAAATGGTTTGCTAGTGTCATTTTTGTGTCACTATCTGGGTTCAAACCCATCATAATACATATATTAAGGGTTTAAAATTTTGGTCCTAACAACACCTCCCATATGTTTTGCTTTTCTCTAATCTTTTGTATGTTGTCATAAACACACCTAATTCATGTTAATCTCTTTTTCGTTGATCTCTTCCCTCTACGTTGAAGAACAACAAGTCCCTCTCGCATTAGTCTTTGAGTGAAAGAGTTGTTTCTCCCCTCTCCTAATCTCCTATCATCATCATCATGTGGTGCAAGAGAAAACTTTATGTGGACACAACCATCATATCCCTAAATCCAGAAGCTCTAATAACATCCACAAAAAAAATATAAACCTATAATATATATATATGCCAACATCACGTTAGAATTAAGTTCATTACCAAACCAACAAAGAGAAACCCAAATCGTTTTCTTGCCACGACCACCTCCATCGTTATCTTTCTGTCAAAGGGATTTCATTGTTATTGACATTTTTAGGAGCATAGGTGGACACAAACACAATGGGCTAATCCTTACAAGATGATTAATGAAAATCAAAAACAGAAAACAAACACAAAAAATAAAACAGGCCACATCCCAACAAAGGGGAAACAAAACCAACAGTAGAAAAAGCCCATGAGACACACCCAGGCCACGAGGCCCACAAAGCCCACAAACCACTTTCGAAGCCCAAACTACGTCAAACAAGCAGCAGCATCCGGTGATCTTATTTTTGAATCTACTCTTTACTATTCTTTACTATTCTTTCGTTCGAGTTGAAATTCATGGTTGGTGCATCTATTAACCCATCAAACTTGTATTAAAAAACTGACAAGCCAATCCCCTCGCCAAGGCCAGCCCTTAACATATTTTTCGTATTGTTCATGGCCCAACTTATTTCAGAACCAGTCGTGTCCCTCAGTCACCCCTTTGGCTAAATTATTATATATATAAACAAAAGTTAGAAATTTGTTTTGAAGTTATTAGAATCACTGGACTTTCATTCTACCAAAAACAAGAGTCACTGGACTTTCCACCAGTTTTCTACATCATGAGTGCATCTCTTCCCCTAGATTCTATGTTGCTATTAATAGTAAGCTGGCATTCAGTTGGCCCGTCGATGAGGATGAGCTATCTCACTTCGAGCTAACTCTTTGTTTTGGCTCTTATGCTATTTTCTTTTCGTTTGTTTCTCTTTGTTGAATCACATTATTGGCATTTGATTTACTATTCTGAGCTTGTGGCATAGAATTTGTTGACACACTTAATCGTACGTTTTACAAAGGCTTAGACTTAATTTTTCTTACCATTTGTGTTGACCTACATTTCTAGTTCAAAGTTATTAATACACTTGTTTTAGTTATCCTTTTATTTACTAGGCTGGATTATTTCTTTCAGAGGTGTGTATCATCGTCTTGTGTTAGGATTTGATATGTGTAAACTTTGTGTTGAATTGTGTTGAAAAGATCAAGTATCAACAAAAGTGTACACATACCAAATTCTAACACAAGACGATGATACACACCTCTGAACTAAATAATTCAGCCTAGTAAAAAACAGGATAACTAAAACAAGTGTATTAATTACCGTGAACTTTAAATGTAGGTCAACACAAATGGTAAAAACAATTAAGTCTAACTCTTTGTAAAATGAACGAGTAATTAGTTGTGTCAATAAAGTCGAAGCCACAAAGCTCAAATTAGTTAATCAAGTGCCAATAATGTGATTCAACAAATAACGAGAAATAAACGAAAAGAAACTAGCATAAGAGCCAAAACAAAGAGTACATGAACCATCACAGGTTTTTCTAGCAACTGCATATAGAAAGGACACTCGAAGTGAGATAGCACATCCTTATTGACGGGCCAACTGAATGCGAGTTTATCATTAACAACAACATAGAATCTAGGGGAAGAGATGAACTCATGATGCAGAAAAGTGGTGAAAAGTCCAGTGATTCTAACAACTTCAAAACAAAATCCAAGCACATCGTGTCAAACACTTCCTTAATATCCACTTCCTAAAATTTTGGAAAAGCTCATGAAAGGGATCATTAAGGCTACCCCAAGGATTGGGATCAGAACACGCTCTTGCTTTTGAGATATGGCTTTCAAATCGCAGTCCACTCTATTTGGCGGGAAGGAAACAATCTACGGCACAGAGAGACCCTTTACTAGCACAAAAACTTGAGAAAATCATCGACAAGAACGTTGGTAATCTGATCAATATGTTTCATATTTTGCCTTTCTACTCGGTGATAGTAAGATTTTAGTCTAGTTCTCAATTCCTAAAGCACTATAAGTCAAGCCAAGCAGATGTTGGTTATTTTTCTAACAGTCCTAGTGATTGATGCAGAAAGTAGTAAAAAGGCACAAAAATGACCTATATACTCGATCACAAGGCTCACTTCCAGAAGGAGGATGTGATCGAGTACCTGGGTCCAAAAACAGACAATTATCAAATCTCAATAGCAAGTAACAGAGAAGGTGAATGAAACAGGTAAGTAAACAGATAAATCAATTGGATGAGAAACTCCTAAGGATGGGGTAATCGAATAGTGTGGTCTCCCTAATCAATTCCGATGGTTAACAATTCTCAATGAAGCTATCCCTAGACAACAGGTTCAACAACAGATCAATTCACTCTCGTGATAGAAATCCTCAGACAAGGCTAGACCCATCACATGATTCCCATTAGCGTAATCTAGCTATGCAGGCAATAAGAACCGACTGTTAAAGTCAATAACCGCTCTAAACGGCCAATCCCTTGGGATAGAGACGATTATCACTGGAATTAGTAGGTCCAACATTCCAATTAAACACCTCATGAGCGCTGGAATGTCTGGGATCGGATTCCAGTTGATCATAAAGGAATAAGCAGTAAACACAACTAATCCAGAAGGGATTCAATAAATCTACACTTAACCATCAGAATCGACTAGGGGTCTCACAACTACTTTATCCCATCCTCAGAAATCCTAGTTACTACTCAGACAACATGCTCAAAGATATAGAAACGATTGATGATTGCATAACTTGAAAGATTAAAGGAAAATGAAACAGAAATGAACAAGGAAATGAAAGAAAAATCTCAATGGCTTAGAAGAATCGAAATACAAAGTTACAGAAGTAAAAGCGGCTACTATAAAACAAGAGTATATCGAGAATTCGGTTCTGGTCTCTGTCTCAGGGGAAACCCTTAAAGACTTATTTATAACAAAAACGACAAAGATAAGAAAGTGGGCTTCGAGTCCACTTAACAGGCCCATGGACGATGTGATCGAGTATGTGGGCTCAAAGTGGGCTTCATGGTCGAGCGTGAATCGAAGCCGCGATCGAGTGGTTCCTTCTCTCCTCTTCTCTTTCCTATGCTCAAGTTGTCTGGTTGAGTGCAGATTGATCAGAGGGTCGAGGTGGCGATCGAGTAGGTTGGTTGATGGCATGATCTGGGCTGCTTCTTCTCTCCTGTGATCGAGTATGTGGGTATACTGTCAGGATGGACTGCCTCCTTTTCTCTACGATCGAGTAGAACTGTAAACTGTCAGGATGGACTACCTCCTCTTCTCTGCGATCGAGTAGAACTGTTAGGATGGACTGCTCTTTCTCCTCTGCGATCGAGTAGATCTGTCTGGATGGCCTGCTGAGCTGACTGCTTCCCTCTCTGCTACTGGTGATCGAGTAGATTGGTCAAAATGTGACTTTCCGCTCTGTTTTTCTTTTTTCTGAACACCAATAGCTCCAAAGTACCTGAAACAACTCCATAATACAAAATGCATGCAAGACTAATGCTAGACACACCTAAACATGCAAAATGTACAAAATGTACAAAATGATGATGAATGCTATGAAAGATGAATGAAACTAGACTCAAAATGGTGATAAATGGATGTGTAAAACATGAAAATTATAGACATATCACTCGGCTTAAGGTTGTAAGCTTTAAAAGATTAAAAGTTTTAAAAATGATGCACTTGATGTAACAATGGTTTTTTTTATGACGTAGCAGACATCGACGAATTAATGATAAGCCAAAGGGCTTTTGAAAGAATGTGCCATCTTTTATTTCTCAAAGTCTACAATAGGTTCGAATTCAGCATGTTTCCATGATTTCGACATTATTGAATGTGGTGTCCAGCTCTTGAAGAAAAAACAGACGGAAAAAACAATGATCTCTGGAATACACATGAATCCGATGAATCGTCAGACAAAAACCAAGACGACGATGATAGTATGGCTAGCAGGAGATCCAAATCTGAATCGTGCACAGCATCTGACAAAGAAGACAATGAAGCCTCCAAATAAAAAGATGAGGATACCATCGATGACGGTGACTACGAATCCGTATCGAGGAAGCGCCTGAGGAAGACGACTACAATTCTAAAGAGGGAAATTCAAAAACGATGTTTTAAGAGAAAAATGAGTCCTAATCTGTGTTTAAAAAGTTTCCGTATTGCATTATTGGAACTTCGGAGCAAAAGAAAGCCAACTCCATCGAAAGTCGAAACATGCTTAGGATTTTGCAGTGGTGAGTTTGTGATATCCTCCATGCATTAGATATTCTGTAGAGACTGTTGGATTATTAGAGAGGATGAAGAAACATAGTAAGAGATAAGAAGTTATCTCTTCTCTTTTAAAGAAGAAAAGTAAACGAAAGAACTCTTTATTGAATCTGAAACTTGTTTTATTTACTCGACAACGTTTTAGAATAACACACATACACTTATATAGATGTCTTACGCTACTATCCGTTCGTAAAACTTGTGTCTTAACCAACAAGTCACAACTCTTACACACACACCCTTTCGTAAGAAAGTCACGGTTAACACATACCGGTTGACTTTACAACACACTTAATAATGTGTTATATAGAATAACATATGACTAAACTCAATTATCACTAACAGAGATAAGTGAAGAAGAAGACTAAGAGTTGCCTCTCTAAATGCTTGCTATGGTATTATGCCTTGCGGTACGTGATCCGCACCCATCGTGTTTCTTTATGTATGTCAATTCGATAACTTTATATGTTAATTCAATTGCAGGATCTTGGATAAATCTATTTTCAAGTTTAGAGATGAAGTTAGTAGCTGCTAGAGCCGAGCGCGAGTCTTTGTCAAAGTTTAGCATATCCAGAAGATCAGAAAATTATTTATGGTTATTGGGATCCACACGACATTTAGTAGTCGTATGAGACAAGACTGATCAGTTGGTGTAACATTGATGCCACAAGGTATAAAGACTGCTTACTTGTTTTCTTGATTATCAATTTTTCTTTCTTAAGATTAACTTTGTTTGGTTTAGGAGAAAAGCTGAAAAAGCTAGAGAAAGAGAATTGGCATCAATATTATTGTATGCTTTGTTATACGTCACAGGTACAAACTTTTATCTTTGAAGTACATTGGTCTTTCTCAAAGAAACAGATACTTTAATTTTCTTTCTCTTTTATATGTGGTGACGTAAAAGAAACAGACAGTGTTTAAGAATTAGAGAATTTACGGTGAATAGAATTAGAATTCAATGATTTTGAACCCGGCCAATAGGGAAAAAAAACATGAGAAACGTTATCTTTATTCCTAAATATTACAAGATATAAATCACTTGAAATTAAAATGTTCATCTTCTTTTCTAAAAAGTAATTTTATACAATATAATCAATTCTAAATTCATAATAAAGTTTTTGATTGGTAAGAAAATCTTATGTTAATTAGAATATTCGTATTGAACATACCCGTACATAAAAGTTAATAATGAAACAGTTCTGAAGATTGATGAATGTATCTATGTATAAATATCATATTATTATGATGAGACTCTTTGAACATATATCTGAGTATTCGATTTATACCAGCAAAGTTTAGAGTTTATGTGATTACAAGTAAAGATGCTATTACCAACTTCAAACCTCTTCTTGAATTTGATTTAAAACCCAAAAAACACAAATTTAAAATTTCCAATTTCTATTTGAAACCTTGATAACTAAATTACATAATCTTTTTTTAAAATGTGACCCAAGTAATGCTATCTCAATAGATGAAACCTAATTTCAATCCTCTATTCCAATAATCATTGATCATAGAGCACAGTCCGACACATTGGGCAAGTGTTTTTGCGGTATAGCCACTCTACGAGACATCCATTATGGAAGACATGTGAACAACTCATGCGAGGGATACTGTTTTCAAACTGGAGACTAGACTCTGGAGACAAATTGAACATGACTCTGTTTCCATCTTCAAACTCTTCAATTCCCCTGCTTTAATGCTCCCTTGTAGAACCATCCTCGATATCTTTAATGATCTCTCGTCGACATGGAAGTACCGGTAACTAATTGTGACGCTCACGGTCAATTCAACGCCATTGTACCCAAAACCTGAGTTAATTGCAGCCGTTGAGATCTTTGGGACTAAGTATTCGCACAACCAATGGTCGTCACTATAGAGTCGATCCTGGAGTAACGCTTGGATGTGGTGGTGACTACAACTAGGGAGACTGAAATTGATGGGAAGTGATTGATAGGAAAGCGGAATTGACGTTACGGTTCGATGGTTTACAAGGATCTCATCTTTTATCATCATGATGAGGAGGATTGAGTTTGTATATCCTTCTGATGGAGAGAGACTTCTCTCTTGGACCTGAACTCCCACTTTGGGAATGGGATCATTCATGTTTGACAAAGGTTTCTCAAAAATCTTCTTAAGAGATTCACAAGAACTCGTAAATTGAGAGAGAATAAAATCTTGAGGATTTACGGTAACGTAGTAAGAGATATATAAGCGTCTTCAACTATATCTTAGGTTCTATAGGGTCTAAATGGTAATCGAGGAATCTGGCTGAATTCGGCTGAATTACTGATTCTCGCTGAATATTTAGTGATTTTGAGCTGAATTTGACTGAATTTTATCATTTCTAAATGGTCACTGCATAATTGCTGAATCTGGCTAAATTCAGCTTAATATTTTTTTGATGTTACCATTTAGACTCATAGTTTCCTTTTTTTTTTTCTTTGTCACCAAAAAGTTTCCTATAATTTGTCGCTAAGACAATATCTTACCAAAATTTAATTATATCTATTTTAATTTAAGTTGAAAACTTCATTATCAAATACAACCTCCACCGGTGAGATGTCTATTGGGTATCTCATAAATATATTAATAACATGTTTCTATTTTTTTAGCAAAGAAATAAAGATCAATAGAATATTTTTATATTAATTAATTTAAAATTTTTATGTTAAATTTTCATTAATATTTTTTAAACAAAAATCAAATTACATGTTAAATATATTCAATATTAGTAATCTTAATATTAATAACAATTGTAAATAACAAAATCACAGAGTTATACTTTCTTAAATAACACAATTAAGCAAAGGTACATAGAGTAAACTTAAGAAAAATAGGGGGAAAAAAGTTTAACTAGACAAGATTTTAACAAAATGTTGACAAAAATCATCAAAATATATATTTTTAATTTTTAAAATAACAATATTTATTTTTAAAATATTATATTATTTTATGAACTAAAACAATATTAATTTAATAAATTAGTATTAATATAATTTAAAATTATACACAATGGTGCTTGATATATAGGTATTTTATTTTATGATTTATTAAAAAAAAAACAAATTATACACTACTTTAATTAATATTCTAAACTATGGGATAATTGATTTATCCAAAAAAAGTTGAAGCAACTATAGAAGCCAAGTGTTCATGTTTCGATGAGAGAAAGGGTTTCTCATTTGAGAATCGGTTCTAAGACATACTGAAATAGTGCTGATGAATATATTGATGTATAAATATCATATTATTATGTTGTGAAATAGTGCTGACCTTGAACATAAATCTAAGTAATCGAGTTTGAATAAATCTCTGGGAAACAATTTCGAGATACTATACTTGTTGTACATAAGAAGAAGTCCTCTCTAGGGTAACTAATGTTTCTTACCCCTGTTTTTCCTCTGTTTTCTCACTGTTTTCGTCTGATTTTTCCCAGTAGTAGTCTTCTGCTCTTGATATATCCTGAGAGGCGAAAAATGGCAAAGAATTCATATTGATGTTAGCCTCAAGATAACAGCAAAAAGAGATAGTGAATTTTTTTGTTGCATTCAAATCTTTACTTTAATATTCCCAATGGGGACTCGAGAGCATGGTCATCTACTAGCCATAGATTAAAGTCTTGAAAGCGTTTCATCTTCCGTTCGTAACCGATAATGTAGTTATTATGGACTATGACATGTTTCCCCTTTGTCTCATTAACCCATGTCTCATTCTTGAAGTACAATCCTCCTGATGGGAAAGCTGATTGCGGAAGCAAGTAGACATCTACCTGCTTAATAGAAGATCACAAAAAGTTGAGAATGAATTCGAACAAGTGAACATAACCTTTGAAACTCAAACGAAAGTCGCAATCAAAATCAAACATTTATATGTAGATTAGAGCTAGGAGTTATAAGTAGAATGAATAAAGTAACAAAAAAAGTTTAGTCTAACTTCCGTGATCCTATATGTTCCATCGAGATAATGGCTTTTGTATCGGCCTATATATCTTAAACTGAATCATATTTCAAGAACCAACAATAATTTTTACTTAGACCAGCCGAGTTGAGTTGACAAGCTATATTCTGAAAATAACCCTTGTGAGTGAAACGAAAGTTGTAATCGAACATTCATGAGTAGCTAAAGTTAGAATATCAAAGTACCAAATTTTTTTGTCCAACTTCCAATGTATGATCCTAATACTTTCCATCGAGATGATAACTTTTATAATTCGATCTTGAACCGAATCACATTTTAAACCAATCAAAAATCTTACTAAATCCAGCAAGTTTGAGTAAACTAGATTCTGATACCGTATTAAATTTCATGAACTTCTAATTCAAGAGCAATTGGTAATAAATATATTGGTTCATGTATCTTATTTATTACTAGAGAGAAACCCACGCGATGCGTGGGATACTGATTAAAAATATAATTGCAAAATAAATAATACAATAATAGGTTTTGATGTCCTTCCAAATAATTATACATGAATTTTTTTAACACTTTAATTATTCATTTTGTTATCAGTTTAAGAATTTTGTTATAAAGAAAGGTAAAGTACGTATAGAGTGGCTAAAAATAGAAAGTATTGACATATACATTATGAAATTTATTTTGAATGTAAAAATTAGTATGTAATAAAAACTTTTCTGAAGGAAAAAGGTCAACAAAGAATAAAAAGTAGACGTTTTTTGGAAAAGAAAAAATACCCATCTTCCAACGAAAAAATCAGTTATCATAATCTCAAATATTAGATTTTATCCTTCAACTCTATCATCATCTTCTCCTTCTTTTTTTCTATAACAAAAGTGTAGATAAGGGTTTGACCATTAATTTTAATTTAAAAATGAGCTCGTCATGAAGTTTTTAACTTCTTTTTCACGACATGTGGTTCTTTTTCTTTGTCTTTAAATGCTCAAAAAAAAAATCCTATATTTTGTCTTTGTTTTTTTTTCATCATTCAAAGTTATAAGAAAAATTAAAATAGTTTAGAAATAGATAAGATGCTATATTATTTATTTCATATTATCCCTTCACTTTATAATAAATAATTTGCAAGACCCTATTATTATATTTTATTTTTGAAAATGCACTTTTTGGTGTGCTATTTTTAAAAAATGTCCCCTTCTTTTGTGTATTTTCAAAAGGAAAAATCATTGCTAGCTACACGAACTATACGCCAACACATCACTACACATGCAAACTATTTTAATGTCTCGCTAACTACACGAACTACTGGTATTACATACGGACATCCCCGAACTATCATCGGTTATGTGTGCAACACCATAACCATCATTTTCAGATAATATAAATGTCTTGTTAACTACACGAAATATTTCTTTTTTTTGTCAACTACACGAAGTATTTTCCATCAATTTTTTTTTTTTAAAGTAATTAAAAAATAAAAAAAATAACTAAAAAGTAAATATTACGCTATTATAAATTATATATATATATATATTATAACTTTTAATGCATTATACTTTTAAGTTAAATTAATTTAACTAATTTAATATTTATTATATTAAATTTTTAAAATTTTAAAATAGTCACTTAGTTAAATTATACATCACTATAAGTTAAATAAAACTAAATAATATATCAATGTAAATTATATACCATAACCATCATTTTCAGATAATATAAATGTATTGTTAACTACACGAAATATTTCCATCATTTTTTAAAAACTAAATTACAAAATGAAAAAGTAACTAAAAGTAAATAATACACTATTGTTAATTATATATATGCATTATAACTTTTAAAGTTTAAATTCTACATATTGTGGATGTAGGATTCACACTCGATTATCTTTAAGTATTTTTGTGGAGAAAAACTCTTGTAAAATCAGGAAATGAATATGAGAATTTGAAAAGGAAATCAACCAAAAAAATAAATGAAGAAAAATTGATAAAGACGAAGTACAAAATGCCTTGCGAAAGATAGTAAAGAGAGAAAATATATTGTATTGCTCAGAAGTAATGAATAGTCGCCTCTCCCCTCAAACACATGCGTTTGAGGTTGTTTTTATAGAGAAAACATGATCAATGCGGTCATTTACTGCTCATAATCGCATTGATCCGCATTAATCATATAAGTTATATTTTGACCGAAATGACTTGAATTTGAACTATCTTGGGCTTCGCGTGGATCTTCCGAACTCTTTCTTGTTGACTCCGAGCTCCCGCGTCTTGACACTGCCGCGAACCTCGAACAATATTCTTCTCGCTTCGGCCTTTCTCTATGCGAACTGTATGTTGAATAAGAGCGAACTCCGTACTGGTAAAGATCGAACTCTTTTAGTAAACCGAATCGAACTCCCGACTGGTCAAGCTTGATTCTCATAATAAAATATCTTTAACTCCAAGAGGATTATTATGTAATAATGACGTGGACAGATCCAAGTGGATCCTACCAAAAATGTGTGGGATCCGACCCCAACACATATGCAGTATCCCTTATAATTTTAAGTTAAATTAATTAACTATTTTTTAATGCACACATATATTTTATATGAAATTAATTTAACTAAATTTTTAAAAATGTCACTTAATTAAATTATAATTTACATTGATATATGTGTGCATTATAATTTAAATTGATATATTATATAGTTTTATTTAACTTATTAGTTTTAAAAAAAAAATGATGAAAATACTTCGTGTAGTTGACAAAAAAAAAAATACTTCGTGTAGTTAACAAGACATTTATATTATTTGGAAATGATGGTTATGGTGTTGCACACATAACCGATGATAGTTCAGGGATGTCCGTATGTAATACCAATAGTTCGTGTAGTTAGCGAAACATTAAAATAGTCTGCATGTGTGGTGATGTGTTGGCGTATAGTTCGTGTAGCTAGCAATGATTTTTCCTTTTCAAAAATACGTCTCATTAAACCTGAAAAGGTTTATGAGGTACTTCTGGATGGTAAGTATTACTCAAGCCTCGATCTAAGTATTTATAAGGTTTTATAACATATTTATATAACATATTTATATAACATATTTATATAACATATTTATAAGATTTTATAAGATATGTATAAGATTTTATAAGGTATCTATAAGTTTTAATTATGTATTTATACATATAAATGTAGTTTTGTATGCTTTTATAATGTTACATGCGTACTTAGGTAAATCTTAGATTTTTAAGGAAATTTTAAAAAGGTTTTACGTAGGTTGTATTTTTGAAAAGAGGTATTGGAAAAAGCATTTCTAACAATTCCTCAATTTACAATGTCATTTTAATAATTTTATTACATTTTGCTTCTCGAATAGTATTCATTTATGTAATGATTTATAGTTAAATTAAATATGAAATAATATTTTAAAATAAACTATTATAAGATAATTTGTTCTTAATTGTTTAATATAAATTTGTGGGAAATAAGGTAAAATGTAGAAAAAGACAACATTAAAAGAATACTTGATTTAGTGCTATATGCGTTATAGAACATTGATGAATTTTGAGAATGAATTTTAAGTTTTTAAGTAAAATCTTTTTAAGAAAATAGAATGGCAAATGATCTTATAAAAATGTATACGTACATCTTTCATTGTTCCATTTCAATTTGAATCTATATATACATTTTCGAAGTACAAATATGAAATAAATTTTTGAGTTGGCACTTATTTTCTAGATAATGTCATTGTTATAAATGTTTATCTATTAATTAATATTACAAATTATTTTCGAAACAATTTTTTAGAAATTGTGGCTTCTAAATATGGTAACAAATTGATTTTGTTTCTAAATTTGATTAATTGCTAATTTCTTAAAACCTCTCTACCTAATTTAAACATTAATATATAATTATTCTTTCACTTTTATATGATCTTATATTTAATTTATTTTGAATTTATGTAAAATACATATAATTAATAAAATAATATATTTTTCTGCATATAATGTGATTCAAAATTTTAAAAACAGATATATATTACTCAATCGATGAAGAAAAAATATGTATACAATATCCCTTTTTTACCTTACGTTACTCTATCTAATAAATGAAAACCGTAGCATTATATTTCTTTACGTTACGTTTCTTCCTCACATTACGTTTTCATGTTAAAAATATCTTATTTAATCAATTCCATAAAATCGAGACACTTGGTGTGTTGTTCTTTTAACGGCTGGAACATTCTTCAATGCTCTACAAGAAGCTCTCTACTTCAGCTCAAGCAATGATTATGTTTCTAAATTAACTTATTTTTTATTTAGTTATTTGAAATTTACATTTTCTTCTCTCTCACTCATGTTCATTTTAGTATGTGCCTTATCTTCATTCTAGCCAACAATTATGTTGTAGAACATAAACGACACTACTGAATTTGAGGTTGGATCGTCAAGAAATTATGCGCTTGGATATGTATGTTCTCATTTTGTATTGTTTACTTTTAAATATTTTTAAAATATGATCCAGTAAAAGTAACATTATATCCAATTGGTACAATGCATTTTTAGTTTCGTGTTGATTAGCTAAAACATGATTTATTTTCGTAGATTGGTGCTAGTGACGACTAATACTTATTTTGTGCATTTGTTTTGTTCATGTTGTCATAATATGAATAGTAAAAAAATGACACATTGATTCGTTAAAATTTATTGAGCCGGGTCTGGTAAGATATAAAATAAATTCCTCAAAGCTGTGATATTTACATTTTATCTATTTTATCGTGGAAAAATCACAAATACCAAATGAATTAGGATTTAACCCGCGGTACACCGCAGAGCAAAATTGTATTTTTAGTATTTTATATAATAATATATAATTTATTAAATTTTTAAATTCATACTATAAAATAAATAAACTATCTTTATCTCAAAAAATAATTATAAAGATTATTAATATTATTTTGAATTTTTCTCTTAATTTTCGAATTTAGTTATAATTTTACTACAAATACAGCTTTCAATTTAAATATAGACGAAATTGTCATTTTACATATAAAAATTTGTAATTTTCATTAGAAATAGAAAAATGGTATTTTTCAAACGAAAACTAAAAAATAGGATAGTTTTCAAAATCAACCATTTATTTTCCACAATACAATTCCAAATTAATCACCACTAATTACCATTAATTGGAGAAGGACACATGTCAGATGCATAGGATGCCAAATGGCATGATAATAGAGCTTCTTCAAAAACACATGTCAGATGCATAAGTTGCCAAATGGCATGAAAATAGAGCTTCTTCAAAAAAAACCTTGTCATATTATATAAGATTTTGGGTCCTTTCTAATTTTCGATGTGGAATTAGAACATACTCTGTTGGAGATTGTAAATCTTAATATCATTTTACCCAACGATTGGGTAAAACAAGCTTGTGAAAATTTAGAGAAAGCAAATGTGGAATTGGGAGGAAGCAACATTACATACCTGATTAGCTGTTTTGTGAAGTGCCCGATTAAAAGCAGGCTGATCATGTGGTTTCTTTGCTTGGGTGTTATTCCAAGGTTGAGCTTGAATTTCCTCTAACCCATGTCTTCATTAGAAGCTTTGCGCCATCCGTGGAACGCAAGAAAATCATGCAGCTACATACGTAAGTCACTCCGCTTCGACTCCGTGGTGGTAGACCATGGGAGTGATTCAAAGGCTTAATCTGGCAGCACCAAAATCAAACAAAGAATAAAGATACATAAACACTCTAATTAAAATGAAAAAGATGCAGATATGTTACGTACCGCAATCATGTCATCCATGAAGTATGCGTCGTGGCTTCCCTGTAAATATTGAAACGGATCTTGTAGCCAGACCATATCAACATCATTGTACATAACATTGTAACCTAGCTCCAAAATGTTCAAGAGATGTTGTGGCCTCCGAGATGTCAGATTGAATAAACCCTATCGAATATAATAAATTATTAAAAATATCTGATTATTCGCATTTTAGTATACATATTTTTTGCATAGATTATCACATTGGTGTCAATATAATAGTTATGAACAGTCATCGACTCTTCGGAAAAAATTGAAGAGATATTAGAAGAATGGGACCTAGTACAATTAATGCATTACATACGTATGATCAATACACTTCAACCATATTATTTTATTCCACCTCTTAGAAAGAAAAATACTACTAGCATCACGATACATTTATATCAAACTTCTTCCCCAATAATAATTTGATTTATTGGTTGCATCATTGTGGTAAAAGTCATAACTACCGCAAGACATAAAAGAGAGTTTCTAAGCGGCTATACGGTAAAACAGGGGAGGCAAAATCATTTCACAAAGTTATGATCTGAGTAATCTTTTAAATAACACTAGCTAGCTAATAAAACAAAATCAAAGATCTATGCAAAGTAGAAAAATAAGTATTCTAACTAAATTACAAAAGACACATACATAAAAATCCGAGTTTCGAAGATAGATTTTATGAACTTAAAGTTAAGGATATTATTATATCAAGCTAGGGACGGACGTTGGCTAAGAAAAGGTGAAAAGTCTCTCTGTACCTGGGAACCAAATTTGTGTGCGGCTTGAGGATCCAACGCTGGAGGAATGAGGACGGCATGACCAGGACACCTTTCGTTGACTTTGTACAAAGTAGCGTAATCTTCAGCGATCACAAGAACTTTTTCTTCATGGTTCTGTCTAGAAATGCTAATCAACCAGGGTAACTCCATGATAGGACTACTCTGACCTAGGTACATATTCATGGGGTTGAGTTTTGTGATGTTAGACGTGTTGACATTGAAGAGTGTTGGAGAGGAGGTCTGGATTGCTTTACCGGTGGCTGGAGCACTATTTGCATTTGTCGTAGTTGCCATAGTGACGGCTAAGAGTTTTTGAAATTTTTTTTAGGTTTTTAGAATCGTAATCTCTATACTATATAGAATTTTAATATTTTAACTTTATTAGAATGAGATTTACAACTATTTATAGAGAGATACATGATAGATTAGGGTACACTAATGATAATTGATAAAAAATATAAGTTAGAGAAAATTAGAAATAAAGGAGGTCTAAATAAAAATTTGACCATGTACACCTTTTTATTGAGAATGTCATTTTGTACCACAATACCTCTACTCTCTATTTTAAGCATTTTTTGAATGATTTTACCAAAAAAATATGTAGATATACAAGAATATAGATGCTTTGTAAAAACAATTGGTGATTTAGTTGAAAAAGTTGATTTTTGATGGATAAAATTTCATCTTATTAGAATACGTTTTTTAGTGTTCTGCGAATATCAGAGTTTCTATTCTAAACTTTTGTACATGTTCTACGAGTTTTAGACTAGATTTCTGTTCTAACAAATTCAGAAGACCGGATTACAAATTTCTAAAACCGTAGAACATGTATTCTACGCTTTCCTTGATGTTCTAATTTTTGTTAGAAAATCGATTCTACGATTTATACTATATTCTAAAAACGTTAGAAAATTTTTTATTCTAAAATAATATAGATTTCAATTTCTAAAATGTTTAGAATTTCTAAATATAGAAAGTGAATCTTTTAAAAAGGAAACCGAAAATTTATTAAATATTTTGTTTTAAATGTTTAGATTATGATCTGAGGAAGTTTAGAATACATAGTCTAAATTTTTTAGATAAAAAAAATAACATAAAATCGAGTAACCATAAGTTTAAAACGGTTGTGTGCCCTAATTCTTAAAGTCTTCTTCTTCACGTCTTCATTTTGAGTCCAAGTTAAAAGCTTTGGTAGATTTGTCTGTTATTTTGAGTCCACGTTGAAAGCTTTGACATACATATCTGATATCTCTTATACCGTTTAGATAAATCTGTTTAAAAAAAAAGAACATAGCATTTAATCTTCCCAACAAGAAACCTTTCATTGCGCGTTTGCATTATTACACAGGAGCCCACATTCCCATTTCTTCAAAGTCACGTTGACTTTTCTTTTTTCTTCTCTACTTTCGTTTGAAATTCGGTTACGTTCCAAAGTAACTTCTCATTTCACACACTCTCTCTATCTCAGAGTAAGAACACGGCTGCCATATTTTCCTCCACAAAAGGCGTATCTCTGTGAATCTGTGATTTTGAACCACTCAAGATCATCTCTCATGGTTTCTTCTTCTTCTTCATCTCGTACCTGGAGATACCGCGTCTTCACGAGCTTCCATGGACCAGACGTCCGCAAAACATTTCTCAGCCATTTACGCAAGCAGTTTATCTACAATGGAATTACGATGTTCGATGACCAAGGGATCGAGAGAAGCCAAGTCATTGCCCCAGCTCTCACACAAGGAATTAGAGAATCGAGGATTGCGATCGTCGTGCTCTCGAAGAACTATGCTTCATCAAGCTGGTGTTTGGATGAGCTATTGGAGATTTTGGATTGCAAAGAAGAATTAGGGCAGATAGTGATGACTGTCTTCTACGGAGTAGATCCTTCTGATGTGCGAAAACAAACTGGAGATTTTGGGACTGCTTTCACTCAAACTTGTGCTCGTAAAACAGAGGAGGATCGGAGAAAATGGAGCCAAGCTTTGACCTTTGTGGGCAACATAGCCGGAGAACACTTCCAAAACTGGTTTGTTTTTTTATACTTTTATGTCCTGTGATGAACTGGATTTGATTATAGTTATAAATTTGAAATCTTTAAGTTTATCTAATGAATTGGAGTTTGATTATATTATCAATTCTTGAAGTATATTTGATCAAATTTTGCTATTATGTTTATAGTGTTTAATCCTAATAAGATGTTTGTTACTGCTTATGTTTTGGAGTGTGTTTTTATTGTTTATTTTGGTCGAATCTGTGCTCTCTTGGGAACATAAGAAATTTTCCTTTTCCTTTTGTTAGGGACAATGAAGCGAAAATGATCGAGAAGATTGCATGTGATGTTTCAGATAAACTGAATGTTACACCATCTAGGGATTTTGATGGCATGGTTGGACTTGAAGCTCATTTGAGAAAAATGGAGTCTTTGCTTGATTTAGATTATGATGGAGCTAAGATTGTTGGAATCTCTGGTCCTGCAGGCATTGGTAAGAGTACCATTGCTAGAGCTTTACATAATGCACTATCTACCAGGTTTCAGCATAATTGTTTTATGGACAACCTTCATGAAAGCAATAAGATTGGTCTTGTTGACTATGGTTTGAAGTTACGCTTACAAGAACAACTTCTTTCAAAGATTTTGAACCTAGATGGCATTAAGATAGGCCATTCAGGTGTGATACAAGAAAGGCTACACGACCAAAGAGTTCTTATCATTCTTGATGATGTGGAGAGTCTAGATCAACTAGAGGCGTTGGCTAATATCATGTGGTTTGGTCCAGGAAGTAGGGTCATAGTGACCACTGAAAACAAAAAGATTTTGCAGCAACATGGTATCAGTGATATATACCATGTGGGATTTCCATCAGAAAGTGAAGCTCTAAAGATCTTTTGTCTATCTGCTTTTCGACAAATCTCTCCACCTGGTGGGTTTATGGATCTTGCGGTCGGAGTTGCAAACCTTTGTGGTAATCTTCCATTGGCTCTGCATGTTTTGGGGTCATCATTGCGGGGAAAGAACTATTCTGACTGGATAGAAGAACTTCCAAGATTACAAACTTGTCTTGATGGAAGCATTGAGAGTGTATTGAAAGTGGGCTATGAAAGTTTACATGAGAAAGACCAAGCACTATTTCTCTACATTGCAATCTTCTTCAAATATGAACATGCTGATCATGTGACATCCATGCTGGCAAAAACTAACTTGAATGTTAGACTTGGGTTAAAAATATTAGCCAATAGACATCTCATACACATAGATCATGGCGCTAAAGGTAAAGTGGTAATGCACCGTTTGCTACAAGTAATGGCTAGACAAGTCATTTCCAAACAAGAGCCTTGGAAACGCCAGATTCTTGTAGATTCCCAAGAGATTTCTTATGTTTTGGAAAATGCAGAAGTAAGCTTTTTGTTTGAAGGGATTTGCATTTTGCACTGCAATTTAAGAAGATCATCTTGTCACTAACAAGTTTTGCTTTGGCATTGTTGTTGTTAGGGTAATGGATCAATTGTGGGTATATCCTTTGACGTAGGAGAGATCAACAAATTAACATTAAGCGCCAAGGCGTTTGAAAGAATGCACAATCTTTTCTTCCTAAAAGTTTACGATCGGTGGTTTACTGGAAAAAGACAACTACACATTCCAGAGGAGATGGATTTTCTTCCTCGCCTAAGGTTACTACGTTGGGATGCATACCCGAGAAAGAGTCTTCCTTCTAGATTTTGCCCAGAAAATCTAGTCGAACTCAACATGGCCTATAGCAAACTTGAGAAGTTATGGGAAGGAACTCAGGTTAGTTAGTTATGTGTGTTGATATGAAAAGAGAGAGCTTATATTTGATATTCACATTAATATATATAAAGGGAAAATTGGAAATAAATGATAGATATTTAAGTATTTGTCCATATATGAATTCTATGAACAAATATCTACTATTCCTAAACTACCCCTTGCATAAGATTGAACCAATTGTTTCAAAAATAATTAAGAAAAATATGTATTAAAATGATAAAGAAGACATGAAGATATATAAAATGTCAAAAATATATTATTTTGTTCTCGTTTTAGATGGATAAAATTTGATCTATAAAGTTTAGAATATGTCTTATGAAATTAGAATGTATATTCTACACACTCTACATGTTCTACAAAATTTAGAAGTCATTTCTGTTCTACGGTATTTAGAATACTAGTTTCTACGACTTTTAGAATACATATTCTATACTTTGTTCTTTGTTCTACAAAAATTAGAATATGTTTTCTAACATTTACTCATGTTCTAAGAATGTTAGAAAACATATTCTTAAGATTTTTTTTTATTCTATAAAAATTAGAAAGTACATTCTATCTAATTTAGATTTTAAAAAAAAATCTTAATATATGGAAATTGAATATAGTGAATTTGATTACATCTGCAAATTACAGAAGTTGAATTCTGAATAA
Organism: Arabidopsis thaliana x Arabidopsis arenosa; assembly: GCA_019202795.1. Lineage (NCBI taxonomy): Eukaryota > Viridiplantae > Streptophyta > Magnoliopsida > Brassicales > Brassicaceae > Arabidopsis > Arabidopsis thaliana x Arabidopsis arenosa. Next base: position 4,524,993 of record CM032919.1, on the reverse strand, counting down.
TTTAAAATTCTTTATACCTAAGTGAGTAAATTATAACACAAATTAGAATTTTTCTTTATACTTCACACTTTTTCCTATAGATTACGCTTAATTTCTTGTCTCAAAACCCGGAAAATTAGTTGAATTTTGAATACTTTAAAATTCTTTATACCTAAGTGAATAAATTATAACACAAATTAGAATTTTTCTTTATACTTAACACTTTTTCCTATAGATTACGCTTAATTTCTTGTTTCAAAACCCGGAAAATTATAGTTGCGCTCCATACAGGAGCAGAGGTAGTTAAGGAACATGGGGGTCATATGACACCTATAAAATTTTGAAATTTAGTTAATTTTTGGCTAAATTTTTCAAATTGACACCAATACAAAGAACAAATTGACCCCTATAATTATTATTTTTACATTTTAACCCCCATCAATACAAGTTCTAGCTCCGCCACTGGCTCCATAAAGAAATTGAAATCAAGGGAGTGAGATAGAGAGAGAGATTGAAGAAGAATAAGAAAAAAAAAAGTTATTTAATATGTCATTATTAGAGAGGAGAAAACAATTACGAAAGCTTAACTTTGATGAGCAAGAGAATAAAAGAAGAAGATATGAAATTATCTACGGCAAAACAAATAATGGAATGTAAATAAATGTTGATTTTGTTCTTTTTTAATTCCAAATTGTTTTTAGAAAGAAATCAATTTAATTTTTAATAGTTTTGTAAGATTTTAAAAGACTGGGGGCATATTGGGATTTTAATTATATGAAATCATATATGACCAATATTAAAGTATATATGACCAATCATGAATATAGAATGCATAGATGGACAATAGTTTAATTATTTGTCCTTTATTTCCAATTTTCCCTATAAAAAATAAGATGAAAAAGTTCTCATTATGTTCTGACTTTTACATTCAGCCGCTTGTAAATCTCAAGAAGATGAACTTCAGAGGGTCATCTTGTTTGAAGAAACTTCCAGATATTTCAAATGCTTCAAATCTTGAGAGATTGGATCTGTTTGAATGCATTGCTTTGGTCGAGCTTCCATCCTCAATTTCTAATCTTCGTAAACTAAACTACTTAGAGACGAATCGTTGCACAAGTCTACAAGTCATTCCAACTCTCATTAACTTGGCATTTCTTAAAGAGATCAAGATGATGGGATGCTCACGATTGAGAAGTTTTCCAGATATTCCTACCAACATCATTAAACTCACTGTGATCGATACTAAGATTGCAGAACTTCCTTCATCCCTTAGGCATTTCTCGCTTCTTGGGTCTTTCGATATAAGTGGCAGTGTAAATCTCAAGACCTTTTCAACACATCTCCCCACGAGTGTAACAGAGCTTCACCTAGACAATAGTGGTATTGAGAGTATTAAAGATTGCATCGAAGGTCTTCATAATCTACGTGTCCTTGCTCTATCAAACTGTAAAAAACTCACGTCATTGCCGAAGCTTCCTGGTTCACTCAAATGGCTACGGGCAAACCATTGTGAATCACTGGAGATAGTAAGTGAACCTTTAAACACTCCAAATGCAGACCTTGATTTCAGCAACTGCTTCAAATTGTGTCGACAAGCACGACGAGTGATTTTTCAAAAATGGTTTGTTGATGGGCGGGCACTCTTACCAGGAAGAAAAGTACCTGCACTGTTCGATCATCGAGCCAGAGGAAATTCATTGACAATTCCTCATTCTGCTTCCTATAAGGTTTGCGTTGTGATTTCTACAGAGTTCGATCATCAAGCCAAAGATTCTACTATAGTTTCACTACTATTGTGTCGTTGCAGAGTCATCGGCAACTTAGTAAACTCCACTGAAATTAAGTTTGTCCTATTCGATATCTGCAAATATAGAATGGAACATCTGTTTATATTTCATATAACGAATCCGATGCCATTTTTTTACCCCTCTAGCAGAGGGATAGTGCTCGAATTCAGCAGTCATTTCCAAGATTTCGACATTATTGAATGTGGTGTCCAGATCTTGACGGATGAAACAGATGGAAACAAAGAAGAAAAAGATAATGATAGTATCGCTAAGTCTGAATCATGCGGAGTGTCAGACAAAGAAGATGATGAAGAGAAAAACAAAACTGAATCTGGAGAAGCGTCAAAAGACAAAGACGAGGATATCGCCGACGACAGCGACTCCGAATCCATATCCAAGAAGCATCCGAGGAAGAGGACGATGATAAGTGCTACTACTAATCTGAAGAAATGGATTCTCTGTCTTTTACTATTTTTCTTGTTTTCGTTTGCTTTTTATTGGGATATTTAATCTTGTATTTTAGTTAGCTTAAGTCTCCTTTAGCTTGATGCTAACTATATATATATTTGTAACAATCACATTTACAAGTTAATGAGAATTCCTAAATACAAAATTGATTCTCACAGAGGCCATTTTCACAACAAAATTCACCTACTCAGCAGATGAGTTCTCCTGTTCAGCAACCTGCAGGACAGTTTCAGGCTCCTAGGCCTCACACGATTGCTAATGTGATGAGTGGACCGTTTCCTTACATACCATCCCCGGCTTCTACTTCTATGAATCTGAATGTTAATCAGATGAATCCGGATCAGATACAGTCATTGATTCAACAGCTTAGTGCTCATGTTCAAGTCTCAGAGTCTCCAGTCCCTTCCCCACAGTCTTTAACTCAATCATCATCTTCATCAAATTCATCAAATGTCCAAATCAATCCACCAGTTTCTACTGTTACAGAACATGGTGCTATGGCTGCACAATCCACTTCTGGTGATATTTCTTTTCCTTCTTCTTCTCTTAGATTTGAAAACCAAAAACTTACTTTCCAACACCAATGCTTATCTTCTTTATATTCAAATCTTCCCCATGGTTCTTGGATAATTGATAGTGGTGCCACAAGCCATGTTTGTTCTGACTTGTCTCTTTTTAGTGAAACTATTTCAGTCTCTGGGGTAAATGTCTCTTTACCTAATGATACTAGAGTGGCAATCACACACACTGGCATTGTTCCCATTACACAATCATTAATTCTGCATGATGTTTTACATGTACCATCTTTCAAGTTTAATCTCATATCTGTTAGTAGTTTACTAAGATCAAATCACTGTTCAGCTCATTTTTATGTTGATTCATGTTTCATTCAGGAGTTTATTCAGGGATTGACGATTGGTAGAGGCACTCTTATGCATAATCTCTATATTCTACAACTAGATATTCCTACTTCGCATCATTCAATACAGTCCATACAGTCATCATTCTCTGGATCCTTGAAGGTTGATGGTGATCTTTGGCACAAACGCCTAGGGCATCCATCTGCTGACAAGTTACTACAGTTGTCTGGTACTCTACCTATTTCTAAAAGTTCTCTGGATAATCTTTCTCATTGCTCTGTTTGTCCTCTGGCCAAACAGAAGCGTTTATCTTTTGAGTCCAATAATCATTTTGCTATGAATCCCTTTGAATTAGTTCATCTTGATGTATGGGGTCCTTTTTCAACAGAATCTATTGAAGGTTTTAAGTACTTCTTAACAATAGTTGATGATTGTACTAGAGTAACTTGGATTTATATGTTGAGGAATAAAAGTGAAGTTTTAAAACATTTCCCAGCTTTTATTTCTCTTGTTAAGACTCAGTATAATGCTGTTATTAAAGGAATTAGAACTGATAATGCTCCTGAGCTTGCATTTACTGAACTTGTTAAGGAACATGGCATGATTCATCAGTTTTCATGTCCTTATACCCCTCAACAGAACTCAGTAGTAGAACGTAAACACCAACACTTACTGAATGTTGCAAGAGCCCTTTTATTTCAGTCAAATATTCCCCTTGTCTATTGGACTGAATGTGTTTACACTGCAGTTTTTCTAGTTAATCGCATGCCTTCTGTTATTTTAGAGAATAAGTCTCCATATGAATTGTTAACTAAAAAGAAACCAGATTATTCTCCTTTAAAAGCATTTGGCTGTCTGTGCTATGTCTCCACATTGTTAAAAGACAGAAACAAGTTTAGTCCTCATGCTGATAAATGTGTATTTCTAGGATACTCAACAGGATATAAAGGCTATAAAGTTTTACATTTAGATTCAAACTTGATTACTGTTTCTCGCAATGTTATCTTTCATGAAAACATTTTTCCATTTCAGACTGAGCAAAATTCTTTTCCTGATGATATTTTTAACAAAGTCATTATGCCTTTACCTATACCTGTTGAAATTGAAACATTGGAAACTGTATATGGTGGTCCTGCATCTGCATCTCATTCATCACATACATCTCATACACGGCACAGTCACTCTAGTGTCCTACCTACTGTCAATGAGACTATACCTGCAGAGACTGCTGTGGTTTCCCTACCAAGAGAAAGGCCAAAACGAAATGCTAAGGTACCCAATTACTTATCTGACTATCATTGTTCCCTAGCTAAAGTTTCCTATACACCATCTATCAGTTCCACCAAAATATTCACTACTCCTTATCCTTTATCATCTGTTCTTTCTTATTCCCAGCTTAAAAATCCATACCAGTCTATTGTTCTTTCATATTCTCTAGAAACAGAACCTACTTCTTTTAAACAAGCCATAGCATCAGAAAAATGGGTTAAAGCTATGGATGTGGAACTTGAGGCTATGGAATTGAACAAGACATGGAGTGTTGTTTCTTTGCCTCCTGGCAAGAATGTTGTTGGATGTAAGTGGGTATACACTATTAAATACAATGCCGATGGTAGCATTGAAAGATATAAGGCCCGTTTAGTTGCAAAAGGCTATACTCAGCAAGAGGGGGTTGATTACTTTGAAACTTTTTCTCCTGTTGCTAAATTAGCTACTGTGAAGCTCATACTTGGTCTTGCAGCAAAGAAAAACTGGAGCCTCACTCAAATGGATGTTACAAATGCCTTTCTTCACAGTGAACTTGATGAGGAAATCTACATGAGCTTACCTCAAGGATATACACCTGCTACTGGTTCTCTACCACCTAATGCTGTTTGCAGACTGCATAAATCAATTTATGGTTTGAAACAAGCTTCAAGACAGTGGTACAGGTGTTTCTCTGCAGTTTTATTCAAGAATGGATTTATACAAGCTCATTCAGACAACACATTGTTTGTCAAGTTCACTGAGAAATCCTTTATTGCCTTATTGGTATATGTGGATGACATCATGATTGCGAGTGATGATGATGTTGCAGTCCAAAATCTGAAAGCAACTCTGGCTAGTGAGTTCAAGATAAAGGACTTAGGTCCAGTTAAATTTTTCTTAGGCTTGGAGATTGCCAGAAACTCATCAGGTATTTCTGTTTCACAACGTAAATACTGCTTGGATTTGTTGAATGATTCAGGCTTAATTGGTTGTAAGCCAAGATCAGTCCCTATGGATCCAAAGGTACATCTTAGTTCAGAGACTGGTAATCCATTGACTGATTCCAAGCAGTATCGAGAAATCATTGGAAGGTTATTATACCTGACAATTACAAGACCTGATATCACGTTTGCTGTTCATCATTTGAGCCAATTCCTCTCTTGTGCTACTGATATGCATCTGCAGGCTGCTTTCAACATTCTCAAATACTTGAAAGGCAATCCTGGCCAAGGCTTGTTCTACTCGGCATCTACAGATATTTGTCTTAATGGTTTTGCGGATGCTGATTATGGAACTTGCACTGATACTAGAAGGTCTGTTTCAGGAATATGCGTCTTTCTTGGCACATCTTTGATCATTGCAAAGTCCAAGAAACAGAGAGTGGCTAGTCAAAGCAGTACTGAAGCAGAGTATCGTGCAATGGCTCGTGCTACGGATGAACTCATTTGGGTCCAACAGTTACTAACAGCTATGCGTATACCGGTTCAGACTCAAGCCAAGCTGTTTTGTGACAATAAGTCAGCTATGCATATTGCCAATAACCCCGTCTTCCACGAAAGAACAAAACATGTTGAAATAGATTGTCATACTACTAGAGACCAGATCAAGAGTGGTTTTCTCAAGGTTCTACATGTCACAACTGATAATCAGCTAGCAGATATCTTGACTAAGCCGCTACATCCAGGTCCTTTTCGTTCTCTTCTCAATCGCTTGTCGATTTCAAGTCTCTTCCTTCACAAGGATGATTCAGTTTCAGAGACTTGAGGGGGGTCTATTGGGATATTTAATCTTGTATTTTAGTTAGCTTAAGTCTCCTTTAGCTTGATGCTAACTATATATATATTTGTAACAATCACATTTACAAGTTAATGAGAATTCCTAAATACAAAATTGATTCTCTCTCATAAAGTTGTTACTTTTGTTAAAGTCTCTATCTACTTTGATCTTCTCTAACATATGCCGGTAATTCCTTGCTATAATATGTTAGTAAGTATCTCAGTAAAAGTTCCCTCACTTCATATGGAGATGAACAAAACTTGTATTATGTTATTTTTGTGATAGGGTATTTTGTATAAAATGACATATTATGTAAAAAAAAAACTTTTTTCATTGTTGCATGTTTTCGTCTTGTTCAATTATGTGAAAGCTGTATTCACTGACGGAAATTTGGATGGCTAAAAAAGCGATTTGAAGATCATAGTCGTAATACCACTCATAAAAATTTTTGATTCTTAAAAAATCTCATGTTAATTATATTTGTATTGAACAACATACCGTACATAAAAGTTATTAACGAAATAGTGCTGATGAATGCATTGATGTATAAATATCATATTATTATGATGAGTGACCTTGAACATAAATCTGAGTAATCGAGTTTGAATAAATCTCTGGGCAACACTTTCGAGATACTATACTTGTTGTACATAAGAAGAAGTCTCTCTAGGGTAACTTATGTTTCGTACCCCTGTTTTTCCTATGTTTTCTCACTGTTTTCGTCTGATTTTTCCCTTCAGTAGTAGTATTCTACTCTTGATATATCCTGAGTGGCCAAAAAAGGCAAAGAATTCATATTGATGTTAGTATCAAAAAGAGAGGAGATGGAATATATTTGGTGGTTTTTAATTTTTACTTTAATATTCCTAGTGGGGACTCGAGAGCATGGTCATCGACTAGCCATAGATTAAAGTCTTAAAATCGTTTCATCTTCCGTTCATAACCGATAATGTAGTTATTGTGGACTATGGCATGCTTCCCCTTTGTCTCGTTAACCCATGTCTCATTCTTGAAGTACAATCCTCCTGATGGGAAATCTGATTGCGGAAGCAAGTAGACATCTACCTGCTTAATAGAAGATAACAAAGAGTTCAGAATGAATTCGAACAAGTGAAGATAACCTTTCAAACTGAAACGAAAGTCGTAATCAAAATCAAACATTTATATGTAGATTAGAGGAGTTATGAGTAGAATAAAAAAAGTACCAAAAAAGTTTAGTCTAAATTCCGTGATCCTATACATTCCATCGAGATGATGTATTTTGAATCGGCCTATATATCTTGAAGTGAATCATATTTTAAGAACCAACCATAATTTTTACTTAGACCAGCCGAGTTGAGTTTACAAACTAGATTCTGAAAACAACCTTGTTCGTGAAATGAAAGTCGTAATCGAACATTCATACTAGATATGAGGAGTTATGAGTAGATAAAGTTAGAATATCAAATTACCAAAAAAGTTTATTCTAACTTCCAATGTATGATGCTAATACTTTCCATCAAGAAGATGACTTTTGTTGGTTGACCTTGGACCGAATCATATTTTTAAACCAACAATAAGCCTTACTTAATCCAGCAGATTTGAATAAACTCGTTTTTGACACCATGTTAAATTTCATGAACTTCTAATTCAAGACTAAAATTGGTAATGAATAAATTGGATCTGTATTTTATTTATTATTTTGGGTCCTTTCTAATTTTCGATGTGGAATCAGGAAACACTCTATTGAGGATCTTAAATCTTAATATAATTTTACCCTACGATTAGGTAAAAAAACAAAGCTTGTGAAAATTTTAGAGAAGCAGATGTGGAATTTGGAGGAACCATTATTTTTTTTTATTTTTTTTTTGGAGGAAGCAACATTACATACCTGATTAGCTGTTTTGTGAAGTGCCCGATTAAAAGCAGGCGGATCATGTGGTTTCTTTGCTTGGGTGTTATTCCAAATTTCCAAGGTTGAGCTTGAATTTCCTCAACCCATGTCTTCATTAGAAGCCTTGCGCCATCTGTGGAACGCAAGAAAAACATGCAGCTACATACATAAGTCACTCCGCTTCGACTCCGAGGTGGTAGACCATGGGAGTGATTCAAAGGCTTAATCTCGTAACACCAAAATCAAAGAAAGAATAAAGATACATAAACACCCTAATTAAAATGCATAAGATTCAGATATGTTACATACCGCAATCATGTCATGATCCATGAAGCATGCGTCGTGGCTTCCTTGTAAATAGTGAAACGGATCTTGTAGCCAGACCATATCAACATTATTGTACATAACATTGCAAATGATGTTTCAGTTAAACTAAATTCCGCACCGTGTAGGGATTTTGATGGTATGGTTGGACTAGACAATCATTTGGGAAATGGAGTTAAGATTGTTGGAATCTCTCATCGTGCAGGCATTGGTAAAAGTACCATTGCCAGAGCTATACATAGTCGACTCTCTAAGAGGTTTCAGCTTACTGTTTTGTGGACAATCTTAGGGAAAGCCATAAGATTGGTCTTGATGAGTATAGTTCGAAGTTGCGCTTACAAAAGCAATTTCTTGCTCATATTTTAAACCAAGATGGTACTAGGGTTATGCAAAGATATTTCTTACTAGAAAGTTGCCCACGCGATGCGTGGGTTACATATTTAATATTAATTCTGAATAAAAATAAAATTTGTATTAAAGTAATATGTTCGATTATTAATATAGTTTTTTGAAAAGAATGTTTTAAAATATTAACTTTTATGTCCCTTTTCGAAGTATTTTTGTGAATTGTTAAAAAATAAATTTTGTTCTTTTTTTATTCATGGTGGTATGACATAAATATACGCCACTACTATTTCTTAATTTACATAAAATATTTTATTTTGGAAATATATATATCATACTTCATCATAGAGTCTCTTGTTTGCTGATTCACGATCCTTGGATCGGGAAAACGGCCAAAATCAACTCCAACTATTTTTCTGCAGCTTTTTTCAACCCAAACTCTGACACCATCACTTATCAATCCGAACTCAGACCATTTTTAAAAAACAAACCTAAACTATCTAACTGTTATCCAATTTCAACATAGTTTTTTTTTGTATTTGTTAATGTCGATTAGAATTGTAAAGTCGTAATTATCTGTTCTTTTGTATTTGAATCATTCCTTTTATTCAATTGGCTAAAGTTTAAATAATTGAGGTTTGTTACATTATTTAATAACATGTATATGTTAAAATTGGCTAACGATTACATAGTTCAGGTTTGTTATTTAAAATTTATGTGAGTTCGAGTTGATAATTGGGGTTGATATCGGCCGTTTTTCCTCCTTGGATCTCATCAGAAGGTAGATCTTCCCAATCTCATGACTTTCCTCGACAATAAGCTTTACATATTATATCCATATAATCCATAATAAAATTAGGAGATCAAAGGTAAAACATATTCATATTTATTAATTTTTTTTGCTTAATTTTATCTATATATGTTAAAACTTAAAGAGAAATTTGAATAATTTTTGATAATGATTAAATTTAATAAAATAGCAAGGTGGTCCAAATGAGCAAAAACATATTTTATATATGTTAATCTGGGTTTTTCACATCTCTTTCTCGCATCTGACTTAGCACATCTAGTCATAGCATTAAAATCGGAGCTTCAGCACAAGGAGCTTCATGGGATTCTCTTCGATATCCTGAATTTATCTTATACCTTTGATGTTATTTCATTTAGTTTCACTACAGGAATAACGGGTATTAATAGCGTCGGAAAAACGCTATCTAAAGATATAATAGCGTTTTTAAAAGCGCTGTATATTCGCCCGCTATAATAGGTCAGTGACTTTAGATAGCGGTTTTTGTAAATGCTATGGTTTGTTTTTCTAAGATAGCGTTTTTTATTTTGCTATAGTTTTAGATATGATAGCATTTATTTGGTGTTATTAATTAGCTATATATCGCATTCGTTTTTTATAATTTAATTTTTTATATTATTTATTTTTATAATTTGTTTAGCAGATTTTGTTATTTATAAATACATTAAATAAAAATCAATTTATTTATAAAAATTAAAACAAATTACATAATGTCAATTGAAGTTTACAAAAAAATTAAAGACAAAAGTAATCACGATACTTGAACATCCTCTCACTCTTTCTCCAGTACTCCATATATACTTCGTTATCAGCAACCACAATGAAAATGGGTAAAGGCTGGCTGATCTCAACTCAATCATATCCTTATAAGTTATATAAGCAAGCACCTGTAAATGCCAGGATGTTATTACACGCACATAATTAAACCTCTTGGAAAGAATATACATACCTCTTCGTCTGAATTGCCAATGATAGTGTAGTCATCTGAATATACATACCTTTTTCAAAATAAGCAATAGTCTGATCGATGTTCTGATCAGATTCGTAGTATTCAACAATTTCCTGCCACATTAACTCAACCTCTTAGTATGAAAGATAAAAAAAAAAAATTACCAAAAATTTCTCATCTAACTATTCTGTTCAAACTACCTTCAATTGATTCGTAAACCATATTTCCAATCTAATATCTAGTTCATGGACAGAAGAAAGAGACACTACCATATAATATCTTGCAGTCATGTCGAGCCTTCCTATCTCGTAATATAAATTCACTGCCTGTTCTAAACAAGATGCAGCCTCTGCAAAAAAAGATATAAACTCATATCATTGTTCCAACTATTAAGACAACCACAGAATGACTCCTGTATACGAACACGGTCTTTCGCAGGAAGACCACTGTGATAACCTTGGATAATTCGATCGAGGTAAGCTTGATTAGAGTGTAATTAGCCATAGATACAGGTATATTGGAGATTTCAAAATGGAAACAACCTTTGAATTGATGTTGTTATCGGCATAAGCTTGATTAGAGTGTACTTATCGCGTAAATACTTGCTTATCATGTCAGTCTCATACTGCGCAAACACAAACAAAGTTGCTTAAGTTAGTATCATGAAAGATACAGTAAGAAATCAAAGTTTAAAAGTATTTTGTAAGTGTGAAATATTTTGTAGATAATTAAGTTGAATAAGATTGGTTGACTTCTGAATAAGATTGGTTGACGGTATCTCTAGTGCAGACATGACAGCCTCAAGAGTCATAGTAGTGGCTGTTGCAGTCATCGCGAGAATGCATTCTGCCTTGAGTTCAGAAAACAGCATTGATGCCTTGAGTCTCATGTATGAAGGGCGGAAGTTATGAGACCTGTTTAGAATAGCTCTTAATAAACCAAGAAAAATAGATCAAAGAAAAGCAGTAACATACTACAGTCAACAGAGAAACGTAATCTATGAGTTGCCAAGAAACTCACCATTCTGATACGCAGTGTGCCTCATCCACGACTACAAGTGACACAGATAAAGACAAGCGAAACATTGACAGAAATTCTAGATTCAGAAGTCTCTCGGGAGATACAAAGAGAACCTGAAATCAAACAACAAACCCATGACACAAATGAATGTATTTCCAAATAAAATACATTCATAAGTTTATCCCGTGGCTGATTTCCTTAAACAATACCAATCAGTCTTATCAAAAGTAAGCCATCCAAAACTTCCCTGTAGAAACACACCTTTATTATGCCTTCTTTAAGTTTCCGCAATGTCTCTGTTGCTTCCTCTGGTCTCTAATGAAAAACGATCCCAAAGCAGACTCCATCAGAAACTTCTAAAGACTATAAATTGACCTCAATATAAAGAACATTTGTGGCACACACCTGGCTACTGCTCAAGAGACCACCCTTAATAATTGAAGGCAAATGCTTCAACTGATCGATCATGAGCGAAACCATTGTTACTTTATTTGTATGAAAACTGTTACATTTCTGAAAACGGATTCAAGCTAAGCTTCAGAGCTCTCTGCAAATAGAAAGAAACAGTAAGAACCAAATTGAAAACCCCAATTATCCCCAAATCGAACATTATCCCCAAATCGAAAACCCAATTTGAAACTCAAATTGAAAACCCTAACAATCTAACATACCTTTGACCGTGACAAATAACCTGAAATCTTCCTGCAGACAAAGGTAATAATCGACTGGAATCAATTACTACTTTTAAGAACCCTAAAACGAGATGAAATTTCATGAAAGTATTAGCTATACCGTTTGTAATCGAGTGAGAGATTCAACACCAATCGAATAGAATCCGTAAAACTAAGAACGAGTATGATAGTGAGTGACAGAATCAAACGAAATCTTGAGTGAAAGAGAGATTTTGTGGTAAGAGAGAATCAGTCGAAGTGTTGGAAGAGAGCATTTGTGTTTTGAGACTTTTTCGTCTAAGAGAGCTTTGATACTTAGAAAAAATCGAGAGAGGGGGGAAAATATTTTTATTTCCCGGTTCAAGGCCAATTATTTTTAGGTTTTCCCGGTTCACTTTTAATAGCGTTTCCTGATAATTTTGCTATTAAAAACCCAAATTATTAGGCGCGTGTTTATTTTTTTTTCTGCTAAACTTATTAATAGCGTTTTTAAAACTACAAACGCTATCTTAAACTCGTCCTTATACTTATAATAGCATATGTGAACAAAACGCTATAGTATTGTGCTATTAAAAGCCAATATTCTTGTAGTGTTTCATTCCCCGTTTGCAGAACTCTGATGCCGATTCATTGGCAAAACAGTCTCTGGTTTCTCTTGTAATGGACTTGGCCCAAACCTAAGTTAAATTGAATCAGCCTTTGCACAAAAAAAAAAATATATGTTACACTTAATTATAATCATATTTAATTTAGGAAAATGATTTCAGATGATATAATAAAATTTTTATTTTTGAAAGTTTATATTAAAAGAATTTAGTTTAGTTTTAATATATATATGTAGGTCATAAGAGAACAAAACTTTAATAAATATAATGTAATGCCGTTTACCTAAATACTTTAATGACATGTTAGATTTTAACTGAATAAGTTAATTATGATATTCTATGCAATTACCCTTATCAAACATAATTCTTTTCAAAAATCCCATGAGCATAGATAAAAAAAAAAACCTTTGGTGGAACTTTTTAAATTTTTTGGTTGAATTTTATTGGGTTGGTTTTATGGAAACTTTGATAAAAATAAATACATATTTTATATTCTTTCATATGATCTTTATTTCTTACTTAATTTGTATGATTAACTAAAAAAAATTGAATTCAAAACATAATCAAGTCAAATGTTATACAATATTAAAAATCAGAAAACTATTTACTCGAGATATACGAAACTCAAACGTCGATCCTTCTCAAACGTTGAGTAATTATGTAAAAGAAATAAAGAATGGCATAAACTATTTGATTTTTTTGTTTTGACTCATGGTCCCATTAGTTTTACGTATTCAAGAACAAAATCATCTTGAAACAACTTTACGTATTAAAAAACAAAAGAAAACAAACTCTTAACTTTTTGATAAGTGATGTTGAGAATAATTACATAAATGGTTTTTCAATTTATATCATAAATTTTTTAACAAACTTACGGTTTTCAAATTTATGAATACATATAGATCATAAGAGTAAAAATTTTTTTAATAAATATAATGAACTGCCATTTATCTAAATACTTAAATTTATAATTACACTTTAACTGACCATAATAATAGATATAAATTTTCTCAATGTATATATATAAATCTTATTGGTGAGTTGAAAAATAGATAAACAATTAAAAATAGAACTTAAAAATAGAACACTTTTATGTAGAACTAATGGTTGTGAAGCTAACTTGAACACCATATGAAATCACAAACCTAATTAACTTGAACACCAAATGAGAAAACTTTTGTAGATATATTTATTATGTGGATGATAGCCTGAAATAAAGAGAAAGCAACTAAAAGTCAATAAAAATAAAAGAACGGACTGGAAAAAGCAAAAACTCTACAAGAGTTTTTTTAGCTTCACATGTGGGTAATATATACAAGAATTAATTGGATTTAATGTTTTGAATTAATTGGAGTTATTGTGGTTATCTGTTAGCCTAATGCATCAATTTAGAGTTGTTTGACGTTACATATGTTTTAATAAGTTCATTTGTGGGTTTTACTTTGGGTAACTAATTCCAGAACAAAAAAAACACTAATATATTTCGGTATTAGAAGCCACATGAAAAGCGTTACTGGAGAAGAAAACTCTTCACAAACATTTATTTTGAGAAAAGGCGTAACACATGGAGCAATACATTAATATAATGCATGTTACTATATTTCTTTATTAAAATTACATTGACTGTTACATAAGTTAGAATTTCATTTACTGATACATTTATAAAACAATATATGGGATGACATATAAAATTTAATCATTCCTGTAAATTATATATACTATATAAATACATTAAATGTATTGTGTAATAAAAATTGTAAATAAATACTCCAACTTGGAGTTGTAGCGTGTGAGAATAAATTGGTGTTATAAAAATTAAAACAAAAAAAAAGTGAAATTGGAAAGAAGAAAAAAAAAACACAAATTAGAAAGGATTAGAAATGTATTTTATGGAGATATTAAAATATTATGTATGATAGAAAAATGAGGAAAATAATTAAATTTAAAAATAGATAACAAATGTACTAATATTATGAGAAGTTTAAAAAATGTACTATTGTACCAATAGGATAAGTGGTGATTTTGAGAATAAATTGGTGTTATAAAAATTAAAACAAAAAAAAGTGAAATTGGAAAGAAGAAGAAAAAAGACAAATTAGAAAAGATTAGAAATGTATTTTATGGAGATATTAAAATATTATGTAAGATAGAAAAATGAGGAAAACAATTAAATTTAAAAATAGATGCCAAATGTACTAATATTATGAGAAGTTTTAAAAATGTACTAATGTACCAATAGGATAAGTGGTGATTTTGAGAATAAATTGGTGTTATAAAAATTAAAACAAAAAAAAAGTGAAATTGGAAAGAAGAAGGAAAAAAAGACAAATTAGAAAAGATTAGAAATGTATTTTATGGAGATATTAAAATATTATGTAAGATAGAAAAATGAGGAAAATAATTAAATTTAAAAATAGATGCCAAATGTACTAATATTATGAGAAGTTTTAAAAATGTACTATTGTACCCATAGGATAAGTGGTTATTTTCAGTAGATAATAATTTTGGTAAAATAAATTAGATACAATTTCAATTTAAATACATGTCAAATGTACCAATAGGATAAGAGAAATATATTTTTTGGAATTAAATTCTAGGCACAAACTTTCAAAACTAAAGATTTTAGATAAATTAAAACAAACATTGATGCAATGAAGGAGGACACATGTCACCAAAAGAGAGTGCCAAATGTCGCAATGGTAGGAAAAGTTAGAACAGAACCTTCTCTTATTATATAAGATGTTCTAGAAGAAGCAAAAGTAAGTATTCTTAATTTAAGGGATTTTTCATTACTTACCATGTTATTGTTTAAGCATATCATCTATAGCCACTAACAAGTTAAATTTTGGAATATCTGTCAGGTTAATGAATCACCTTTATGTTTATCATTGGACGTAGAAGAGATCGACGAATTGAAGATAAACAAGAGGTCTTTTAAAATATTTTATAATCTTCTAATTCTAAAAATCAACGATGGGAGACATTGTGGGGAAAGACAATTGCACGTACCAAAGAAGCAGGCCCGGCCCGTGGCAGAAGCTCATGAAGCTAGGGCTTTAGGGCATCAGATGTTATAAAGAAATTTAGGGGCATCATTTACAAAATTGTTCAATAGGTCTAGTGGTTAAGCTTGGTTTCTCTCTACTAACAAGTCAGGGGTTCAAAACCCACATTATGCATTTTTTTAAAATGATTTTTTTTCTTTTCATTGGGGCATCAATTATATGGCTTGCTTTAGGCAGTCCATATATTCGGGCCGGCACTGCAAAGAAGATTGAGTTTCCACCTAGCCTAAGGTTAGTACATTGGGATGCATACCCGAGAAAATTATTTAGATTTTGCCCAAAAAATCTCGTCACACTCAACATGGAGTATAGCGAGCTCGAGAAGCTATGGGAAGGAACTCAGGTTAGTTACTTATGTGTGTTGATGGGAAAGGAGATATTTGATATTACTAATTTTGAAATGAGATGAAAAAAGTAATTTCTCATTATGTTTTGGTTTTCACATTCAGCCACTTGCGAATCTCAAGGAGATAAATTTGAGTGGGTCATCTCGTTTGAAGGAACTTCTAGATCTTTCAAATGCTACAAATCTGGAGAGATTTAATGTGACTGAGTGCAATGCTTAGGTAGAGATTCCATCCTCAGTTTTGAATCTTCATAAACTAGTTGACTTAGTGATAGATTGTTGCGAAAGTCTAGAAGTCATTCCTACTCTAATCTTTTTTTTTTGAAAATAATGTTAAATTTTATTCAAAGAAAAATAACGTTTGTACAATGAGTGCAACGAGATTTTGAATGTTTGAGCTGAATATAAAATTTAAAACTTAATTTTGAGTGTCAAACCAAGCTTGTAATCTTTTGTCATAGCGTCTATCTCCAATGACCCGGATTGCCGAGAATCTGTTTCGTATTTGTTTGTCAATCCAAACGATGAGTCTAGCTGCTGAAGTCGGAGTTTCGCCATGGCGCCTCCTGTTTCTCTCCCGCCATATAACTGAAACCACTGTTTGAAATGCATACCTAGCAGTGAAGCTTTCTGTCCGGTTTTGCCATTTGCCGCAGATTAAGGTGAGTAGTGTTTGCCAGTCCATCGAGTATCTTGCTTTGAAGATGTTTTTTGCCACAGCTGCCCAAACTTCAAAGCAAAAACCACAGGAGAAGAGCAGATGGTCCTGAGTTTCGATCGCATTGTTATAGAGAACACATGTCCCGAGTGCTCCATTGTTTCACTGTAACATACGATCTCCCGTAGTGAATCTATTGTGTACCGCTAACCAAACGTAGAAGGAGAACTTGGGGGTTGCATGAGTAAACCAGACCCCATTGTGCCAGGTAACCGTAGTTGCAGTGGTACGAATATGATTCCAAGTATCTCTTGTGGAGAAGCTTGGCTTATAGACGTCGTGTTTTCCCCTCCACAATACCACATCTGTTTCTGAGTTACGGGTTTGTCTTTTTGAGTCAAGGGCCTCCTCCATCAAATTCATGACCTCTCTTCTATGCCGTCTCCGGCGTCTACCATCCCATGCCTCTGCTACTGACATGTGCCTGCTTATTCCCATATCAACAAAACCTCTGTTTCCAAGAACATCCATCATTCTGCCCATGCTTGATCAATCATCAAACCAAAAAGACGTATTCTGGCCGTTCCTTACCTCCACCTTACAAAACGACTTAGCTAATGTCCTAAATTTAATTAACTTTCTCCACCTCCACGACCCAAGACTAGTGGTTTCTTTTATCAACCAAAAATTGTCCCGTTTGAGTAAATAAGTCTTCACTCATTTAACCCACAATGAGTCCGTATGTGAGACGATTCGCCAGATTAGTTTTAAACAACACACATCGTTCACCTCCTTGAGAGACCTTAATCCCAAACCACCTTCATTCTTCGGTTTGCAGACTACATCCCATGAAATCTTTGCTTTGTGTGGCTTCAAATCTGGACAAGACTAGAGGAAAGCATAACATAGTCTATCAATCTCACTTATACAATCTCTCTGTAATCTGAACGCGACTAACCAAAATTTGCAAATGCTCCATAAAACTGAACATATCAAATTAAGACGGCCTGCAAAAGAGAGAAATCGAGAGGGCCACAATGCTATTTTTTTCTTGAGCTGCTCGATTAATGGGAGGTAGTCTGTTGAGGAGAAACGTTTTGTAACCAGATGTAGACCAAGATAGAAAGATTCGCAATGGTAGGATGCTCACGATTGAGATCTTTTCTAGAATTCCCTACCAACATCATGCAGCTCTGTATAATAAAGACAACGGTAGAAGCATTTCCGGCATCACTTAAACACCGCTCTCGTCTTGAGTATGTTAATATAAAAGGTAGTAGAAATCTCAAGACCTTAACACATATCCCCACGAGTGTGACTGAGTTATACCTAGAATGTAGTGGTATTGCGCAGATTACAGACTGCATCAAAGGAATTCATATTCTAACAAACCTATTTCTACAAGCTTGTAGACAACTTGCGTCTCTGCCAGAGCTCCCTGTTTCGCTTGAACTGTTAAGCGTAGAAGATTGTGAATCACTGGAGAGTGTAAGTGACTCTTTTAAACACTCCAAAAGCAAAGCTATATTTCACCAACTGCTTCAAATTGGGTCGAGAAGCACGACGAGCGATTATCCAACAATCGTTTGTTAGCGGGTGGGCTCTAAATGTACCTAAAGAGTTCGATTACCGAGCCAGAGGAAATTCCTTAACAAATCATCATTATGGTTTCAACAAACTTAAGGTTAGCATCTTGATTTCACCTAACCCATATCAAGCGAGAGACTTTATGCATGCAGAGACAACACTATTATGTCGTTGCATAGTTAACAACAACTTGGTAGACTGCATTGATATGAAGATATCCATATCCCGTGTCTTCAAGTTTCGAATGGAACATGTATTTATATTTCACTTTAGCTTGCCATTTATCGACCCCTCTGAAGTGAGAAGGAAGATAGTACTCGAATTCAGCAGTAGTTTCAATGCGTTCGACATTATTGAATGTGGTGTCCAGATCTTGATGGATGAAACAGATGGAAGCAACAATTTGGGATCTGTGGTATTCAACGAAGGATCAGAAAGTGAAGAAGAAGATATTGCCAATGACGGTGACTACGTATCCGTATCAAGGAAGCATCCGAGGACGATGATATTCACAAATCTCAAGTGGGGAATGCAAAGACAACACTTATAAGAAAAACAAGTATAGATCTCTCCCTATCTTGTTTTTTCATGTGGTGTGGCTCGTTGTGGTTGGTTCTTCGTTCGTTCAGATCTGTATTGAGTTGGTGTTTGTGGGCTCGGATCCGACCTTATCCGGACACCGGATTGCTTTTCAGCCGTTGGAACTCGCCATCAGGCTAAATGTTACGTATTCAGGACTCCGGCTATCCTCGTTTTCCCCTATCTTTGGGTTTGGTCCTCGTAATTTAGTTGTTTGTCTATTGTTCTCCATATGTTGTTGGGCCTAGACCTTATGTTTATATTATCTAAAAAAAACCAAAAAGTTATAAAAATAAAAATTCTTCGACAAAAAAAAAAGAAAGTAATACCATGATTGTAAAAATGACATATATTTTAAGAATTTATATAATGATATAGCAAAAAAAACTATATATTGTATATTTATTTTCATCTCCTTGGAAAATGTTTTTAATATAAAATATTCAACAAATTTAAATTTAATAGCATAATTTGTTTTCTTCTGGAAAACAAAAGACAAAGGATTATTTTGGTAATGAAATCCTAAAGCATACTACTATTCTATACGATATCGTTTTGTGGTGTACCCTTTTTTAGGTTAACTGAGTTGTATATATAAGGTTCACGAACTCGCTAGATTATTTTGTTGTCATTACGCCGCTCATAAAAACTGTTTATGAAAGATTTGCTTATATTATATGAGAATCTATGTGAGACAAAGGATCACATCAAATAAGAGATACTCGGATTTCATGAGAATTCATCAAAGGTATGTTCCAGTTAAAAGAAGAATTAGAACTTGTTGATTTTTATTTTAATCTTTTAAATATGAATTTCACTTAATTTTATTTTTATGATGTTATCAATTGAGTTCTTCATATTCCACTCATGTTATACTAAAATTTAGGTTTATATATATATATATATATATATATATATATATATATATATATATATATATATTTTGTTTTTGATTAGATCCATAAGGATTTTAGATTTGAAAAACTAAGAAAAAAAGACGTAATCGGATTTGAGATAAACTGAATGTTGAAATCAAGTTATTAAGGAATTGAGATATGGCTAATGAAATCACGAATCTGTTCAAACTCCATCTATATCCATGTGGACCATGTCTCTCTAGATTTCAAGGTAGTGGGAATAAGAGAGAAAAAAAATCCATGTTAAAGATAGCAAATAAGAGAAATAGATCTTTCAACTTTAATAAACTCTAAGGTTTCAAAGATTTATTGGCTTAAGATATGAAATATATCTTTTTGTTAATTTTCTCATCTCATTCACTTGAAACTGGACTTAAATTTTGGATCCCAGCACACCATCTCAGAAGTATTTTTTGTTGTGTTTGTCTTTCTTGTTTGCTTTCTTCCTCTTACGTTTTTCAATAAATAAAGAAAAATAGACTAAGATATTTAGTCAAATGGTTTGCTAGTGTCATTTATGTGTCACTATCTGGGCTCAAACCCATCATAATACATATATTAAGGGTTTAAAATTTTGGTCCTAACAACACCTCCCATATGTTTTGCTTTTCTCTAATCTTTTGTATATTGTCATAAACACACCTAATTCATGTTAATCTCTTTTTCGTTGATATCTTCCCTCTACGTTGAAGACCAATAAGTCCCTCTCTCATTAGTCTTTGAGTGAAAGAGTTGTTTCTCCCCTCTCCTAATCTCCTTGCATCATCATCATGTGGTGCAAGAGAAAACTTTATGTGGACACAACCATCATATCCCTAAATCCAGAAGCTCTAATATCATCCACAAAAAAAATATAAACCTATATATATATGCCAACATCACGTTAGAATTAAGTTCATTACAAAACCAACAAAGAGAAACCCAAATCGTTTTCTTGCCACGACCACCTCCATCGTTATCTTTCTGTCAAAGGGATTTCATTTTTATTGACATTTTTAGGAGCCTAGGTGGACACAAACACAATGGGATAATCCTTACAAGATGATTAATGAAAATCAAAAACAGAAAAACAGAAAAACAAACACAAAAAAATAAAACAGGCCACATCCCAACAAAGGGGAAACAAAACCAACAGTAGAAAAAGCCCATGAGACACACCCAGGCCACGAGGCCCACAAAGCCCACAAACCACTTTCGAAGCCAAAACTACGTCAAACAAGCAGCAGCATCCGGTGATCTCCAGGGAATCCGGCGTCCGCACTCGACGGATTATACAATTTTTCTTTACTATTCTTTCGTTCGAGTTGAAATTCATGGTTGGTGCATCTATTAACCCATCAAACTTGTTTTAAAAAATTGACAAGCCAATCCCCTCGCCAAGGCCAGCCCTTAACATATTTTTCGTTTTGTTCATGGCCCAACTTATTTCTGAACCAGTCGTGTCCCTCCCAACTTATTTCGGAACCAGTCGTGTCTCTCAGTCACCCCTTTGGCTAAATTATTATATATATAAACAAAAGTTAGAAATTTGTTTTGAAGTTATTAGAATCACTGGACTTTCATTCTACCAAAAAAAAGAATCACTGGACTTTCCACCAGTTTTCTACATCATGAGTGCATCTCTTCCCCTAGATTCTATGTTGCTATTAATACTAAGCTGGCATTCAGTTGGCCCGTCGATGAGAATGAGCTATCTCACTTCGAGCTAACTCTTTGTTTTGGCTCTTATGCTATTTTCTTTTCGTTTGTTTCTCTTTGTTGAATCACATTATTGGCATTTGATTTACTATTCTGAGCTTGTGGCATAGAATTTGTTGACACACTTAATCGTACGTTTTACAAAGGCTTAGACTTAATTTTTCTTACCATTTGTGTTGACCTACATTTCTAGTTCAAAGTTATTAATACACTTGTTTTAGTTATCCTTTTATTTACTAGGCTGGATTATTTATTTCAGAGGTGTGTATCATCGTCTTGTGTTAAGATTTGATATGTGTACACTTTGTGTTGAATTGTGTTGAAAAGATCAATTATCAACAAAAGTGTACACATACCAAATCCTAACACAAGACGATGATACACACCTCTGAACTAAATAATTCAGCCTAAAAAACAGGATAACTAAAACAAGTGTATTAATTACCGTGAACTTTAAATGTAGGTCAACACAAATGGTAAAAACAATTAAGTCTAACTCTTTGTAAAATGAACGAGTAATTAGTTTTGTCAATAAAGTCGAAGCCACAAAGCTCAAATTAGTTAATCAAGTGCCAATAATGTGATTCAACAAATAACGAGAAATAAACGAAAAGAAACTAGCATAAGAGCCAAAACAAAGAGTACATGAACCATCACAGGTTTTTCTAGCAACTGCATATAGAAAGGACACTCGAAGTGAGATAGCACATCCTTATTGACGGGCCAACTGAATGCGAGTTTATCATTAACAACAACATAGAATCTAGGGGAAGAGATGAACTCATGATGCAGAAAAGTGGTGAAAAGTCCAGTGATTCTAACAACTTCAAAACAAAATCCAAGCACATCGTGTCAAACACTTCCTTAATATCCACTTCCTAAAATTTTGGAAAAGCTCATGAAAGGGATCATTAAGGCTACCCCAAGGATTGGGATCAGAACACGCTCTTGCTTTTGAGATATGGCTTTCAAATCGCAGTCCACTCTATTTGGCGGGAAGGAAACAATCTACGGCACAGAGAGACCCTTTACTAGCACAAAAACTTGAGAAAATCATCGACAAGAACGTTGGTAATCTGATCAATATGTTTCATATTTTGCCTTTCTACTCGGTGATAGTAAGATTTTAGTCTAGTTCTCAATTCCTAAAGCACTATAAGTCAAGCCAAGCAGATGTTGGTTATTTTTCTAACAGTCCTAGTGATTGATGCAGAAAGTAGTAAAAAGGCACAAAAATGACCTATATACTCGATCACAAGGGTCACTTCCAGAAGGAGGATGTGATCGAGTACCTGGGTCCAAAAACAGACAATTATCAAATCTCAATAGCAAGTAACAGAGAAGGTGAATGAAACAGGTAAGTAAACAGATAAATCAATTGGATGAGAAACTCCTAAGGATGGGGTAATCGAATAGTGTGGTCTCCCTAATCAATTCCGATGGTTAACAATTCTCAATGAAGCTATCCCTAGACAACAGGTTCAACAACAGATCAATTCACTCTCGTGATAGAAATCCTCAGACAAGGCTAGACCCATCACATGATTCCCATTAGCGTAATCTAGCTATGCAGGCAATAAGAACCGACTGTTAAAGTCAATAACCGCTCTAAACGGCCAATCCCTTGGGATAGAGACGATTATCACTGGAATTAGTAGGTCCAACATTCCAATTAAACACCTCATGAGCGCTGGAATGTCTGGGATCGGATTCCAGTTGATCATAAAGGAATAAGCAGTAAACACAACTAATCCAGAAGGGATTCAATAAATCTACACTTAACCATCAGAATCGACTAGGGGTCTCACAACTACTCTATCCCATCCTCAGAAATCCTAGTTACTACTCAGACAACATGCTCAAAGATATAGAAACGATTGATGATTGCATAACTTGAAAGATTAAAGGAAAATGAAACAGAAATGAACAAGGAAATGAAAGAAAAATCTCAATGGCTTAGAAGAATCGAAATACAAAGTTACAGAAGTAAAAGCGGCTACTATAAAACAAGAGTATATCGAGAATTCGGTTCTGGTCTCTGTCTCAGGGGAAACCCTTAAAGACTTATTTATAACAAAAACGACAAAGATAAGAAAGTGGGCTTCGAGTCCACTTAACAGGCCCATGGACGATGTGATCGAGTATGTGGGCTCAAAGTGGGCTTCATGGTCGAGCGTGAATCGAAGCCGCGATCGAGTGGTTCCTTCTCTCCTCTTCTCTTTCCTATGCTCAAGTTGTCTGGTTGAGTGCAGATTGATCAGAGGGTCGAGGTGGCGATCGAGTAGGTTGGTTGATGGCATGATCTGGGCTGCTTCTTCTCTCCTGTGATCGAGTATGTGGGTAAACTGTCAGGATGGACTGCCTCCTTTTCTCTACGATCGAGTAGAACTATAAACTGTCAGGATGGACTACCTCCTCTTCTCTGCGATCGAGTAGAACTGTCAGGATGGACTGCTCTTTCTCCTCTGCGATCGAGAAGATCTGTTTGGATGGCCTGCTGAGCTGATTGCTTCCCTCTCTGCTACTGGTGATCGAGTAGATTGGTCAAAATGTGACTTTCCGCTCTGTTTTTCCTCTTTCTGAACACCAATAGCTCCAAAGTACCTGAAACAACTCCATAATACAAAATGCATGCAAGACTAATGCTAGACACACCTAAACATGCAAAATGTACAAAATGATGATGAATGCTATGAAAGATGAATGAAACTAGACTCAAAATGGTGATAAATGGATGTGTAAAACATGAAAATTATAGACATATCACTCGGCTTAAGGTTGTAAGCTTTAAAAGATTAAAAGTTTTAAAAACGATGCACTTGATGTAACAATGGTTTTTTTTATGACGTAGCAGACATCGACGAATTGATGATAAGCCAAAGGGCTTTTGAAATAATGTGCAATCTTTTATTTCTCAAAGTCTACAATAGGTTCGAATTCAGCATGTTTCCATGATTTCGACATTATTGAATGTGGTGTCCAGCTCTTGAAGGAAAAAACAGACGGAAAAAACAATGATCTCTGGAATACACATGAATCCGATGAATCGTCAGACAAAAACCAAGACGACGATGATAGTATGGCTAGCAGGAGATCCAAATCTGAATCATGCACAGCATCTGACAAAGAAGACAATGAAGCCTCCAAATAAAAAGATGAGGATACCATCGATGACGGTGACTACGAATCCATATCGAGGAAGCGCCTGAGGAAGACGACTACAATTCTAAAGAGGGAAATTCAAAAACGATGTTTTAAGAGAAAAATGAGTCCTAATCTGTGTTTAAAAAGTTTCCGTATTGCATTATTGGAACTTCGGAGCAAAAGAAAGCCAACTCCATCGAAAGTCGAAACATGCTTAGGATTCAGCAGTGGTGAGTTTGTGATATCCTCCATGCATTAGATATTCTGTAGAGACTGTTGGATTATTAGAGAGGATGAAGAAACATAGTAAGAGATAAGAAGTTATCTCTTCTCTTTTAAAGAAGAAAAGTAAACGAAAGAACTCTTTATTGAATCTGAAACTTGTTTTATTTACTCGACAACGTTTTAGAATAACACACATACACTTATATAGATGTCTTACGCTACTATCCGTTCGTAAAACTTGTGTCTTAACCAACAAGTCACAACTCTTACACACACACCCTTTCGTAAGAAAGTCACGGTTAACACATACCGGTTGACTTTACAACACACTTAATAATGTGTTATATAGAATAACATATGACTAAACTCAATTATCACTAACAGAGATAAGTGAAGAAGAAGACTAAGAGTTGCCTCTCTAAATGCTTGCTATGGTATTAAGCCTTGCGGTACGTGATCCGCACCCATCGTGTTTCTTTCTGTATGTCAATTCGATAACTTTATATGTTAATTCAATTGCAGGATCTTGGATAAATCTATTTTCAAGTTTAGAGATCAAGTTAGTAGCTGCTAGAGCAGAGCGCGAGTCTTTGTCAAAGTTTAGCATATATCCAAAAGATCAAAAAATTATTTATGGTTATTGGAATCCACACGACATTTAGTAGTCGTATGAGACAAGACTGATCAGTTGGTGTAACATTGATGCCACTGTTGTTTAAACTTGAAGGCTTGAGGCCCAAGAAAAACATAAACAAGTCGGTTTATGTTAAGGAAGATTCTAGAGTTTGGTTAGGAGTTATCTAACCTAATCCTATTGTAATTAGGATTTGTAGAATGTTATAAATAGAGGTGCCAAGGTTGTGGCTAACCCTATGTGTGTGTTTTAGAGAATAAGAGACTTGTGTAGGTTTAAGTTTTTGTGTAAGTTTTCTTAAACATAATAAAGAGAGTAGTCTTTGTTAAACCAAGTCGTGTATACAAGTAGTTCGATCAATAATTGGTATCAGAGCAATATTGATTTCAAACTACAAAGGTTCGTGACGAAACACTACTGGTGAAGTTCTTGCGCTCGAAGAACAGAACATGGCAGAGTTGGTTCCTGTAACCAAGCCGAAGGAAACCGGATCTTCATCGATCCGGTGTCCCATGCTTACCACCACAAACTATACTGTATGGGTCATGAGAATGAAACCGATGCTCAGGGTAAACAAGGTATGGGAGGCTATTGACCCAGGGTCAACCGATGATGATAAAAACGATATGGCAAAAGTACTTCTGTTCCAATCCATACCTGAGTCATTGATTCTGCAAGTTGGTGAATATGAAACCGCGAAACAAGTTTGGGATGCCATCAAAACTAGATATATAGGAGCTGACAGAGTAAAAGAAGCACGACTCCAAACCCTAACAGCTGAATTTGATCGGATCAAGATGAAAGAAACTGAATCAATTGATGAGTTTGTAGGAAAACTTTCAGAGATCTCTACTAAATCAGCTGCCCTAGGAGAAAAGATAGAAGAAATCAAACTTGTTAAGAAATTCCTGAAGTGCCTTCCAAGAAAACGATATATTCAGATAGTAGCATCACTCGAACAGGTCCTTGATCTCAAGAAAACAAGTTTTGAGGAAATTGTAGGAAGAATCAAAGTTTATGAGGAAAGAGTCTGTGATGAGGAAGAAGAACCATCAAGTGATCAGGGAAAACTTCTATATACAAACTATGAAACTCAACAATATCAGGGTAACTATGGAGGAGGTAGAGGCAGAGGACAAGGTGGAAGAAACTCACAAACATGGAGAGGACGTGGTCGCCTATCCGGATCTCAAAACGGAGGTAGGGGACAAGAAAGAGATAGATCAAAAGTAATTTGCTATCGATGTGATAAAGTAGGACACTTTGCCTCAAATTGCCCGGATAGACTGCTTAAACTACAAGAAGCACAAGAACAAAAGGATGATGAAACTCATGAAGCAGAAGAACTTATGATGCATGAAGTAGTTTATCTTAATGAAAAGAATGTGAAACCAAGCAACTTTGAGACTCAGAATGATGAAAATAATGTCTGGTATCTTGATAATGGAGCAAGCAACCATATGTCTGGGAACAGAGAATATTTTTCAAAGATTGATGAGACAATAACAGGCAAAGTAAGATTCGGTGATGACACACGCATTGACATAAAAGGAAAAGGGTCTGTGTTGTTCATAAACAAGAACAAAGAAAAGAAAATTCTCGCTGATGTATACTACATACCAGAACTAAAATCTAATATCATCAGTCTTGGCCAAGCAACAGAGTCTGGTTGTGATGTCAGAATGAAAGATGACTATCTTACAGTTCATGATAGAGATGGAAAGCTTCTTGTAAAAACAAAAAGGTCCAAAAATAGGTTATACAAAGTCCTCATGAAACTTGAAACTGCAGAATGTTTACAAGTAACAGAGATTAGTGAATCAAGAAGGTGGCATGCGTACACATAGGAAGCCAAATGATGGAAACAATGTTCAAGAAGGAGCTTGTTACTGGCTTACCTACAATGAAGATTGGGAAAGAAACTTGCCCCTCTTGCTGTCTTGGAAAACAAGTGAGAAAACCTTTTCCTGCAGCAACCATGTTTCGAGCTGAAAGGAGACTAGAACTCATACATGGAGACCTTTGTGGGCCCATAACACCCTCCACAACAGCAAGAAACAGGTACGTGTTCGTGCTAATAGATGATTACTCCAGGTACATGTGGTCTATACTTCTAAAGGAGAAGAGTGAAACTTTTGAAAAGTTCAAGAAGTTTAAAATGCTAGTTGAGCAAGAAACAGGAACTTCCATCAAAACGTTTAGGACTGACAGAGGAGGTGAATTTATATCTCATGAGTTCCAAAGTTTTTGTGAAAAGGCAGGTATACAAAGACACCTTACTGCACCTTATTCTCCACAACAAAATGGGGTTGTAGAAAGAAGAAACAGGACCCTCATGGAAATGACTAGAAGCATACTAAAACACATGAATATGCCTAACTACTTATGGGGAGAGGCTGTTAGACACTCTACTTACTTGATAAATCGGATTGGAACAAGAGTTTTGAATGCACAAACTCCATATGAAGTTTACAAAGGAAGAAAGCCAAATATTGAACACTTGCGGGTATTTGGATGTTTAGGTTATGCAAAGATTGATGGAGCTCATCTGAAGAAATTAGATGATCGGTCCAAAGCCTTAGTTCACCTAGGAACAGAACCGGGAACAAAAGCATATAGACTACTAGATCCCACAAATCGAAAAATTGTGGTTAGTAGAGATGTAGTGTTTGACGAAAGTAAAAGCTGGACATGGAGTCATACAGAGAAAAATTCGGGTGAAAACTTTAAAACATTCAAAGTCAGTATTGGAGAGTTTGGAAACAATGGGTTAAGAGAAGATCAAGGTGAAACAGAGCAGAATGTTGAGAAAGAAAACATTACAGAAGTAACAAACAATGAGTCAGAAAATCAGACTGGTGAAGAAATTCATGATAATTCTTCTGGTGAAGAAACAGAGGAACCAGAAGAGAACTTCGAGGAACAAGATCAGAATCAACAAAGTCCGCAGAATATTCAAGCTCCACCAGTTTTAAGAGCTTCACAGAGGCAAGTCACAAGGCCAAAATACCTAAATGACTACATTTTACTTGCAGAAATTGAAGTTGAAAAACTATTAATGGTCATAAATGATGAACCTTGGGATTATCAGGAGGCAAAAGAATCTGTTGAGTGGAAGGAAGCATGTGAGGATGAGATTTCCTCCATTACTAAGAATAACACATGGAACTTAGTAGATTTACCTGCAGGAGCAAAGCCTATAGGGTTGAAATGGGTCTTCAAAATAAAAAGAAACTCAAATGGAAGCATAAATAAGTACAAGGCAAGACTTGTTGCGAAAGGGTATGTACAAAAGCATGGAAATTTTATGTCAACCATTTAAAGCAAATTTTAAATTGACTTGAATTATATGTCTTTTAAATAAAACTATTATTAAAAAGAAAATAACAAAATGCTGTTTTATTTTATGGGACAGGGTTATATGATGAGACGAGCACGGATGAAATCCTATAATTAAAAATAAAATATAATGATATTATCAACACTAAACAAACCAAACAATATTAACAAAACAAATATAACTTAAAATTTAAGTTTTTAGTTTTAAAAAATCAATCCGCAATATACCGCGCGGGGTAAAATTTTTAGATACAAAATAATATCAAATTATTATAATAGACTAATAGTCCATGATTATATATGGTTTCCAATATTAACACTACATCACTTCTACACCTACAAGTCTTCTAAGTACATCAATACAAATTAACACATTTATGTAAACAAATACAACAACTCAAAAACAATATTCATATATTTTACCTATATTAATTATAATATAACAAGTAAATGACAAATACTTATTTTCTAGTATGAATTTAAAAATCTAATAAATTATAAATTATTATATAAAATACATAAATACAATTTTGCTCCGCGGTGTACCGCGGGTTAAATCCTAATTTATTTGGTATTTGTGATTTTCCCACGATAAAATAGATAAAAATTAAATATCACAACTTTGAGGAATTTAATTTATATCTTACCAGACCCGGCTCAATAAATTTTAACGAATCAATGTGTCATTTTTTAACTATTCATATTATGACAACATGAACAAAACAAATGCACAAAATAAGTATTAGTCGTCACTAACACCAATCTACGAAAATAAATCATGTTTTAGCTAATCAACACGAAACTAAGAAATGCATTGTACCAATTGGATATAATGTTACTTTTTGCTGGATCATATTTTAAAAATATTTAAAAGTAAAAAATACTTAAATGAGAACATAAGATCTTAATAATTATATACCATACAATCTCTATAAATAAATTAAAAATTCTTACTATCATTATGTCTTAATTTATTTTTCAACCCATTGAAGAAAATAAGAAACAAAGTAAAGTTAAAGATTTGAAGTATCATAAAGGAGAATGAGAGAATGAGTATTTTAAAAATAAATAAATGAAAGTAGTTGCAATTTTGATAAAAGAGAATTCATCTCAAAATCTTGTTTGTTTCTTATGCATTAAGTATATATTTCTATTTATATTTATATGTTGTGTTTGAATATATTAGTTTAAAAGGTTAAATTGAGTGAAGGAAATAAAAAATGTTTATACAGACGTGTGAAAATTAGGATAAAAAATTGATTTAAAATATAAAAGATAAGAGGTCATTGGTTAAAAATACTAAACCATACAAACTATACCAGAGCTAATAAGTACTATTTCTTATAATAAATTATACCTTTTGAAAGCAAACTAATAAGTACCAGATTTAATTTATAGAGGTTCTACTGTAATTTTACTAAAAATACAGCTTTCAATTTAAATAAAGACGAACTTATCATTTTACATATAAAAATTTGTAATTTTCATTAGAAATAGGAAAAAAAAGTATTTTTCAAATGAAAACTAAAAAATAGGATAGTTTTCAAAATCACCCATATATTTTCCACAATATAATCCCGATTTAATCACCACTAATTACCACTAATTGGAGAGGGACACATGTCAGATGCATAGGATGTCAAATGGCAT
This sequence comes from Arabidopsis thaliana x Arabidopsis arenosa, assembly GCA_019202795.1. NCBI lineage: Eukaryota > Viridiplantae > Streptophyta > Magnoliopsida > Brassicales > Brassicaceae > Arabidopsis > Arabidopsis thaliana x Arabidopsis arenosa. Next base: position 4,494,438 of record CM032919.1, on the reverse strand, counting down.
GATAATAGAGCTTCTTCAAAAAAACCTTGTCATATTATATAAGATTCGTATTGAACATACCCGTACATAAAAGTTAATAATGAAACAGTGCTGAAGATTGATGAATGTATCTATGTATAAATATAATATTATTATGATGAGACTCTTTGAACATATATCTGAGTATTCGATTTATACCAGCAAAGTTTAGAGTTTATGTGATTACAAGTAAAGATGCTATTACCAACTTCAAACCTCTTCTTGAATTTGATTTAAAACCCAAAAAACACAAATTTAAAATTTCCAATTTCTATTTGAAACCTTGATAACTAAATTACATAAACTTTTTTTAAAATGTGACCCAAGTAATGCTATCTCAATAGATGAAACCTAATTTCAATCCTCTGTTCCAATAATCATCGATCATAGAGCACAGTCCGACACATTGGGCAAGTGTTTTTGCGGTATAGCCACTCTACGAGACATCCATTATGGAAGACATGTGAACAACTCATGCGAGTGGGTACTGTTTTCGAACTGGAGACTAGACTCTGGAGACAAATTGAACATGACTCTGTTTCCATCTTCAAACTCTTCAATTCCTCTGCTTTAGTGCTCCCTTGTAGAACCATCCTCGATATCTTTAATGATCTCTCGTCGACATGGAAGTAAAGGTAACTAACTGTGACGCTCACGGTCAATTCAACGCCATTGTACCCAAAACCTGAGTTGATTGCAGCCGCTGAGATCTTTGGGACTAAGTATTCGCACAACCAATGGTCGTCACTATAGAGTCGATCCTGGAGTAACGATTGGATGTGGTGGTGACTACAACTAGGGAGACTGAAATTGATGGGAAGTGATTGATAGGAAAGCGGAATTGACGTTACGGTTCGATGGCCGGTGGCAGGGTTTACAAGGATCTCATCTTTTATGGTATTGATGATGAGGAGGATTGAGTTTTTATATCCTTCTGATGGAGAGAGACTTCTCTCTTGGACCTGAACTCCCACTTTGGGAATGGGATCATTCATGTTTGACAAAGGTTTCTCAAAAATCTTTTTAAGAGATTCACAAGAACTCGTAAATTGAGAGAGAATAAAATCTTGAAGATTTATGGTAACGTAGTAAGAGATATATAAGCGTGTTCAACTATATCTTAGGCTCTATAGGGTCTAAATGGTAATCGAAGAATCTGGCTGAATTTGGCTGAATTACTGATTCTCGCTGAATATTTAGTGATTTTGAGCTGAATTTTATCATTTCTAAATGGTCACTGCATAATTGCTGAATTTGGCTAAATTCAGCTTAATATTTTTTTGATGTTACCATTTAGACTTATAGTTTCCTTTTTTTTTTCTTTGTCACCAAAAAGTTTCCTATTATTTGTCGCTAAGACGGTATCTTACCAAAATTTTAATTATATCTATTTTAATTTAAGTTGAAAACTTCATTATCAATACAACCTCCACCGGTGAGATGTCTATTGGGTATCTCATAAATATATTAATAACATTTTTCTATTTTTTTAGCAAAGAAATAAAGATCAATAGAATATTTTTATATTAATTAATTTAAAATTTTTATGTTAAATTTTCATTAATATTTTTTAAACAAATCAAATTACATTTTAAATATATTCAATATTAGTAATCTTAATAATAATAACAATTGTAAATAACACAATCACAGAGTTATACTTTCTTAAATAACACAATTAAGCAAAGGTACATAGAGTAAACTTAAGAAAAATAGGGGGAAAAAAGTTTAACTAGACAAGATTTTAACAAAATGTTGACAAAAATCATCAAAATATATATTTTTAATTTTTAAAATAACAATATTTATTTTTAAAATATTATTTTATTTTATGAACTAAAACAATATTAATTTAATAAATTAGTATTAATATAATTTAAAATTATACACAATGGAGCTTGATATATAGGTTATTTTATTTTATGATTTATAAAAAAAAAAACAAGTATACACTACTTTAATTAATATTCAAAACTATGGGATAATTGATTTATCAAAAAAGGTTGAAGCAACTATAGAAGCCAAGTGTTCATGTTTCGATGAGAGAAAGGGTTTCTCATTTGAGAATCGGTTCTAAGACATACTGAAATAGTGCTGATGAATATATTGATGTATAAATATCATATTATTATTCTAAACTATGGGATAATTGATTTATCAAAAAAGGTTGAAGCAACTATAGAAGCCAAGTTCTCATGTTTCGATGAGAGAAAGGGTTTCTCATTTGAGAATCGGTTCTAAGACATACTGAAATAGTGCTGATGAATATATTGATGTATAAATATCATATTATTATGTTGTGAAATAGTGCTGACCTTGAACATAAATCTAAGTAATCGAGTTTGAATAAATATCTGGGCAACAATTTCGAGATACTATACTTGTTGTACATAAGAAGAAGTCCTCTCTAGGGTAACTAATGTTTCTTACCCCTGTTTTTCCTCTGTTTTTTCACTGTTTTCGTTTGATTTTTCCCTTCAGTAGTAGTATTCTGCTCTTGATATATCCTGAGAGGCGAAAAATGGCAAAGAATTCATATTGATGTTAGCCTCAAGATAACAGCAAAAAGAGAGTGGGAATTTTTTTGTTGCATTCAAATTTTTACTTTAATATTCCCAGTGGGGACTCGAGAGCATGGTCATCTACTAGCCATAGATTAAAGTCTTGAAAGCGTTTCATCTTCCGTTCGTAACCGATAATGTAGTTATTATGGACTATGACATGTTTCCCCTTTGTCTCATTAACCCATGTCTCATTCTTGAAGTACAATCCTCCTGATGGGAAAGCTGATTGCGGAAGCAAGTAGACATCTACCTGCTTAATAGAAGATCACAAAAAGGTTGAGAATGAATTCGAACAAGTGAACATAACCTTTGAAACTCAAACGAAAGTCGCAATCAAAATGAAACATTTATATGTAGATTAGAGGAGTTATGAGTAGAATGAATAAAGTAACAAAAAAGTTTAGTCTAACTTCCGTGATCCTATATGTTCCATCGAGATAATTGCTTTTGTATCGGCCTATATATCTTAAACTGAATCATATTTTAAGAACCAACAATAATTTTTACTTAGACCAGCCGAGTTGAGTTGACAAACTATATTCTGAAAATAACCCTTGTGAGTGAAACGAAAGTTGTAATCGAACATTCATAAGTAGACAAGATGAACTATGAGTAGCTAAAGTTAGAATATCAAAGTACCAAATTTTTTTGTCCAACTTCCAATGTATGATCCTAATACTTTCCATCGAGATGATAACTTTTATCATTCGATCTTGAACCGAATCACATTTTAAACCAATCAAAAATCTTACTAAATCCAGCCAGTTTGAGTAAACTAGATTCTGATACCATATTATGAACTTCTAATTCAAGAGCAATTGGTAATAAATATATTGGTTCATGTATCTTATTTATTATTTTGGGTCCTTTCTAATTTTCGATGTCGAATTAGAACATACTCTGTTGGAGATTGTAAATCTTAATATCATTTTACCCAACGATTGGGTAAAACAAGCTTGTGAAAATTTAGAGAAAGCAAATGTGGAATTGGGAGGAAGCAACATTACATACCTGATTAGCTGTTTTGTGAAGTGCCCGATTAAAAGCAGGCTGATCATGTGGTTTCTTTGCTTGGGTGTTATTCCAAGGTTGAGCTTGAATTTCCTCAACCCATGTCTTCATTAGAAGCTTTGCGCCATCCGTGGAACGCAAGAAAATCATGCAGCTACATACATAAGTCACTCCGCTTCGACTCCGAGGTGGTAGACCATGGGAGTGATTCAAAGGCTTAATCTGGCATAACCAAAATCAAACAAAGAATAAAGATACATAAACACTCTAATAAAAATGCAAAAGATGCAGATATGTTACGTACCGCAATCATGTCATCCATGAAGTATGCGTCGTGGCTTCCCTGTAAATATTGAAACGGATCTTGTAGCCAGACCATATCAACATCATTGTACATAACATTGTAACCTAGCTCCAAAATGTTCAAGAGATGTTGTGGCCTCCGAGATGTCAGATTGAAGAAACCCTATCGAATATAATAAATTATTAAAAATATCTGATTAGTCGCATTCTATTATACATATTCTTTGCATAGAATATCACATTGGTGTCAATATAATAGTTATGACCAATCATCGACTCTTCGGAAAAAATTGAAGAGAAATTAGAAGAATGGGACTTAGTACAATGCATTACATACGTGTTATCAGTACCCTTCAACCATATTATTTTATTCCACCTCTTAGAAAGAAAATATACTACTAGAATGACGATACATTTATATCAAACTTCTTCCCCAACATTAATTTGATTTATTAGTTGCATCATTGTGGTAAAAGTCATAACTACTGCAAGACATAAAGGAGAGTTTCTAAGCCGCTATACCGTAAAACAGAGGAGGCAAAATCATTTCAAAAACTTATGATCCAAGTAATCTGTTAAATAACACTAGCTAATAAAACAAAATCCAAGATCTATGCAAAGTAGGAAAATAAGTATTCTAACAAAAAAAAAAAAAAAAATTTGTAAACATGTGAAGATTTATACCAATTTTCGAATTTTTACAGAACAGGGAGACTCAACAAAGAAAATAGAAAACCAAAATCTACAAATAAACAACAATACAAAAGACAAATACATAATAACCCGAGTTTAGAATATAGATTTTATGAACTTAAAGTTAAGGAAATTATTATATCAAGCTAGGGACGGACGTTGGATAAGAAAAGGTGAAAACTCTCTCTGTACCTGGGAACCAAATTTGTGTGCGGCTTGAGGATCCAACGCTGGAGGTATGAGAACAGCATGACCAGGCCACCTTTCGTTGACTTTGTACAAAGTAGCGTAATCTTCAGCGATCACAAGAACTTTTTCTTGATGGTTCTGTCTAGAAATGCTAATCAACCAGTTGTTGAGAAAAGGCAAAAAAGGGTAGCTAACGGCACAAACGATCACGGTCTCGTTCTTAGCCACAAACTTAACGGCTTGAGCAAGGGAATAGTCGCTCCAGTCGGAGACCGATAAAGAAGAAGATGGAGAAAGAGAAGAAGATGTTGTGTCTGGAGACAGGAATAAGGAAGATCCTGTTAAGGGTAGGAACACACCGAGGATAACGAAGAGAGCTAGAAGGAGAAGGAGGAGGAGACCGTTGCGGTTAAGGAGAGAGATGGAACGGTTTGAGATTGGACGTTGGTTCTGTTGCGCCATGGAAGGAAAATTGGAAAGAAAAGTTTTCACAAAAGTTGTGATCGGATTCGAAAAATGGAAACTATGAGGAAAAAAAACAAAAAAGTAAAAAGTCAACGACACCTTCTGGAATGACAACGTGTAGAGATACACAACCTACGTTATTATTTTATTTTTAAAATATAACAACGTGAAGAGGTAACCTACATTATTATATATGTGTTTGGTCATAATTATTTATCATGTTTTATGTCGTGTGTGTGTTCATATAGATGTGTAGATGGAATCGTAAAACGTTACGATTGGGCAATGGTGTTTGTATCAAATAAAAAGTATCATAACTCTATTATTCGATTATACCCGTTTTATTTTATCTTAAAGTAAAATTGTGTTCAGTAAAAAAATATTTGTACATTCTTTAATCTAAAGTTTGAAATTATAACTGAGCTTTGGAATTGAAGTCCTCTCATGAGCTGAAAACTGACATGTAAAAAAAAAAAATGATGATTACGCGCGTTTCCATTGGTTCTCGAGAAAGTACTAATTAAGAAGATATTCCATGTCCCAAGCAGCCGCACGATCACCCGTAGACAACCTGATAATGCATTGCATGAGTAACAAAACCAAGATAGTCCACGCAACCTTGTTGTTGAATTAAGTTGTTGAATATATGATTAAGTTGTTTTTAGGTTGCTTGTTAAACTAGGCTATAACTTAAGAGTTAAGTAAGCCTAGTGGAAGTAGTTATGTAGTAGTTAGAGAGAAGTGTGTTTGTGTAATATTGTGTTAAGGGTATGAAAAGAATAGACTATTTTCATATCTCATCTTTCTTTCAAATGCTCTAAATCGTTTTTGCAAATAGTTATTCTAGTAACAATCAAAACAGAGAGATGCAGAGCAAGTGGAACCAAACCGATGACTCCCTAGTTATATGATCAACATGGTATCATCAGAGCTCCACATGATTTGTGGAGCCGATTTGAACAAGACAGAAGGTGCGAACCAAGAAAGTTCACTACTGACAAAGAGAAAGACCGATGTAAGGGAAATCAAGGCTATAGTTCAGGGAACCAAAATGAACAAGAGGGTGATAAAAAAAGACAGTAAAAAGAGAAGAAGAGAAACATACGGATAAGTTACAAAGGATAAGGACACAAGTGGTATGGATTTTACAAGAAAGACAACTACAATGAAGAAGTGTGCTACCGGAAGAATGAAAGAGATGAAAAGGAAGATAATCACATGTTTACTACAAGACGAGAAGACCAAGAATCAAGTGAATAAAGTATATGGCTCATTGACCGTGGCTGTACAAACCACATGACACATAATGTGAAAATATTCAACAAAATCTACACAAACATCTAGGTTCCAATACGGGTTAAAAATGAAGTTGTGTTCATGACTAAAGGAAAAGGAAACATTCAGTTGGTGTTTTGAAGGAATGAGAAAACAGAGTAAGAGATAATGATCTCTTCTCTTTTGAAGAAGACAAGAACTAGAACAGAAACTTTTAATTGAACTGAAACTTGTTATTTTTACTCGACAAGACATACACACTTATATACATGTTTACATAACTACTCCACGTAACCGTTGGTAACAGTTGTAACTTCTCCGACAAGTTACGTCTCTTACTCACACCCGTTCGTGGTAAGTCATATGTAACACATTACATCCGTTGACTTTACATACAAACTAACACATATGATATTAGAAGATTTAATCATGGACTCAATTCTAACAAAGTTATGACCAAGAAGGGAAAGAAAACCATACGAGATGTTTTTTTGTTCCTAAGCTTGGTAAGAATCTCCCAAGTATTCATGATTACAAATGGGCATCAAGTCACCTTTAAAAGGAGGAGCTGCATCATACATGATCATGTTGGGAGAAAGATAGGTGAAGTACAATTGGTGAACAGGAGCTTTCATATCAAGTGGTTTTCAAATGAAGAAACTGCAGCGGTAGCCAAACATGAAGTTGGAGAGTTATAACATATAAGGCTTGGAAAAACATGATACTCAAAACTGAAAATTATGCAGTCAAAGGAGATGGTTGTTGGCTTACCCTGCAAAGTTAAAAGTAGATAAAGAAGCATGTGAGAGCTACATTCTATGCAAGCACATCCTTGACTCATTACAAAAAGAATGAGAGACAAGAGAAAAAGAGAAGCTAGTGTTGACTAACAGTGATGTATGTTGACTAATATTTTATCTGAAGAATTCACATAGTTTCTTGAAGAAAGTGGTATAAAAAAGCAGTTTACTACTTTACTGTATCGCATTCTCCACAAAAATTAAAATGTAGTCGACAAAAATCTCCCAACCCTACCTACAAACAATAACCGAAACACATTATTCAATACAATGTTTAAAAGAATAAATTTAAATAATCCTCGAATGCTCATTTCGAGGGGAGGCTGCAATGCACATAATTTTTCGAGTTTGGCGTATGACTAGTGGACAAAGGTTTGTGGCTTGTGATTGGTCTCCCGGAATGACCTCTTAATTGTAAGGTACTAACAAAAAATTGTCCGATGGGATTTTCTATGTTAGTTTTATGTAATAATCCTTTAAACGGGAAAGAAATTATGTAAATAAATTAAAAGATTTCAAAGTTCAATGTTGTTTTTGTGTAATTGATCACGATGAACTGTGTACAACTTAAATAGAGAGACTAAACAGCCGTAATCGTAAATCAAGGGAAAATCTATGTAGTTGAGAGTATCTAAATCTATCTCTAGCTATACAAATATTGGTATCTGTTAGAGTATATTCGTAGTCTTGATAACCAAGTGATGACCAAACAGAACCGGGCCTAACCAACCTTTAATATAAATGAAAAGAAAAAAAAAGTATAACAATGGTATCTCTATATTATTAAAAGAGAAGTACAAATGTACTTCGGTCGGGTTATAATTGAAAAAATTGAAAAAATGACCCCAAAAGATACTATTCGGATCTTTGAGACATAATTACAAAACATTAAACACTGAAAATAACGACCAGCTCTATACTATTAAAAGAGAAGTATAAATTGAATTCATTTTGAATTGGGTCGGGTTAAATTGAAAAATTAACACAAATTGACCCGAAATTAAAGCAAACGGATCTTTGAGTATAACTAACTTTTTTAAACTGACCCAAAATTAAACCTCGACTAATAACGGATACTATTGTTTCGCAATAAATACAATCGGATACCGATTAGAAAATTAAATATTTAAACAATCAAAACAATCTCGACTTATATGGTATCTTCTTAATTACTCGATTAACCATTAAATGCATATACTAATAAAGTATTCCTTTAAATTATACCATTAACAAACAAATCTACCGTAAGATCTTTAAATATGGATACTAATAATGTAGATTTGATATTGCTAACAATATAGACCAATATTTTCCAAAACCTATTTCGCTAAGATGATTTTTAGAATTATTCAACAATATGATAAATATTTATTAAATTTTGTGAATCATCAAAAATAATAATTAATTTTTAATCATTATATTTCACATTTCAAAGTTTCAATCTCTCATCTAACAAATAAGATACAGATTCTATTATTCCTATGTCCAAACTCTATTTTGTTGTATGACTAAATAATATTCTCATTAGAGCTGTCAAAGCGAGTTGATTCGTCCCGTTAAGCCCGTTTTGTGATAGGCAAAATATATTTTGACATATAGTTAGTCGGTCCACACGACCCGCATGTAGCATATATGAAACACAAACCCGTCCCGCAAATGTATGCTGATTTGCGGGGTTGTCCGTGGATTTTGTTTAATTAATTTTAAAGTAACGTAAATTTAAAATACTACTAAAATAAATAAATAAAAAAAAATTTAGAGAAAAAAATTTTATATATCATTATATTTATAAATATTATAATTTCATTTATTAAAAGTTTTTTAAATTACCAAATATTGAATAAATTATATTTTTATCAATAAATACTAACATGCGGGCTGATCCGCCAACCCGCGGACGAAAACCGATTAAGGGCTTGATTGGTTCTCCCGCTAGCACCCTCCTAGCGGTTGCTAGCGGTCGGTTGCGGTTGTTAGCGGTTGGTACCAATCATAGAAACCGCTCCGTACCGCTTCAAACCGCTCGAAATCGCTGAATTTCAATAGCTCTTTCCCGCAAGCGTTTGCGGTTGCGGGCGGTAGCGGTTGGATTTTAAAAAAAAAAAATCAAACGTTTACTTATAATTATTATAAAATATATTAATCTTATATATATCTTTCATCTTTGTATCACGTTCTCATCAGAAACCCTAATCAATATTCTACAACCTTATTTTCTCAATGTCTTCCACCCAAACTGATGAAAATCAATTTGAATATTTTTTTCTTTTCATTATATATTGTTTTTCTTTTTGATTGAATATATGTTTCGATTTGTTTTCTCGAATAGAAAATTACTTGCTTTTTGATTGAATTCAACGTTATTTACAGTTTGTCCCATTATTTGATACAATTTTTGGTGTTAACCCAGCATAAAGTACTATCTTATTATAAAATTTCTTTGTTTTTGAATAATTATTTAGTACTTTATTTATGGTTTTAATTATTAAGCATGTTCAATTTTTCTAATATTATCATAATAATATATTGGTGTTTTTATTTCTTTTTTTTGTAATATTTTTTATTTTTTTAGTCATTTTTTATTTAACTGCTACCGCACCCGCTGGTTTACCAGTCATAAACCTTCCGCAAACGCATCCATTTTCAAACGCTAAACCAGTCGTTCAAAACGCTTGGTAACGCTTGAAACCGCAACCGCCCGCTTCCGCAAACTTCCGCAACCGCAACCGCAACCGCTGCGTTTAAACCAGTCAAGCCCTAAAACCTATGATCCACTGCGAATCAATCCATGTGGCCCGTTTATTTACGGGTTTAATATATTTTCCCAAATCTGCCCCATAGTGAGATGATTTGGGCTCGACCCACGGTTTTTGACCTATTTTGACTGCTCTAATTCCTCTGAATCATCTAATTTTAGAATTCTAAAACATAAAATTCCATTTTGTAATCATAATTAATATGATCGGTTTAATTATAAACAATTTAACATTTTCTCTACAATTCGTTATTATGAATATTTATATGTACACTACACGATTCGCTCAACTTAAAACACGCACAATATTAAAAGCAACGTATGTAAACCAATATTCTCCCGCGATGGACCGTGGGTCCGATCCTAGTTTTCCATATAGAAAAGGTCATGATTATGAAAAGTTTAAAGAGGATCGAGTTCTGTCACTAGGAATTAGAAAAACCATTATGGAATGAGCAAATTTTGTATACCTCATTCTCCTATCTAGATGTGAAGGGATATGCGTCAATGGTATTGTGTCCTAAGTAGCTAAGATTAACTGGTATTCCAAGGATTTTATGATAGTTTTGAGTTTAGGTATGAGAAATTCAGATCTTTAAAAGTCAAAGGAAAAGTTTTAATGATATTTTGTTTTCATCTGATCCTTTCTATATCTTCTACTAGAATTTTGAGAGGAAACTATAAGAAAATTTGAAGTCCAAGTAATGGAACCTGGCAAGGTCATAAACCTTAGAGAACGTATAGCTTATTCAAGCAATTTAGAACTTCATCACTTAAGATTTTGTCAATAAATAGTGCCCTTATCCACTTTTGTAAATAAATAGAGCCATCTCTCTTAATAAGTGAATTACCAAGAAAAACTTTATGTTAAACAAGTTACTTTTGGCGGGATAAGAAGCTTGTTGCCCGTTGTCCACTGCAAGACCTTTCGCACCTTGGTCTCTCATCACGTTTTTGGAGTTTGTCGAAGAAAGAGCTTGTGTCTCCAGCTTCTCTGAATGGACCTAGGGCCGGCTCAAGGCTCAAGTAAATCGTGGGCCCTTGGACAAATAAAAATTTTTTAAACCAATATGGATAAATAATATTTTTGGGCCTTTTAACTTAGATATATATATTTTCCTTAACAAATTTAAGGTAAATTTTTATGATTTTTTATTAAAAATTATGATTTTTATTAAAAATTTGAACATAAATTATTGTAAAACATCACAAACTTCCAATTCAAATGTTTAAATAACAAAAAAAGGAGTTGTTTTATACTTGCAATCAAAAAAGGGTGAGTTACTCAAAAAGCACAAAAAAGTGCGTTTATTACCCATATGTTTCGTACGGATTGTTGGTCGTTAAAGGCAGAATTGCCCCTCGTTTCATGTTGTCTGAGAAACGTAATTACGAATCTGCCATTGCCACGTCAGTTAGCGAAGTTGTATTTAACCCGCAAAAATGTCCCGCGCCGACAAAACTCTGTCGCTGTAGTGACGGCAGAGTTAACTAAATTTTTAGATTTAATCGATAGAAATAAAAAAACTATATTTTCCTGTTAGATTAATATCATAGAGTTAATAATTGATAGAGTTTTCGGGTAGAGATATTTTACGTAGTAGCAGAGTTATTTGTTTCATAGAGTCATTTGACAGATTATGATGACTTTACGTTTACTCATATAACACCGTGATAGATTTAATTTTATGTGGTGGTAGAGTTATGTGATATTGTAAAATAATATATTTGTGTGGGAGAGTTTTATATAATGGTGGTAGACTAAAAGAGCGATTTAGAGTTATATGACACAGAAACCGTAATAAGTCTGTTACAACATGGTAGAGTTAATTATTTGGACAGAGTTATTTCTTAACTCTGTCATAACGAGGCAGAGTAACAGTTTACTCAACTAGCACGTTAGAGCGATTTTTTTGGACCTATGTGGTGATAGATATGTAAGAAATTGTTATCGATCAGTCTTAAAGAGGGCGAACATAAAGAAAAGCGAAAGTCTTGTGTACCCTTACATTAACGATTTATTACGCCGAAAACCTGTCTTGTTCCCCCGAAGCAAACCTTTTAGCCAAAAAGTGTTGTTTATTACAGATCTATTGCTGTTTCATCTGGTGAAAGATGGTAGAAATTCCACTGGTATGTGGGAAGTGGAAATTTGCAAAAAACAAATGGTCATTTATTGTAGATGAAAGAAGAGGTTGCAGGGTACTGTCTGCGAAAGCAGGAAGTTCGTTTGATGATTTTTTGGCAATGGTGTACGAGGATTTCGGGTTTGATAGAAAGGTTTATGAGGTTAAGCTTAGTTATAAATTGCATACGATGAACTTCATCGTCATTCCAGAAGATACTCCTCCGGTTATTGTATGTAACCGGCGCCAGTTAGAAGGATTTATCCGGCAATGCAATTCCGAATTCGTGGGGCGCCTCTGTGTCCAAATCGAAGAATATGAAACTAGAAAATATATTTTCGGCCCGGATGCATCACCTGAGAAAACAGAGTCCAACGAAGAGCAGTATTACAAGAGTAAAGCAGCAGGGAAACAACCAATTTATGCTTGTTCAATGGAGGGCGAAGCTTATCTAGAAGGAGAGGAACAGAAAGGCGAGGATGAGGACGAGATTTATAGGTTTGATTGTTGCGATGATAGTGATGGAGCAAGCTCTGGGGATGAAGATTACGGTTTGTCTTATAAGTTATCTGATGAGGAAACAGATGATGAAGATGAAGCTGATGAAGAAAAGTTAGAAGTTGAAGAAGAAGAGAATGCAGAGGAAGCAGCGGTTAAAGATGGAGAAGATGAAGAAATGGTAGATGTGCAAAAAAAAGAAGAGAATAGGATCGTTCCAATTGGCAAGAGGGTGTCGATTACTGCAAAAGAGTATGTGCAATTACTTAGTGGAGGTGTTGCTATCGCTGTTGGGCAAAAATATGAATCGAAATTTCAATTGGTGATTCGAATGAAGATAATTAATGTCTTACAACAATTTGACTTCGTCGTTTCTCGGTCTACGCCGTGGGTGTATGCTATAAAGTGTTGGGTTAAAGGGTGCAATTGGAGAGTTAGAGCTACACCGATTGATGCATCTGGGAATTTTCACATCAAAGTCTATGTGAATCAGCATACGTGTTCTGTAACAGAGCGATCCGCCCGTTGTAGACAAGCAACCAAGGATATACTTGCAGTACTTTACAAGAATTTCGTTGGTGGTGTAGGCCCAGGCGTACTCCCTAATCATGTCTCTGAGGCGTTGAAACTGCGTTATGGCATCAAGGTAAAGTCTATTTACTAGGTTTCCATAAAAGTGATCACACCCTTAAGGCGTTGGTAACTATATGACATAAACTTTCATCTTACTAGGTTGGATATTGGAAAGCTCATCGTACACTTAAGTATGCACGTGAATTAGTTAGAGGTAGTCCGGAAACAGGGTATCAACACCTTCCAGAATACTTATACAGGATTAGGAGAGCAAACCCCGGGACCCTTACTAGGCTTGAAGTAGATGAGTTAGATAGATTCAAGTATGTTTTCATTGCATTTGGTGCTAGCATTGACGGCTTTACTTTTATGAGGAAAGTTATTGTTGTGGATGGTACCTTTTTGAAGGGGAAATATTTAGGGACCTTGTTACTAGCAACCACACAAGATGGAAATTTCAATATATTTCCCATAGCGTTTGCTGTTGTTGATTCAGAGAACAATGAATCCTGGGAATGGTTCTTCAGACAACTAAGTTGTGTTATTCCAGATGATCATGGACTAGCCATTATTTCGGATAGGCATAATTCTATTGCAAAAGCTATACGGACTGTATATCCACAAGCTAGCCGAGGGATTTGCACATACCATCTACACAAAAACATAAAGCTTAGATTTAGAGGAAGTGAAACATTTGGATTAGTGAAGAAGGCGGCTACAGCTTATCGGTTAGTAGATTTCAATGCAACTTTTGATATTATTAAAGCTTTGTATCCAGACCTGCACAGCTATTTGGTGCGGGCAGACATAACTACGTGGAGTAGGGTTCACTTTCCAGGAGATAGGTACAACTTCACAACAAGTAACATTGCTGAATCATTAAACAAAGTGTTAAATCCTGCTAGAAGGTATCCCATTGTTGAACTGCTAGACGATATAAGATTGATGTTAACTCGATGGTATGCTGCAAGGAGAAAATAAGCTGCGCTTATGACAACCATTCTCACTAAAGGAGTTGAAAAAGCACTAGAGGTATATATTACATTCCACATAACTTACTTTATTTTAAACTGTTAGCCTTTATTTTTTGATCCATCTATTTTAATTACTGTGTCTTTCCTCTAACAGTCACGAGTGATTCGCGCTAGTAAGCTAAGTGTTCAGGAGATTGATCCCCATCAATACGAAGTGAGGAGTCTTGCGTCTATGAATGTTGTTAATTTAAAACAGAAAAAGTGTACATGTCGTATGTTTGACCTCGACAAACTGCCTTGCATACATGCGATAGCCGCAGCTTCGTCGGCTCATGTATCAACGATTTCAAAGGCCCATCCTTACTATCGCTCAGAATACTTACGCAATGGTTATTCAAAATCTGTAATGCCTAAGGATGAGGCTTGTTCTGTACCTGATTCAGTAACCGTGAAGGTTGTCAATCCACCTTTTGTTAAGGTTCAATTTGGGAGGCCGAAGGTGTCACGGATTAAAGGTCATTTAGAGGTTGCATCACCGCGCAAAGTACCAAGGAAAGCATATGCTTGTTCTAACTGTGGAAATGTTGGCCACAATCGGCTGTCTTGCAAAGCTTAATACATTTGGTGATTTGAACATATCTCTACTGTGTGTTGGACCAATTTGTATGAATACATTTGGATTTTTTTTGTGTTGTTGTTTTCAGTGAAGCAATCGTTAATATCAAAAACAGAGTTGTTACAAAAAACAGAGAACTACAACATCATTGGGAATGCTATTGTTCTTAACACATATCATGGAACCTATTTGCGTAATTAAAAACTAAGCAATGCTGACAAACAGTTAAATCCGTGTTGTGGTCAAAATAGCATATTGGATACTCTAAGTAATGGATATATCCTGAAAAAACTCTCCGTCCTCCAGGACCGATAAATCTGATTTGGCTTTCCACAACATCCGCAATGTCAATCGCATCTTGCAGAGTTTCAAATCTAGCCATAAAAGTTCTGTTAACTATCATACCTTGTTCATAGGAAACACAGCATAAGAGCATAACGGCAAATGCAAACAGAGTGTAGAGGTCAGAATAAGCTACTTCTCCAAGCATCTCCAACGCTTCAACCGACGGGCCAACTTGAGTCAATCGGCGCAGAGATTCAATGTATCTAGCAGTCTTATGACCTTCAGCTGCGCATCTTAACAAGAATGGTCGGTAGATAGATTCTTCTCTACCAAGTCTAGTGTTAAACATGAATTCATCAAGATCTACGTCGAGGAGAACTTCACGGGAGTACACAATCTCTTTAAACCAAGGGCCAGCAGCAATGAAAGGACCAAGGTATCGAAATCCCTGACTTCCAATACGTCGGATTATATCTGTTATGAGGGGATTGGGAATGAAGCTCATTGTTTATGTCGTTTTCCGCCACATAGAGAGTGAGAGCGGCATTGAGTCAACTTTACTTTTTTTTTATATAGATGCATATAGAAAGACAAAGATTAACCTAATTCTTGACGTTTTAGTTGACTTACGACGACCAGCTGAGTACATATTGGGCTTTTATTAAAAACAATTAATCCGGCCCATAGAAATCCAAACATGTGCCCTAATTTTTTAAAGTCTTTCGGTTGGGCGCCGAGAGATCCCGTCGAAACTCCGTCATTTTCGCTTCCGGAACCTCTGCATCTTCTTCTTTGGTTAGTTTGATTCGTATTCGAATATGATAAAATCTTTGGGGGTGTTGTTGTCAGGAAGGGCTCGAGTTAGAGACCGAACGGATATAACAACAGAAGAACCGGTGGAAAAGTATCCTTCGACCGGAGCTTTAAATGGTTCTGATGTTGCTGTAAGCGTTCCGACAGAAGCTTCTTCAGATGCGGCTGTAAAAGATCCAGTAGAAGCTTCCGCTTCTTCGGAATTGGATCGAACAGAGGATCCCGTAGACGGATTAAAAGGAACAGAAGCTGTAGAAGGAATGGAAGAAGTTGCTGACAAAGAGGAAGGGGAAGATGTCGAGAGAAACATTGATGCTGAGGATGATGATGATTCCCAACCACTGCCACCAGAGAATATGTTCTTCGGTCCAACTGAGTACATCAAGGTCTGTAAGGTAGGAAGTAGGTGTCAATTGGTTCAAACAGTGGCAATGATAGAGGGAATTGATGCAGAATTGAAGTGGTTCCGTAATCATGATCAATTTAAGCACATGTTCCACATGCCTAAGGAACCAAATCATATGTTACAAGGCATGTGGATGCTTATGGTTCGCACCGCTAAGACGGATATGGTGAGAGAGTGTTGGTTTGTGGTGAATGGAGTGCCTATAAGGTATTCTATGAAAGAGCACGCGTTGTTGACCGGGTTGGCCTGCCATGAGTACCCGAAAAATCTAGAGAAGATTGGCAGTTTGAAATTTGTTAGGAACATTTTTGGGAGGACAAATCAAATCAAAATTAAAGACGTGGAAAAGAAGCTCAAAGATTTCAAGGATCAGGAGTGTGTTGCTAGAAAGAAATTGACAATCTTGTTATTTTTATGCAAGGTTCTGAAAGCAGATTCAAAAGGTGATGCAAACATAGAGCAATTACTGTTAAGGATTGTTAATAATGTGGCAGCTTGTGAGACATTCCCGTGGGGACGGTACTCATTTGAGCAGTGTATGGAAGGGATCCGGAGAGTAATGAAGAACATGAAAGGGTCAGTAAAACCAAAAGCTCAAACAAGCTTTTATGGATTCATTACCCCTCTTGAGGTGAGTCTTCAAATTATTATGAATTACAGTTTTGAATTAATAATAATATAATGTTAAGACAGTGTTATTTTGAATGCGTAGATTCTGGCTTTTGAGTGCATTCCACAGCTTCGAAGGAGATTTAGAGAAGCTGTACCCGCAGAGAATGATTGTCCGAGAATGTGCAAGCATAGGTTCAGTGATAGTTGCATGAAGGGCTTTACTTTAGAAGAAATACATGAAGCTCTAGGAGAAACTACGGTTAGCCGTTTGGAACCTGACGCTTTATTTGATTTGGTTAGTTTAATCTATCTTCATTTTGAAGCTATGTTAATTTGACAGGATATTTCAAGTATCTTGGAACCTGATTTAGATGAGAGGAATATGCTGTCTCGCCTCTTAGTGAATGATGTTGATGATGGGATAGGATCTATAGACCCAATAGTTGATAGCTGGAGAGAGCGGCTTATCAGACAAAAGAAGAAGATCTGGTGGGAAAGTCATTACCAAATGGATTTGGATGCAAGACGCAATGCTTATGTCCCTGAAGAAGTTGATGATGTTCCTGTTCCATCTATCCTCTCATTACAGGCCGCGATGTATAAAGGATTTGAGAAGATTGGGGAAAAGCTTGTTGAGATGGACACCAAAATCAATGCTCTGGATATGAGAGTTAAGGGGTTAGACAACTATGTTACAGTTCAGAAAGAGAAAGAGCTAGAGAAGGCACATTGTGAAGACATGTATCCTGGGTCACCAACAGATTTTGTGCCAAATGTTTATCAGTCAACACATCGTCAGAGCATGGCTTTGGTTATTCACAGTGGAGTTGCTGAGCCAAAACCTCCAATTATCCAGCCTTTATGTGAGTAGTTAGGTACACCGTCTACGTTCAAGTTTGAATAATTTGCAACTGTTCTTACTTAGTGATTGTCTCCATTTTTGTGAAGGTGATGGGGAGCAGGGGTCTGGGGAAGAGTAGGGGTCTGTGAAAGAGCAGGGGACTAAAAACTATAAGACGAGGAACCAGAAGCGGAAGCATTGTGGGCCGACAATCGAAACTGGGAAAAAGCGATCATCGAGGGATTCCAAGTTTAAGGAGGAGCCGTATACAGCAGATGGCAAGGGCCAGAAAGGGAAGGGGCAGAAGGGTAAGAGAAGACAAAAGAAATAGAATGTGATTGATGCTTACTGTTAATTTCCATTCCTAGTTGCTTTGCCTCCAAAATACTTTCACAACTATTGGTGTTTTTTGTTTTGTCTTGATGAAACTGTGAAAGGTGATTTGTGTAATTTGAGACGCTTTATTTGATGTTCAATTGCTTATGAAGTTTGGGTATAGGAATCACAACTGAAACATAATGCAGCTGGGCCAACAGAACATAATGCAGCTGGTCCAACTGAAACATAATAGAAGTTAGAGTATAATATTCGACATAATTGACCCGGTTGTACCTGGGACTTACTTTGCCACTAAAATACAAATTGTAATTTTGCGGATTCTCTTGTTAATTAGAAGTTGTCAAGCAAATTTGAGTATATTCAATGTAGCAAAGAGATACTACAAATGACGGTTGGAATAAATAAAAAATTTCTTTATTTAGTGTGGGTGGCCCTGGATGCAGTTATAGTGTTAACACGATAAATAGATACATTGTGGGGTCTCTGACATCTATAAATTGTACATAGTTGTATCTAGATGTCTTGTTGTCCTCTGGCCTTCATAGTTGAACAAAATGAGATTTGGTTATTTTGAAGTTGAACCTTGAAATCCAAACTATTAATCTAGTTGTTCACATCAATGTCCACATGAGAAGAGTTATTAAGCAGTTTTAATAGGATTTATTTTGACTATGAAATTGTTTCACTTTTTTTGTCATCAATATAGGTAATCATGCCCTAATATTTCCTTGTTACACAAAGAGTGATTTGTGTAAAAACAAGCTAATGATCAAATTAAACTTATGCAGATTTGTATATATGCATTAGATTATATATTATACATTAAATATACAACTGAATATACTTTAAAGATTTTCTAAATCTTTAACTTGAGATAAATATTTCAAATCTATTGTGATAATTGCTTTTCCAAGTTCAATGCTAATGCCAGTCTATAAGTAATCATCACTTATAGATAATAATGAAATTTTCACGTCTTTTAATACTAAAACGTTTCATTTTCTGAAAATAATTTCCACAACGATTCATTCGTCCCTGTTCACTATCTTCCCTACATATATTTCAAAATATCTCTGTGCTTCTCCACGGAAACCCTAAAAGTTTCTTTAACCATGGAACCTCATCACTACCTATCTGATTTGAATGTTCACTCAACAAGATGGTCGGTCCATGTTAAGATCTTAAGCATGTGGAAAGAACTGCTGGTGAGTGGTAGGGTTGAGACCAGAATGATCTTGGCCGACGAAAAGGTATAAAGTAACTGGCAAAGGATTGTCTACTTTCACTTTTATACAGATAGTTTATTTGGGATTGAATCACTTTTTAATGATTGTAGGCAAATAGGATCGACGCTACTATTCCAAATCGCTATTACAACTGGAATTTCCAGGGTTTTCTGAAACCAGGCCTATGGTTTCGCCTGTCTGACTTTGAGGTTCTGCGTCCTCAAGAGAAGGAAACCAGATATTGTTGCTTCCCAGTTGTAATCAAGTGCATCGCTGACACTACTATGTGGCCTATTTCTGTTGTGTGCCCTTACAGTTTCTATGATTTTGTTTATCCAGAGACTGTTGAGTTTGCCCAGGAAGATGAGAAAGAGTTTGTTACTGGTAAGGGATTTTCTTCTCTTATATTCACTGTTAGCTGATCTAAATCTTACTATAAACTCTGATTTTCTGTTTATCTGTTACTTAGACGCTATTGGTGTTGTCAAGGCTGTGACAACTATAAGAAAGTTTCCTTATGTCTGTCGTCTGGGAGGGACAGATTATGAGTCTAGATATGTGGCGTTCAAGTTAGTGGACATTGAGTAAGTTTCACTTCTATTAAGTTTGTACCATGTGTTGTTAATTATCCTGTAATATGCAACTTTTTTTAACATAAAAGTATTGTTTGAACACCGTATAGGGGTAAGGAGATCAAGTGTTGTGCTGTTGGTAAGTGCTGTGAGTTGTTTGTAACCAAATATGCTCACCAGATCAGTTCAGTTACTTACAACTATCAGCCTATAGTTGCTGTTCTCCGGGGCTGGCGAATCTCAAATGTTTTTGGTAAGTTTTCCATCAGGACATGAGGCATTGTAGGTTTATCATTTAAAGGTAGAAAATTGCATTTCTATATCTGTCTACTAGATCCTTGAACTAACTAAACTAAGTACCGATAATTTTCTTTGTACTTAACTAGACAGCATTTACAATATATCTTCAGGTACAAATGTTTTAATGAGTGAAAATGGATGTTCCCGTCTCTACCTAAATCCAAGGTTGCCTGATGTAGATATCCCAAGATACATGTAAGTTTATATTACACATATCAACATTAGACAGAAACAAGTTTTGGCTTATGCTAAACTAACATTTTGTAAATTTGTCTACAGTCTAGATTTCAGTGAGAAGCAACGACAGGATGCTGAGGATGTGATGATAGAGGTGGTTGAAGAGAACTAGTAGAAGAAGAAGGTGTTTGGTGGAGGACCTAATCGAACCTTGATGTTTTTCTATTTCATGTTTAGGATTGAACTCTGTTTTTTTTAACTTGCAACAATTGTTACTATGTTATAATATGGGTTGGCTGATATTAAAAATTGTTACAATTGTCATTAAACCGGGTTTACACATAAACTCAAGACCTACACTCTTCCCCATAGCCATACAATTGAGCAAAGAATAACAGAAGCAACACCTACTGTCTTCATGATCTTATTACTAATCGCATCCTCCATCTTCTTAAAGTTTATGTTGTGGACCTTCATAGTACCCATCACTTCCATCCTCAAAGCATTGACATCCTGTGCAACTAACTTACACTTCTCCTCCACCATCCTAATTTCTTCTAAGAGAGCTTCATCAACCCATTTGAACAAGTGATCCTCATTTTCCCTCTATACACATGGCAGGGATCAATACTCCATTGTCTTTTCAATTCAATTCACCAATTTGACTAAATAGAAAAACGTACCTTCATTGCAATCACGCATCGATAGAACCTCCGGTATGGATTCTCCTTCGTTTTCGATGTGAAAGTTGTGATATCCTCTCCACACCAGCATTTCGACGGGACACCATGAGGAGAAAAACATATCGCCGAACTGGCAGCGGATGAGTTGTAGCTGGTTGTGCTCATCGTCTCTGCAATTTCTGAAATTCGGTTAGTGTGGGGAATAGTTGAGGAATATGAACCCTAAGCCCCAATCGAATTTATATACAAGAATGACGTCGTTTTGGTTTGTTTTGCGAAATAACAGATATTATCCAACCAGGAATTGTTGAAACATTTATTTATTTATGTGGGTGGGCCCGGATTCAGTTGTGGTCGGTGAAACTAGTGTGAACACGACAATTTATATTTTGTGGGGTACCTGACAACTATCATATTGTACATAGTTGTTTCTAGATGTCTTGTTGTCCTCATTCCTTCATAGTTGAACAAAATGATATTTGGTTATTTTGAAGTTGAACCTTGAAATCCAAACTATTAATCTAGTTGGTCACATTAAATTCCACATTATTTCCATTTTTAATAAGTTCTCATAGGAAAATATTCACTATATCATTGTTTCAATTTTTTTGGCATCAATATAGGTAATCATGAACTAGTATCTCCTTGTTACAGAAGGAGTGATTTTTGTAATAAAAAGTTAATGATCATATGAAAATAATAAATATTATATATATATATATATATATATATATATATATATATATATCATACAAATAACCTAGGTAAACTAAGTACTTGGCCCAATCGAACCAAAGATTTATACGGTTGGGAATTTGTAAACAAATATTACAAAGTAGGCTTAGTTGTCCCGGTTGAACAAGGTACACCACCTCACAATTGTCCTTGTTGAACCACGATATCCCGGACCGAATTCTACTGCTTCTGAAACATTAGACACCAACTGCCGCTTAAATGATTAATGTATGGGCCATATATTTTGTATGGGCCATAATTTGGCTTGGCCTTAGCAGGCCCGCTCCAACTAAGTCCAACTGTCAACTCAAATTAATAGATCGGAAGCGTCTAGTCGTGGTGACTGTTCAATATTTAAAATATTTCTCGCAACATAAGACTTTCCAGTTCCCTCAGACACTTCACCGGAGAAAGAAATGGATCCCCTAGGCCAGTGGCTAGATGACCAAGATATCGACAGATGGTCGCCTCCATCCTCAAGGACGGCGTCGTTAGACGATACTCCACCTTGCTCACCGCGCTCTTCATCCCGAGGATCATACACCTCTTCCGACAACTATGTGCCTTCCAGTGGTCCCGATACGCCGCCGTCATCACCGCCGAAGGGATCAACCGACACCTCTTGTTCAGAGAAATCGGGTTCTTCGAATGAGGGTACTTCGAAGGAGGGTTATTCGCAGGAGGGTTCTTCACAATCCTCTCCTCCTCCATCCTCAGAACAAGAGATGTCCCCACCGGCGGTGGCCTATGCTGATGAGGCCGAGTCAAGTCGTCGCGTCAGGAGGCGTATTGGTGAGCCGCGGCCTCTATCATTCCCGGGACATCTCGGTCCACAAAGCCTAACAATGGATACATTGAGTATCCAAGATACTGTGAAGAAGATTGAACCGGGAGGTAGAGATTTTATTCCCGGAAGGATTTGCTACCCACAAGATTTTCTCACTAACTCCGATTGTTATGTACGGGCCAAGACGCAAGATTGGCTTGCAAAGGTTAGTATAATTTTTAAAGTTGTGAACTTTTTAGGGTTTGAGAATTGATTTGATTGATTGTGTTTGTATGAGAATTGATTTGATTGATAAGTGTATTGTTGATTATTGAATAAGTATATGAGCCATATTGATTGATTTTCGCTATATGTAATATTGTGTGTTGTAGTTGGAGGGCAATCATGCGGAGTTCATTAAGCGTCACGGCCAACTTGTTAAGGAACTGGAGGACTTGGACAGGTGAATTCGGGAGATGGAGGCTCACCCGAAAGATTGGGTTAAGAACGGGTTGGACAGAGTTGGACCCATCCCCGATGAGCTCCGTGAGTATTGCGTCACTCACGATGGGCGGAGCTGCGAAGTCTCATCATCCGGAGATGAAAGTTGATTATTGATGTTACTTTATTGTTGGTCCTTTTGGGTTTGTTAAAAACTTAAGCTTCTTTAAATTTGCAGTTGTAATGTTTTAAACAATTTAGCTAATTTTGGGGTCTTTTGGTCGTGTTATAAACTTATGTTAATTTCAATATTAAGTTGTTGGATGAAAGTTTGTTGTAAATGTCTAGTTCAGACACAAGTTTAGAGAACTTGTGCATGTTTTATGTATATTGGCAAATGTGTTACTTTAGTTTCTTATGCATGCATATATTGGTATCTTGCTTGATGTGGTAATTTTTAAGACAACTCATGAGTAGACAATATATTTACTTTTTGTTTCAATAAATGATAATAACTACAATGACAAGATTTAAAATCTACCAAGCCTACTCCTGCATTTAAAAGAATTTACCATACCATCATTTTTAGACCACATCATTACAGTCACAATTTATTAACCTCAACAACTAATAACCTTGGGACTTAATAAATACTCTTCCAACTAAATCCACCATAAATTAACTCAAACCCTAGAACAAACGAGGACATATTTCGAGCGTCTCATTTACCAAGAAACTTATCTCATATGCAATTACACCTCATAATATGTCTACTTACATACCGGAGCATCTTGTATCTGACATCATTCGTCGTGTGGGAGAAGAAGATTTTCGTTTTCTTGGTCCATTCATTGCCGCTGGACCTGCCTATATGCAGCTTGTGTATACATACGAGGTAATGCGTACTGCTAATCTTCATGAATTTTTCGAGCATGGTGAATATGCACATGAGGACTCGATATATAGGCATTTCTTACAGAAGTGCTTCGTGTATGGAAACCCGACTGCCAAATACATGGAATCTCTCCGGTTTCTGACGCAAAAAAGGTCCTTCTCAAGAAGCAATGGATTGTCTTGGTGAATCCGCTGAACATAGCATATTTGGTCATTATGCATATGGCCTGTTGCTCATTTGCTGTGGAGCAGTTGAAGACGGTAAAGAGATGTTGGATGGGTTTTTACAAAGGGTTGATAACTTTGCTCAAGGTGTCATGATCGCGGAACATGTCGAAGACGAGATTCAGGAAATGGGTCTACTTGGATTTCGTATCTTTTGGGATTATTTTAAACCAACACAACATCGCCCGGTTTGCATGCTTTACCATCCTGTAGACATTCTCATTTGCAAACATTGTTTTGCCTTAACATACGCTACAAGGTTACGTAATATGTGTTAACCATCCTATATCTCTAGGCATCATTAAATTAGGGGGAGTGTTTTACGTTTAGTATGTAACTTATGTACTCGTATTTTCATTGCTATATGTAAAATAACTCTATGTCGTCAAGTTAAATTATATGTAATGTCCATCCTTTAATTTAAATATATTTCTCTAACCAGAGTTGTGTAAAGTAAGTAACTACACTAAGTCCAATGGTAGTTATTGACCACAACACATTAATATGGTCACAACGTAAAATGTATCTATAATAAGAAGAAGACAATTTACTTACTTTCTAACATGTTCAGTTCGCTATGTTTGTATTCCAACAGCATAGTGACTCTGTATCCACTCCATTTCAGATGTGGTAGCATTTATGATATAGTTAAGGCACATCTGCTCACGTCTATTCTCACCCACTGTAATTAAACACAAGTAGATGTTTATTGATACCCATCTATAAACGTTGTAAGTAAGAGGATGTGTTGAAAGCATTTGAAACAAACATAAACCCTAATGGAAAAAATGGATTGCTTCCCACCGCCGATTCTAGCTAACATTCTCAGCCGGATTGGCGAACAAGGTTTTCGTTTGCTAGGTCCTTTCATTGTTGCAGGACCCACTATGAAGGAGGCAGTTTACTCAAGGGAGGTCTTACAAAAGGCTGATCTAAGTGAATTTATCTACAATGGTGAGCTAGCAGCTGAAACCTCGATGTTTCGGCCATTCTTACTGAAGTGCTATGAGAAGGGTAACATCACGGCACTCTTTGTGGAATCTCTCCGGAGGCTGACTCAGGATGGTCCATCCCAAGACGCCCTTGATATGTTAGCTGAATCCTCTACGCTAAACCTAAACGCACTCTTCGCTTTTGGGATGATGCTCCTTTGCTGTGGAGCAGTAGAAGACGGTAACTACGTCGTTGATGCCTTTCTAGATAAGGTGACTGACCTAACCGAAGGTTTCCTCATAGCAGATCAGGTCGAGCTACAGATCAAATCAATGGGGGCATCCGATGCTTGTGTTTTCTACCAGCATTTTAATTTAGATCAACTCGGTCCGATTTGCAAGTTAGTCCATCCTCCAAGTTTTGATATTTGCGAACATTGCTTTGCCTTTAATTACGCAGTTAGGTTTCTTAATATGTGTTAAACTCCGATGAAAACAAGTACCTGAATTATTATTCTTGTTATTTAATGCCACTACTCTGTCCTATTGTTCTGTTTCAAAACTCTGTCCCATTGTTCTGTTTCAAAACTCTGTCACTTAAACCCTTATTATTATGTTGTAATGTTATCTCATAATAAGCTTTAATAACCTTGTTTCTCAATTATGAAAGAAATATCTCTAACAAATAGATACTAGTTTGTTCTCCCTGTGTTAAGGGTTTAGTAGGTTTCATGACAAAATACTAGAACCAAAGTAGAACTCTACACCTACAAAATACTAGAAACATACAACAGTGTCATGTTTACAATGGTGCATACTCTAATTGGTAAGATTTCGAGTATGCATTCTTGTAAAGTTGCACACGGGACACACTACATGTTAACTCTAGATTAAGAAGGGTTCTTCTGGGAGATGAACTCTACACCTACGGTGTCAACACCAAGAGGGTCTTTAATTTGGATGAAACAATCGGAATCTGGGACCTCATCAA
The DNA here is from genome assembly GCA_019202795.1 of Arabidopsis thaliana x Arabidopsis arenosa. Lineage (NCBI taxonomy): Eukaryota > Viridiplantae > Streptophyta > Magnoliopsida > Brassicales > Brassicaceae > Arabidopsis > Arabidopsis thaliana x Arabidopsis arenosa. The sequence continues at coordinate 4,468,340 of CM032919.1, read as the reverse complement.
ACAACTCTGCAGCAAGCTTCAACCGAATACCAGGCATGGCTGAATCGCACAAACCCTCAAAGCTAATACCAATGGCCAGACACTCTATGAATTTGACAGAATATACGCCACAGTCTCCTGTTTGATAGTTTTGGGGAGCTGTTTTTACCCTGTAGATGGAGAAGGCTGAAGCACCAAGTTTTTTCCTCTCTTCCACAGGTGCCATAGCTTGAATCAATGCAGGTATCATCCTAGTGAACTGCCTGCAAGCTTCGTAAATTTCCACATCAGTGTAGCAGGACACGATGCTATCATACACTTTGATCCTCCGCCTCATTAAATTTATCTCCAGAGCTACCCAATGATCTTTCCCAATGTTGTGAGTAAGGTACAGAATATCTATATCCTTTACCCACTTCTTGTATGTCTTTCCATTAGGTGGAGATTCCCCATTATACACATCAATATATTTATCAGTAAATTTCCAATTGGAGTCTTTATCAAACTTGATGTAATCTACTGCCCACTGATTCACAAACCAGGGATCAAGGAATGCAATCCTATCAGGCAAAAATGGAGATACAGTTTGCATTGACCTTTTCCGGAGCATTTGCATGATTGGAGCCAATTGTTGTGACATCAACAAGAATGAAACACAGCGCTTAAGGTAAAATTATAGTCTTAAACACTAACATGTCTTACTTGTTGATACATTCACTTACCACCTCTGTTAGCCATCCGTATTCAGGTTCTCCTTCAGGCCAATGCTCTTTTGGAATCTTGATCTTCATGTAGAACATGGCAGATGAATTCGTGGAATCCAAAGGGTTATCCCTACATATAAGAAAACAGTTAAGCTTACCTAGTGAAGGTTTACGAGTTCGAAAGTAAGGTAAATAAATGATTGGAACTTACAGATCATGGTCAATGAATTTTTCTAACTTATCCATCTTTTCAGGACTGACCGGTTCAAAAGGATCATAAGATGCAGGAGAAAGGATTTTACCACTCATAATCCGCTTAACTATTGAACTCCCAACGAATGGGTCCAGCTGGGTAGAAGCAAGGTGTCTAGACCGACATGGACGATCAACATCATCTTCTTTACCACAGAAGACTACCAACTTGTCTAGTCCGGCTGTTGAGTTCTTCTCTTTATCATTCTCTTAAGAATGAGACCACTCTGAGACCAAATCAGGTTTTGTTTTTTTCTTCTCAGATAAAGGAGTCAACTTTGACTTTTTGGGTGATGGTGGTTCCTTTTTTATGCATCTGCCAAGGGGAGAAGTATTCTGCTTATGCAACATCGACTTAGTCATCACTCCCGCTGTAGATCATGTATCTCTTCTATCCCAATCAGCCTCAGAGAAGGGCTTGAATTGTTTAGCAGGAGATGACGTTTCACCAATCAGATTATGCATTACAGAGTCATGCATTAACCCACCTTTTGGATCCTTTACCAAAGGTGACATGCTCCCTGAATCTTCCTCCATAAACAACTTCTTGGACGTCTTCGTTGGGTCAACACATTCTGTTGTCTTTGATTTCTTTGAACCTGCTTTCCTTTTACCCTTACCCTTTTCCTTTTCCCTCCTGACGACTACGGAAATGGGATAACCTTCTTGAGAAGTCTGCTTCTCCTGCTTATGCCATGACTAAATAAACGTAGTTCAATAATCTAGACAACAAACATTTAGTGAGATTAAACAAACATAACCATTAAAAATGCTAACATTTAAGTCTCCATCAACCACCCAATTCTGTTTTACAAGTTCACTTTTAAAAACAATGAGTTCAGGATTCAGAAATCAGAAGTACAAAACAGACATAAACTTGGCCATTACAAATGCTAACATTTAAGTCTCCATTTACCACTCAATTATGTTTTACAAGTTCACTTTTTAAAACAATGAGTTTAAGAATCATAAGTAAATAAAGAGACACAAGCTTGAAAAATGTGACTCCCAAAGCAACTAACTTGCGGTTTTCTGCATACATAAAACAGGCTCTTTGTGAAATTTTTTTGAGAGTATATTTACCTCATATGCTTCCTAATTAAATAGAGGATGTACCCATCATACCTCACAGTTGGTTCCTGTGCCTTCTTCTGAACCATTTGCAGAATCTTCTTCGATCTCATCATTCTTCTCTTCTACCTTGTTCCTCAGCTTCTCCACATCATCATGCAGATCTGTCACACTCTTCTTCAGCCCTTCGCATTTTAGGTCTACTTTCTCAAGCCCAGCCACGAAATTGGTGTTCAATGTTTTAATTTCTTCAGACAAACTGCCTATCATCTTAAAAAGTCTCTCCATTCCTTGTTTCTCCAGAACCTCTTTATCATCACTCACATCTCTTAATTGCTTCCCACTATTACCTATCTTCTTTATGCGTTTCTCTGTCTCTGCTTTTCTCTTCTTAGGTGGGTCAACAAAATCATCCTCACTGTCCACTTCCTTCTTCCTCTTTCCAGTTTTCTTCCCAATCTCCGGGTCACCAAAACCACTTTCTTTTAAACCACCATTAATAATATCATGCAGGAGATTATCCACCAGCTTATTAGCACCTACACCTTCCCCATACACAGCATTCTCTCCAGGCCAAACAGGATAAATCTCTTCGATAGGCCTCACCACTAAATGCTGCACCTTGATCTACATGAGGAGGACATAAATAAGCTATTTAACTGTTATGACTACATATGGGTAATGAAAGTTGAGGAGAACAAACATACCTTCTTCTTTCTCAGTTTCTCTGTCTCAAAGAAATTTTTTAAACAGATTCTTGGACGACCACCATTCCATTGCAAGAGAGGCACTGGTTCTGGTTCATCTTCATCGCCATCACCATCATCCGGTACTTGGTTCCCATGTGATTTCGCAAGATGTGGAATACTGTCAAATGCCCATATATTCAGGACATGCGGACAGCCATGGATAGCATATGAAGTTCTATCATAACTCAAAACTTTTATTGAAGTAATAAGCTCCTTAAGTCCAACTCGACCCCATGGAAATCTCTCAAATGCCTCTGTGTCAAGCACTCTCTTGGCATAGTCCAAAGGTATCCTACTTGACCTAGATATCCCCAATATACCTACATGCACCACGAACAACAGACCAAGCATCTTCCTCTTTTCTAAACTCCAACTCCTACAACTTTTTAATGCTGACTCCAACTCATTCCAGTTCGGCCCCTTCTCTGCAGCCACCTTTAAATCTCCCCAAAACTCTCTGTGGTCAACCGCCACTATGTCCTCTACATCAATTTCCGCACAATTCAAACCAGTTATGTCTTCATATTCATGAAGCGAAAACCTTATTGGACTCCCTTCAATGAGACACCAAATCTCATATGGCCTACTAATTGCCAATTGATGAGTTAACAAGTGATGCACAAGCTTTGCCCACCATACAAAAGAACTGTCAGCAAGCTTCAACAATACTCCCACTTTAGACTGATCACGTATCTGAGAGTAAGCATCTTCCCCAATCTTCTCTTTCAATCTTGCTAAACTATCCAAGGTGCAGTTAATATGCATGCTCCTTCCCTTCATTGGTGCTTTCCCTGCAGCATCAAGTCTTTTGGGGTAGCTCTTCTTCGCAATTACTGCACAAAGTACAACTTCATTATGTCTCTCTTTTGTAACTCTACTAAATATACGTACAAAGAAACTTTATCCCATATTTCTATCATTAGATTATCAACCCCGCCAAATTCAAATACATAATTTGTTACCTTCTTCTCCCATTTCTTCACTCGCTTGATCAACTAATCAATCAACCTCTTTATCCCATCGGAACATAAATCACAAAACAGAACGATTAGGTTTAAAATTATTCCAACAGCTAACTATTTCAAATCCCTCAAAAATTAATATAAGGGTTTACTAAGAAATTCTTACCACATTTGCCGCCGTTAATCGCCGCCGTATCTTCGCCGTAACCTCGCCGTCGCAAATTGTACACAGATCCGTCTGTAAGTCAATTAACGATTTCTACTATAAAATCATAGCAGTTTGATACTTTTGCTAACATAATAGCAGAACAACTCAAACTCATTAATTGAAACACAACCGGATATCTTACCGGAATTTCTCCCTCAGGCCCGACCGTTGTTCCCGACACAAAAACCAAACACAAACACTCTTTTCCACTTTCTCACTCTTCTTAGTTAATCTTGATTAATGGTTCTTTTTTTAATTCTAAATGGCAAACATGTAAATAAAATAGTTAGAGAGGCTTAAAAGACTTTTGGCAACTTTTAAGTGTTATTTGAGTAAGACCCCTCTCCAAGGGTGTTATCTCAGTAATTAAGTCACTTTTAAGGTATATTTGAGCACATTTTCTCATCAAAAAATAATCGGGATATGTAAGAATAGGCGGAAAATAATCGGATTAGGCGGGAACTAATCTGATTAGGCGGAGAGTAATCGGGTGACTGATTTTTCTAAGGGATTAGTCATTAATCGAGGCGGAGAGGGTGGGCCTAGCGATTAAGCGGGGAGTAATCTGGCTAGGCGGAGAGTAATCGGCCTAGATAAGGCCCGCGTAAATACGTAAGTTAGAAAATAAATTAAATTTGTATCGATAATATTCGAAATCTAGTAATAACTTATATATTTTTCTGATCTTATATGATAATTATTTAAAACGGATTTGAACCTCACATATTCTATTTTCCAATACAATTTAACTATCTACACCATCAAAATTAATCATATTTTAATCTTTACACACTTTGGATTATAGCTTAAAAATTTATTTCAAACACAATATATACATAATATCAAATCTATATCTTAGTTAGAATTAAAAATAATTATTAAAAAAAATTAGTAGAAAAAGTAAAATATAATCCACAAAGAAATTTGGAAATCCAACATTGTCTTAATCAAGTAATCGAAAGTTCATTTTTATAGCCTCATTTTGGTCCAAATATTTTGGGTTTTCACATATAGTTGCATGCATGAAAATCTATTAAAAATATGTAAAACTATATTAATATTTTCATTAAGTATTCAAAAATTCATTTTTATAAGCTCATTATTTTTTTAAGTTTGTTACAACAAAAAATAAAATTTGTATCCAATTAAATAACTTATGTTGTTATTTTGAACATCATTATTCATTATTTATTGGTTAAGATCTATGCTAAATGAAATATTTTTGTATATATGTCAAAATCTAATTGAGAACATACGTAAAATTAGCATAAACATGTAAATTATATGTAATAACTTTTTAATTATTTTTCTTACTTCGTTAAAAAAAAAAGTTAATTTTTGACATGTATCAACATCTGATCGATGTACTTGACACATGTCGTGATCATGTTATTTTAAAGTGGTTTTCAAATTTTTTTTAGGAAACGAATTAATTTTTTTTTACATGTGTCAACATCCAAAGAAAAGGTAAATTACATGGTTTGGACCTCGCCCTGGAGAATGACGAGCCTACGGGTTCGAAACCTCCTAGACATGAAAAAACAAATATCATCACAAATCGTGTCGACCTCTTAAGAAACTTAACCAGTTCTTGCCAATCACTATTAAACCACAAATGAAAATTAAAATAGAATGGTTCGCTATTTGTGATGCATTTCTACTCAAATGTATTCCTTTTTTTCTTTCTTAATAAATGCCAAAAAAATGCTAACTTGATGGATGAAAAAATACATAAGGTCTTCAATTGATGAAAAAAAAAAGATTTTTTAGCAACAAAATAACATGAAAAGATAAAAAATACGTTTAGAACCAGTAAGAGAATTTTAATTAAAAAAAAAAAGTTGTTTAAAACAAATATATAAAAAAAAAAAGAGAATGATAAAAATTGATGGTTTAGTTGTAATACCAATTGGTAAGAGATGATCATACAATAAGAGTACGATTAACCTAAAAAATAAAATTAACAAATAAAATAAAATTATAAATTTAATTAACAATAATTATACGCATTTTATTAAAATTAGCTCGAAGCATTTTATTTGGAAAGACAAATAAATTACAACCTTAGCTTGTTATTATCATACATATCATCATTTCTTCACCCTTCTTCGATATTACCCAAAACTCTTGCCTCAAATTTTCTACTCTGTAAATGATCTAATAAACAAAATTTTGAAGTTTATGATGTCCTATACCAGTTTTTTCTTTGTTCCTTGCTTGGTCTTACAATTACCTTTACTTCACATAGTCAACTCCTTTCTTCATATCCATTCAGTTGTTTAAAGTTCAATTGATGCCTCCCAATCTTCTTCTCTAGTTAGACCACATCATGATAGATAATAATAGTAATGCTTTATAGTAGAATCATCTTCACTTTGTGATGTGAGACAAAAATCCCTCTCTTTAGGAGATGTTAAGAATTCTTCAATCATATTTGGAACAAAGCAAAAAAACAGAAAGAAAAACAAACACAAAAACATGTAACTAAGATTCACATAACATATTAGGAAAATAATAAACAATTTGAAAGATTTACTGATGTAAGTATAAGTCTATATATATCTATATTGGCACAATACTTTAATGTCAGATTGCCGTTATATTTTGTTTTCAAAGCTTTAGTTTACCGTTACAAATTGAAAATTATGAAACTTTAATGCCTAAATTAATGATATATTAACAGTCGAAATTTAATTTGTATAGTCAATAAATAATTTTGACGATGTTATATAAAAATTAGAGGAGAAGTATATTTACTTGTCTCAAAGTATATTAATTGGGGTAGATAATGGTTTTCATAAAATAGAGTTTGTTTATTATATTAATATTTCAAATTACAGAATGAAATGACAAAATAAGTCAAAATTTAGGAAAAAGAAAATTTTATATTAGACAAATTTTTCTTATTTTATCTTTCTTTATATTTCATTGAAAACAAAAGATATGAAAGAAAATTTATGCTATTAAATTAATATAACCAGAAATGAAACCAGTTTAATGCTATTATCTAAAAAAAAAAACGTTTAGGAAAAATCAAACCAAAACAATTAACAAGAAAACAATAACCTAAAAACATTAATGCTATTAATTTAAAAGTTAGTGGAGAAATATATTTACCTCTCTCAAATCTTATATTAATTGGGTGGTTTATTGTTTTCATTAAATTTGTTAACTATTGCAAAGAGAAAAATATATTTAAAAATGAATTATAGAGTATACCAATAAAAAGAAAGTAAAAAAAGTTTTAGTATTTGTATACCAATAAAAAGAAAGTAAAAAAAGTTTTCCAGATATTTAATATTTGTGACCATAAATAGTTAAACTCATATTTTTTGAAATTTTGTGTAAAACTATTTTATCTACATATATATAAAAATTTTAAATTACAATCAAAACAAAATAAATAAAAATAAACTTCGACCAACTCAAAATTTGTAGTCTATAATGTATTTATAAACCTTATATTATACATTTATGTGTCTACTTTTAAAAGAATTAATAAAATAATTTTACTGAGAGAAAAGTGACACATGTCGAAAAAAAACAGAATGGCAACTTTTAAAATCTTGAAGAAAATTTTACTTTATAATATAAGATATAATTTGGATATAGTTTGGTCATTAACCGGCCAATTAGGTAAGAAACTCATTATACATGATTTTCTTTTGACTATAAATAAATCTATAAGGAAATAAATTAAAATTTCATTTTCCTTTTTATTTTTTACCGTAAAAATTACTTTTTAACATATGTTTGCGTTACATATATAATCAGTTATCGAAGCTAGAAAAATTCAATAAACCAATCTTAAGAAAAAATATCATAAAAATAGCTATCACCATGAGAACTTCAGTGGCATTTGTTTCTACTATCTTTTTCATCATATCTTTTGTTCACAGTCTTACGACAACACCAGGTACTGTATTATTCGTATACCCACTTTTAATTATAGGTTTTATTTTGTCGATATAATTAATGTGCATATTGGTTTAATAATTTTTATTAATTAAAACAGATTATGGAAATGTTGTTTGATTCTGTGAGTTGCGAGGGAGGATTTGAATATTGTCCAACTCCTAATGATGAGAACGTCAAGTGCACTGCCTTTTGTAAAACCTTGAAAAACAAATATGATTTTGGCGTATGTACTCAGCAAGGATGTTGCTGTCATAAAAATGTTTAAAAAGAAATATCTCCAAGACGAATTAATCTAATCAAATGTATTGGTATTTGCTTCAGTAAAAACATCAATAGTTTCAAGACTGAATATATACTTGTTCGCTATAGCTCAAATTCCCCAAATTCCAATATGAAATCTTATATCCAATATATCAAGAGCTTTGTTTGTCTTTATTGGTCAACGGATCTTAAAGGAAAGGAAAAATACAAACCACTACATGTGTCAGTGCTATATAACCACATCACCGGTCAATTATTATCTTTCCCGATGATGAAAACCTTTCCATATAACCTTGCCATATAAGCTGAGGAGCTATTTGGAATATGATCAGATTGAGAAACTATTCGAGGTATTATTATATCTGAGTATTTTTTCATATAGAAGAGGTTATGATTATGAAACTTCGAAAAGAAAACCGTTATGAAGGAATGGTAGAGCTTGGTGATATGCTCAAATTAGCCTTAAGCAACTTTCTCAAATAAAATGATCATTGTAGTAATAAAGTTTCGAATTCCACAAAGTCCTCACGAGCACACAATAGACTTTGAAATCAAGCTAAGAGGAAATACTGAAAACTATAAAATAGCAGAGAAATTTAAAAACGGTTGTAAATTTAATTGGCCAAAGAATTAAGCCTAGGAAAATTCTCAGGAAATTCAGAATTGTAGATTAGATAAATTGCTAGGACTTAATTAAGAAGTAGTTCTAGAACTCAAATCACAAGGGTTAAAAGCAATTGACTCTCGCTACATAGATTATCTGTGTCTACACCTTAGAATTTCAAATCTTTTTGTAAATTCCTAAATCTAGACAGGCATTAAAGATCAAGTTTGATTAGTTCACAAAAATCCCTAAACCAAATCTCTTTGCGAATATTAATTTTTGCTCATCTAAGATAGTTCAGGAAATAAATTACACTCTCATGTCAATTAATCTTAAGATCAGATTCTAGAATAAACAGTAAGAACAATCTAGATGAAAACTCTATTGATTTAGCCTAACAATTCAATCAATCTAACAATTCATCATATCCCTTGAAAATCCATAATCCTAATAAGCAAACTACTTAGACATGGAAATTGAAACAAACAACATGATTGAATAGAATTGCATAATGAAATTCAATAGCAAAGACTAAGAGTTTAGAAATCTTCTCTCTACAAGTATGAATTTAGATCTTTTCTCTCCAAAAGCTCTCTTCAATTCTCTACTAAAAGGTTCAAGCTCAAGAATAAAGTAGAGAAAAAAATATTGAAAATATAGGTCTAAAAGATAGAGCAAAAGATAGCGACGACGAAGATGGTGGTCAGGTGGTGGCGGCGATCAGTGGCGGATCCAGAAAATAATTCTGTATGGGGTACTATATATATAAATAATAAATAGAATTTAATTAGCTAAATTATATTATAGTTATTAAAAAATTTATTACATTAGTTACAATTAAATTGATATAAAGTAAAAAAAAATCAGAAGAAGAACATTGGAAAGGCTTGAACTTGGGTTGATATGAGGCAGAATTCGGAGTAAAACAACTAAGCCAACAGCATTTATTGTTACATGGCATTAGTTTATGTAATATATAAAGGATTGAGCATGGGGCACATGCCCCACCCAAGACCAACGTCGGTCCGCCCCTGGCGGCGATGGTGGTGGTGATGTGAGTGTTGATGACGGTGATGGATCAGAATTCAATGTTGATAGGATGAAAGCAATGTCCACGACGGAGATTCGAGAGGAGTTTGAATAAAGATCATGGTTTTAAGAAATTAGATTGAGAGATAGACTTGAGGGGAAAACAAAGAGGTCCAAAAAGAGACATCTTTCGATGGAGATCCGAGGACAAGGTGATAAAAATAACATGGTGAATTTAAGTAAATAGCATGAAGCATGATAAATTACATGAATTTATCGTATAAACAAAATAACATGATTGTTTGTAGTCAGTAAAAAAAATAGTATTACCATTTATTCAAAATATATCAAATCTTTTATAAAAATATATGGTTTAGATAAAATATGGAACGTTGTGAAAACGGGGGAGTTGGTGAGAGTGATCGAGCAAGAGAAAATCGGCATTCAGATATCATAGATCAGATAAATCTTTTTCTTCCTTTTTAATATAAGACAAAAAAATTACTTATGCATAGATTTTTTTCTTCCGATAGGATCATGAATAATTTTTTAAAATATATATTAACAAATTTAGACTTAAGACATAACAACATATAATGTATTAATGTTATACTTAACATATGTTCCGATCATGTTATTGATTAATTTTGAGAAACCAAACTTTATATAATGAGATATTAAGATCTATAGCTATCTCCAACAACCTCAAATCAAATCATTTATTGTATATCACTTGTAATATTTTGATTTGTTTTTCTTCCATCCAGTTTAGTAATAACCATTGACATTTGAATATATACTTTGAAAATATTTTATGTACTTTGAATATAGTTTGGTCATTGACTGACTAATTCGGTATACATGATTTTCTTTTGACTATAAATCTATAAGGAAATAGATTAAAAGTTCATGTTCCTTTTTATTTTTTACCATAAAAATTACCTTTCCACATATATTTGTGTTATATATATAATCAGCATCAAAGTTAGGAAAATTCATTAAACCAATCTTAAGAAAAATTATCATAAAAATGGCTATCACCATGAGAACTTTAATGGCATTTGTTTTCACTATCTTTTTCATCATATCTTTTGTTCACAGTCGTACAACAACACCAGGTACTGTTTTATTCTTATACCCACTTTTAATTTATGGGTTTTATTTTGTCGATATAATTAATGTGCATATTGGTTTAATTGTTTTTATTAATTATAAACAGGTTATGGAATGTTGTTTGACGCCGTGGCTTGCGAGGGAGGATTTGAATATTGTCCTCCTGGTGGTGGAGACGCCAAGTGCACTGCCTTCTGTAAAACCTTGCCAAACAAATATGATTTTGGAGTATGTAGTAAGATATACGCATGTTGCTGTCATAAAAATGTTTAAAAATAAATATCTCCAAGATTAATTAATTTAATCAAATGTATTGGTATTTCCTTCAATAAAAACATCAATAGTTTCAAGACGGAATAACATGATCTTTTTAAGAAATTAGATTGAGAGATAAACTTGTGGGAAAAACAAAGAGGTCCAAAGAAAGAGACATCCGTCGATGGAGATATGAGGACAAGGCGATAGAAAGAACATGGTGAATTTAAGTAAATAGCATGAAGCATGATAAATTACATGAATTTATCGTATAAAGAAAATAACATGATTTTTTGGAGTCAATAAAAAAAACACTATTACCGTTTCTTCTCTCAAGTCAAGTGACTCTTAGGCGATCAAGTTCAGATTCTCTGGTTTTGCTCCGGTCGAGTGCACTCTTTCTTTTTCTACTGTAATTGTTAGGTTTTGTTATAAATGGTTTCCTTATCTCTCTCAAACGAGCATTCTCCTTGTAATTCTCGTTATTGGTTTCTCTTCCTTTGGAAGAGTGTTTGTCCGGCGATTGTTCTACGATTCTTTTGGATCAGTTTTGTCGGTGTATGTCCGTTGAGTGCAATCTCTAGCGGTGGGTGGTAAGTATCATCTTCATATGAAGTTCGAATCCCTAAATCGCCATGGATATCTTTTTATGGCTTTCTTTGATTGCCTTCTCCAATTATCAACAAGTACGAATCATGATCTCCAACGCCGATCGCAAGATATTATTTTTGCTGTCGACCACACATTGAAAATTTTACAAACCAACATGTTTGTTCATTTGGTAGATCTGAATCTTTTAATTGTTGTGTATCTTCGATTTTGGAGGGACTTTATTGCCGTACGACACATAATCCCTCGCCGGCGTATTTCCAAGATTTCACTTCGTTGGTCTTGTTCTTCATCAGTTTTGGTTGGCTTGGGAAACATGTACTATGGCAACAACTATGGAAGAGATGGCATTTCAGAATGAAAGAGGAAACCATAGTCAATAAGCGGAAATGATATCAAAGGTTGATTTCAAAGAAAGTAAAGTCAAAGTCAATTCCCCATGTAAAGACTCGGATACGAAAATATTGGTATCCGATAGTCATATATTCAGAACTTACAATGGAAGCAATAGGTTTCACCATGCAGTGTGCAATTTGGAGATCAAGCCAAGAGAAGGTATCCACGCACACAGTTCGCATCAGAGCGAGATCGAATATGAAGAAGAAAAATAATGGATCTAATAGTCCGTTAGCGAGTAAAGCTTATCTGAGAAAAGCATCGTCAAATTCTTTTTGTATTGTGTATCTTTTTGTATTGTGTATCTTTCTTACTATATGGCACATAAATATGCTTATGTAATAATTTGCTTTTCAAAAGTTCTGTATACTGACTTTGTAAAGTTGATTTGATATCAATGAATTTAGAAGGAAAAATAAAAAAATAAAAAAAATACTATTACCATTTATTCAAAATATAATGTCATTTATAAAAATATATGGGTTAGATAAAATAAGGAACATTGTGAAAACGGAAGAGTTGGTGAGAGTGAACGAGCAAGAGAAAATCAACATTCAGATATTATAGATCAGATAAATCTTTTTCTTCCTTTTCAATATAAGACAAAAAAAATTTACTTATGTATAGATTTTATTTTTCTGATAGGATCATGAATATTTTAAAAATATATATATATTAACAAATTTAGACATAAGACATAACAACATATCATGTTATATTTAACATATGTTCAGATCATGTTATTGATTAATTCTGAGAAACCAAACTTTATACAATATGATATTAAGATCTATAGCTATCTCCGACGACCTCAAACCGAATCATTTATTGTATATCACCTGTAATATTTTGAGTGTTTTTTCTTCCATCCAGTTTAGTAATAACCATTGACATTTGAATATACACTTTGAAAATATTTTTTGTACTTTGAATATAGTTTGGTCATTGACTGACTAATTCGGTATACATGATTTTCTTTTGACTATAAATCTATAAGGAAATAGATTAAAAGTTCATGTTCCTTTTTATTTTTTACCATAAAAATTACCTTTCCACATATATTTGTGTTATATATATATATATATATAATCAGCATCAAAGTTAGAAAAATTCATAAAACCAATCTTAAGAAAAATTATCATAAAAATGGCTATCACCATGAGAACTTTAATGGCATTTGTTTTCACTATCTTTATCATCATATCTTTTGTTCACAGTCGTACAACAACTCCAGGTATCGTTTTATTCTTATACCCACTTTTAATTTATGGGTTTGATTTGGTCGATATAATTAATGTGAGTATTGGTTTAAGAGTTTTTATGAATTATAAAACAGGTTATGGAATGTTGTTTGACGCCGTGGCTTGCGAGGGAGGATTTGAATATTGTCCTCCTGGTGGTGGGGACGCCAAGTGCACTGCCTTCTGTAAAACCTTGCCAAACAAATATGATTTTGGAGTATGTAGTAAGATATACGCATGTTGCTGTCATAAAAATGTTTAAAAATAAATATCTCCAAGATAAATTAATCTAATCAAATGTATTGGTATTTCCTTCAATAATAACATCAATAGTTTCAAGACTGAATATATACGAAATCTTATCTCCTATCAAGAGCTTCGTTTTTCTTATTGGTCAACGGATCTTAAAGAAAAGGAAAAAAAAATAAACAACTATATGTGTCAGTGTTATTCATACATTTCCCGATAATGAAGACCTTGACGTATGAGCTTATGAGAAACAATTTGAGGTAAAATTATCTCTGAGTACTTTTCCATGTGGAAGAGATTATGATTATGAAAACTTTGAAGAGAGAACCATCATGGAAGAATGGAAGAACCTGGAAATTTCGAAGATGAAATTGAATATTTAACAAAATCAAAGAATTGGATCTATGAAAAATAACAAAACTCTTATTATTATTATTATTGGTACACATTTTAGTAGGAAGAAGGAGAATGAATGGATAAACGTTGTGAACAAGTTAAATGTTATTGAGAATGTGTTTGTACACTTTCGTGTTCTTCAACTATCAAGATGAAGATGGTTATTTTGCGAAAGTCACTCTTTGTGCCGAAATTAGCACCCACCATAATACCGGTCTAAACCAAAGATGATTCGAATTAATTGAGCAATTCAATTAAACAGGGAAAACCCGTTTTACCTGTTATTGGGCACTTGGGCTAAAAGCCCGTGCAGCCGACCTCTCTCAAATTAAAAGTCATTTGTTATTCATTCCACATGTAAATATAAAATAAAATTTTGTGATCCCAGTCAGGCCCGGCTTAGAGGCAGTGCTCACAGTGCTAGAGCACTGGGTCCACATTTTTTTGTCATTTTTTGTGAAGGTTTAAGGTTCTAAATTTTTGATATTTTTGCAAATAAGGGTCCTAAATTTTAAATCTTTGCAAATAAGACCTTAAATTTTCAGAAAAAAATAATTGGGCACAAGGTCCAAAAAAAAATTGAGCCGGCCCTGATCCCAGTTCGCGCTTTGATTTTGTTGCCGAATCTAATCCCAAGTTTGCTTAGCTCAAAAAGTAGACTTAAATACATCATTCTTACCTCGCCAATTAAAGAGGAGAATCTGGGGCAGTGAGTACTGTAGGCGGTTGAAATGCAAGGATGAGTATTGTTAGCTCTTGGAGACGTGGTCCATGTCGCGGTCGAAAGAACCTACCAGTAGAGCTAGTACCTGTTGAGATTGTGGCTTATTTATGGACATCCAATACACGAGGACCTGAGTCTCTCGCAATGTCTAGTAAGCGCACCAAGGGGTGTCAGTTATCGAACCAAAACATAGTCAATGTACCATCCCCAATGTCAAATTTTAGAAAACTAGCACTTAGCTCACGTACCTTCCGAATTTTTCTCCAACCCAAGATCCCACACCACCACTCATATCCCAAAGAGAACTATAGCGGATTGGAATCCACAAAGACCGTGTACCCGAGAGGAGTTGTGCATCCGACGAAGATCCCATCCCGCCTTTGCTCTTAAGGGAGCACACATCCTCCCAAGAAACTATCACCTTGATGTGATCATTGGATCCCGACCATAAAAATGCACCACATAAACTATAAATCATATCAAAATAATCTTTGGGGAGTCGGAAAGCTGAACACCAAAAGTTATATCTCATGATCATTACCGATTTAAAAGTAAAGGCGTTTTGATTTTATCATTTAAGGGTTGCGAGTAGACCAAGAAAGTAAACGCGTTCTGATTTTATCAATTAAGGGCCCGTAGTCGTGTCGTTTCATTACCTTAGTCGTGAGAGGTAGACCAAGATACCGTATCAAGAGACCCTCAATGCGATGCACCTCCATCTTAGGTCATCACCCACTCTCCCTACTGGAGATAAGCAAGATGCTTATCTTACGGACCAAGTAATATGGACCGTTAAAGTCTATTATGAAGTGAATAATATTTTAGATCTCTATATTACTTCTTGTATAAGCTATTTCTTTATGTGTTTAGAAAAGTTGGATGTTAGCATTACGTTTTATATATATATATATATATCTTATATTCTCATATTAAACAACTCAATAAACTATTCTATTCTATATTATTTGACACTCCCAGCCATGTAAACAAAGGATTTAATCAAATTTCTTAGCAAACCAGAGATCTGACCATACTGCATCAACACTGTCATGACACCTTTAAAAGAAGCCGTTGATTCATCCGTGAATATCATGACTTCTTCCGCGAAGCTCAAGGAGGTATGGTTGAGTTCATGGCAATGCGTGATGGTACTTTGATACCCAATTCTAGAAAGAACGTTGTTGACAATAACAAAAACATATGGGATAAAAAAAAAAAAATTCTCCTTGGCATATATACACCTTGAACTGCCGAAGAAACCCCCAAGTTTTCCCTAGAAATACACAAGTAAACACAAAGGATAAACTGATCTGTGAAGTGTAGAGCTTCGAGAATTTTGATGATAAAGTCTCACTATCAATTATCAAAAGCCTTGGCGATGTCAATCTTAAAGGCCAACGAGGAGTGATATGAGATTTATGATAATCTTTGGTAAGCGATATGGCTAATAACACATTTTCGAGAAGAAGTTGGTCCTTTATAAAAGCACATTGAGTTGGTTCTATGAGATCTAGGAGCGCTTCAAGCGATTAGCTAGAATATTAGAGATGACCTTGTAGAGCATACTACAACATGCAATTGGGCGATAGTCCTTCATACACCTACCATCATCTGTCTTTGGTATTAGTGAGAGGATTTACGCATAGATACTCCGAGGTAAAAATCCAGAGAGGAAAAGAACTGAACTGCAGTAACAAATTTTTTATTTATTTATCAAATATTCAACTCGACCTCGAAAATTGTTAATTTGGATGGACATAGTTTAACACTTTTTTCAAAAACTAAACAACATAACCACCCAACAACATAAACGGTCCCGACCCCTTCTTTCCAGATCCCTCCAGTCTGATGTCGTGGTCCAGTCCAAAACCTAAAAGACTAATCTAGCTTTCTTTGCAGCTAATTAATTTTATAAAATGCAAGTCCGATATAATCTCGCTATGGAATAACCTCTGCTAGGCTAGTACTTACAAATTCAAATCCTTTTTTAGGTTGACCACAAATTGATAGTCTCCGATGATTTGTTACCTCAACTATTAGTAGCAAACTTATATTAATAGAGAAACAACAAAAAAGCTTTAAATACAAATGTAGCACACACGAAAACAAATCAACACGAAAAAGATCTAAACATCTACCAAAAACAATCCAAATATATATGTGTATATATATATATATATATATATAATGAAAAACCACTCAATATTTCTATTCGTGTGTAGCCTTTGCACGCTTGGCTATATATCCGGTGCCGGAATCAGGATTGGGAACGAACTCAAAAACAAAAAACTCATGTGGATGAGGTGTTATTCCAAAAATGACGTTTTAGGTCCAAACATAATACCAATCGGAGGGCATTTTATAGACAATTTTCGTACTAACATTTGGGGTACGACTCGTTTCATGTGTACCTTGAGACAAGGACCTAATTATAGACACTATCAAAACTTTACAGCATTTAAACAATTTAGTTATAAGGATTATGGAGGCCTATGGGATTGGAGAGCAAGAGAAGATGGAATCTATTTAAAGAAAAGACCTGGGTTACATGTTAGAAATCCAGTCAATATGCATAAAGTGTATGATTGGATATATTAAAAAACGTTAACAAGCTATTTGAAAATAAAAAGAGTTCTAATATTCAGGGAGAGTTTAAAATGACAATAACATTAGTTGTCTTGTGTTGAGTCTATCATTTATGTATAAAATCTAAAAATTTAGTTGTTATTCATTTCATTATTTGTAAATCTCTAATAAAAAATTATGTTATTTAAACTATATAATATTTCTAGTATCAATAATAACTAAACCAAATCTAATTTATTTGATACTTTAAAAAAGTTTTAGTTAATCGTATGCATAACGTGCATGTGGGACACTGTGTAAATTTAATTTTACATACATCACGACATAATTATATTACGTAAGTTACATATGAATGAAATTTTCTTAATCATAGATATTTGCTTACTTCTGAATCCTTTCTCAGAATCGATTTCAATGGTTTCAAAGACATAACATCATGCTCATCGAAAGAACTAAAACTTCCTTTCGATGTCCTCCTCTTGATTCTCCCTGAACTTATTCGTATCTCATCAACTTCATCCTTTATGCTAACAATTTTTCTTGGAGCCTTTTCTTTTGGTACACGTAACTCTACTTGTTCTCCATCAACCGATAATCTCTCATTTTTCTCCATGTTTTCTACAACATTGCTTATGATATTAGAGCCAATATCAGAATTTTCTTCCTTTGATACAACAATACCAAGTGTCTGTGGTTGGCCAAGTGTTACTTTCTTCAAAGCCTGTGTTGCTAATAATTTCACCAAGAAATTGTAGAATCGTATACAGATATTGAAAGGACGACGTTGAAGTTCTCGTTCTTTGCACACCTTTTTTTGATCGAGTAAAGAGAAAAGCATGTTTTTTGGTTTTGGGAGTTTATGGTTGGCTCAAAATGTAAGAAAAAACAAAAAGAAGAGCAATAATTTTGCAATGGCACTGCTTAATTTTGAGCGAATTGCTTTAGGAAGTAGGAAGCACGACATTACGTATGTCGGAAGAGCCTGCGCAACAGACTTGATGAGGACTTCTTTGCCACCTTTGGACAAGAACTTCGCGGACCAGGTATTAAGCCTTTTTTGAAGCCGGTCTCTCACAAAGGAGAAGACTTGAATTTTTGAGCCATGAATTTGTTCAGGAAGGCCTAGATACGAACCCATACCCCCATCTCGATGAATTCCGATTGTCGCTTTAATGATATTTCGGGTTGTATTATCTACATCATGACCAAACATTACCGAGGATTTAGCAGTGTTTAACTGCTGTCCTGAAGCCTCGCCATAGGTCCGGAGTATATTAATAATTTCTCGACCTTGCGTCGGATCTGCTTTACAGAAAAACAAGCTATCATCGGCAAACAGAAGATGTGAGGTGGAAGGACTTGCGCGGGAAATTTGAAGGCCTTGAATACGACCATTCCACTCGGCATCTTTAAGCTTTGCCACCAATGCCTCTGTACATAAAATGAACAGGAAAGGGGAGATAGGGTCACCTTGGCGAATGCCCCTGGATGGTCTAATGATGCCTCTCGGAGAACCATTTATAAGAACTTTATACGATACCGAGGAGATACAGCAAATGATCCAATCAACCCATCGCTGAGCAAAACCCATTTTCAACATTAGGGCCCTAAGAAAAGACCATTCCACCCGGTCGTAAGCTTTACTCATATCTGTCTTTATAGCCATGAATTTTTTCCTACAAGCTGGATTTGTACGGAGGGCATGAAAATTTTCCTGGGCTATAAGAATGTTATCTGTGATAAGTCGTCCAGCCACAAAGGCGGATTGGGTCTCGGATATAAGGTCCGGAAGAAGTTTCTTAAGCCGAAGGCTCAATACCTTCGATATGACTTTGTATCCAACATTACACAAGCTGATTGGTCGAAACTCCGCCATCTTCCTTGGTCTATCTGTCTTTGGAATCAGGCAAATATTTGTCTCATTGAGACGATCATCAAAAGATCCAGACGAGTGGAAGTTTTGGACTAATTTAATTAGGTCTGGTCCAGTCAAGTCCCAGAACTTCTGGTAGAAAAAGGCCGTCATCCCATCTGGACCCGGAGCTTTATCTGGATGGAGAGAGAAGAGGGCTCTTTTAACTTCTTCCGGGGATATTTCTCTAGTGAGCTTTTGATTCATATCCTCCGAGATCATAGTTGGCACATCCTGAAGAACAGAATGGAATTCTTGTGGGTCAGAGGTAGTAAATAGGTCCTTGAAGTAGTCTACCGCTAGACGCTCAATACCCACCTCCTTGTCCACCCACATACCATCGTCGTTCAAAAGACCCAGAATCTTATTTCGAGCTCGCCGCTGTTTGGTGATAGCGTGAAAAAATTTAGTGTTCTTATCCCCTTCATGGTACCAAGTCTCTCTGCTCTTCATTTTCCAAAAAATTTCTTCTTCTCTATAAGCATCGCAGAGTTTCCATTTTATGGCAAGAAGCTCTTCAGCAGAAATGGAATCATCTTCTTGAGCGCTATCAATTTTATCTTGTAATTCCTTAATCAGTTTCTCCGAGTTAGTAAAATTCGATTTTTTCCATTTAGAAATATGTCTTCTGCAATTCTTAATTCTTTGTGTAAAAATACCTCCTTCAGGCGAAGGGAAATTCCAACCTTCATGAACCGACTCCTTAAACCCCGGTTTACCTAACCACCGTTTATCAAAAAAGAATTGCTTAAAAGCTCGGGGAGGACTGTTTTGAATCGAAGCTAGAAGGGGTTTATGGTCGGAGCCCCATAATTTTAAATACTCCACATTGGTGTGGGAAAAAATAGAGTGTCATTCTTTAATCTAGCTTTCTTTGCAGCTTAATTTTATAAAATGCAAGTCCGATATAATCTCGCTATGGAATAACCTCTGCTAGGCTAGTACTTACAAATTCAAATCCTTTTTTAGGTTGACCACAAATTGATAGTCTCCGATGATTTGTTACCTCAACTATTAGTAGCAAACTTATATTAATAGAGAAACAACAAAAAAGCTTTAAATACAAATGTAGCACACACGAAAACAAATCAACACGAAAAAGTTCTAAACATCTACCAAAAACAATCCAAATATATATGTGTATATATATATATATAATGAAAAACCACTCAATATTTCTATTCGTGTGTAGCCTTTGCACGCTTGGCTATATATCCGGTGCCGGAATCAGGATTGGGAACGAACTCAAAAACAAAAAACTCATGTGGATGAGGTGTTATTCCAAAAATGACGTTTTAGGTCCAAACATAATACCAATCGGAGGGCATTTTATAGACAATTTTCGTACTAACATTTGGGGTACGACTCGTTTCATGTGTACCTTGAGACAAAGACCTAATTATAGACACTATCAAAACTTTACAGCATTTAAACAATTTAGTTATAAGGATTATGGAGGCCTATGGGATTGGAGAGCAAGAGAAGATGGAATCTATTTAAAGAAAAGACCTGGGTTACATGTTAGAAATCCAGTCAATATGCATAAAGTGTATGATTGGATATATTAAAAAACGTTAACAAGCTATTTGAAAATAAAAAGAGTTCTAATATTCAGGGAGAGTTTAAAATGACAATAACATTAGTTGTCTTGTGTTGAGTCTATCATTTATGTATAAAATCTAAAAATTTAGTTGTTATTCATTTCATTATTTGTAAATCTCTAATAAAAAATTATGTTATTTAAACTATATAATATTTCTAGTATCAATAATAACTAAACCAAATCTAATTTATTTGATACTTTAAAAAAGTTTTAGTTAATCGTATGCATAACGTGCATGTGGGACACTGTGTAAATTTAATTTTACATACATCACGACATAATTATATTACGTAAGTTACATATGAATGAAATTTTCTTAATCATAGATATTTGCTTACTTCTGAATCCTTTCTCAGAATCGATTTCAATGGTTTCAAAGACATAACATCATGCTCATCGAAAGAACTAAAACTTCCTTTCGATGTCCTCCTCTTGATTCTCCCTGAACTTATTCGTATCTCATCAACTTCATCCTTTATGCTAACAATTTTTCTTGGAGCCTTTTCTTTTGGTACACGTAACTCTACTTGTTCTCCATCAACCGATAATCTCTCATTTTTCTCCATGTTTTCTACAACATTGCTTATGATATTAGAGCCAATATCAGAATTTTCTTCCTTTGATACAACAATACCAAGTGTCTGTGGTTGGCCAAGTGTTACTTTCTTCAAAGCCTGTGTTGCTAATAATTTCACCAAGAAATTGTAGAATCGTATACAGATATTGAAAGGACGACGTTGAAGTTCTCGTTCTTTGCACACCTTTTTTTGATCGAGTAAAGAGAAAAGCATGTTTTTTGGTTTTGGGAGTTTATGGTTGGCTCAAAATGTAAGAAAAAACAAAAAGAAGAGCAATAATTCATTGTCAATGAAGAAGATATGGTTAATTAACTTGTAAGATTGGACTACTCGATCGGAAGAAACAAGTTTGGGATAAAGATTGAGTAATCTGATTCTTTGATTTTACATGAAGACATCTTTTTTATGCTTAATTTTTTATAATCTTTCGCTCTATATGTAGATGTGTATACTAGGTTTATCAAATTTTACATTATTACTTATAGCTATAAATCATAACGTCTACTAAAAGTTATTCTTTTCACAATATACATAAGATTAGTTTTTTCTATTTTGTAGAGAAACGGTCAGAAGTTTTATTGAAATTAAGATAGAGTTTAGTCTTAGATAGAATTTACCATGCTAAGGTTGTTGATGTTTTGCATGACCTAGGAAATGTTTGTGTTTGACTTCATCGACGAATTGCAACCATGGGAAAACAAAAATTGTGGAAGTGTAATGTCCTATCAGTGATTTCGACGGTTAAGTCACCCTCGAATTTTACATGTAGAGCTAACCAAAAATCTATGATAAGGAAGAGGGGTACATGGCTAAAGATGGTAAAGAAGATCAGAGGTCAAAATCATCTCATGCAAGGAGGGATGATGATCAAGGGCCGAATCATGAACTACGCATGGCACATCTTACTTGAAGGGATTTGAAACAAGTCGAGAAAGGTAAAAAATTAATAATAAATCCTTAAATCCAAAATGCAGGTGTTGTTATGTGTGGAAGGGATGTCAATTGGGCTGTCCAAGTCCAAATGGTCTGTCCAAATAAGACCAAGACCAAATAGGACCATGATAGTATAAGCCCAAATAGGACCGTGTCCAAATAAGACCAAGCCCAAATAAGACCATGACTAACTAGACAGCCCATGGGGCCCAAATAATATGATTTTTTATTTCCCGCCAAAACCTCAAAAACACATTTTCTCTCAAAATCGAAGAATTGCATTTTTCCACCAAATCGTAAAATCACATTTTTCCGCAAAAACTGTAAAAATATTTTTTAGAGTGAAAATGTCTGTGTAAATTCTAATTTTTAAAGAAATAAAGAAAAAAAAATTCCTCAAATTAGTAACCCTAATTTTTAATGCTTATTGGACGACCCATGTCCAGATGGGTTCGGCCCATTTGTTTTTGGACTAAATGGGTTTCTAGCCCATATTGACCGCTTCGAATTTGGGCGTGACCAAATCCAGACCATTATAATTTGGACTGGTCTAACCCATGGTCACGAAGCCCATTTGACATCCCTATGTGTGGTAGAGACAATACCCGATGAAAAAATGTCGAAAACTTGAATCCTTGTGTGTGATGATGGATCAACAAGAGATCGAAGAAGAAAATAAAGAGAAACATCTTAAAGCCCTCACAACTAGTCCGAAGCAGAGACAAGCAACGAAAGGTCTTAAGTACGTGGAAGCTTAGTATAACTTTGATTTGATTTGTTATGATTCCATCACTTAAAACGATGTGCATCCTTGAAAAGGTGCAATGTGCATGATTTCAACAGTGAGCATCACAAGAAGGAAAGAGGATGTGGCGTCGAGCATGTCGACAACGCTAATCATACGTGGTGAAAAACAACACAACCTGACAACCCGAATTGAATCCATGAAGAAGCAGAGTTTAGGGATACATGGATCACACCTACTGCCATGAGGACATGTCAAAGGGAAACCATCCAAGAGAGTTCGAGAGTCAGAGAAGCAGTATGCGTAAAACTAGGGGCGATGAAGTAGGATAACCGGATTTAAAGATCTATATATAATACAATGATAGATAAATTACGTTCAATATATTTTACATCTGAGCGTCAGATATAAAGAGACAGCCCGAGAGGCAAATATATATATGCAACGTATAAGTGAATTACATAAGCAAGATGTGAGCAATTACAAATTAAGACATTACAAAGCTCATTACATAACACACAATGTGTTAAACTTGACCAATGACTTTAAATTTTTTGCTTCAAAACAGATTCGCCTGTTACCCAAAAACAGAGTTAGAACAATAATAGTATCACACCCCAAAGTAGTTAATAATTAGTAAGATTCAAAATATTGTTCATAAAAATATCAAAAATTTTACCTGTTATTGCTCATTCTTGTTATTCTTCGTCACACTTGATAAATTGAATGCGGGGAATGTGTTGGACGTGAACTGATTGCCTAACATCAACAAATAAGTTCAAATAAAGCAAAAGCTTTAGATTCCGCATCGAAGTAGGAAGATGAGTGATCCCAGCCTTGTTCAAGCTTAAGAATCTCAAGTGGACGAGTTCTCCGATGCTAGAAGGTAGCTTTCCTCCTTCAAACTTTACTCGAGAAAGATCTAACACCCTGAGCAATGGTAAACTCCCGAAACGCAGTGCCGATTGTATACAAACTTCTTCTTGGATACCGAGAAACAAAACAGATCTGACTTTTGGATTGTTTTTATGTCCCAGCAAGTCTACGAGATCTATTGGGAGGTTGAGCATTGAAGGTAGAGGTGGAAGTAGGGGGTTTGATGATTTGAAGGAAATTTTCTTCTTCAGCCTTGGATAAACAGACTTCTCTCATGATGTTGTGCATATGACAATAGTCAAATCTCGATGTTGCATAGTTTCTCTCAGCAATAACCATATTTCTTCTAACCAGCTCTTCTAAGTAGCCTTCTGCACTATCTCGAATGGTTGCTCTGCCATAATATGACGTAATTATTCCTTCTGCAGCCCAGTAATTGAACAATGTCTCAACATTTATCCTGTAGTTTTCGGGGAAATTGGCTAGGCTAAGGAAGCAATGCTTTAAACACATTGGCAAATCTTCATAGCTTAAACACAACAGTCGGTAAACAGAATTGAGATTGTTGTCATCTAAGCCGCCAGATCCTCCAACGATATAAGACCCAATATTGTCATATACATTTTTCCACCCGGGAATTGTATGTTTTGTAGCTAATAACCCTCCCAACACTTTAACAGCTAATGGTAGTCCTCCACAATATGTAACCATTTTCTTACCCATGGCTTCCAATTCTTCCTCAGTCCTAAATTCTGCATCATCACAAGGGAATATCTTTCAAGATTTGAGCCTTAAGAATATATATATAAGGCCTAATTTTATGACAGTCTGAGAGGAATGAACATGTCAGGATTCATTTAGTCAATTAATCTAGATAAAAAAAAATTGTTGATATAACCATCCTAATGATTCTGATCAATATATAAAAGAGCACAAGATTGTTTGTACCTTCTTTGTCTCTCTTAGGAAATGCTATCCTTTGACATAGTGTCCAACTTTGTTCATGACTAAGACTTCTTAGTCTAAAGAAAAAACATGTTGGATCTGCATGTAAACCAACACCCTCATTGCGAGAAGTAAGCAATATCTTGCAGCCTGCAAAATTTACATGATGTATCTTGCTTTCATATCTCACTTTTAACAATCACTTTTGAGATTTAAAAAGGAATTTCCCTGTGTATAACAACTCACCTCCGTTCTGCGGAAACACTGCTTTGATTCGGTCCCAATCTTCTACTTTCCATACATCATCAAGAACAATCAAATATCTACCGGTTTCCAACAACTTAAAAAGTTTACCTTGGAGTGTATGTTCATCTATCTGGAAAATGTCTGCATCATGTTGACTTAAATCATGAAAGATCCTTTGCCAAACATGTTTCTGTGTAAACTCTTTAGAAACACAGACCCATGTAAATCCTTCAAAATGATGACGCACCATATCATGATGAAAAACTTGTCTTGTGAGAGTGGTTTTACCAATACCACCCATCCCAGATATAGAAACCACTTGAATGTCATTACTCACCACCAAACACCCAACCAATTCTTCAACACTCTGTTCCATCCCCACGAGACCGGTTTCAGAATTATTAGGAAACGTTTGTCTGATCTCTCTTTCTCTATCTTGCACAGACAAAAAACGGCCACCATCAATAATCTCTAGTATTCCCACACTCTGCATCTCTCCAATCACATCAGATATCCTCATAGTTATACCTTTTGATATCCGAATCAAACTTCCGGCGATCCACTAAGAAGCAAGCAAGTCTTCTTGCAGATTTCTTGATCCCTTTTTCTTTTTCTCTTTCTTCATTCAGAAGAAAAGTTTCGATTATATCCTCGGCATCATAAACAATGTCTTTGACATCTTCTAAGAACTTTCTCACCCTTTTACTTTCATGTTTCTTGGCATCTGCATCGTTTAATAAGGACTGTAACCTTCCCAGCTGACGTTGTAGTTCACAAACTTGCTCATGAACTCCCCGCAATCGCTCAGATTCTCGACTCAGAAGCTCCCAAAGCTTCTGAACTCCAAACAACACAACTCCCTCAGCCATGACTACTCTCCTGCTCCAACAATCACTGATTTTAATGTTAAAGATTCTTAGAGAAATTTAAAGGATAGATTGTTAAAAGTGTAACCTAAAGACGTGTTAAGAGTTAATTATTAAAGAAACCACAAGTCAAGTTCGTGGTTAGGAACAAAAGAAAATTAATACATCCGAAAACAAGGTTTCATAATAATTCAGAGATATTTTTATAATCTAGATTCAGACATAGTCCTAAAGCAGATTCAAGAATTGACATTAAATCCCAAAAAAAAAAAGCAGATTCAATCAAGTTGTTTAAAATAAAGTACAAAAGACAAATCAAAGCAAATCAAACAAGCACAGAAAAAGAAATAACAAAATTCACCTTTCTTCACTCTGTGTGGTTTGTTTGAATCAGCAATGTGACTAGCTTGTACTAACAAAGTTCTTTGGAAGAAGATCTCAATTTTTTTTTCCCTTGTTTTTTTTTTTTTTGGGTCAATTCCCCTAGTGTTTCTGCTCTTCAATTTAGAGAGTCGATGACTTTTTTAAGATGAGGGAAAAAAATAAAAAATAAATTGAGACTTCTTGTCTTTTTGAGAATGAAGCAAGAGTTCTATTTTATTTTTATTTTTTTAAGCAAGAGTTATATTTGATTTTTTTCCAATTGTAGTCTTCAAGAAGTGTGGCAGAAATAATTGATCTTGTATGCTTTTGAAGAATTTTGTCATTGTCTGCTAACCAAAACTGTTATGAGGCTAAGGATATGGTTCTGGCTTGATTTGGTTTGATCTGATTCATCAATCAGCGAAATAAACCGCAAATTCTTGTTAAGGTACAAGAGTAAACCGGTGTGAACCGTTTCGACCAAAAAAGGAAAGAAAATAATCAATCTTCTTCCCCAATCCCAAATTTTAAACCTAAATTATTTTCCCCAATTGAATTTTCTCATTCCCAATCATCTCCTTCCTTCTTCTCCATGCGCTAATTGATCGAACCTTAAACCCTTTTTCATCATTTTGATTCTTTTTCCATTTGGTTCATTCTTCGAATTCCAGACTCGTCTCTAACCATGAGCGCAATCTATCTCCTCCGCAAAATCTCCACGAAAACTCCTACACGATTTCACAGAAGCCTCTTCTTCTCCACTTTCTCCAAAGAATCACCACCAGATTTATCACGAACCACCTCAATTCGCCATTTATCAAGCCAAAGATTCGTCCCTTCGTCAATTTACCGTTTTCCCCAATCAAAAATTTTACCAAATCGAAAATTCTCCACATCCGTTGAAACCAATTCCAGTGACAAGAGTTTCGAGAGAATTCATGTTCAGAGTGGTGCAATTTTAGAAAGGATACACAAAAACGAAGGAGAAGGAGAAGAAACTGTTTCTAAAGTAAATGTAGAAACTGAGAGAGTTGTGAGAGAAGAGAGTGAAGCTGAGAAAGAAGCGTGGAGGATTTTGGAAAACGCTGTTGTTAGGTATTGTGGTTCTCCGGTTGGGACTGTGGCGGCGAATGATCCTGGAGATAAGATGCCTTTGAATTATGATCAAGTTTTTATTAGAGATTTTGTGCCTTCTGCTTTAGCTTTTTTGCTTAAAGGAGAAGGTGATATTGTTAGGAACTTTCTTCTTCATACATTGCAGCTTCAGGTATGTATGATGATGAATCTCTCATTGGTGTGTAGTGATTTATGTGTGGATAATTGATGTGGTGTGGTTTGGTATTGATGGAGATTTTGTTTGTTGTTTAAGAGTTGGGAGAAAACTGTAGACTGTTATAGTCCTGGACAGGGTTTGATGCCTGCGAGTTTTAAAGTAAGAACCGTGGCGCTTGATGAGAACACTACGGAAGAGGTTTTGGATCCGGATTTTGGTGAATCGGCTATTGGTCGTGTTGCTCCTGTGGATTCTGGTCAGTTGATTGTTAGGAAATGTCAATATGTACATGCATATGCGATTTACGGTTCTTTGCAAGTGGCTTTGGGAGAGCTATGTGGTTTGAATTCTCTGTGGGACTGATTGTTTCTTTCGTACTTTATAGGTTTGTGGTGGATTATTCTCTTGAGGGCATATGGAAAGATAACTGGAGATTTCTCATTACAAGAGAGGATAGATGTTCAGACAGGGATAAAGCTTATTATGAACTTGTGTTTAGCAGATGGATTTGATATGTTTCCTACGCTTTTGGTCACTGATGGTTCTTGTATGATTGATCGTCGTATGGGTATCCATGGCCACCCCCTAGAAATCCAAGTAATAATTCGTTGTCTCATTGTCTTTTGACAGCGTTGAAATATTTTTTGTGAGACTTAAACATTATTTTATCTTTCGATATATTGCAGTCGTTATTCTACTCAGCACTCAGATGCTCCCGTGAGATGCTTTCTGTTAATGATAGCTCTAAGAATCTTGTAAGAGCCATTAACAATAGGTTAAGTGCTCTGTCATTTCATATCAGAGAGTACTACTGGGTGGACATAAAAAAGATCAATGAGATATACCGTTACAAGACAGAAGAGTATTCCACGGATGCGACTAACAAGTTCAACATCTATCCTGAGCAAATTCCTCCATGGCTCATGGACTGGATTCCTGAGCAAGGTGGGTATCTCCTCGGGAACCTACAACCTGCTCACATGGATTTCAGATTCTTCACGCTCGGGAACTTTTGGTCTATTGTTTCTTCCTTGGCTACACCAAAGCAGAATGAAGCTATATTGAACTTAATTGAAGCTAAATGGGATGATATTATTGGGAATATGCCTCTTAAGATTTGTTACCCTGCATTAGAGTACGATGATTGGCGTATAATAACCGGAAGCGACCCAAAGAACACGTGAGTTTCGCTTACTCTTTACTTTCTCCTTTGTGAACTCCCTTGGCTTGTGACAATATATGTATTTGCCTTGAACTTTTTTGGTGAATCAACCCTGAAAACACTTGTCAAAATTTGCAGGCCTTGGTCGTATCACAACAGTGGATCCTGGCCCACACTTCTTTGGCAGGTATGCAGATATATGTCAGTAATTTGGATTAGATAAAAAAGTATTAACAATACTCGAATATGCATATAATTAAGCAACTTGCTTGATGCTAATGAGACCATAAAAATCAACTGGTTACAATTTCAGAGTTTTCATCGGTAACACCTGAGGATTTCTGGTTTATAATAGACTTTTGTGTGTTTGATTTTCGAAACAGTTCACATTAGCATGTATGAAGATGGGCAGACCAGAGCTAGCTGAAAAGGCTCTTGCAGTGGCTGAGAAGAGACTGTTGGCAGATCGTTGGCCAGAGTATTACGACACCCGATCTGGCAAATTCATTGGAAAGCAGTCCCGGCTCTATCAGACATGGACAGTCGCCGGATTCTTAACTTCGAAACTCCTTCTAGCAAATCCAGAGATGGCGTCACTTTTATTCTGGGAAGAAGATTACGAACTTCTGGATATCTGTGCCTGTGGTCTCCGAAAATCTGACAGGAAGAAATGCTCCCGAGTCGCTGCCAAGACTCAGATTCTCGTTCGATGAGTGCAAAACACAGTCTCTTTTGCTTCTCTAAACATCGAACGCAATAAGCTTTTTTAGGCTATAGATCTTACAGAAATTGAAAATTCATCACAGAAACTTGACTGTCACATACTCACATATATTATTTATTGATCTCTGTTTGTGTGTATACATATGATTGCAACAGTTTTATATAGTTGCAGCTTCGTAGATGGCTAAGTAAGTGTTGCTTATGCTAGATTTTACCAAATTGTCATTTTATCTCTACCAAGCATTTCCCTGAGTAGGTTATGCTTCTACAAATTGTCGGAACCTAATCGAACCAACCTTAATTTTGGTTCGGTTTCGGGTATACCAAATAATCCGATGGGTTCGTTTTTACAATTTTGGTATTCGGTTTGGTTTGATTATCTGAAACCTCGAAATAATAATACTTGTTATGTCGATCTCGATCTTATAATGCTTTACTTTTTTACGCTTTCGATTTGAGTACTTAAATCGAAATTCATTAAAATCTATACTGCTCCTGAGGCCGTCCACGTGGGATTTTAAACAACCAATCGGCATTAGACACTTCATCAGTTTACATTTTTACACACTTAACATTTTTAAATTCTAATATTTTCTATACTTAAATATTAATTAAAAAAAACAAACAATATATGGAAAGAAGAAAAATGTGAATTTTTGAAATAAGCTATAAGCTTCTTAAGCTGACCACGTGGGATTTAAAACGACCAACCGCGAATAGCCACTTCGTCGGTTAACATTTTTATATACCATGTTAATTAACTTTTTTAAATTCTAATATTTTATATAATTAAATATTAATAAAAAGGAAAAAAATATATATGGAAAGAAAAAAATGTGAACTTTTGAAATAACAAAATATAGAAATAAGAAAAATGTAAAGCATAGATTTCAATATTATTATGCAGCGAATATATTTTTATTTGGAAAATTTCTAACTTAAAAATGTAAAATTACAGATGACGGTTTCCCTAGACAATAAACTATAAATACTCAACCTTCCACACAATTAGTATTCAGTTTCAAAAGAATTCACTATTACGTGGCTTTGATTTTTTTTCTCGTGCTACATATTTTTTGATTTATTTCTCTATGAACTATAAACAAATATTGTTTAATTTTGCTGATTTTAGACGGTTTGATTTGTATTTTTCAGGTTACACTAATGAATCGAGTGTAGGTTCATTCAACTGTGACTTTTAAAGCAATTACAAGGTATTATTGATCCTAAAATTTATGTAGCTTTCAAATTGTTTCCTTATGTGGATATTGTTAATTACTTTATGTTAAATATATGCATGAAAAACTAAGAAATCAAATAAAAAAGTAAAAAGAATTATATATTGAAGAAGAAGAATATGAGAAGCAAAAAGGTAATTACAAAAAAGTAACTATATATAGGATTCTATATATTATAATCGTTTAATTAATTTTTGAATTCTCTGTTTTTGAATTACTTTTTTAACCATGCAAAACTTCTTCAGAAACCAAAGTTTAAAGGTGGCCGTTTTTTTGGTAATTGTCCGTGTTATTTTCGAGTATTTTTTATATTTTATAGCTTAAGTCGAAACCACTAGATTTTATACTACATAAAAGTCGAAGCTATAAGTTTTTCAAACTGTCCACAAAATTTAAAAGACTAATCACGATTAACCATCTCAGTTATTAGCAATTTTATAATCCAATAATTTTTTTATATTAATATATACTTATAAAAAAGAAAAAATAATATATATATATATTTAGAGAGAGAGAGAGAGAGAGAGAGACGCAAGAAAAATGAAAACTTAAAAAAACATCTAGGAAAACAAAAAATGTAAAATTTTGTTATTAGAATATATAAAATAATATCAATAGAAAATTAAGATAATATAAAAAAGTTAAAAATAAAACAATATCTATGGTAACGAGAAAAATGTAAACTTAAAAAAAACCATATGCAAAAAAGAAAAATGTAAAATTTTTGTTATTAGAATATATAAAATAATATCATTATTAGTCTCACCAAATTTGCCAATATCCCTTTTTAATCGCTATTAGGGGTCGACATTTTAGTTTGATGTCGATTTAAATTTGATTCGGTTATTTCGATTTAATAAAACATTAAGTCTCTAATCAAACTCATTTTGGTTCATTTTAATTCGGTTTGGATTAATTTGGTTTGCTTTGATTCAGTTTGTTATTTAAAATAAATTATTTATAAAATTGAAAGAATGGCAATAAATTAGCCCTCGGCGTTCGGTTTACTCGGTTTATTCGGGTCGGTTTATTCGGTTTTTCAGTTTTTCGGTTATCTAAAAATCTTGCCGAATTGAACCGAACTAAAATTCGGTTCGGTTCGGTTCGGTAATCGGTTTATTCGGTTCGGTTACATCCTTTTAAATCTATTCCGAATTGAACCGAAATTTTTTCTATTTCGGTTTATTCGGTTTATTTTTCGGTTTATTATTTGTAAAAAAAATATTTACAAGGCCAAACCTATTAAAACAAGTCCAGACCAAATTTTTAAAAAGCCCAAACCCATTTAAATCTAGGGTTTTCGACAGGGTAATGGTTGGTTAAGCCGCAACGGAGACGGTGGCGACGACCAAAAATGGTTTCTATCTAGCTCTGCCTCTTGAACTGCCGTAACGAAGTAAATGGACTTAGGCTTCGTGTTGACGACGGGATGCAATGTGAAAGACGATTGAGTATTGATGGTTGCTCGACCGACGATCGTTTCTAGACGACGACCCAAGTGATCGATGAAGAAGAAGACAGAATATCAGAGATTTGAAGCAGCAAAAGGAGAATCATAAGACTAAGAAGACTTAAAAAGAGAGGAAATTTATTTAACTCAACGTTTGCTAGGGTCTCGAAGGAGGATCGGCTGCAAAAGGAAGAAAAGAAAACAAATGGAAAAAAATCAAAAGATAAGACTTAGCTCTAGGATTTTTTTTTGATATTTTATGTAATAGAAGAGTATGGGCTCTGTAAAAATATTGGGCCAAATGAAAATAAAAACAATTTTTTTAAAATTAGGGGCAACGAACATTAGCCCAAATGAAAGAAAAAATATATAACTTAAGCCCAGACTTTAAAACTATTAGGGTTCTCTCTTGTCGATAACTCGATATACGACAAACATGGCCGCAACAGTTCTTCTTCTTCCTCATAACATACAAAACCAGGACCGATGAAGAAGAAGATGAAGTGATGAGAAAAAAAACCGAATAACCGTTCGGTTCAGAGCTGCCGAACCGAACCGACCCGAATACCGAAATCCCATAATTTTTTCGCCGATCGGTTAACTCCTCCTTACAGCTTCGGCGCCGATAACCGAAAAATTCGGGTTCCTCGGTTCGGTTTTATCGGTTTTCGCCGAATGCCCAGGCCTACAATAAATTGAAGCAAAAAAATAGAAATTTTATAATTGAGATAAATAAATAGAAAATTTGAATAGAATAATCAATCAAGAGGTATGTGAAAAAATAAAAACAAAGGGTACACAATATATACATGTAACATGTGTAAGTATTCATTTGTTTCTTTTCATTTAAATGTTGATTAGTAATTTTCATGTTTCAAGTTTGATATTCAGATATTAGATCATTTGAAGTCTTTTTTTATATATTTGAGTAAAATATGACACATCATATTTGTAATATGTTTTATACCAATTTTTATCCTATAAGTTTTTTTTTATTAAAACAAATTTTTAACCAATATAAATGATATTAAAAATATAAATAAAACAATATTTATGCTAAAAAGAATTTAAAAATGAATTATTATTGTAAGATTACTAAGCTCAAAAATATATGAAAACAATCAACAAAAGTAAACCCCCGCGTAGCGGGGTTTATAACCTAGTTGAATAAAAACTTGGCACAAGTAACTTATGTTGCATGGAAACTCCATCCGAGGTGCGTTTCGGAAACGTTTCGGAATCGAACGAACCCCAATTTCATAGAAATAACCACAATAATATGAAACCAGAAACTCCAGTGACCCCAATTATCATAAAATCGTATCGAAATTTACAGTTACTTAAACTCGAACCGAACTTTCACCTACCCAAACCAAACCGATCTTTTTCGGTTAAATTTCCAAAAAGCTTTATTCCATAACCGAATTATCCGTAACTCGTACTATCCCGACCCGGATATCCGAACACTCAAATACGCTTTGCTAACTCGGAAGTCGGAACGATCACGACTTGCGAGCTTTCTCGTTCCGACAATGGCGAAATTACTACAGAACCCAGAAGTCCCAAACCAACTGTGATCAGACACCGTTTTGGTCTAAACGCAAGACATGAGCTTAACGAAACTTGCACGCTCCAATGCGTTTAAACCAATCCCAAACTTTGTCAGAAGCTCTCTACGCAACGCTTGCGTCGAATCAAGTCAAAACACAGAGTCTCCTCCATATAAACCCAAGAAGCATCACATTTTAGCAACAAATCTCATCGTTTCATATTTCGAAAAAGGTTTAGTCGAAGAAGCACGCTCACTGTTCGACGAAATGCCTGAGAGAGACGTAGTTGCTTGGACCGCAATGATCACCGGTTACGCTTCTTCCAACTACAATGCTAGTTCTTGGGAGTGTTTTCACGAGATGTTTAAGCAAGGAACAAGCCCGAATGAGTTCACCCTCTCGAGCGTTTTGAAATCTTGTAGAAACATGAAGGTTTTGGCTTATGGTGCTTTGGTTCATGGAGTTGTGGTTAAACTTGGTATGGAAGGTTCTCTTTATGTTGGCAATGCGTTAATGAATATGTACGCTACTTGTTCGGTAACAATGGAGGCGGCTTGTTTGATTTTTCGGGATATTAAGGTGAAAAATGATGTTACTTGGACTACTCTAATCACCGGGTTTACGCATTTGGGTGATGGCATTGGTGGTTTAAAGATGTATAAGCAAATGTTTCTGGTAATTTAGCTACATTCCTCGCGTTTTCGGTGAAGTTGTTACGTTTTCGGATTGAGTTTCTAACATTTTGATTCTGTTTTTTGTGTTCAGGAGAGTGCAGATGTGACACCTTACTGTATAACAATAGCGGTTAGAGCTTCCGCTTCGATTGATTCTGTTACAACTGGCAAGCAGATTCATGCATCAGTGATTAAACGCGGGTTTCAGTCTAACCTTCCGGTGATGAACTCTATATTGGACTTGTATTGCAGGTGTGGGTATTTATCAGAGGCGAAACGCTATTTCCATGAGATGGAAGATAAAGATTTAATCACATGGAACACTTTAATATCCGAGCTTGAGCGATCAGATAGTAGTGAAGCTCTGCTTATGTTCCAGCGGTTTGAATCGCAAGGCTTTGTGCCAAATTGTTACACTTTCACGAGTTTAGTTGCTGCATGCGCCAATATAGCGGCATTGAACTGTGGCCAGCAACTTCATGGAAGGATTTATAGAAGAGGGTTTAACAAGAATGTTGAGTTAGCTAATGCTTTGATCGATATGTATGCTAAATGTGGTGATATACCAGAATCTCAAAGAGTATTTGGCGAAATCGCAGAGAGAAGGAATTTGGTTTCTTGGACTTCAATGATGATTGGGTATGGGTCACATGGTTATGGAGCAGAAGCGGTTGAACTTTTTGACAAAATGGTTAGTTCGGGTATCAGACCTGACCGGATTGTTTTCATGGCGGTTTTGAGTGCGTGCCGCCATGCTGGTTTAGTGGAGAAAGGATTGAAGTACTTCAACGTGATGGAAAGCGAGTACGGCATAAATCCAGACCGAGATATCTACAACTGTGTGGTGGATTTGCTTGGAAGAGCTGGGAAAATAGGCGAAGCTTATGAATTGGTTGAAAAGATGCCGTTTAAGCCAGACGAATCCACTTGGGGAGCGATTCTTGGGGCTTGCAAAGCACATAAACACGCGGGGTTGATAAGCAGATTAGCTGCAAGAAAAGTTATGGAGTTGAAACCGAGAATGGTAGGGACTTATGTGATGCTTTCATACATCTATGCAGCAGAAGGGAAGTGGGTCGAATTCGCGAGAGTGAGGAAGATGATGAGGATGATGGGGAACAAAAAAGAAGCCGGTATGAGCTGGATCGAGGTGGAAAATCAAGTTTTTAGCTTTGCCGTGAGCGATAAAATGTGTCCTAACGCGAGTTCCGTGTATTCAGTCTTGGGGTTACTTATAGAAGAGACCAAAGAAGCTGGCTATGTTCCTGACTTAGACTCCCTAGTTTATGATCAAGAAGTCGGAACTTAAACATGAGATGAAAATCCGGTTTCTGATTCCGTGATCGAGTAAACTGGAGAGCATTTACTATATTAATGCTCTAGTGCTGCTGTTTGTTGTTAAGTTATCGGTTGGATTGATGCTCAACCGATTTTTTCGCCCATTGAATGACGCAAGCAACAACTAACAAAGATCAAGAAAGTAATGAATGACATCAAAAGATTGTTGAAGACCACAGAATCTGACAATATCTGGACAAATCTCTTTTAGGTATGGCTCTATCTATACATATAGTATTGTAGACTGTCCTACTAATTAAAGAACAAACATCACCATACCTCGATTTAGATCAGGTAATGGCTAAGTTTAGTATCAGGACAATCTTAACCTGCCTCAATGGATCAAATGTTGTTGGCCTATTTATAGTACACACTCTTATTTCTTGTGTTGAGATTGTGACTTGTTGTAGCTTCCAAGAAACTTTTAGATATCGTTGGCTATGAAGTTTCCTTCATTAAAGCAAAAGTTATAGCTTTCTGTTGAAATGTTAACATCAGAAGCTTGTCCAGATCTAGACAATAGGTTTTTAGATAATACAGAATCTGCTTTATTTAAGGATATTGATTTTATAGATATCTATAGAGTCCAAATCTGAAATTGTATCATCTTATTGATAAAGGAAATTAAGCAGCAAATAGCAGAAAGTAATACATGATTAGAAGGATAGATTAAAGAGACTAAGCATCTGTGACTGCAACAGCTTCTTTGACTTCAGTGGTTCCATTGTTCTTCTCCATTGCAGGCTTCTCAACCTCAGGAACAACAAAAGCCGACACTGGGAAAGTCCTGGACAAACCTGTTGGTGTCCTGAAATTGATCTTCCCTGAACTTATCGGCTGCTCCAAGGCAAGCTCATTGAGAGTAACCCAAATAAGAAGCTCCTTAGCCTTAACACCGGTGAGCTTCTTGATCTTTCCGACCTCCACCTGGGCAGTGACCTCGGTGGCGTAAGAGACAAGTTTCCCAATTTCTAGAAACTTGTGGGTGATGCTCTTCTTCTGCTTCAGCCAGACAATACCTGTCTCTCTGTCGTAACCAACCTCTTCAATGTCCTTCAATGGCAATAAACCATTAGGCATAGAAACTTCCTTGAGAAACTCCTTTGTCTTCTCACGGCATATCTCATCTCCTGTGTATTTCTCTGCCCTAGCTCTCACTTCATCTGTAACCAAACCCATCTCTGTGTTTTTTTGGTGTTTGTTTTGTTTTGTGTTAAGATCTCTGTTTTTTAGGTTTTAAGCGAGAGATCTTTGCCTTTTCATTTATAGGTGGTGGGATATGAATTCACCCTTGTATTCTCTATTAAATTACGGAATTTGCCATTGTATGAAATTTAATGACATGTGTAGGCATGACTATGAAAAGCTCCTACAACGGTTTGGGGTTATAAAGTCAAAGATTAATGGACCTTGGGATGTTAAAAAAGGTACACAATTTGAGCAAGAAAGTAGTTGATCATTGCCTTAAGTGTGAGTCTTTTAGTTTTAAAATTCAATCTGCAAAAATAAAAACAAAAATATTGAAATTTACTACAAATGGCCACACATTTATATCAAGATCAAAATCAAGATATCACCCATTTTTATTTATTGTTCTTACTAGCATTTTTTTCTGAAAGAAATGGTTTAAATTTATTTGTTAGGTGAAAAAATTGATGGATTAAATTTAAATAGAAAGAATATTTTTCAAAGGTGAAAAAAAATTACTTCAAATGGACACCCATTTATATCAAGATTAAAATACTTTGATTTGTTAGCTTTTTAAAAATGGGTAGATTAGATTTTTAGGTGATGAATTTTATATTGGGGTATTGGATTGAAATGGAAAAGAAAAATTTGGGGAAAAAAATGTGATGCATGTATATAGTGTAAAGGTCTTTAATGGTTATAGTTGGGCAGATTTATGGCCTAAATTAAAGTGACTTGGGTGAGGAGACAAACGTTACATAATATAACCAATAATGTATCGACACGAGTCCAATCGCATTTTTTCATTTGTATTTTGTAGGTAGGACGGTCACCTTATTTAATCGCATTGTGAGGTAACAACTTGCAAATGTGAAGAAAAATTAAAAACAAACAAAAGTACATGAATCATGGTTTCGTATGCAAATATATATTCGTCTACATCACGAGATTGCAAGATAAATAATATTTAGGGTAACTTTTCTAAATGTAGACCAAGTTAGAAAGTGAAATACAGAGGGGCAATGCATTGAGATTATTATGTAGTCATGTAGATAAAGTTGTGTAGGGAACATGCATTTAAAAAAACTAATGGTAATTTTTCACACAAAAAAATTATAATGTTGACAAATATAATACAAATTTATTCAACAAAAGATTGATTGTTTTAGTATTATATAACCAAGTGAAAAAAAAAAGTAGTGGATATATGTAATTTAGTATTTTTGACTATAAATACTTTTTCCTGAAATGCAAGATGCTACTACCATAAACCCTTCAGATATATTTCTATATATTCAATTAGGATTAAAAAAAGCTTACATGAATACATGAATTAATGTTAGGTTCATGCTTTTATAAATTGATGAAAAAATATTTGACCATACGATACATACCTATTCGTCCGATATATTTCTATTTATAAAATTATTGAAAAAGAAACCAACATGAACTAATGTAAGGTTCATGCTTTCATATTTTAATGAGATATTATTCAAACATACCATAAACCACAAATTAATTCATAGAATAGAATGCCAGATAAATTTTTTGGGTTAGTTGTGTAGATAAATGTTTTGGGAGGCTTATTTGCAAAAAAAAAAAACATGGTGGCAAAACAATAATTAACTAATGTTTTGTGTGATTTTAAATAAATTTTGTAATGTCAAATAAAATAACATGAATTTTTTCTTCACTATATGTTGTAGACTTGTGGTATAACAATTGATTTTGTTAATTTTGGGCGTAAATACTTTAGGCGCATAAGTTGAAATAGTATACTGACATTAACTTTTTTTTTGTTTAAATGTGAAATTAATTTAATCAAATAAAAAACATGTTATGTACAAAATGAGAGATATAAAGACAATTTCTAGAGATATTAACCTTTTTTACAAATAAAAAAAATTAATTTCGCTATCTAGTGCATGTGGAATTAGAGAGATTTTCCACATAAACAAACAAAAGTTGAAGAAAATGACTATTTTTTAAATTTCTTTCTACATAGATAATGTTACTTGATTTATTGTTGGCAAGCTTTCAATCTTAAAGATCATAATAGAGAGACTATCAATCTAAAAAAGTACTTTGTAGTTGGAAAAAAAACGTTTAACGATGTATTTTCTTTACAACTGTTTTTCTTTTATATATATATTAACAAATTAATCATTTTGTGCCTCTTGGTTATTGGACTTTTCCCCTAGAATTTTGATGAAAAAAGCATTACATCATTATCAGATTTAGGGTCATTAATCATTATGATGAAGATTGCACGGGATTGATGTTAACCATACATAACGTTTTTGTGAATCAAGGAAAAGTTATTTCTTTTTATGTTTATTCTTTGTCAACAACATGTATTATGCCGATCTAAGTTATGGACACATCAACAACATTAGCACAAATCATTAATTAAACTATATGTATTAGTTATGAAAAATATTATTTTTAACCATAATTTTCTTCTAATATTATTTGGTATGAAGTTACTAGACTCGAAATTGAAATTCTGGAGGGAACAATTAATAATAGGTCAATCATAAATTTATATCACAATTCTCTAACCATAACCTATATACTACATAATAATCCGCACTACCTACGGGATGAAGATTAGTTGTGCTATATTTTGGAATTGCTTAATTATTATTTTTTTAATTAGAATTTTGTTAGTTATTTGTGTTATATATGCATGTATAAGACTAATAGCCAAATCTATAAATAGTCTAGTAAAATTAGGGTAAGTATTTGAATGGATGAATCAATAAATAAAAAGAACTGAAAAAGCTCTCAGGCACTATTATCGAGAACCTCATCCCGACCACGTTCTCCGGCGCCGGTGGAGCTTTAGCTCACCGGCGTCGGAAGCCTTCCGTTTCTCATGCTCATTTTACTCTTTCTCTCTCTAGTTTCACTGCTTCTTTTTCGTTTTTAGTTATCTTTTTCCCCCTTTTGAAACCCTATCGAACCTTTTTAACCCTTAAGCTTCTGGTGAGAACCTCAACCAACAAAACAGGGAGAAGATGGTGTCCGGCGTTTCCCATCTCTATCTCTCAACATGCAGCACCTTTGTGGAAGAAGCCCTCTCTGATTGAACCACCAATTTTTCGATTTGAGATCTTGTTTACCCGAAAAGAAATCTCATCCCAAGCTACGGCGTACGACGAGCTTCTTCTCCGGGATACAACCTCAATTACCGGAACGGCCATGTTCCTCTGGTTCTCTTCCTCTGCCTCACTTCTCGGCCAAAACCATCAAACGTCGACCTTTTCTTCACCGGAGATATATGTCTCACCGCAAAATCTCTCCTCATCTCCGTACATCGGCCGCCGCCCTCATGACCTTCGTCATCCAGTCAAAGGGAACTTAGGTTTACAAGTGTTGGACCTTTCCATGTTTGGCCCATTAAGGTGTCGAACGCCCACTAAAAAAAGTGATTCAAAACTTCCTCTGCAAAAGCCCAGGTCTGATCTAATTTATTCCTTGTTCATCTTTAGTCAAGGCTATGGTTGTATAAGAACTCCCTGAGAACCATGCCTTTAGATTCACTTAGGTTTTTTGATCCTGAATTTAATTGTTTGAAGAAGAAAGGTATCTTGAATCCAACTCTAACAAGTCGATGGTGTGACTATTGTCACCCAAGCGCCATCATTAGCTTATCTCCGACACATTTAGGTACAACCTTCAAGCAATCCTTCATCGGCAACAGCTTTAAGGCTCAGATCTCTCGGGTCTCCAATAATGTTTTTAAACTTTTTGAGAAATTTCTTGAACCTTCGCTTCACGCTATTGAAGATAGAAGATTGAAGAAGAACGGCATTATGATCCCGTCTCTAAGGAGCGGTGGTTACCGAAGCTTCTTCAATCTCTTCCCCTCATTTCCTCTGATTACTGAAATCAAGCAAGTGTGAATCAACAACATTAATGTTAGTATTCATGAAATTGAAAGCTTGAGAAAGAACGGCATTATGATCCCGTCTCCATGGAACGGTGGTTACCGCAGCTTTTTTAACCTTTTATCTCCAAACCCACCCGACTTTCGAACCGTCGTCACAAATCTCCTTGCCGATGAGCACCTCCAGCTCGCCCTTCTCGTGCCGGCGAGAACTTCGGTCTTGGAACCTTCTTCAACGTCACCTCGTCTTTTGACAGTGACTACTTTATCGTCCATCGATTCGCTCGTGGAAGACCATTCGACTAGCCGTGACCTCCCATGTGCCAAATTGCTTTATAGCTTTTGTCTCAAAGCTCTCATGGAATTTATGTCGTTTCACTTTATCTATCATGTTATGGCATTGGGGAATGCCTCTTTTAATTATGTTTTAAACTTTGTGGTCTTTGAATCACTCCTCTTTGTACTTGGTTTAATTTAATGAATGAAAACAAGTCTTTGCACACAAAAAAAAAAAAGTATTTGAATGGATGAAGAATCACTCTGAGAACGATACGTAATACGTCAGAATAAGTTTTTTTGTTAGAGTTTTTCTTAATTAATATATAATGAATAATTAGATTTAAGCAAAGAAGAAGCAATTAAATATTAATGTGTTGTATAGTGTATATACTCAAAAAACAAGCATATGTCTATGGACAACAAGAATTCTAGTTGAATTTTGATAATATAAAGTGCCTACTCAATAGTAGAGTAGATAAACTGTATATTAAATGCTCTTTATTCTTTCTTTTTTTGTTATAATACCCCTTACTTCAACTTTTTGAGATGATTAAATATGATTTGTGCGATATGAAAATGAGTAAATTAACGGAAAATTTCATATTGAGTTTTATTTTACCAACTTTCGAATTATGCTTCATGTTACGTGAAAAATATAAAGGTGACTTTCCCAACTTAATTGGTAGAAATCAAAACTCACATATCACTTGTTTCCAAGCCATCGAAATAGAAGTGTCAATTGGTCCGTCCATGGACTATTGGGCATGTCCACACAGACAAATCTAATACACAGTGGTTCAAAATACGTTCGTGTCTAATAAAAATCATGTCTATCTGGACATATCCATGGATAGACCATTTTTTTGTTGTTTTTTTTAAAAAAAAAATCTGATTTGAACGGTAATGTATTGTGAAATGGAAAATCTATGCTATTGTTTTTGTTGAGGTTCTAATCATGAGTAGTTTAATCTTTTTAATTATCAAACAGCTCTAAAAATCAGAATTGTTAATATTCCATCAAAATATAGCTGAAGTCGTAGGCTTATAAAAAAACTATCAAACGAGAATTTTAGAAGCAAATATAGCAATACATAACTATAAGTAAATTGAGGACAAAAACAAACTCAAAGTCACAATCTTAGTATCAAACTCAATGATTTATGAATGCTATATTTTTACCGCAACAATATTCAAATCGTTATAGTTAAATTCATTACCAACAAATACAATATGCAAATAAAACGTTGAATTCTTACCAATTTTTTGAAGTCCCCGAAACCAATTTTTTGCACATATTAAAGCTTGCACATTTGTGGGTAAGAGGCAACTTCTATATTTATTGAGAACACGACTTATAATGCTAAAGGATGATTCCGAAGCCACAATAGTAAAAGGTATGCTAAGAACATCACAAGCCATTGACGCCAACTCTTTAAAAGAGCTTGTATTGTCTTTCCAATATGCAACCACATTCAAATTT
This sequence comes from Arabidopsis thaliana x Arabidopsis arenosa, assembly GCA_019202795.1. Classification (NCBI taxonomy): domain Eukaryota; kingdom Viridiplantae; phylum Streptophyta; class Magnoliopsida; order Brassicales; family Brassicaceae; genus Arabidopsis; species Arabidopsis thaliana x Arabidopsis arenosa. The sequence continues at coordinate 4,425,720 of CM032919.1, read as the reverse complement.
CTAAATGAAACTATATCTAACACCGGCTCATCTAAATATGTGTTTATTAGTAATTTTCCATTACTATCAGTCTTTTGAGGAATGTACGAATAAAACCCCTGAAATATGATAAAGTAAAAGAATCAACAATAATTATTCATAAATCACAGTTTCACATCCAAGTCAATTATTAATCACAATTTCAAGCTAAACTCTCTTTTCTTTTCTTAAATCACAGTTTCATGTTAACTTATTAGTTACATTTTCACATCTAGAAGAGTACAACAGTATAAGAGTTTACGTCATACTTTTCGTAGTCCCACCACAAGCAAATGACTAAATGAACATCATATTTATAATTCAAGTTTCACAAAGTCAAGTTGTTAGCAAACAGAGACAAGAAAAGGAACTTTGGTTTATGTTAAACTCTAGATGTGAAAACTAGACGTGAAAATTAGAACCTCAAAGAGCACAACAAATCAAGCTTATGCTAAACTCTATATGAACGTTGTGTGTTTTTGTTTGTTCATAGAGGAGCTCACCACATAACTCATGGATTCATGGTTAAGCTTGTAAAGCTAGAACTATATCAAGCTCTAGGACTAAGGTTAAAAGTTCGTCCGCAAAGATAAATAACATCGGTAATATCTTTCATTGCCACTTTCTTAATTATGATCTTCTGTATTTAATTAAGCTTAACTATGCATAATCACGGAGAATTAAAAATTTAAAATATTCGATAAAATGAAATGAGAATTCATAGTTACATCAAGTTTTCCACTAATTGCATTCCACCATTTCCACAAGTTCCGATTGTTACCGATCAGAGCCCAAAACATATCATAACTTAGATCACAAAAAAACCATTGGATGTATAAAACCATTTGGCACAAATAATTCACAGGAGCCCAAAGTCAAGACTTTTGACCAGCATGACCGTACCAGAAAGCTACAATCTGACATCAAACTCACCGGCACGTGTCTGAGCACGAAACCCTTTGTACAAACGAGGAGGGATAGTTTGAAGATCAAGTTTCTCGATTCTTAGGCCAGAGAGAGCAGTGCCCATTATCTTAAACCCGAGTTTGAATGTCGGAAACACATGAAGCCGTTCTAAACCCGTTTCCAGCGTTAGTGTTCCCGACAAACACGGAGTCTTGTCTTTTGGGATTCGTCCGATTGTCCATGTACATGTCTGCAAAACATAGTCCATAATCAAAAAAGGAAAGTTTCTGAATCCAAAAAATGAACTCAAAGCAAAAGCCAGACAACCATATTACCTTGTTAGAGAGTATGGTTACAGTTCCATGATTTGATGAGAGATCTGCAGATGAAACACAATAAGGAAGCTGGAAACTCAAGGTTATCGACTCAATCGTTTTCCCCGGGTCGCTTCTGATCCCCACTAACACACTAATTCGACATGTACCAGAATCTGATGTTATTTGTGGCTTTACATATACAGGTGTGTTCTTCAGCTTCTTCACCCTAAATTGTATCATAGATACTTAGACATTAGAATAAACCTTCAAGAAAGTGTAAGAATAACGTTTGGTTGTGAAACCACACACCTGTAACTCATAAGCTTGAACTCTCCATCTGGAGGGACAAAGGAGAGAACTTGATGAGATTCCCAAGGTCTGAAGCGGACACACGGGTGAAACCTCATGTCTTCGAGGATTGATGGATTCGCAAACGACAATGTCAAATCTGGAAAACCACTGAGCTGGGAATTCATTTGGACCTCACCGTAAATTTCGCATTTTACCAATTCTCCATCCCTGAATCAGTCAGTGGATTCAAAAGCATGATTTGAATTAGACGAGTCTTGAAGGTTAGTGAATTTTCTCCAAGCACAAACCTGTTTACAGTTGCATCCATTTCTTCAACGAGGTCGACATAAACTTCATTGCTAGAGTACTTTGGATCTGTTGGTCGCCATGGAACACAAGAGCCAGCCCCACTCGGGAGCGTGTCACTAACATTGGAAGCATTTCCAGTTACAACACTCAACATTTTGCTGACTAGATTCGGTGGAGCTATCATTTCCCTCAGGATGCTTGGTTCTGTTGTGAGAGGGAAACCATTATCGATCATCTCATCCAAAAGCTACAAGTCACAAATTTGTGTAACTATTCAGTTTAAGGCAATCCAAGAAAAGGGTGAGGCCACAGCAAAAAAAAAACTTTGGCATACACAAAGAAACTATTAATTACACATTGTTAAATCTCTCAGTTACTGCAAACATAACATGTACACAGGAAAATAAGGACAATCCGACACATTAAACCTCAACAAAATGATGTTTTTGGCATACACAAAGGTGCTTTTAATCTCACAGTTAATGCAAACCAACAAAACAAGCACACAGGAAAACAAGAACAATCTAACACAGTAAACCTCAACAAAATGATGTATTTTCCATAAGAAATTGGAAGCACGTCGCCTCTTTGTTTCGCAATCACTCATAAGGCTGAAAATGTTACAATTGTCTACTTAGTCAAAAAGCAATCCAAGAACAGTGAAACTAGAGAAATAAGAAGGCATTACGGTATTAACATAGCAAACAAGAACAATACAAGCTATAAAATGTAAAGATTAACATATATTCTCCAGATCAAATATTAAGAATCCGCAACTACATGTTGATTAAACACACAAAGAAACGCTATAACCGTATCCCAAAATGCCTTTTTTAGTCTCACAAACTTAACACAAATGGTAAATCGAAGTAACAAATGAGCCACATCCGAGAAGAGAAACAAGACAGCACATAGGAGCTAGACTAACGACGTGTACAAACCATAATGGCGACCATAGTTTAGGCCAAGAAAAAGAGCTCACTCATAAAATACATATCGTGTAACAAAGATTACCTCATAGACAATGATGAAATTATCCTTAACCAGATCTTCATTTAACCCACCAAGGTAATCAGACAAAACATCAGCAACTCTGCAAAGAAACTAAACTTCAAAAAGTTACAAAAACATCACAAGATCTGCATTCTACCCTTCAACACAACATTAGAACTCAACAAAGAAGAAGCAAAAGATTCACCTCGATTGCCATCAACGGTGGCATTTCAACTTGACTACAAGCTAATAACGTAATGCCATCGCGAACGATTTGAAATAGGTAATGTGTTGGTGAAGCAATCACTGGAAGTAACTATCCAAAACACAGCACAAAAGCATAAGACACACACTAAGACAGTAAAATCAAGAGCTAAAGATGACCCAATAGATAAAGTCTCAAACTTTGGATCAAATTTGTACATGAAATGACAAAAGATTGAAAATTGACAAATCAAACAAATCCAAGAACCAATGAACTCACAGTTATGAAGATAAAAAAGAGAACTTTAGCTATAAGACTACCTTAAAGGAATCGCCTTGAGAAATAGATTGATCCCAGAACCAAGCACATATGGATCGATCAACGCGATGACCCGTAAGCTGCTTCTCTAGCATTACTTCTCTGTGAACACAAGATGGGTCAAGTCGAAAATTTCAGACTGATCAATCGATGTAGATCTGAATCTAGGGAAAGAAGGAATTGAACACTAACCCAGAATCGGAGATGAGGAATATACATTGAAGCATCTCTGCTCTCGAAGCGTAAATCTGCGACTGCTTCTTCTTCTTTCTCGATTTTGGTTTTTTATTTGTTCATGTTTGGGATTTGGCTTAGAACACGAATACTCTGGAGCAATCAGAGGATTCAAATACGTTTGAAATGGTAGACTAATGGGCTTATGTTGGGCTTAAATAAGTGGTGGACTTTTATGCAGTTTTTGTTAGCTTTTTGCCTTTTTCGAGTTGAAACTTTTAGAGGTATGGATATGATTGAAAACTATAATGAAATGATTCTGGGAATATATAACAATATTTTAGGTTGAAAATCTAAAGAGTTATCATTGGTAACTCGTGTTAACGTGAAGAAGTTCGATATGAAATATAATTATATACACTAATTAGATAAATGATTTGTGTACACCTTGAGATTCTTCATAATTAAATATAAAGAAATTTAGAAAAGAGTAAAACATATATATAAAGATGCGACAAACGAAGAATTCTTATTATATATACCAAAAAAAAGAGTAAAACGGTATAAATGGAAAAAAATGTAAATTTAGAGCAATTTATAATGTTTTATAGTTACTAACTTATTGTGATCGATATATTATATTATATGATATTGAACGCCAAATCCAGCTCTTGATTTTTTGAAACAGAAATTCTAACCTTTTCGACGGTAAGAAAATATTAGTTTAATCTACAGTTCTCTCGGGATATTCGTGAACACTTCGACTATGTAGAAGAAAAACTAACGATTTTTTCTTTTTCTAAGATAAACTTTTGTATTAAACTAACATGATATATCCATATAAATTTTTTATTAAACTAACATGGTATATCCATATAAATTTTTGTATAAACTAAATCAATATTCTTTCTATTTCAATTTATTTGTTGTTTACGGTTTTGGCATATAAATTAAAAATTATTTCATTTTTTATTTTATTTTATTTTAATTTTGAAACATTATTTCTTGTCTAACTAAAATTTTTTTTGTCACCAATTAAAAACTATTCGACCAATAAGATGTAGACATCAAATAAAATGAAACAATTTTGTTTTCCTTAAACATCAATAAATTGAAAAAGAGGGAGTATTATATTTTAATTTTCAACCCTCTTATAGTGAGCAAATAAAATGACAGATTGGTGATTTTATTTGATGGCTTTTCTTTAAAGAAAAAAATAAAAAATAAAAAAAAAATATATATATATATATATATATATATATATATATATATATCCTCTGTTTCAGTAATTCTAAAGATATATACTGAAAAAATTAAATAAACATTATCGGTTTGATCTTTAATAGACAGTTCAACTGATGTATTAGTAGGTCAATTTACAGAAGCAAAATTCAAGATGACAAATTGAAATTAGTTAAGATAAGAAAAAGAAGCCAAGCTAGTTAACATCTTATATGATCCATGATCTGAAAAAAAATTATAGATATAGGTTTAAAATTTTTGATTGCGAAATAAAAGAAGAAAACATTACCAGTTTGGAGTTTCTTGAAAAATTAGAACTAGTATGCAATCTTGTTTAAGATTCCGTAGAATATTCTTACGCAAGGATTAGTCAAAAGGAGTTGAAGTGACCCTACTTCATAAACTACTATTATCCAAAAAACATTTGTGTTTGTCCGCTTTATAGTAAGCAAGGTCGGCCCACTAATAAATTCACAGCTAAACTTTTCAACTAAGTTTTAATTTTACTTGTTGAATTAAAGGTAATTAAACTCCCATGATGAATGCATTATACATCTACCCAACCCAAAAACAATTTAAATCTACATCTAAAATTTAAGAGTTTTATAATTGTACAATAACCATATTATAAGAAACTAAAAGTATTTTAGATTTTGGATTGCTCCGTATCTATTTTTTCTACTTTTCGCTTTCTCTTATTTCTCGTTTATGTAATGTTAACGCGGACTGTTTAGCCCATTCTTTTAGAATCTTATTTTCTAAAATTACTTTTGTAAACTTTTCTCCTCTTAATTGGACAACCAATCAAGGAGTTATTTTTTTTAATAAATATGTGGTTGATTAAAAAAACTTAAAAAATATTACCAACTTTTGATTACATTTGGCAGAATAATAATAAGTGACGAAAAATAACCATTTTCATATTTTTTTAATAATAAACATATAGTCTAGGTATTTTCACTTGATTAATTTTTTCAAAATGAATATAAAAGTCGAATAGTTTATTCATCAAATTTTTGTATAGATGTAAAACATAATACCACTTCAACTAGATAAATGAGAATAATTTTGATAATTTTACATTTAAAATATGATATTTACTCTAAATTTACAGAACAACTCCTTGACAAATGAGAAAGTCATTCACTATAATAATTTATAAAAAAATTTAATCTATTTCTAAATTCTTCGACACGGAGCCAGGGCCGGCCCGCAGGACAGGCCACCCAAGCGGTGGCTTGGGGCACCACATTTTTTTTTTTTAAGGTTTTTTTTTTTTTTGGTAAAAAGGGCCCAATTTTAGAAAAAAAAAAGAATTAAGCCCATAAAATGAAAATATTTGGTAGAAACTAAAGTCTTTTTCGAAAAAAATAAATAAAATAGGGCCCAAACAATTAAATTTGAATGTAATAATATTCAAAATATTATTATTTTTGTATAATTTACTAAAAATAGGTAAAAAAAAAAATTTTAGCCCTAAAACTTATAAATATATTGGACCTCATTTTATTTTTCGTGTAGGGTCTCACAAATGCTCGGACCGGCACTGGCACTGCACGGAGCTCTATTATAAGATAAGAAATGGAAAAGTATTACCAACTTTGGATTGCATTTGAAAGATAAACTTCTGATTCAGATATCTAAATATTGGACTATAACGAGAAATACCGAAATGGTCGGTCAATCATATGTCGGACAAACTACCATAAGAAACATTCAACATGGAGAAAATAGACCAAACGGTTAGTGGGTCTCACAAGAGCTCCTTCAGAGTTTATTTTGTTTAAATGAATTAAATGTTTATGTAAAAAATTATGTAACAGAAACATCATTTGTTTGCCTCACTTAAGTAATTACTAAAACCGTCCAATTAGATTATTTTAAGTAATCTTTTCTTAGTTTTATTCTAATTTTGAGTACAATTAATATGGAATACAAATACTATAGTATAGAAAATAATATTCCTTCGTAAAAGTAAACAATTTGATAAAAGTTAGTCTGTTCGTTTCGTCGTTACAGGCGGTAGCAGCAGCGACGGTAAATACTACTGCAGGTTGTTGTTTGTTTTGTTGCCGCATGCGACAGCGACTGCGATAGCTTTTAATCGTTTGACGCTGATTTTAATTAGCGTCCAAAAAGTTTAACCGCAGAACACAGCGTTTGCTACAGTATTATGCCGCAACTATCTGCGGAGACCAAACGAACAACCTCACATACGTCTGCCGCTGCCACAACTACCTACGATGACCAAACGAACAGACTAATTATCATCCAAATATTTAGATAATTTCAAAACCATTTTCTTAAATTCGATTTTTTCTTTTTTTACATAGAATATTGCCAATAAAATGTAAGCAACGCACAACCTTCTTTGTTTATATATGGAAAAGTATTACCAACTTTGGATTACGTTTGACAGAAACAAATTAACATAATCTAAAAGTGACGAAAGATAATCTTTTGAGTCATGCAATTAAATATTTTGATTTAAACGTCCACATATACCGGAAATAGTCGGTCGGTCATCGGTCAGACAAACTACCACAAGAAATTAACATAAGCCAAACGGTAAATGGTCCCACAAGACTTTTCCTTCTCCACGTGGCATCATCACCGCCAAGTACATTCCACATTGACACGTGTCACCAAGTAACCAATCAGAAAATCCCACACTAATACAGAATTGAATTTTTAAAACGACGACGTAGTATCTGAAGTAGGAACAGCCTGGGCACGAAGCGGATATCCGGAAATTTTGTGATATTTGATATTTGATTCGTCTTAACCGAATACTCTATTTTGTGATTTGCTTTGATTCGGAAATTTCCGGATATCCGGAAATTCGAATATCCAGTTTTTTTTGTGATATTTGCGAATATCCGGAAACTCGAATATCCGGATTCTTTTGTGATATTTGCGGATATCCGCTATACATCTAAATGTTTTTTAAAAACCATAAACTATATAAAATAACAAAATATCAGATATCAAAGTTCTTGTTTGATATGTTTTCAAAATATGTTCCAAAAAACAAATGTAACCATTGTTGATATCACCGATCAAGAACATGCCATCAAACTAATTCCCAAGCCCAAAAGAGACAAATACACAAACTATATTATGATATATATATATATATACATAATTATATATTCTAATATATATAGGAAAATACGGATCGAAGCGGATATCCAGCTTTTAAAAAAACAGTATTTGGTATTTGCTTCGGTTTTAACGAATATTATATTTTTATATTTGCTTTGCTTCAAAATCTTACGGATATTCGGATTTTTCGAATCAAATCAAATCGAATACCGAATCGAAGCGGATCGAACGAATATTTTGCCCAGGCCTATAGACAACATACTGATAAGTGACCGATCAACCACCACGAGGGCTATTAAAAAACCTTGATGAGTCGAACAGTCCAGATACTGACACGTGTCACTATGTTACGTCGTGGCATCACCTGGATTTAACTGGGACCCACTATAAATAGTTAATTCAAAACGAAGCTTCGCGCGCGTATCCTAAACCGTTGGATTCCACCGTATTGGTCAATAGCCGTTGGATCAAAATCTTTCTCTGGAAACGTTTAGTAGTCGGTCGTATTTAATTATCCAAAGTAATTAGCAATTAATCTTTAAATTAATTAAGACAAAATTCTATATAAAGCACCATTAAGCATCACCCACAAACTCATCAAACTACACACAAACTCAAACAAAAACAAACACAAACACAAAAGTATTTTTTAGAAAAGACAAGAAGATGGCACCTGAGATCAATACCAAACTTACCAGACCGGTCCTCTCAGCCACCGCTTACGGCGGAGAAAAGAGGGCTTACGTGACTTTCCTCGCCGGAACTGGAGACTATGTGAAAGGAGTGGTGGGTCTTGCTAAGGGGTTAAGGAAAGCTGAGAGCAAGTATCCACTTGTGGTGGCCGTTTTGCCGGATGTACCGGAGGATCACCGGAAACAGCTGGTGGATCAAGGCTGTGTCGTTAAGGAGATAGAGCCGGTTTATCCACCGGAGAATCAAACTGAGTTTGCTATGGCTTACTACGTTATCAACTACTCTAAGCTTCGTATCTGGAAGGTATTCATAATTTTTTTCTGGTTAGTTCGGTAATCAAGTTTTTCTAGTTTTCAAATTTTTTTGTTTGGTTCAAAAACATATAATAAAATAAAATAATTTTTTAATTTTCTATATTTAATTAAATATGTTTTATGTAAATTTAATTATAAACTTCTTCAAAATAAATTTTAGTTAATTTGTTTTGATAAATTAGAGTGACTCGATCTATAAATTTTGTATACCGTTTAATAAAACTCGGTTACGATAATAATTTATCATCAACATACATATGTTTTGTGTTAATTTTTTTTCAAACCTATAAGTTATGTATTTTATACAAACTAAAACCATACTATTAATTGATTTTAAAAACAATTATGTCAACTTTAGTGGTCTTTGGTATACTTATAATATCTTCTATATATATAATAATAATATATATGGGTGCAGTTTGTGGAGTACTCCAAGATGATATACTTGGACGGTGACATACAAGTGTTCGACAACATAGATCACTTGTTTGATCTTCCAAACGGCCAATTCTACGCAGTCATGGACTGTTTCTGCGAGAAGACATGGAGCCACTCGCCACAGTACAAGATCGGTTATTGCCAACAGTGTCCGGACAAGGTGACATGGCCAGAGGCCGAGCTTGGTCCTAAGCCGCCTTTGTATTTCAACGCCGGTATGTTCGTTTACGAGCCTAACCTCTCCACTTATCATAGCCTCTTGGAGACTGTCAAAGTTGTGCCTCCTACTCTTTTTGCTGAACAGGTAAATAGAAGAAATTAAATTATTAAGTTATAAACACCCAAAAAAATATTATTAATTATTATGGATATTAAAAGTACATAAAAAATATTATAATCATTTGATTTGTCTTCTTTTGTTACAGGATTTCTTGAATATGTACTTCAAGGATATATACAAGCCAATACCACCAGTGTATAACTTGGTCATGGCAATGCTTTGGAGGCATCCAGAGAATATAGAGCTTGACCAAGTCAAAGTTGTTCACTACTGTGCTGCTGGTGCTAAGCCTTGGAGGTAAAATTATTACAAGCCAAAATTTTTAATATATTAAATTTGATATATCAGAAAATAATATCTTTGCATGTAACTAAAAATAAGTTGAAGGTAGTACTAAATCGTAGAACTAAATGTTGCAAATTTAATTGGAATATCTAAAATTTTCACATTAGAAATATGTTCTAACAAAGTTTTCTGTAACCAAAATAGTTAAAATTCACAAACACTCCTCTCATGAACTTAACTTTAGGAGTAATAATTATACTATATGAGCTATTTTAATATTAATTTGTTTGTAAGAAAGTTGTGGATTTGAATTTTCTGAAAGTTGTTTGTGGTATTTGATCAGATTCACTGGAGAAGAAGAGAACATGGACAGAGAAGACATTAAGATGCTGGTCAAGAAATGGTGGGACATATACAATGACGAGTCTCTTGATTACAAGAACGTTGTTATTGGAGACGGCCACAAGAAGCAACAAACACTTCAGCAGTTTATCGAAGCTTTGTCCGAAGCCGGTGTGCTTCAGTACGTCAAAGCTCCATCTGCAGCTTAGACACAATATAATCATCAAGCTTGTTGCTGCATAGGCCTTTTATGATTATAATGTTGCTTTAGTTTGAAACTTGTTTATAGGACCATATATATATATATACATATACTATATGAGATTGTGTTACTATTTTAATTTTTATGGGTTTTGGAGGATTTTTTAAATCTCCATATCCGTTTTTACTTATTATGTATACTAGTTTGTTGAGGAGGAACAATGTTTCCGACGAAAAAAAAAAAAAAGAGAAGGAACAATGTTTCCTACAATATTGTAAAGTATACTTATAAGTTATTATACATGAGAATACAAATATAGTGTTCAGTTATATTTATGTTGTTCTTAATTATCTTTTTCAATTTTTGAAGACTTGGTTTTTATCAAGCATACAGCATTTGTTCTTTTTATGTCTTTAACAAAAAAAAATAAAGAAATAACTTTTGTTAAAACACTTTCTGAACACGGATTGAAAGATCCTAAAGGTCTATTTTATTTCACCTACTTATAATTTGTTATGAGATTTTTTTAGCATCTGCTTGCTCTAAATGTCTCTTACATTTCAGACAATATATCTATTCTCTCTTCATAAAAATCTTTCCATCAGTCTAAATGAAAAGTTAATAAATGTAACGGAATAACTCAACTACAATAACATGCATAAAACTGTTTCATGTGATGTAACACATAATGTAAAACAATTACTCAGCTTTAAAGACATACAATACATGAGTTTACCAGTGCCACCAATTTTAGACCAACTTCAAGTAGTGGCTGCTGAAAAAAATGGCTTTGGCTAGTTATGTAATGTTTGTATCAAAACCTTATCAACTGTATGGGAAATTGAGTAAGTGCAGTTTTTGGCAAAGGCTGATTAGATTTCATGAGCATGTTGTTTCAAAAGCTGGGGTATCAGTAGATCTAGAGAAGATAGCCTCGATAACTAGTCGGCCAACACCCAAGAACTCTATTGAGATCCGTAGTTTTCTTGGATTGGTAGGTTACTACCGAAAGTTCGTAGAGGGATTTGCTAGCATAGCTAAGCCGATGACTCGGCTTACATGAAAGGATGTGAAGTTTGAATGGACAAAAGAGTGTGAGAGCAGCTTTCAAAAGTTGAAGGGACATTTAACAAAAACACTAGTGTTAGTACTACAAAGGACATGGGTACTATATGTGGTGTATACAAACGCATCGAGAGCCGAGTTAGGGTATGTGTCAATGCAAGATATGAGAAGGTCATTTCTTATGCCTTGAGACAGCTAAAACTGCATGAAGTTAATTACCATGCATACTTTGGAATTAGCAACCGTAGTATTCGCAGAGCCGTGCCTAGAATTTATCATGCCATAGGCGAAAAAAAAAATTAGTTTGATGTTTAAATATTTTACCAAAATTTAAGCAAAATTTATTAAAGATTAATATGTCAAAATATTATTACAAAAGAATTTTGCTTAAATTTTGGTAAAATATTTAAACATCAAACTAATTTTTTGTAATTAAAGACTAATATGTGAAATTAAAAAAATTTCAAATTTTTTAACGGTGTTGATATATAGATATATTTGTAAATATACTATTAGTGCTATTAGTAATAACTTATAACTACTCCTTGTATTTTAAAGATCTTCTATATTTGTACGTTTATTATAGTTTCCTTTAGTCTAGGACACCTATGACTTCCTATATTTTACAAAAAAATTAAAGGTTAATACCTATTATAACTTCACGGTAACACCTATGGCTTCCTATATTTTACAAAAAAATTAAAGGCCGTAGGCCAGTGTTTCTTATTTTACTGAATAGCCACGGGCCTGAGTATTCGCTTTAAAGATTTGCACGAGTGAAATGTGCAGAGAAGAAGTAGAGAATATTTGTAACACGTTTGGTAGACTACCCATTGGATAATGAAGTAGAGAAGTTGAAGCTTTGCATATATGGAATAGAAGGAGATTTTTTGCTAAAGCCAAGAGTGTTTTTGCAAGCAAGTCTAGTGACTTTGAAGTTATCCACTACCCGTGGTTTGATTAGGATAGATGGAGATTATGTAACTTATGCTCATCTTCCGCGTTTGAAAACATTGTGGCTTGATGACATTCGAATTGTTGATGCTGAAATATTTGTGAGTCTCACCTCAGGCTGGCCAATATTTGAGGAACTAATGATGATTGATATGAAGTGGCAAAAATGGGAAGCTTGTTTTGTGGTAAGCGCAAGTCTGAAAAGATTGAAGATAATATTGACTAGTTATGTGGAAATTTATGAGTTTGATAGATGTCCTCGGAGTGTGTTGTTTGACACTCCGAATCTCTTATACCTGGAGTATATTGATCATATTGTTGGGCAATATCGAATACTAAACTTTGATTTACTTATTGAAGCCTAGATCAGACTTGAAATGATAGATGAAAATGAAGAAGAAAACGGGGATGAAGATGAGGAAGAAGACACTGAAGAAGAAGTGATTGTTGGTGATAATGCCACATCCTTTATCGCAAGAATAACCAGTGTTGTAAAACTTTATTTGTTTGTGAACACTATTCAGGTTAGTTACTATCTTGATGTTTGAGAAATGCTTGTCTGACAACCATAACCGGTCCAACATTTTTAGAGGTCATACGCAAAAAAAAAATGTATGTCATTTCTATTTTATGCAAAATCACATAATATAGTAATATAACAAAAGTCAAATTAAAATTTCAAAAACAATTTTCAATTCCATAGACAGTTTGTAAATAAAAAAAAAATAAAAAATAATATGGCTTTTATTGTCGAAATTTAACTACTCTCTTTGCATTTTTTTCTTGCAAAATCATCCAATTAACTTCACATAGTCGAGGTTTTGAAAATAGTTGTCTCAATCGATAGCAAAGTTGTTAACAATAATTTCAAACAAGTTCAAATTATACACTTTGGTTGCTTTTACCTTATTTTATTTACACAAAAGAAAACATTTCAAGTATACTAAGCATAATCTAAACCATGAATTACTATATCATTTGTACTTGTTTTGCCCGACAGATTAATTTTTTGGGATTACTATTCTCTTTTGTAGTCGTTGTTCTTAATCAATTATCACCCACATCTATATGCCAAATCCACTACCGATCCTATAAAACAAAAACAAATCGAAAACTTAAAATCACTCTTTTTAGTAATATCCAATGCCGACTTTGAACGAAGTAGCTAAATTTAGATATTTATATGATAACATATATGTAAATGTAATCAAAACAAATTTTCGATTTTGTAATTGATCTCACGTCCATTTTACATACCTTATCAAAAGGAAATATGAATCGTCTAATCGATTCAATCCACATAAAAAAATTTCTCACTGTTTAGAAGTTTATTTTCTTTCTAAACCAGAATCTTACTAATAAAAAATAATAATAATATACTAAATTAAAATTTTGTTAAGTTAAAAGTCCACCAACATGGTTGAAAAAGCCAAACAAAATTTGATCTTATAGAAAAATCCTATCGTATTTTATTTTTATATAAAAAATTTTAAAATATGTTGGCTATAATATGCCTCCAATATTATGATGTCCCAAGCTATTGCTTCACTTCCCTATGATATGGGTCGGGCCTGTTGACAACACTATTGAGATTGAGAAACTCTAGACAATACTAATTGATTTACTTGTGTTGTGTTTTAGGTCCTTCATCACAATTATGGCGCAATTTCTTAATTAGTATATTTGACTCATCTGACTAATTGACTATTCAGTTTGACAAAACATTAGGCTGTGACGCGATTCCAAAGCTGCTTAAATGTTGTTCACGTTTGGAAACTCTCGTCTTGGTGATAAACCAAAGCTTCTTAGTGAATTTAGTTTTATATGCAAACCAAATGCGTCAAGGGATTATCGTCTATCTTTTATGCTTCAGGGACTCTTCCACTTAACCACAGGTAGGTGTGGTGATGTGTGTCTCTGCGGGAGGATTAAGGAGCATGCATACTCTTGCCCAATAACATCTCTTGTGACTCTTCTAGACGTATACAAAGTTATTAGTCTTAAAGAAGGAGTTGTTGAGAAAGAGAGAAGAAGTTGTTGAGAAATTTAGAGGAGAAGTTATTGAGGATGCATCACGATTCGTTGAGCAAGTGAGGTGCTTTTTGATGAGAATGCCACATCTTCAACATGTGAAGATTCGTTGAGCAATTGAGGTGCTTTTTGATGAGAATGACACATCTCCAACAAGTGAAGATATACGGCCAAACAGAAGATAGCGTTACTGCCCTTTATGAAATTGCCATTGCACTTCGGAGACTTGAAGGCAAAGCTTCCCCAAAGGTTCAAATATCCGTACTCCAAGATTAAGCAAAGGTGTCTCTCACCTTTCTCTCTCTTTCGTTATTTATTTATTCTCTTGGTTATTGATTTCAGGATTTTGGTTATTTTTCTTAATTAGTCTCTCTCTCTCTCTCCCTTTCCATGGTGGAGATATAATCTCAAAACTAAGGAAATTAACTTTTGATTACAACTTCAAGAAAATGATTATTTTAGGAGTAATTGACAGCTAGACCACGTTGAAAGTTTCTCTCTATTGATACTTTTGATGTTTTGGTATTTCTGTTTCGTCTCTGTTTTGACGCATATTGTAGGAGTAATTGTTACATCTGGACCTAAGTTGAAAGTCTTTTGTCCCTTCTTTACATGATTATATAACATTTTAATAAATATATCTCTGGACGGGTAATGCCTCTTTTTCTTCAACTAATGTAAGTAAAGAGATACTCCCTCCGTCCCACAAAGATAGATTTTTTAGAAATTTCACATTCTTTAAGAAATAATGTATAATGACAATTTTAACCTTTTAATCATTTAATACATTTTAAAGAATAAATTATTTATTGTTGTTTAATGAGGGTAAAATAGGTAAACTGTATTAAATTTGACATTGGAAACCCAAAACTTCTATCTTTGTGGGACAAATTTTTTTTCTAAAACATTCATCTTTGTGGGACGGAGGGAGTATATTACAATCTTTGTGAATGCTTCACTTAAAAATAATATGTGATTAAAGCCAGCAAATACAATCATAATAGCTTTAAGAGAAAAAAAAACCTATACTGAAACCTAGTATAAAAATCTACGGAATTATGCTCATTTCTACATCTAAATCTTTTGAGAAAACAATTGATAAACTAGCGAGGTAACCTCACCACCAATCATCATTTGATTCTTCCAAAAGCATCTGCAATGTCAAATTGTAGACATGTAGAGCGCACAAACAACATTGAGATCCTTGCCGCCTCTCATCGCTAACTAACAGTAATTCCATCTACAACTACAACTTGTACATTGAATTATGACATCATTGTATGGTTTTCAACAACTCTTGTTCAAGACCTACAACAAAGTTCTGTCAGCTCTCATGGAAATCACAAATATTCTAGGTACATCATCATACAAGTCAGGTGAATCAAAGACAGCTAACACTAACAAAATGTATTTTAGTGCCACAACGAGAAATCGAGATCTAATAGTTGATGAAAAACTGGCTAACATTTAAAACCAGTATATATAATCAATTAACCACATGATTAGCCAAGCCAAACATTTAACTAGACCCAAATCAAAACTGTGAATTGTGTAACAACAGACTATACATCACTACAAAAAAAGAGTCAGATGCATCAATTAATTTGTGTCAAAAATTAAATGATACTAATTTGAATCATTTATTTATAATTGATACGAAAATTTTAATTTAACATCAGTTGCTATAATTGATGCCATTAATTGATATATGTGGCATCGTTTCATTAAAACTGATGCAAATCTAGATCTATGTGCATCACTTTCATAATATTGATACAAACATATGAATTCGCATTATTTAGAAAATGATACAAAGTTTAAATATATAACAACCGATGCTAATTAAAGATTAATCATGAGTTGTAAAAAGCGATGTAATAGGGTAATTAATTTATCAAATTCCCACATTGATCCCACCGCAAAAAGAGGCTTCCTAGTTTTCTTATATAATTGTCAACAAAGTGTATAGTGTAAAGCTTAATAAGAAACTATTATCCCAAATAAATATAATTGTTTTCTTTTACATTAATTAATAAAATTAAATATATTTGTTTATCAAAAAATTATTTAATATGATTTTACAAATTTTAGCCTCAATTATTTATAATTGTTATAAACACTTAACATCATTTATTATTAAAGTAGAAAATATTAACGTCATTTTGATAAATTGATGCAAATACTACTGTCATTTATATTAATTGATGCAAAGCAAACATCATTAACATCGATGCAAATACTATTGTCATTTATAATTGATGCAAATACTATTGTCATTTATATTAACTGATGCATATTAACATCGATTACAATAATCGATGCAAATAATTTGCAACACCAATTCTAGAGTCACTTATATAAGTGATGTAAAACTCATTTGCATCAATTATAGCTGATGCAAATATATAAAATAAGTGATGCAAAACACCTTTTTTCTTGTGGTGCATGTACTGAGTTAGTTGGTCATGCAATTTCAAACACAAATTTGACGCTCCAAGTTCCTTGTCATCTTTGGTCGCGATTTTCACTAAACTCTACTTTTTGTCTTGCTTTATCAAATCATATTTAACAACAAGGTTATAGTAGTATTTTAAGAGATATTCTAATGTATATTTTCTTTTATTTTCTTAATAGGCTAATATTTGATACATAATTGCAAATTCTTGTTTTATTGGTATAATATGATTATTATTAGTATGTAGTATGAGTTTGATTACACTATTCTTTGTTGTAAAATACGTGATGTTATAACTTTATTTTTATGTTATGGACTTGTTTTATTTTCTCTTTTAGATTAACAAAATTATTGTTTGTATAGTATATTAAAATTTTATATCAAAAACATACTAATTTTTTATGTGTTTTTTATATTCTAATTATAAAGAAGGATATTAATAAGCAAATTCAAATTATTTAATTTAAGAAATTTAAATTACATATATATATATATATATATATATATCTATCTTTATTTTCCAAAAAAATATTTCATTGTATGTCTCTTTAAAAGAGTAAAAGTGATTAACAAATATGACTTAAAATGATGTTCTACATCCTACTTTTTATGAAACAACTCAATCTCACTAGAAGTTAACCAATTGGTTATTGTAAATGATGATAGATTAAGCTTAAGGGTCAATCATTGCTTATATCATTACAATGATCTCCCAAAAATTGTACTTTTACTTGTATTGAATTCGGTGATCTTTATTTCTCTCTCCATTCCATTTATACTTCAATTAGATAGGAACGATTATAACTTATTTAGACCATCTCCAATTTTTTCTCTATTTTTTTTTCTCTATTTTAGAATTCATTATGCTCCAATGCAGGCCCGGCCTAGAGGGCAATCAACTGAAGCAACCGATTCGGGTCTCAAAAATCTGAAGGCCTTTTTAATTAAAATTTTCTGAAGTATTTTTAATTTTTTATATATAAATTTTATGTAGGGCCTTTTAAGAAAATTTGTGGGCTTCAGATACAAACTAACTATTATCTCTAATAATAAAATTCTGATTTAAGAAAAAATTGTTGATTTTGAACTGTTTTCAGGTTTTAGAAACGTTATAAAGATTTAATGTGATTAATATTATTTATTACTAGGTTATGAACCCCCGCGATATCGCGGGGGAACTCATTTTCAACAAATATATTTGATTGTGTTTATGTATTAAATTATTATGATAATATATTCAAAATTTTGAATTATTACATAAAATTAACTATGTTTTAACGTAAATATTTTCCAAAGATGTTAAACTAGGTCAGAGCCCGCGGTGCCACCGCGGGGAAGGTATTTAGAAATATTTTTTTATGATTTGATTATTAATATTGTGTGTATTTTATTGTGTATATGAAAATGTGTATGTGAAGTGTTAAATTCGATATTGTTATGAATAAGGTCCAATCTGAAACCCAACTGTTGACATATTATTTATGGAATTGGGCTGAAACCCAACTGTTTTTTGCATAATCTTATTTCCAAAGCCGTTGGTATAATGTTGATGGGAATTAAACTAAGATTTAAACTTGACCTAGAAGAATATACTAAGGGCGTCATTTAAGATTGCCACATAAGCCGATTTATAATATGAACGCAATTCTCGTTTTTGTTAGGTAATTAATGCTCATTTTTCGTAATTAATGTTTACTGGTCGTTAATTTCAGAGTTTAATATTTTGTAATTATGTCTCAAAGATCCGAATAGTATCTTTCCGGGTCAATTGCTCTATTTTTTTTGCTTTTAACCCGACCCAAGTACTTTTGTACTTCTCTTTTAATAGTATAGAGATTATTATGATAATATATTCAAAATTTTGAATTATTACATAAAATTAACTATGTTTTAACGTAAATATTTTCCAAAGATGTTAAACAAATTTATGAATAAAAATGAAAAAAAATATAATTATGATTAAAAATACTTTTGAAACAATTTTTGTAAATATAAAATTATTTATAAGTGACAAAATATATCTCACTTTCGACGAAAAAAAAAGGTGACAAAATACATAACAAAGAGTTATAATATAGAGATGAAAAATTCTAGCCGGTCAAAACCCAAAAATTCAGATGGAGTCTGTACTTTGCTCGAGAATTGGTGTTTTTTGTTTGTCCATTGTTTTTTTAAATATAAAATTAATATTTATTTTATTATGTATATTCGAAAGTATATAAAATTTGATGATTTAAATTACATCTATAACAAACAAATAAACATTTACAAGATCTCATTTATTTATATTTAAATTAACTGAGTAATAAAACTTCTCTCTTGAATATTCATGTGACGAATTGGAACCATTGATTTTTTCCTAATAATGGAGATGATTTCTGGATTACTATACTATTTGAAACGGTTTATTTAATGATTACCACATTCAAAGCGCCCAATCACAAGCGTCACATGAGGATGTCTTCTCATATTCCGACTTTGTAATAGTGCTAACTCAACATCAATATTTCGTTGTATACAACCCATATATATTGCTTTAAGATAGAAAGCATCATTGTTACCATATAAAATAGTTAAATAAAAAAAAAGTTACTGTATAATCCGTCAAATTCTAAGAAAAAAATTGTTGGTATTTTCATTAGAATTTTATATTTAAAGTTGATTAAAACTTCCCCACTTTTATAATCACTCCAAAAAACTTTAGTTAAATGAGAAGAATTTTTTTAATATTAAGATTATGTATGTTTAGAAATAGTTTAGAGAATAAATAAGTTGGACGCATTTTACAGATTTTTTTTTGGATTTATCATGAAACAAATAATCTATGTTAAAGAACAAAAGTTTGGGAACTACTTAGGAAGAAGAACAAATACATAGAGTTCAAATGTCACAAATATTTAAATAGACAATTATTCTTACAAAAAGTTGTGACGAAAAAATACAATGAAATATAGTGAAGAGACGTTACTTTAAATGAATAGATGCAACTCTAAAGATACAACCATAAACTAAAAAAAATATGACTATAATTTAACAAATAGAACTGTCCCAAAAATATTTCCGTCAATATTTAACGAAAATATGCGATAAAAAGACACAACTTAGAAAAAATAACCGTCAATATTTTACCGGAAAGTTGTGATAAAAAGACACAAACGAAAAAAGTTACCGTCAATATTTTAACGGAAAGTTGCGATAAAAAGACACAACCAAAAAATAGCCGTCAACGAAAAAAAGTAACTGTCAATATTTTAAAGAAGAGTTGCGATAAAAAGATACAACCAAGAAAAAATAACCGTCAATATTTTTAACGGAAAATTGCAATAAAAAGATACAACAGAGAAAAAATAATCGTCAACATTTTAACGAAAAGTTGCGATAAAAAGACACAACCGAAAAAAATAACCGTCAATATTTTAACGGAAAATTAAGATAAAAAGACCCAACCGAAAAAAATAACAATCAACGAAAAAATAACCGTAATTATTTTAACGAAGAGCTGCGATCAAAAAGAGACACCCGAAAAAAAATAACCGTCAATATTTTAACGAAAAGTTGCGATAATGATACACAAACTTAAAAAGTAACTGTCAATATTTTAACGGAAATTTACAGTAGTAAGACAAAAAAAAAATAATCGTCAATATTTTAATGAAAAGTTACGATAAAAAGACACAACAAAAAAATAACCGTCAACGGAAAGAGTAACCGTAATTATTTTAACAAAGAGTTGCGATCAAGAAGACACAACCAAAAAAAAAATAACCGTCGATATTTTAACGAAAAGTTACGATAAAGAGACACAACAAGAAATAACCGTCAACGGAAAAAATAACCGTAATTATTTTAACAAAGACTTGCGATCAAGAAGACACAAACGAGAAAAAACAACCATCAATATTTTAACGAAAAGTTGCGATAAAAAGACAAAAACATAAAAACTAACCATCAATATTTTAACGGAACATTACGATAAAAAATACACAACCGAAAAAATAACCGCTAACGAAAAAAGTAAACGTCAATATTTTAGCGAAGAATTGCGATAAAAGACACAACCGAGAAAAATAACCGTCAATATTTTAACGGAAAGTTTTGATAAAAAGACACAACCGAGAAAAATAACCTTTAATATTTTAACGGAAAGTTGCGATAAAAAGACACAGCCGAGAAAAATAATCGTCAATATTTTCACGGAAAATTGTGATAAAAAAGTCAAATGAAAAAAGTAACCGCCAATATTTTAACGGAAAATTGCAATAACATAACCGAAAAATAACCGTTAACAAAAAAGTAACCATCAATATTTTAACGAAGAGCTGCGAGAAAAGACACAACCGAAAAAGTAACCGTCAATATTTTAACGGAAAATTGTGATAAAAAGACACAACCGTTTAGAAGTGTAAAAAAAAGCATAAATATTTAAAACGAAAGGTTACAATAAAAAGACGCAACCGTTCAGATGTGCAAATGGTATTTATTGGAAACGACATAACCGTAAAAAAATAACCGATTAAAACGAAAATTGCGATAAAAAGACGCAACTAAAATAACCGTAAAAAAATAACCGATTTAAACGAAAGGTTGCGATAAAAAGACGCAACCGTTCAGATGTGCAAATGGTATTTATTAGATTTAAGACGCAACTAAAATAACCGTAAAAAAATAACCGATTTAAACGAAAGGTTGCGATAAAAAGACGCAACCGTTCAGATGTGCAAATGGTATTTATTAGATTGCTATTATATATAGATTTTTTATAATATATAAGAGGCATGTTTTCTAAGTTTTATGTAGGACACCAAAATATGTCGGGCCGACACTGCTCCAATGTATACTTCGAAATAGAGGAAAAAAAGAGATGTATATTGGATTACTCTATTTATAAGATCATATAATTATGCAGAACTTTGTAGTAAAAAAAACAAATCCCGGAAGAAAAAAGCATTCGAAGAAGAGAAACTCATGACTTTCTACCCCATTTGAACATAGGACACATGGCATGAATATTCATGCCCCACCTACTTAGCCTATTTCGCGTGGGCAAACGAGTGAGCATAGCCAGCCAAGTAAAAAAGGAAAACCGCAAACGAGTGAACAACATCAGCGCAAGAGACCAAAGGTGAATGAATTCTCAGCTGCTCCCAAGTATCTTTTACCAAAAAAAAAAAAGGTATCTTTTGAAGAAAAAGAGGTTCAGAAAAAAGAAGACTTGTATCGAAAGTTGTTCTAGATTTTTTTTTAAAAAAAAGGTTTACAAACCTCTCTAGGTGTAGATTAATATGAACAAGAGAGTGGCAACTCGAAAAGTCGTAATTATGAATTTATGACCTCTCTAGACTCTACGTAGACTTTTTTTTAAATACAAATAATTTAATTCGTAATTATGGAAGACTATCAATTTACGAAGGACTAAAGACTGTTTGCATTCCCGCACACTATTCGAGATTCATGCATTTTCTTTATTTATTTAACACTTGCGAGTAAACTCCACTCAAAAGAAAAAAAATTCCTTTGCAAGGCAAGCATAGTTTTCTTTTTTCCATTTCTGTTTCCGTCCAGTTTCTGCGTCATGCTGTTTGATTCTATCATCAATTCAACTTGTGTTCTTCCTGATTCTCTAGGTCAAAAAGTGTTCGTTTTCTAGCTGTGGAAACTAGTCAATCTTTTAGGGTAAAAGTTTAGTTTGAATCTAGGATTACATTGTAGAGAATCTTTTTTTTTCATATTTTTGTTTGCAGTCATAGTTTAGTTTGAATCTTGATTTGCGTTTGATTACGGATTTGTGTGTGTGATAATCAGTTTTAGGGGCTTTCTTTTTTCGTCAGGTCTTTTTTTATTGGGAGGAATCTTTATTACATTTGATGGCTAAGCATGTTGGTAAGAAGTTCACTTGGGTGATAAAGAACTTCTCCTCTTTGCAATCTGGAAAACGTATTTATTCTGTTCCGGTCCTAATCGGTGACTGCAAATGGTAAAAAGACAAGCTAATATTTTTCAATGTTTCTAGTCGATCTAGATATAGTATCCATCTATGGTTTTGTGACTTGTTCTTCTTGTTTTCCTTCAGGCGTCTTTGTGCATATCCCAAGGGAAATGATGTTGCTTACTTCTCTCTGTTTCTGCAAATTGCTGATTATAAATCATTGCCTTCCGGATGGAGTAGAAACGTTAAATATCGGCTAACTATATTAACACAGCTTCGGAAAAAATGCCGAGTAGAAAGAGGTGATTCTTACTTAAATCTGCTAACTACTTGATTGATTTTGTTCAATGGTCCCTGTCAACATAAGTGTCAGTAACATATATACATAGTAATTAGTTTAATAGATCATAGTAACTATTCGACATATATACCTAGTAATCGACATGTTAGTTTAACATATATACATAGGAAAGCAAAGTTCTTGTTATGTTGCAAATTAGTTTCTACGTTGTCAAGAGTAGTTAAGGTATATGAGTGATTTACTTCAGTTTTGTTATCTTGCCAAATTGTGAACACAGTCGACATGGATTAATAAAAATTGTTTGATGTTAAATTAACTAATGTAATAAATTGCTACAGAAGGATATTACTGGTTTGGTAAGGTTTCTTGGAACCGGGGGTATCCATTTATGATCCCCCTTACTGAACTTCATGACAAAGATGCGGGATTTCTTGTGAACGATGAACTCATTATTGTTGCTGAGATAGATGTTCTTGAAGTTATTGGCACATTGGATGTGTCAGTGATATCTGAAGAGTCAAGCCGCCCTCTGAAAAAGATAAAGCTAAATGATGATTATGCCGAGTCTAGTGAGTCGCTCAAGGAAGCTTTATCAGTAAAAGAAAGCATGGTTGTGAATGGGTTTCAAGTTCTTCCTTCACAGGTATGTAATCAAGAATAGTGCAAACTTTTTGTTAGTTTTAAAAGAAGAGAGATCATATATGTTTCCTTTTTTCACTTGAAGGTAGAATCTGTGAGCCGTATATTTGAAAGACATCCAGACATTGTGGTAGACTTCCGTGCAAACAACCAAAATCTAAGGACAACATGCATGAATTTCTTGCTCAGCTTAATCGAGACGCTGTGCAAGTCACCTCTGGAGCTTTCCAATGAAGATCTTGTGGATGCAAACATTGCGCTGACATGCTTGAAAGATGTGAGCTTTAAGGTAGATTGGCTGGAAAAGAAGCTTGATCAAGTAAAAGAAAAGAAGAAGAAAGAACTGTCTGTTGTGGCCCAACTCCAAGAAACAGAAGAAAATATACTGAAATTGAAGCAAAAGTTTTCAGAGCTGGAGGCAGAGTTGTCGGCTACCAGAACTGCTTTGTCATTTGATGATGTTGTTTGATGACTTTGACTTTTAGGCATTTGGTGTTCTGATATTTTCGTTTTGCTCTTTGTTTCAAAATAAGACATCTTTTGCAAGGTAATTGAACTTATGGTTGAGGTTGTCACATTTAGTGAAATAAGTATATTTCCGCTATGGTTTATCTAAGTTTCGGCTACCATAATTGTTGTGTAACTGAGTTTCTTAGGACAAACTATAAAGCTATTGTTCCTTAAACTGAGATCTTAAAGAGTTCTTAGGCACCCTTAGTTAATTGACTAGGTATTGAAATGGGGATCACATGGTTGTAGAACTGTAGAACGATTCTCACGTTTTTGTGAAGTAAAGAATATAGAGTGGCACTTGCAGAGTCACATGGTTATGAATCTTGATGATAAAGTAATCTCTTTGTGTATGAAAACAGAGAGATATTTGCTTATCGTCATGTACTCTCTTTATACATGCACTTGCGCTTTCGTACTCATCTTATCATTGTTGTTGATGTCAGAGAGTATGTATTAGTTTCTGTTTCTTTCTGATTCATAACATTTGTGTCTCTCTATCTTGGAATCTCTAAAGGGTAGTGATTGTAAACCTAAACATTTTATTTTGAATGAATATTTACTACATCTATTCACTATCTGGTACGCATTTCAAACGACTCTCTATCATGTATGATGCTAGAAGAAGACATGGAGAACCTCCTACTTTACAAGCTCGTCTTGTCAAACTAATAGACTCTCATTACATAACCTTCACCCAAAATGAAAGAAAATATCTTTCGATCTCAATCTTCCACTTTTTCTAAATTCAAAAATGTTTTAGACTTTTAGTCCTATAGTCACAATTATTGTAAAACAATTTTTTTTTTGTTTGAATAAATTTTACTTTCAGTTTTTTTTAAAAAAGGTTTCAGGCTTTAAGGTGACTCATAACTCGTAAGTCTTCCAAATGACGATTATATTGGTCTCTTTAATACGTACGAGTCGTACGGTAAGAATAATTCATGTAAATGCAGTTTCACAAAATTCAGGCATAACAAGAAAGTTAATGAAGCAAGTAGCTTTATATATCATTTTACCTAGGATTTTAACTTTTCATGCAAGAAAAAAGAGATGTATAAATAATTATATTTTAGAAAAAGAAAACTGAAATCAGATTCTACACTTAGGTCTGGAGTTCGAGTCCCAGAGAACGCAGTTTCTTGCAGATTAATCGTGCAAAGCTTATTGGAGGTCCAAAATACCGCATGCAGAGCCGTTCGTAGTGGTCTGAGTGTTGCGGGGAGAGCATGTCCATCGCAGGGATGTCGTATGTGTAGAACTTTCCATTGAAGATTCGAATGTCATGGGAGCTGTTCATCATAATCGCATATGCTTCACGTAATTGAATATCATCATAATAGGATTAGATTAAATATCTCTAGTGATGATGTAATGAGACGACAAAAAAAAAAGATTCTACTTAAAATAATACCAAATTTTGTAACAATCTAGTCAAATTTTGTAAAAATATGTATAAACTTATATGGCAAGTCCTTATGCAAGAAACAGAATAAAATATGGGCAAGTCAATCAAATGCATGACTCATAAATGCCTTTTTTATATATAAAAAATGATATTCAACTTTTCTATTTTTTGTTTGTCAAAATAAAATGATATTGAACAAGTACCAAAATATCTTATAAAAGGAACAAAAAAACAAAAACACATCTAGAATCAATATGGGTTTTCTTCAACGAATCTCTTTGATGATCACATCTTTGATCATCCTCCACACAATCCCATCGACCACATCGACCCCAATCACACCAGACGCCCCAACAATGATTCTAATCGATAGCATATGCGTCAACACCAGGAACATCGATTATTGTGAGCAAACGATCATCTCGAAACTCGATAATCCCCACACAGACATCAAGATCATATCGAAAATCGCAGCGTTCAACGCAGTGTACATCACCACAACAGCAGGTAATCTCATTAGAGATGAATTTATTCCCAAAGCAGAGAACCCTCTGGTCAAGACCCAACTTGTTCATTGCCAAGCAACGTACAGAGCTGTACAAAAGCTTCTCGAAGGTGCTTATATGGCACACGTACGTGGTGATTATTCGGATATGAGACACTATCAATCAAGTGTGCTTGGTATGCTCGATAGTTGTAAAACAGATTTTGATCATATGGTGCGTACAAATTGGTGGGTTAGGTTAACCATCAATATCTCTTTATTAGCAACTCGTCAGCTCCCTGGGCAATAATATTCTTTGTGATTTTCGGAAAGTTTCAATAATTTAAGTCTAAATTATAGCTTTTCAGTATTATTTAAGTGATAATTCGGTGAAGGATAATATAAAAGTTACAATATGCATCTATTTATCATAAGTTTATATATATATCTATTATCATATAACTGTCTATTAGGCTTGGACAGTCAAATAAGTGCATGTTACAATTTTGAAGCAAATTCGGGTCTAGAGAGTGTCCATTTGCTTGGACAGTCGAATAAGTGCCCACTTGACCTGAGATCAACTTGAACTCCACAAACATATATATAACATCTTAAAGATGCCTAGAGACAAGACCTGGGATTTCCTATGGTTGGAGAGCATGCACTTAAAGATTTTCTGAATTATCATTAATATTAGTATTATTATTATTTTGATAATCAAGGGGTGGTCCAGATTTTTATCACCCGACTAATTCTTACGGGATAAGTATAGTCTTCAAATAGCCATTCACCGGATTTTTAATACGCTTAAAACATGACATATTTCGACTACCCATATGGAAGTGTTTATATAATTTCGCGCTTGAGAGGAATCGATTCCTCGTCTTGACCAACATAACAATGTGTAAGCCTAATAATCTCAAATGGATTAGCTTTCCAACTATGGAAGGTGATTCCCCAAGCGTGCAGCTACGTCTTCATTGACCCGAAAAACAAAAGATATCTAACTTCCTGATCGTTTTATGGTCCAGCATCTGACCCGGAAAACAAAAGATATCAAACTTCCTGATCATTTTATGGTCCAGCATCCGAAGTTTATGACTACCAACATGTATCCGAGTCTACGAGATCTATGAGATGATTTGTAGAAAGTTCTTGTTTTTGGCTTTAGATAAACAAACAGCTGGCATTATATCATGTATTTGACTATACTCAAATTTCAAAGTCGCATAGTTTATCTAAAAATAATTTAGGTAGCCTTCTCTAGTATCTCGAATAGTTGAACCATTGCACAAAGATATTATTATTCCCTCTGCAGCCACAACACTGTGTATTGGATAATGTTCTCACACTTAACTTTAAATTTATGACTGCTTGAGAAGAATGGATGTGCCGGGATCCTTTAGTCAATTAATATAGATAATACTCTTTATGTTGCTAATTAATCCAAATTTTAGAAAATTATATTAAATTGTTTGAAAAGATATGTTTTTAAAGTTTTTAATGCATTTTTATTAGTTAATGATGATGAATTGTAAATTTTTTAAAAAATAATTGAATACTTGTAGTTGCAGAAAATTCTTAATCAAAAAGATGATGCATTATAATCAAATTTTAATTTGTTTTACTAATACGTATGAAGAGCTTAAAACTTGGATTAATTATAAACAGATGGAGTATCTATACAATTAATTGGGAAGCACTCAAACATAAATAACCTTAGAAAGTGTAAAGTATTACAAAAATGCCATTGGTTTTTTTTAAAATAAATTCATTAAAGATACAACAGTAATCACAAAATAATATATTTAAATAAAAAATAGTAAAATTCTTTAAAATAATTATTAGTTTCCAAAAAATTAAACTCACTTTCTCTCTCATATTAATTATGGACGAAAATTAAAAAAAAATTTCTAAAAAGTTGTTAACCAATGAGAATTGAAAAACTAAGATTTGATATCCAACTAAAATTTTATCTAAAGTAATCCTAATAAATTATTCTATATCAAAAATAAAAAGAAAAATAATACAATTTTAATTCAAAATTAAAAACACTTTCGTTTAAAAGGTTTTTTCAATGGAGGATTTTAAGATTGAATTTGAAATTTCGTAAAAAATAAATACAAATATTTAAGACTCAGTTTTGTTATAATATTTTCACAAATTTTGAAATATAAAACAGAATTTTATTTCACAATTTCTAAAAGAACGATATTAGATATTAATAAATATTTATATTTACTATGAAATAAACTCAAATAATGATAAATTTAAAGTAATTATCATTATGGCATTCGTTAGAGCAAGTTTCGGAAATATCTAAATAAAAGATTGTACATATTAATTTCGAAATATTTTGTGTTTTCTTTTTTTTTTCTTCTCAACCGGATCTTCCTTAAACAAATCCATAATATATTGCACACAGTTTTCGAAATAATGTGAACAAATTATATATTTTGCATTCAAAACAAATTATGCAGCAATAGCATATCCCTTTTATAGGTGTATCTCAAATTTTAATTTTAGTCCCAAAAATCGAATTAATTATGATTAAACAATGAAAAGAAAAATATGCAAAATTTAGCTAAAAACATTAATAAATTTGTTAAAATATATTTGTAACTTTAAAAGCATACATATTAATCCGTAAAACTCACAATATATATTGTAATATTATATGATATTTAAAGGTAAGCAAACAAGAATTTGGAATATGATTTTAATTAATGGAATAAAATAGAAATAGAAATTACGAGACGAGATGGGAGGGGAACATATATTAAAAATCAAACTAAATACCCAACTGGCATGAGTTCGGGTTATGAGCACTATATAAAATACATTTGTTTACACACATAACCCTATACATATGTTTTCGGTTACACATACTCTATGACAGATATGGGACCATAATATTTTTATTTTACGTATACGTAACAGGTTACGAGACAAAGAATTTATGACAGATACCGGACGAGATATTTTCATGTTCCAAAATAGTTACGCCTAGCTAATATACATGAAATAACCCAAGCTAAAACCGAATTCATATCCTATTTAACATATGTAATTAAACTATTAGAACTGTTTTGATTAGTTAAGAAAATAAAAATGTAACACCATTTAACTTTTGCAACTAAATTAGTCCAGACCTTAAAATATAATTATGCATTAACGCAACTGAATTTTGTTCATTACTCTAACTTTATAATATTTATACTATTACGAAGTTCACTAACACAACAAAATATTTTATATTTTTAAAATCTATATAACAATTTCTATAAAAATATCTCTACACGTACGTGGATCTAGATCTAATACACTAAAATATATATCATAAATAGTTAAAAACAACAAAATAATCTATAATGAATTAAAATTTGTTAGAAATTTTTTAAAATATGAAACCCCGCACGTACGTGCGGGTCATGATCTAGTATCCTTGTACATAGTCGTTTTTTCTCTAAGCATATATATTTTTAATCATTGTTTATCCTATATATATATATATATATATATATATATATATACATATATTTTTTATCTAGGTATTCCTTTCCGCGGTTATTACCGATTTAGGGCTTTATTGGCCCAAAACTTAAGAAAAAAGAACAATTATCTGGACTTATAGTTTTAGGTATTTGTGGGCTTGGTGTAATGATTGTTTTGCCCCTATCATCTGTATCTCTTCTTCCTCGTTTCCTCCATCTCCATCGTGGGCAGCTCTCCGACCATAATCCTTACTTCGCACTGTCATGCTTCATTAACGCTATCTCCGTCACCTCCATTAAATTCATCACTTTCAACGCCATCAACACCATCTCTTTCATCTCCGATTCAAAAAACGTCTTCGTCACCAACACCGATCTCCTTCGATGAACTCATTCAATTGATTTCGTTTTGAATAAAGAAGCTAAACCCTAAGGGGATCGTATGTCTTGTAAACCCAAGGGCTCCAATCATAGAAATTGATTGAATCAAAAATTCCAATTTATTATCAAATCTAAACCAAAATTGAAAATCACATTTACAGATATATGAAAGAGATGGGTTTGAAGCTTTAATCTTTTTGATCTTATTTTTGTAGTTCCCCTGCGCTTAAATCCACTTCGTCAACGGATCTTCATCTTCACCAACATCTCTCGCATCTCTCTTTCACAGACAAGAAAGAAATTTGAGAGGAAAAATTAATTATTATTTTTAGAATTTTTTGGTAGCTCTGTGTAAAGGGAAACGAGACATTTCCCTATAAGGGATAAATGCCTAAAACGCAATGTCTTGCAGATGTACCGAAATTGGTAATTTTGGCTGGAAAAAAGCTCAATCCGGTAATTGATTCATTCCTTAGGAGCATTCAGAAAGTACACGTTACCATCACATTTCTTCCAAGAAAATGATCTCCTTATTAGATTTTAGTTTGTTTATATTAAACCTTTTAATGTCAAATTACAACCCAACATGAAAAGATTTTAAAAAAATAAACAACTAGTTTACCCGAAGATAAATATAACAAAAGTTCCACCAGTCTAAGACCCAAGAATCTCAAATCAGTGATGAAGATGCTTCGAGGGATGGCCAACCACAACATTGTTTACAACGATGGTCACATCTTTTGTCGGTACCACAACCTCCAGAACAAATATAGTAACAGATCTTCGGGGTCATTTTCAATTGGTTAGGCCCTGTAAACATCATTAATTACAACTCATTGACATATTTTGTGAATACAACTATCTAAATCATATGTTTCAAAATAGTGTTTAACATATTCAACCATGCCACGAAATCCGATTATAGGGAGTCATTAGAAACTATTCTTTATTTTTTTGATAGAGTGAAAGATTACTTGTGTTGGAGTACTTAAAAGATGGAGGAGAAATGCATCCGAAGAGACAATTAGTACAAGCTATATCGGTCATATTCTGACATAGACACTTGCAGTCTGTTTTTTGACATTCAGTTACAGTTTTTGCTCTCACGTCCATTATAACCAAAGCCATTATCATTGTTATCTTAATCATAATCGACATCTTCTTTGGTTCTTTGTTTCTTCTTCTTTTTTTTTTCTTGGCTTGGATTTATCAATTTTTGATTCAATACGATCGTATTATATAACTTTTTTAAAAATATAAAAAGTGTCTCATGAACTTTCGAAAAATGGGAGAATTATAATTACATGACTGAGACATCTGTCAAAATCATTTTAAAATACATTAAATATTTTAAACTTTAATTTAAAAGTAATAAATATGGTTACTAATATTTACCTAAATTTTTAAGTATTTATAATTATTTAAGTGACTTTAGTTATAAAATATGAACATTTTAAAGTATAGAAAGATGTAAAAATAAGCAAAACAATAAATCATGAATTATATATATGATCAAAGTGAATTGGGACCATAATAAGTGGATTGAGGTGAAAGTTTTAAAAAATCAAATTAAACTGTGAATAAAATCATTTGAAAATACCAGAAACATTTGTAAACTAAATGTGAAAAATAAAATTTAGTAGAGAAAATTCAATCAAATTTCAAATAATTAATTTTAATTTCAATTATAAAACCTGAATTATATAGCAATTACATATATCAGTAAAAAATAGCAATATATGAAACTAAGCACCAAAGAAATTATACAAATCCTTCAAACATTCCTCTCTTCATTGGTAATATCAGGACTCAATTTAGCCCAAAAATCAAATACTCAAAAGACTTAAAGAGATTTACCATTTATATATTAAATCATTGAGGAGAATTTGCACGAATTATTGATACCATGATACAAAGGCACAACAATTTGAGTTCTACACGATGACCTCCATCCATCGGTTCATCTGCAAAATAACTAGTATAATTATTTGACTAAATTTAATTTAATATTTTGCACGAATCCTAAAAATTGAATTTTTAATTTATGTTTATAAATTATAAACCGGTAGGAATTCTAACATATTTTGGTCCAAAGATAACAAGTCTTTTAAGATAGTAAATTAAGATTGTAGTATTGCATGCTACATAAATTCTTTTTGCATCTTGCTGCATTGACTTGTGTGCTTCTTTATCATTACTGTTTGTATTAAGTTTTTAAAACACATGCTTTTTCATAGTTGTCAGTGTAAAACCACGATTTCTACGATGTCGCAAAACTAAATAATTATAATAGATGATGATAAAAACTAGAAATAAAATATAATAACCAATACCAATATTTGATAAACAAAAACGGTTTATGCGGAGGCGAGACAGTATTTTCTTAATTCCTTAATTGCCTGTAGTATGACGGTTTTATGCAATCAGAATCCCGGGATACAACCGCACCACCTTCTGATTTGCAACACTCAAAATCAGAAGCCTAACAAACGCTAGTGATGTGTGTACTCTAAAACTCCATAACTAGATAGAAGAATAAGGAGATTGTGATCTTTTTAATTCATCATATGCATGAGACCTAAGACTCCCTTTTAGAGTCTACACAAGACTTGGAGACTAGGTTATGACACTTAATGCCTTGCTTGGAGAGAGGAAATCTTCCACCATTAATCTCATGATCAATGCTCATAGGTTACACATTTCCAATTGATTTTTTTCAGTAAAGAAAAGATTACAAAATCAAATGAAAGGGAAAGAAAATTGTCTTTGACTGAAACAAGTCAAAACCCCATGTCTCATACCCAAATTCAGTCCATGTGTATTTGGGTTTCTCCTCTAACATCTAAAATAAACATTTTGACCTTTAGCCAATATTTTAACCTTTTCAAGCTAGCTATTTTGGACCTCTATTTCTCATTCAAACAAACTCTATTTTTGACATTCCAATACACCATCATGTGGTGCTCACGGCAACGATTTTATCGTGCCCAAAAACCAGTAATTCCGATGAGCGCTCTCACCGGAAAATGGTCAAAGCCATTATGTCAAAAAAAAGTTCGAACAGTCAATCCATTTTTTTCTTCTGGATATTAATTTTCCATTATACTAAAATAGCTAGTCTTGTTTATTGCAATTGGATTTTTAATGTTTGATCCCATTCTTCACATTATCCAATTCATTGTTTTATCCTAG
The DNA here is from genome assembly GCA_019202795.1 of Arabidopsis thaliana x Arabidopsis arenosa. Lineage (NCBI taxonomy): Eukaryota > Viridiplantae > Streptophyta > Magnoliopsida > Brassicales > Brassicaceae > Arabidopsis > Arabidopsis thaliana x Arabidopsis arenosa. Next base: position 4,392,448 of record CM032919.1, on the reverse strand, counting down.
TTCTCGTATCTCATACTTCTATTGAACAATGTTTAATCTCTGTAGATTTGATATGTTTTGCATATGTGATTTTTAGCTTTTATAAACATCTTTCAATCTTCAAAAACTTTACTATAAATGATGTCTTTGTAAGAGAACACAAAAGAGAAGCAGGAATATAATACAATTAATTAACCCAAAACAAAAAAAAAAACAAATACGTTACAATTAACTTTATCACTTCTCCCATTTATTCAAAGTTAATCACATTATTATTCTGTGTTAAATTATGAAAATAATCCAAATAAACAAACAACAAATTATATCAAAACAAAAAAAATAAATACAAAGAAAGAGTTTCGAAAGATAGTACGAACACAATCATTATAAAACAAAATTTTGGAGACAATGCAGTCAACTTTAGTTTCTCAAGAGGGCAACATTGAGGTCATCATCAGGTAAATTTTGAGAATCAGGTACTTGAGGAGGAAAGTTTCCCAAAAGAGTAACATTGACGTACTCATTAGGAAAATGAGCAGGAAGTCCCGGAATCAACAATGCAACAAGCCTAAAACACGTCAATAACCATCCTTCTCTATATTCTTTACCTTGCCAACAGGATATGATGAAACTCCTTATCAACTCCCACACTGCGTTTAATATCTTCGGTATAACCCAAAAGATATTGAAGTAGTTTTTGTTTGGCTCCTCTTCTTCCACCTGAACATTATATCAAATAGTTATCATCAGTTGCGGAAGTGAATAAATAGGAATTCATTATGGAATTCTGCGGAAACAAGACAAGAATTCTCGGTTTTCATAGCTCGATACATTTATATATATTCAAACTATTAACTTTATATATATGAATAATAGTTTGATATTAATATATATATATATATATATATATATATTTTAAACCCTAATCATGAGTGATTAATTCAAAGAAACAAAATCATAAATTGTAATTTATAACCAACCTTTCCTTTGTAGAAACTGTCACAGTAGAGGCAGCCCCCAAAATGTTTGAACATGAGTGTCTTGTCGTCGAAAGGCAACCTAGGAACCATGTCGTTGCAATAAACATATCTTTTGTACTTCACGTCAAATTCCTTTAACTTGTCTTTCATGTAATTTCCAAAATCCTCATTTCCTACGCGTGGCTGACCAAATGTGTAAACTCCTTCAAGCCTCTCCAACATTTCCTTCTCATCATGCATCATTAACACGGCTGTGAACAGGATCGCTAGGGCTCCACCTAGGCTATGTCCGGTCAAGATAAATTTGGAGGTTGGGTTTTGGTCGAAAACCTCTTTTAACTGACGTAAAATTGTGTAGTATGCAAGTTGACTTGTTTTATTTTGGGTTTGGTCAGAGTTTATTTCTTCATACCATCCTTCTTTTGGAAGGCCTAAAGCTTTCATGAATCCGCCGTGGATCTTTCCCACATTCATAACGTCGTGCCTATTTTTATTCATAATAACCTCGTACCTATTTTTGAAATCAGCATTAGTTTGATTAGGAGAAGCTAACGTTGAACCTAACCGAATAAATACCAATCTAAACCTAAGTATTCAATATATTACCAAGAGAGATCAAGGTCTGTACACCAATCATCGGCGTTGAAAGGATCGGTTCCTCTAAAACTGACGACGATAAGGTTCGGATTTTCTTTTGTGTCCCTTATAACAATAACCTCTGTTGACCTCGTTTGATCAAAATCTGAAAAGCCCAAAAATAAAGGAGCAAAATATATATTATTACTTCAGGAGAAGACATATTTTCAATAAAATTTATTAGTATTTGATATAAAAAAAATAAAAATATGAATTTAGAATCGTAAATACTAGTATAGTATAAAACAACTAATGCATATATTTATCAATGAAATATAGAGTTCTTACCAAAAAAAAAATCAACGAAATATAGAGAAGTAAATAATCAAAAAAAAAAAGTGAAGTAAGAGAATCAATATTGATCCCTTTTTAACTCACTTGTCCCTCTTAAGAATTGTCGTTGTCATATTAAGGATAATAACTATATCAAATCATACAACAAATCATAATAATTTTCTTAAATTCACCAAAAAATCATACAAAAATTTATTGAAATTTAAATCATTTAATAAACAGAGTTGAATACACTTCTAAATATTCTTTTTAGTGGATTTGTAAATCCAAACAAGTGAAAGATACTAACTATATAAATTTCCTAGGTTATTATTGATTTGACTATTATGGGAATCAAATCATGCATGTTGGTAAGAAAACGTAAAATATCCCACATATCAGACAATGTTTTCACGTGGTATCTGCATTTTTGGTCCAACACAGTTAATTATTATTATTCATTATACTTGTATAAGAAAAGGGAAGCAATCTCACCATTCGGACAGCTGTAGAAACCCAATAAGTCCATCTTTGCCACAACATAAGAAACAAATAATAGTGATCATAAGTTATTTAATTATTTTAAAAATGAAAAAGAACATGCATGATCATGGTCCTACTTCTAATTTCTAAAAGTCAATTAAGTCGTTTTTAAGCAAAAAAAAAAAAAAAAAAGGGTTAATGATACAGCTAATATAAGTCGATGAAGAATGATATAGCTGAATGTGTGACCTAAAAAAAAAATGATACAGCTAATATAATACTGCACTAGTTGTCGTATTTTTATATGAAAATTTTCTGTATAAAGAATTGTGAAAAATAATCAAGGAAAAAAATAGTTAAGAAAAATGGAAGAGTTAATTAATAAAACCTGCCAATGGTCTTGAAGAACGGATCTGATAAAGTTTTCGTTCTCGTAAGACAGCTTAGAAGCCATAATTGACAACAGTGGTTTGTATCTTTCATCTCCTATCTTTATGCTTCGGCCTAAACCTAACTCTACTTTTTGGTCAAGGTTTCCGTTTAGCGATGCAAATGTCGCTGATGTTTTTTCCGGCCAAATAAACCTTCCTGAACATGTTAAAAAAGTAATATAAATGTGAAAATAAGGTTACAAAAAGTAATATCAAAATGAAGAAATTAGTATATATTTTATGTATAATGTAATGTCTAACCAAACTTAATTATACCAATAAGTTCTAAACAAGAAAGTCAAGAAAATCTAACCTCTGACAATATTTAGGAATATCTTGAAGAAGCCACCATTGGAAGAAGGAAGGTTGAGCCAAAAGCCAAGAGCGAATCCCAAGAACGAGAGAGGTTTCCTGAGGATAATCAGGAGTTTCTGAACAACGATGGATACAAAAATGATCCACCGTCCCCCGAATTCGCAAAGACAGTTCTCAAGATTCTCTACGGAAGTATCAACGAACTTTCTATTCTCGAGATCCGAGTATAAGAGAAGACGTATCAGATCCATGACGGTGGCTTCTCTCGGATCCAGAACAAAATAGTTTTTGGGTTGAACCATTTTTGTTGTTGTTAGTGGTAATTTAATGGTCAACGTTTATGTAGCTTTGAAACGTGAAAGAGGTTTTTTGCAAGCTAAGTTACGATTAGCTTTGTGTAGTTATAATGGTTTGTTTCTTTGATAATGTATAGTTATAATGTTCGACTAATATATTTAATACCACGATCAAGTCCATGCTTGGATTTGTTTATTGGGGAAAATGGCCTATATATTGCCATATCAAGATTTGAAGGTCCATGACTACTTCTATACCATGAATCAATATTCATTCGTCTTAAACTAACCGAAGAATTAACCGTAAACGTGACTCGCCATCACGAAAAACTGTAACCACGGCTGAAACTCTCATCGGGTTTGTAAGAAAACTGTAAACTGCACTGACCTGGTTGTCCTACGTTGTTAATTATCCCAAACCTAGAATCCTATAACCTAACCTGAATTGAAAGCACCTCAACTGTGGATCCTCAAAAATATAGATCTAACTTTCAGATTGCTTTTATGTTCCAGCACTTGAAGTGTACTATTACCACCACGTACGAAAAGTCTAGGAGATCTTCTGTCATATACAAGATTAGAGGCTTTGATGGTTTTGTAGGTATTGTTCTTGGCTTTAGATAAACAAATTCTTCTTGTGATGTCATGCATTTCTCAATACTCAAATCTCAAAGTTGCTTAGCCGTTTATCTCAGCAATAACCATAATTTTTTTCACAAGCTCTTCTATATATAGTGTCCAACTTCATGTGTAAAACTTCTGGGCCAGAAGGCATAATATGTTGGATCTGCATATAAACTAACACTCTCATTGCGAGAACAACTAAGATCTTCCTGCTTACAAAATATATCTATTAAGAAGAAATGAAAAGCATTTATCCAATGTGTGCGTCTCTCTTTCATATTCTTCCCTTCACAATAACGACACAACTCTCAAAATTCCTCTCGAGTTTCTATGGATTACAAAAGAACTCGCGTAAATTAATACTCAATATGTAACACTCAAAATACTTTAAGAGTTTCTAGTTTAAGTTTACGTACGAGTAAATCTTGTTTGAACCACAACATTCGCTACACTTAACAACTTCGAAAATGATATATTACCCCGCCGAAATCTAATTAAGGTAGATTTATTTCATCATAGCATTTTATTCATATCACTTGATTTAATGCAATACTTTTTGAATCTACAAAATTTTTTAATTAAGAAATCGTTTTAAATTTCTAGAATTCTGAAGACCTTAAACTACCTCGATTGGCTACCTATTGGAGGAAAAATAATAAGGATAAATATATCTTTATTTATCAAACTTTTTATACTTTTTGAAGAGTTTTTTTTTTCCTTCCAAAATTAGACATGTGTTTTGATTTTCATTTCTTTATATTCATTTCTCTCAAGGGATAATAAAACAAAATTAGTCATCACCAACAGTTTTTTTATTATTGTTTTAGAGACGATTTATATTGGTTTGTTATTCATTGGGAGAAATGAATTTAGAGGAATGAAGATCAAAACACATTTTTAAATTTGAAACGGAATTCTCTTAACTGGTATAAATTTTGATTGATAAGAATTAAGAACACTCTTCATTCTTTTCCTCCAATAGGTTACCAACTGAATTATTTTAACGTCAAAATTCTAGTAGATTTGATGAAGTTTATTGAATAGAAAATTTGGAAAATTAAAAATTAGTACACTAAATCTAATTATGCGAATGCAATAAATTTTTTAATCTAATCCATACGGTGAACAATGCTACTTTTTAGATCACCGGCTCATTGGATCAACCGGATTCGACCAGGAATCAATTGATTAAAATTTATTTAATGTATTTAAAATTTATAAAAATTATATATTTTTATAAATTTAACAATAATGATAAAATTATTAAAAAAATTATTAATAATTTTTTAACAACATATAAAGTAATCGTACCATCTTTTAACAACATATAAAGTTTAACAATAATGATAAAATTATTAAAAAAATTAAATCCAACAAAAAATCTAAGATCGTAAAAAATACTAAGATGGTAAGAGATCACCAATAACGGGAATAAACTAATAAAACATCGCGAATTCAAAACAACTAATCTCGGTTGACTCTCTCACCATTCCAATAATTCTCTTTAGGCGGCATTGTGAAATCTTCATCAAAATCTAAAACATCAAGAACATATTGTAAGTCAATAATTTAAGACTTGTAAGTTCTAGAAGTAACTAAAAAAGTTTTAAAAGTAACTAAACAAAGTCTAAAACCCTATATTTTATTTCAAAATCAAATTATTTTTTTAAAACCCATACATGGCCGGTTTAACCGGTTCACCGGATCGCGGGTTAATAGCGGATTTTTGTGGGATTTTTCGGTTTTGAAATTGCCGGTTATTAGCACTAAACTAAAACCGGAAAAGTGTTCGGATCGTGAGTTAACCAGTCGGACCGAACGGTCCGAGTCGGGCGTGAAAACACTGAACCAAACCTAAAATCAGTGGACCTACTTTAGATTGCAGCGGGGTAAAATAATCTTCTTAAGGTTGTTGAGTGAAACTAATATTGTGGTTTGAACGAACTGAAATTAGATCAAAAGGAGTATGATGTAACTACATAAATTTTGATTTTGTTTAAATTGGTTTCTCTTTTATATTTGGAAAACAAGATCGACCTTTGGAAAAAGGAAAAAAAAAACAAAATGAAACAAAGTAACCAATAGGTTAGCAAAAATTTTAAAATCATCCATTCAGTTTGGTCATAAGATAGATGATTCTATCAAGGTAGAAATCAAATCAGTCTTGGGTATTAATAACCTTGGCGGTATGGGTTCTTATCTTGGATTACGGCAAGTCTAGGCAGATCTAAGATGAAAATATTTTTCTTTGTTAGAGACAGACTTCAGACTAGAATTAATGGTTCGTCGGCTAAATTCTTATCGAAAGGCGGGAAAAAATGATGATTAAATTGGTAGCTACGGCATTACCAACTTACGTTATGTCTTGTTTAAGACTACCAAAAACAATTATTTCTAAACTTACAAATGCGGTCGCTAAATTCTTGTGGAGTTTAAATGGTGAATCCAAATATGCGTTGGATGGCTTGGAATAAATTGTGCAGTAGTAAATCGAAAAGTGAGCTAGGATTTCGGAGTGTAGATGATTTTGATTCGCTCTTACTAGCAAAACAATTATGGCGGTTGATTACAGTTCCAGATTCACTTTTTGGCGAAGGTTTTCAAACGACATTATTTTCGGAAATCCAATCCTCTAAATAAAATAAAATCATACTCCCCATCTTATGGATGGAGAAGTATAATTTCAGCTAGATCTCTGGTTAATAAAAGACTTATTAAAAGAGTTGGTTCTAGGGCGTCTATCTCAGCTACACGTGGATTCCAGCTCAATTCCCGAGACCAGCCTATGTAATGGTTCAATTATTAACCCATCTTTAAAAGTCAAACATCTTATAGTTAGTCAGTCAAATTTTTGGAATATTGATCTCTTGAAAAAGCTCTTTGATCCGGAAGATGTCATGGTGATAAATGCCCTGCCTTTGGGTGCCCCAGCTAAGGAGGATACCCTAAGTTGGCATTTCACAAAAACCAGAAAATATACAGTTAAATGGATATTATACGGTACCGCTAGAAAATTTGGAAGCCAATTTAAATTTATTGGCCCAGAAATAAAAATACTAAAAGCACATACTTTGAAAGTGCAATGTCCACCTAAATTACGTCATTTTTTGTGGCAACTATTATCAGGTTGTGTCCCGGTCATGCAAAAACTCAGGAAAAAAGGTATAAGTTGTAATTCAAGATGTGGCAGGTGTCGCACGCTAGAGGAAATAATTAACCATACTCTCCTTGAATGCCATCCACCACGGAAGATTTGGGCACTTTCGCAGATTTCTACGGTCCCAGAAAAGTTTCCCTCGACTTCAATCTATTCGAATTTGGATCATGTGCTTTGGAGAATACCTTCAAAGATCGATTCATCTTCATATCCATGGATAATTTGGTATATTTGGAAAGCAAAGAATGAAAAAATCTTTGGAAATATGGATAAAGATCTTTTAGAGGTTTTATGTTTGGTAGAAAAAGAGGCACAATCATGGCAGTTAGCTCAAGATGAGCTTCATTATGAGAACCATGGTTCATTGGATTTGGAAAGTCGAACTCGAGTGAGGGATATTTCAAATATACTACTTGTTCCGGATATCGATGCTTTGTAGACGGATCATGGAAAGGAAATGATAAATTCTTAGGAACATGGTGGTTATGTACATCATCAAATGGAGATTCGTCAACTATGAGAGCTTCCAACATCCGTAAAAGTCTATCTCTTTTACACACACAACTGGAAGCTCTTTTCTGGGCGATAAAGTTGTATGATTGGTGCCGACAACCAAGATGTAGCTTTTTTACAAACTGTTCAGATCTGGTGAAGATGGTGTATTCTCCAACCGAATGGCCGGCATTTTCAGTGTATTTGGAGGATTTTCAGAGTGACAAAAAAGAATTTTCAAGCTTTTCTTTATCTTTAATCTCTCGCTGTGCAAATGTTAAAGCGGATAACTTGATACGAAAAATTCGTATCGAACTACATCATATCACATATGTAAACAACATTCCTTAGAAATAGTTTTTTGAATTTAATTAAAAGCGGATGAAGAAAAAATAACCTATCCAATATTTTTTTTGAGCAAATCAATATTAGATTCCATTTTATTCTAATTAAAAATGTTTCGGGCTTCCATAAACTTCAATATTGGGGTACTGGGCTTATAATGATCAGAGTGCTTTCCTTTGGTAATAATCTGTCAACTTTAGGCCTATAATGGGCTAAAAAGGGAGAGTTTAATTTAAAGTCTTATTAGACACAATATTAACGTGTAGACAATAAAAATATCAGATACCCTCATACTCACAGCTTATACATACAGTTGGTCAGAAAACAATTATACAAAGCAGTCACGATGGACCCTTTTCGGATACGAACGTGCCTTCGAATTAAATATTTTAAAACTTAGTAGATTCAAAAAAATATGGACCGTTGTAAACGTTCAACTAGGATCACCTTGTATTTTCAGTTTCTACCCAATTCACTTTGAATTAGTTAAAATTTCCTAATTTTCCCTAATCTATTAAATTCATCCCAATTAGACATATTCAATTGAAATGTTGTTTTTGTTTTGTGGGAACGTAAAGTTCTAGATTTAGACTTGTTCGGTAGAAGTCTAGGTGGTTAGAAATTAGATTCACATTTGTACGTTGCTTATTATATTCGGGATAATCGTTTTAAGTTGGTTTATTTTTTCGTGGTTTCCTCTATCCTTCGCTCTACTCTGTTTGCGGTTGTAGATCCTCTAGTCTACGACTTTTGAACTCTTAGTTATGCGACTATTGTTCTCTTCCAGCTTTCCCGGTGATTTCATTTCAAGAGCTTCACTTTTTGACTTTACTATTCTATCTTGTGTTATCCGAGTATTAAGCTTTTTCTTCCGACGATTTCTTTGTTTTATGTCGGTTTTGTATTTTAAAAACGCATTTCAGAAACGTATTCCACCTTTGTATTCCTTCCTTATATTATATAATGAAAATGTTTGAATGAAAGAAAAAAAAAATTTGGTTCAAGCATTAACAAACATAAATACTGAAAATGAGCCAAACAAATAATACTTCATCCAGGACCGCAAGCATGGATTTCACCTTCCCTCCAAGGCCCGGTTTTGTTTTTTTTTTTTTTTTTTGTCAACCACACATTTATTAAAAAATTCCTTGGTTGGTTGCCCAACTAGGAGGAGAAGTGTTTACAAAAGTAGCTTCAGAAAATAAAAGTCTAGAAGAACGCGCTAAACAGTCCGCTTTTAAATTACAAGAACGAGAAAGGCCCGGTTTTGTATGGAATTGAATTTAGTCATTAATGTTTTCGCATATACGACATTGAACATGTTGGAATTTGGCTAGAATCTGGCTAGTCCTTTTCTGTCCTCTCCTTGGACTTGGCCTGGCAAAACTAATGAGGCGTGCCGTTACACGTACGTATAAGTATTGAATTATACACACATATACGTACAAAATTTAATCTTTTTTTTTTTTTTGATAAATAATACACTTTCAACGGTTACGGTGAGAAGTTGGGACGTCATGCCAAAGAGATATAGACGTTTCCTAATGTTAGATCTCTGTTGCTTCATTTATTCACTATACACATGCTACAAAGTTAATTTGATTCATGACAATACCTATGGTCCATAACTTATGACAGTAACGACAAGATATGGCAAAAGTTTCCATACATTTTTCTTTGTTTTTTGTCCGACGAATTTATAAGTTCAACCCGAAGAAAATGTATCAGAGTTGCCAAAAGTTTTGCTTGAAGTACATAAAACTTATTATTTTATTTTCTAGATTGGCTAAAATCAGTAAATATCAATTAAAAGTTCCATAGATTTTGGAAACATATACTACATACAATAACTCATAAATGATCGTTTTATCTATTGTATGATCGTTAGTCTTACACGTTTTTAAACTCTTCTAAAATCTCTTAATCGCCTTTGCTCGACATACTATATATCGTCTTTGGACAAGACTAGCTAGTTGCTTGTGTTGTTGATTTCAATCTTATTCAATTGAGGAACTGCAAAACAATATTGCTCGAATCAAAATGTTGATTTTAAAATTTGAATGAATATTTATAATTTGCTAGAAAAATTAATGTCAAATAGTTTTACTAAATTTTTTATTTTGTAAATAATTGGCATGTATTTTTTCAACCATCTATTTGTGATCATCATATATAGTTAAAATTTGAATATAAAATTCAAATTTTAATACTAATTGTTGAATAATAACTGGCCAAATTTTGTTAGAATTATTGAATATTGATGTAATGATATAGCTAAATCTTAGCTAGGGAGTGTAATTAAAGCCTTATAACCCAGAGACAAATTGCATGACATTGCAGAGATAACTTCCTCATGCTTTTTTTTTTTTTTTTTTGTGAAACTAACTCCCTCATGCTATATTGCTATATATGGTAAAATATTTTCGATTTCAAGAAACGAAAAATAAAAGAAAAAAAAATTTGAACCAATACACTAATAGGTTTGTGGTTCGCATAATCGATAGAGGTCATTCTTTTTCGATTTAACAACGTTAACATACTTTTCCAGAGAAGTTGGATTCAAAAATGGAGTTTCTTGCCTCGAAAAAATACTTCACAAATGATTAGAAGGTGACACCATTTGATTTTTTTTTTTTAATAAGAGAGACAACAATAGCTTTCATGTTTTTTTGCGCTAACAAAGTCAGTGTCGCATATATTATTGAAACAAATAAGACTCGACACTTCACCTTTAATAGAAAACTACTCATACTTTTCAACGCAAAAAAAAAAGAAAATCGTACTTTTCTGACAAACAAAAAGAAAACAGAAGAAATTGTACATTAATAGAAATTGTACTTAATCGTACATTTTCTTAAAGGAATAGGAAAATCGTATTTAATCTTCAATGCAACACTACTCATATAAAAAAAAATGGGCGTTAAGATTTAAGGATGATCATTTAGCTCTAATGCTTAATTACGAAACCAAGAATTGTAGAGAAAGTATTGGAATTAGTGAAAATGAAGTCTACACCGACATACTGGCATACTTTCTCGACGCACGTGAATAAATATGCGAGGAATAAAGATTGTTTTCTTTTTTCTAGTCGCACGTACGTAATTCAAATTAAAAGGCAGATAATTTAGCACGCAATGATATACTTCACCCATACGATGTTATGGGCCGATTGGTACTGACTTTTAAAAATTGGTTGTAAATATTTTGGCTATAAAAATTTTGACTATTAGAATCTGATTGGTAAAACAAAGCTACAAAACTACAAGATGAGATTCGATATTACAAAGAAACAATGCAGTTCTTCTTAATTTTTTCAATTTATTGTTGTTCGCCTCAGATCTAGATAGATCCCAAATCGATTTTGAATTTGCACCGTTAACGGCCGTTACGGCGAAAGAAAGAAATTAGAAAAAAAAATTGATCACGTTTTTTTATTTTTACTCAAAATTAGTTTGTGTATTTTCTGATCAAAAAAAGTTTTAAGTAATTTTTAGTAAATTTTAAATAAGTCAGATTTTTTTCGGGAATTTTCCTACCTAAAAATGTTAGTTCATTTAAAAACACGTACGAACTAAATGCGAAAGCAAACCCACACACAAATGCAAACAAACCGTCAAACGCTAAGGTGGCCCCTTTTTCTGTTGCCGTCACTTCTCAAACAAGGCCCCTCTTGGCTCTCCTACAATATGCTCTCCAAGACTCCAACCACATATTATCTCCATCAATTAAATTATTCACAAGCTCAGCTTCTCATATTTGTTACAAACAAAATTATATCTCGAGTCCAAAGCCAGATGCTAATGCTTTTGGCAGGCCACTGATATGGCTGCTTCTGTTATTAACTGAGAAGGATTAAGTACCAGGACAAAAAACGTCGATTTTTGGCCCAGTAGTATGGTAGGATGGGAAGTAATGTTTTTCTTTTTCATCTTGATTAAACTTATGAATCCCGAAATAATTAGTATTAAGTAAACAAAACCTATTTTGTTGAAGCTTGTCAAGGCGCATAAGAAGATCAACTTCATCAGAGTCTAAATCTTCCTCTCTTGATACTTGGCTCTAAATAGTATAACCATCTTAGTCTATAACTCTTCCTGTACCGATTTAGTCCTACAAAACCAATAATAGACATTAAGTATCCCTACTAAGACTGCTTTCTTTTTTGTCTCCTTATATATTTTATCATGAAGAATCTATGCACACCAATAGAAATAGAGACATGTCCCAACACATTAACACTTGTTCGTACAACAATTTTCAACAAATTCATTTATAAGAAGACAAACCAGAGGTTGACATCGGTCTTTTTTTGTCAAGAAGAAGCTAGCAATATATAAAGTAAAATAAAAAGGAAACTAAGAAAGAAGAACTTTCAAATTGAAAATGTTTTCCTACTAAAACTTCCAATTTTTTTCGTTACAATACAAAACTCCAAGATTAAACATTTTTCCAACTAAAACTTCTATTTTTATTTCCATATAAAATCTCCAACTAATTAACTTTGTCTAAATAAACTTTCAAACCATCAAATTCGTGCCCGAAAAATGGTTGGCTAATGAACAATTTTGTCTGGACAGTAAATGGCCACTGGCGACATGTTTTCATTTTTTTTTGAATTTTTGAATTTCACACGTGCTAGTTACAATAAAAAAATAAAGAGTGCAACCATACATATGTTAGTCACTATGGTAAAGATAAATTCTTAATTACAAAATCTATAGTACAATATTTACTAATTTCTAGGGTTCAGAATTGTATTGATAGTCAACTATTGTTCAGGTTCAAATTTGACGACTTGAAATTTTATTTAGATAATGTTAATTAGGTATAAATTTTATATGGGAACGAAAAAATTAAATAGCTGTAAATATTATATGGAAACGAAAAAAAATTGAAAATTTTAGTTGTAAAAATATTTAAACTTTTGAGGTTTTCTATGAAAACGAAAAAGTTAGAAATTTAATTGGGATAATGTCTTTTTTTTCTTATTTTTTTTTTTTTTTTTAAACCGCGAGAGGTCTGGAATTTTGCCTTATAATCTCTCTTGGTACCCGGAATCTTTATTTCATTCCGATTTAATGAATTTCTTATCATCCCAAAAAATGAAACTGAGACACAAAAATACAAACCCCCTTATACTATCACTAGGACACTACCATTTAGTTGTATCCTTTTCTTATCATTAGGTTAAAGCAAAAATATTAATTTATCCAAATATTTAAATGAACATCATAATAATTATTTTATCATGAACAACCTTGAATAGCAGGAAACAATGATTTTTTCATTAAAGCAAAAAAGAAAAACAATAATTTGTGTACCCCGGGTATTAATTAATTTTCCGAATGTTAAATAAAGTGAACGAAGAGTATAATATTCTTTCTTTTTGTCAACGAACGAATAGTGTTCGTATAGTGATTTTTCTACCGCCAAATTCAACATGTGTGTGCTCTTTAACATTCAATTTGGGTGCCATACTTGTCAATGCTACGACATAATGTCTAGGGTTTTTGGCGCGAGCTTGTCTTATCTAACTGCCTATTTTAGACCCGAAAGCCACTAAACATAAGCATGCATAAAATGCCTATAAGTTATTTGAAGTAAACGTAATGCCAACTTATATGATAATGTGGCCAAGAAATTTAAGCAATAGCTATAATTAATTCCACATTGAAAATATTTTGAAAATCTAATCAACTATACAAGAAGGTAGTTTTATTACATTAGTTACCAATTGGCTCTGAGGTAGAAAATGCTCTTGAACTTTCTCACGGTATCATAATCCTCGACCCAATGCGGTTCATTCAAATTACCAAAGGATAATATAATATGATCCAAGATAATAGACCTAAGGAGCCATCCTCTTCAAGTGGAGAACATGAGCCAAAGCCAATTGGTTTGTTTTTTTTTTTTTCTTTTAATGTAAAGGAATAAGAAAATAGTACAAAACAATTATTAATTAGTGAAATGAATGATAAATCACATATGTATTTTGAGAATGAAGTAGTTTGATCAGGTTTGACAACCTGAACAAGGAGTTTGATCAGTGTTGATATTGTTCGACGTAAAGCTTTTACCTTTGTTGTTGTAATAGTAACTTCTTAGATGTTTTACAAAGATTGAAGAAAATGAAAAATTAAATGGTTTGCAAGTTTTTTTTCGATACGTTTGGATGATCCCAAAATTCAACTTAACATCAACGCAAGGAAACTATCTCCATCACAAGGGTTCATAATCTCAATCATAATCATCCTTGACACCAAATCGGATGAGATCTTTGAAAATCCAACCACCGGTTATCAATCCCGAATGGTTAGTTGAATGGTTGTAACCTTATCCTCCTCTCTTCAAGGATGGTTTGGGAAATTTTGCAGATATACCCCAATGATTGTTTTTCAAAATTGATTGAGCTATGCTAGGATCGAACCGGACTAATTAAATCCTTCAAATTCAGCATTACCACTTTGAAGATAGTGGTTAGCTATAAGCTATATAAATCACATATTCCAATCTATGGAATCAATGCAAAATCAAAGTATATCGGAACTGATTTTACTAATTAATGTTTTCCCATATACGACACTGAACATATTGGAATTTGGTTAGATCAATACAAAACACTGTTCAATCACAAGTCCTTTTCTGTCCACTGGTTGGACCTTATTAGCAAAACTCAAGAGGCGTGCCTTTATACACGTATAAACTGTATAAGTATTGATTTATACACACAAATACGTACACAATAAATCTAACTCGATATGTAATTATAACTAAATAATACAATTTCAATGGTTACGGTGAGAACAAGTTAAGATGTCCTACTGAAGATATGCATGTAGAAGATTTTTTGCTAAACGAGATGTAGACGTTTCCGTATGTTATATCTCTATTGCTTCATTGATAAACAATACACTTATATATGAAAATACCGTCGGTCCATATATAACTTATTATAGTAACGACAAGAGGTTCTTTTAAGAGCTAGGAGCGATGAACAAAGATACAAAAAATGGCGAAAGTGTCCATGCATTTTTTGTTTTTGTCCCATGCATTTATAGTTCAACCCGAAGAGAATGGGTATTACTTGCCGAAAAGTTTGTTTGAAGTACATCAAGTTTTTTTGTTTTCGAGTTTTCAATTGATTAAATATATATAAAAGCATGTGACAATTTACATATATATCACATGTGATGATTTTATATAGAAAATTAATCAAGCACCAATAATTCAATTGGTAAAAAAAATTCAGGCAAAGCTTAAAGGTCGTCGGATCGAGTGAAACTTAGGAGGAGACTATATAAAATGTTCTGGTCTAGACCTAGACCGAAAACTTTTTAGTCATTCAAAAAAATAAAAATTCATACGGATAATTAATAAATAAATTCTTATATTTCTTTTAAAATTGAAAGTTCTATAGATTTTGGAAACATATATTATATAAAATAATTCATGAGCGCTCGTCTATTGTGTGATTATTAGTCTTACACATTATTACATTC
Organism: Arabidopsis thaliana x Arabidopsis arenosa; assembly: GCA_019202795.1. Taxonomy (NCBI): domain Eukaryota; kingdom Viridiplantae; phylum Streptophyta; class Magnoliopsida; order Brassicales; family Brassicaceae; genus Arabidopsis; species Arabidopsis thaliana x Arabidopsis arenosa. Next base: position 4,376,938 of record CM032919.1, on the reverse strand, counting down.
TTCTAAAATCTCATCCTACCGTTCTTGGACCAGACTAGCTAGTTGTTATTTTCGTTGATTTCAATCGATGGGAGAAACTGACAAATTCACTACTAGTCAAATTAAAATAAGAAATTTAAACTTTTGAAGAAATTCACATTTTTAGTCACAATTTGGTTGAAAATTAATGTCCAAAATTTAATACAATATTTTATCATGTTAAAACTTAATTACTAGCAAATGCGTTGTAAAATTGACACTTGTTATTGACTAATAACTGGTAAAACTTTTGTTAGTAGTACTGAATTTGTTTTGTAATAATAGCTAAAACTTGGCTAGGGTTATGCGTGTGAAGCCTTGCAATGTAGAGAGAAATTGTACTAGATTGCAGAGATGGTTTCTTGAAGCGCAATAATAAAAAGTTGTTGTATACTAAATTGTTGCCACAAGATAAATTACGAAAATAATTTTGAGTATCAATGGATCTCAAGTAAGACAATCGTAGTTCAGAATTCTAGTGTTATCGGAGATCTTTGGATTCACGATGAACAGAAACTTAGAAGACTTCGTTTGAGAATAATCTTCTCAATGCTCATCAAAAGCTTTTTAATTTTATTAATTAAATTAACATAAGAAGCCAAAGACGACTATTAATAATGAAATTTCTAAAACCCTAAAATACTAAAATATTCCAAAAAATAATTATTAATTAATTAAAATGTAATAATAATAAATATTTGGAAATCTTCCAAATATCTCGCTGCGTCAGGTCTCGTCGGCAAAGAAAAGATTCGTTCTCGAATCTTGTATCATCGCTGCATAACATGTCTCTGATACCAACTGTTGCAGCGGGATAAATTACGAAAGTAATCTTCAGTTTCAATAGATCTCAAGCAGAACAATCGTAACTTGGAATTCTAGTGTTATCAGATATCAATGGATTCACGATGAACATGACTTTAAAAACTTCGTTTGAGAATACTCTTCTTAATGCTTATCAAAATCTCTTTAATTTTATTAATCAAATCAACAACTGGATAACAGAAGAATCCTAAGACGGCTATTTATAATAAAAGCCTAAAACACTAAAATACTAGAATATTCTAGAACAATAAAATGTAATATCCCAATTATTCCAATTAAATAATATTTGAACAGTACATTAAAAATTTTTGGTTCACATAGTCAAAAAAGCTATTTGTTTTCTTTAATTTAACAACGTCAACAAATTTCGTTCTTGTGTTACATATTTTCCAGTTGGATTCAAATGGAGTTTCTTGCATGGAAAAACAACTACAGAAGTGAACAGAAGATGATATAAAATGTTTTCTTTTATAGAAAACAACATTTTATGTGTTCACAAGTCTTTGTCGCATATATTGTTGAATACAATAGGACTTGACATTTCTCTCTTAGCAGCCACATTTTCAATGGCACACTACTCATACTTTTCAATGAAAAAGAAAATTGTATTTAATTTTTAATGCAACTAGTCCTACTTTTATATTTGGTTTGTTGGTCAAATATATTCCAAAAAAAAGTGTAGAAGGATTTGTATGTCGAGAAATTTACTTAACCTATCTTGATTGTTATTCTTTAGGAAGACACGACATTTATAGTTTATTATGGACATAACAAGAATCATACATATAAAAGTAGGGTTTCACTCTCCCATGATTGGTCCACTTTGGAATGTAAATGTTTTTACAATATTTTCAATTAAACCACAAATAAAATACATTTAATTATATAAATTTAATTCACACTTTAATACAAAATTAAAATCATATAAATTATGCATTAACTATATTCTCCACTCAATTTTATTCAACACACAATTAATTAGAAATGTAACTCCCATATTTATTTTTTAAAATTGTAACTCATATCACTTCTCATCCTATAAATACTCATGTTTTCATGTTCTCATTCCCTCATTCTCTCATCCTCTTCCACTACATCTCAAACCTTTTTTATTTATTGTTTTGTGTTTTTTTATTTATTTTGGTTGTGGTTGTTGTTGTATGGGTTAAAAAAACTAAAATTAAATATCATTGTCAAAGCTTAATTCTAAATTTTAATTTCTACATTAGTTTTTGATTTTTTTAAAGATTCGTCTCCATTATCTATTTTAGATTATCATCTTATATGTAATCTTTCTCTCAACCTCTTCTACTATATTCATGTAACTATTTTGTTTTTAATTATATAAGTTAAAATCAATGAAAACATCATTGTAAGAATTTGTTTCTAATTTTCTCTCAATGTTTATTTGTTCCTAACACCATACTAGATTATACCTATTTCTTCTTTAATTTTTATATTTTTAATTTTAAATTAACATATGTAAGATAAAAGTTTTGATGGCTATAACATAATTTTTAGGGTTTTTTGTGATGGAAAGTTAAAAATATCAATTCTAATCATCGCACCACAAGGGAATGAAGTTGAAAAGATCTATCTCTATTATTTACGTTGGATATTTTATTATTTTCTAACATCTTCATGTATTTTTTTGGTTATGCAATATACAATGAAATAAATTATTCTAATACATCTATCAAATACTTTTTTCGTACCTCTTTCTTATCTCGAATAAATTTTTGTACTGTAATTCATTTTTAATATATGTATCAATATATTTAGTTTATATTTAGTTTTTGTGATCCAATAGATAATTATATTAAAATTATTATAATGTTTATTTTATTTAAAATTTGAAGTTTAAGTGTTTCTCAAAAACAAAAAGAAATATATTAAACAAATTTGGTCCTTAAGATTAAAAAAGTATATGAAATCATATGTTTAGTGAAAATTATATTTAGTTAGTAGAAAATTAGATGTAATCATTAGAATGAAACCTAGCACTCATACTTAAATGGAGTGAAATATAGACGAAAAAAACTATAACTAAAGTAAAAAAAATTTTTACTAAATCCTATAAACATAAAACCATTAGTGTGAAATCTAGCACTAGAATTTCAATTGATAAGTGGAATTAAAAAAAAAAACTTCTATCCTTGGGTTTTTTTACAATTTGTTTTTTAAATTGAAGTTCATATGATTTTATAAGAAAACAAAATCATAGTAAATATATTTAGTTTTGTGATCTAACAAATAATTTTATAAATATCAGTATATCTATTTTTAAAAGGTTGTAGTTAAAATTATTATTTTTCTAGCAAAATAAATATATCAAAAAACAGTTATATAATTGTTAATCCGAATTAGTGGTAAAAAAAAAACCTATCACTATAACTTAAATTATGTGAAATATGAAAAAGAGTTGAAAAGATAAAAGTTATCTTTTTGGATTGTTGTTAAAAATGTAAAATATATGCGATAACAATGTTTTTTTATTGAAAATATTGTATACTATGTAATTTTGTCTTATTTTTATATTTTCTAAAACCATTTTTATTGTTTATACAAAACATAACAATTATGCAACTAGCCGCGAGTATCGCGGCTAAACAACCTAGTCTAATTAGAAGGTACACTACTCAAGCTTATGGTAAAGCACTAAGCACACAAAAAAAAAAAAAAAAAAAAAAAAAAAAAAAAAAAAAAAAAACTAAGCACACAACAGCCAAACTTAATAAAAAACTAGAAGATAGAAGAAATGTAACTCGACATAATCTTTGAGTATTACAAGTGCCTACATAACCTTGGTTTCAGTAGTTTTAAACAACACTTTTTACGTTAATAATAAAGCTTTTAATTTTAATTATTGTAACTCAATAAAAATATTAATAACTTGATTCTTCTTGACGGTTTTCATGTGGATAACAAAAAAAATCCAATTTTTAGAATATATTTATCTTTTATTTTTTTAAAATGTAAATACGAATATATAAAGTATTTCATTATAATAATACTAAAATTATTAGCTTATTTATTAAAACACACACTAATTAAATACGAAAGCAAACCCACACACAAACGCAAACAAATGTTCGAAACACTAATCAAATTTCACAGTCTCTCCATCAAAAAGACTCCAAAGTTGATCAACGTCAAATGCCAACGTGTCTCCTTTTTCTGTTGTCGTCGCTTCTGGAACCAACATATCTTCCTCTTGGCTCTCCTCTAGGAAACTCTCCAACCACATATTATCTCCATGAATCAAATTATTCACAAGGTGATCTTTCTTCTCATCTTTGTTGTATGTAATACTATTGTCACAAACATTATTGTTGTTGAGTCCAAGGCATGGAGGATTAACGTCAACTTCTGGCTGGCCATTGAGATGGTTGCAATCGTTGTTAACTGAGAAGGATCGAGGTCGAGGCTTATAAACATTGATTTTTAGTGCCGGTGTTGTAGGAATGGGCGTAATGTTTTTCTTTTTCATCTTGATCTTACAACATGGTTCATGTTTCTTACTCAGATGAGTGTTCCAATAATTCTTGACATCATTTGCGGTCCGACCAGGTAATCGACCAGCAATTAAAGACCACCTAATAATTGTAAGAACATATACATATGTTATTAGTATGAAACTTAACTATGACTCCCGAGTTAAGTATAGTATCGAGTAAATACCTATTTCCTAGAAGCCTATGAAGGCGAAGAAGAAGATCGACTTCATCAGAGCTAAGTTTTCCTCTCTTGATACTTGGCTTCAAATAGTTCAACCATCTTAGTCTACAACTTTTCCTGCACCGGTTTAGCCCTACAAAACCAATAATAGACACACTGATTATACCTACATACTAAGACTGTTTTTGTTTGTCTCCTTCTACATATTTTATCATGAAGAATCTATGCACACCAATGGAAATAAAGAACTGTTCCAACACAGAAACACGTGTTCATACAGAAAATTTCCACGAATTCATTTACAAGAAGACAAACCAATAAATTGTTTTTAACGAAATTACAGAAGAAACTAGCAAACGCAACGTAACTAAAAGTAGTATCATTTTTTTCTTCAATTTTAAGTAAATAATCTTTGTTTATGTGTAAAATAAATATGAACAGCATAAGAGTTTTTCATGCACAACCTTTAAAAGCATGTAATAACAGCACGAAGAAGTTGTAAAAATGATTTGTTCATTAAAACAAAAAGAGAAAAAATGATTTCTATACCGGCTATTAACTAGTTTTCAGAATATTAAATAGAGAGAACGAAGACTATTCGTAGTGATAATATAAAAACAATATATATATATATGTGTGTGTGTGTCGTCGGTTAGTGTGTGTGTTTGTAAACAACATACCAGCTCTTACAGGAACTTGGTGCCATTTGCCTTCACCAAACTTATTAATGCACTGTCTCAAAAGACTATCTTCTTCAGCAGTCCAAGCACCTTTTCGCAGCCCTTTGGACGAACCCTCCATGGAACAAAGATAGATACGTAAAATATCTAAACAAATTTTAAAAGATATATTGGTCAAGAAAGAGTGTATGTATTGTGTTTTCACAAATGATTGGAGGTCTTATAGAGAGTGTGAGTAAGTGAGCAAATTTATAAAAACACGTGACGGACATAGCTAGGGAGGTGACGTGTATGTTTGATATCCACATTTTATGTTTTAGCTGTCGTGCTTAATTTGTTAAGTTATTGTTTGGTTACTGATTTGGACTAGAGAGAAAAGGTTCATAGGATCTAACTAGTATCTTCATCCTTTTTCAGTACTTAAGAAAAGAAACATGTTTCTTAACAAAATTAGGAGAAAGGACGATTAATGTTTGGTTATGATTTATATGATTACAAAATAGAGAAGTTTTATTAGTGCACAAGAAAATAGGACAGAATAGAGAAATAGGGTGGATGAATAACACTAAGCTCTATTAGTGTAGTTTGGATAGAGAAATAGGAGATATTAATTTTAATAAGGCTATTTGTTTTTCTTTTATTTTCTATCATTTTACAAATTTTAGAATGTTCATCTTCACTGGAAATTTAACAAGCATTTGAACTCTTTTCCTTAATTTAGATATTCTTTTACAAGAGTTAGGAGTTAAGATAGTGGTATACCATTTTCAGTGTTAGGAGTTAAGATAGCGGTATACAAATTTTCTTAAGTATGGTAAAAATAATACATGAATTGAATATGATTATCTCTATAATTAGTAAGTGAAGAGATGGAACCGAAAAAAAAAAACCTTTCTCAAGTTTTGTAAGGAGGAAAATCACCACTACGCTATATTAGTATTACAAACCTTTAGATTGTGGGTGGCCCTCTTAAGTTAAATAAAATTGAAAGGTCGTCTTAAGCTCTCCCACTCATATGCAAAGGCCCGGTCGGGTGTCTAGGCATCTTTAGGATGTTATATATGTGTTTAGGGAGTACATATATGTTGATCTCAGGTCAAGTATGCTAAAATAAAAGTAAATGGGGCACTCACTAAACCCGTATTTGCTTCAAATTTGGAACATGCACTTATTTACTTCTAGCATCTTTATAAATAAAAAAATAAAAAAAATGGACCACGTAATTATTAATTATTAGCATCTGTGAGTGATGTTCTTAATTAGTATTTTTCTAAAAGCTCCATTAGACGTGTCCTAACATAATAAAGGGCCTAGCATTTTGTAATGTCACGATACTTGTTGTTTCTTTATAAAATGATCACTTTTTGAGAAAAAAAAAAAAAACATAATATAGGGCCAAGAACACACGAAACTTTTAGGGCTCTTAAGTCAATTACAGAAAGAAGGAAAATTCTTGGATCCCTTAATATGAAAAATGTTTTGAAATTATGTATGGACATAAAACTGAGGCCCATCTAGCCTTAATAATGACGGTCATGGGCTCTACTTATCGGTTTCCAAAATTTATCCTTCCAAGTTCCAACACTCATTAGAGAATAAGAACTTTTTTTTTTTTTTTTTTCGCCTAGAGAATAAGAACTTAAAGACAGCACAAATTGTTTTAAAAAGGATGTTGGTAAAAAGGATGTAGTGGTAATAAATGAGTGACTTTTAACTGATATATCACTTGGAAAAGTGGAATAGCGAAATAATCTAATGAACAAATAATTGAAATAGCGGTACTTGATGAATGTTTTGCTGAATACTCAAAATGCTAAAAAACTTGTTTTAAAAGACTAATGATGTTTCATTTTTCTAAATTATATAGTAAATCTTTGACAAAAAATTATTATTATATTGTAAACACGTTAAAAAAATTTAGATGAATCATTTTTAATACGTGAAAATGTGATAGCTTGATAAATATTCTGAATGTCAAAAAATAGTAATCGTGAAAACACAAAAAAAAAAAATATATATTATATCATTCATCACCATTGTAAGATCTTCCCACAATAATAACTCCACCATTTGCTGACTTGCTGTCCATGCATCTTATCTTCCATTTCCATTTTTCCCACAATCCAATATTTTCCCTTAATTTCTTTTTGTTACTTCCCTTATTTATCTATTAGTAAGGTGTGATGTATAAGATTCATAGATAAATTTTGTTTCAATATTTTTTGAATGTTGATCTATTAATGATATATTCTTTTTAATCACCCAAATTTCTCTTAAGTTTTTTTTTTTGGTTTTGTTATGCTCTAAATCGTAATTTTTAACTCATCTAACATATTTTTCACGATAATATATTGTAACGTTTAAATTATGCTTTACCAAATTTTACTTAATCGATCGATAATGATTTGTTATATTGATAATGATGCAGCCATACGATAATGGTGACTTAAGGTATTGATCATCATTAATAACTACACATATATATTTAGAGAGCAGGGAGCCTACGGCCTGCTAATAAAGAGATATTGATCATTAACCTGACCCACCAATTTTTACGCACTATAGGATCGAAATCGGTCTTACACTTATCGAGCATACCAAGCACATATGATTGATAGCGTCTCATATCTGAATACTCATTGTTAAGCACTGCCCGATAAGCACCTTCGAGATACCTCTCTATGCCATTGTACGTTGCAAGGCAAGTACGAAGCTTGGTCTTGGTTAAAGGGTTATCTGCTTTGGGAAGAAAACTATCTCTGATTAGAGAAGACGTGATTTTGGAGATGTACAATGCATTGAACGCTGCGATTTTTGTTATGGTCGTGATTTCCGCATGGGGTTTATCGAGTTTAGAGATGATTGATCGCTCACAATAATACGCGTTCACGGTGTTGAAGCATATTCTGTCGATTAGAATCATTGTTGGTGCATCTGGTGAAATCGATGTTGTTGATGGGATTGTGTGGAGAATGATCAATGATGTGATTATCAAGACTTGCTTAAGAAAATCCATATTGGTTACGTTCTTGATGATTTAATTCTTAAAAGAAGAGAAAAGAAACACTTCTATATAAAAATTTTGGGTTCTTTTTTTCTTTTCGTTCGTCGTCGTGTTAGTATCATTTTCTAAAAAAAAACATTTTTAGTCGTACTTTTTGAGGACTTGCAATTTAAGTTTATAAATACTTTTAACGAAATTTGACTAGATCGGCCATTGGCCATAGTTTTAGCTATATTTATCGCCCTTGTGACGTGGTTTTCTTTAATTAGAATCTGATCTCATTTTTCATTAGGTATTTGTATATTTCTGGTTTCTTGCATGAAAAATTACGTGTACAATGAAAAATCTAGGCGAAATGATATATATATATATATATTTTTTGTTTTTGCAAGGCGAAATGATATATAAAGCTAACTAATTGCTTCGTTTTGACGAAATATAATCGTCATTTCCAAGACTTAAGTGTGAGCCCTCTAGTTTTGGTTTCTTGCAAGTTAACGACGGATTTTTAAAGACACTGAGCCCTCTAGGCTCTAGCTGTTTTAGTTCATTCTATCGTGCACTATAATCGTGTCGTTTAATTAAGTGTGGAAAATCTACGTATGGACATGATCGTTAGAAGATGGATGTTGGGTGATGATGATGATGATGATGGTGGTTTGCTTGATTCACTTACTAGGGAGAGATTAAGTCATAGAACAGATGGAGGAGCAGGATGGCGTTATGTTTAACAACTTATGCATGGATCAGATCAACAATGTTATGACATTCTCCGCATGAACCAAAAAAGATTTGAAGCTTTATGTTAGACGCTAACTAGTCTAAAAATGTCTACGTTGAGGAATCTGTTGCCATGTTTCTTGAGGTGGTTGGTTAGGTAAGATTGTTCGAGATATAGCTGCAAGATATCAACGGTCATTGGATATGGTGAAAAAGAAGATTGATAATGTATTGAGTGTTCTTTTAAAGTTTGCAGCGGATACACTAAAGCCACAAGAAAATGAGTTTACAAGATTAAACCCTATTTTGAAGAATGATGATGATCGATATTGGCATTTTTTAAAGATTGTGTTGGAGTACTTGATGAAACTCATGTCCAGGTTCGTCCTTCAAGTCAATCTACAGAAAAATATAAAGGTAGAAAGCTAGTATCTACAGTGAATGTTCTTGCTATATATAACTTCGATATAAAGTTTATATACGCATATGTCGGCGTACATGGTAGAGCACATGATTCAAAGGTTTTGAATTATTGTACGAGGAATGAACCTTTTTTCCCACATCCGCCTAGTGGAAAGTACTATCTTGTTGAATCCGGATATCCCACTAGGACTGGGTATTTTTTGGTGTATTACGTTTAGTTAAATGTGTTGGTTTACTATTTTTGTTTTAATTTAGCTCATGATTTATCACAAAAAAAATTATATTGTTTACCAAAAATTATTATTCATTACCCAAAAAAAATTAAAAATTATTACTAGCTAAACAAATATTTCTTATAGATGTAAATATATTTAATTTATATTTTTCTTGATTCAAAATATAAATGCAAATTTATTAAAAAAAACTAAGAATTAAGTGAAAATTGTAGCAGCGCCAGAGAAACGAACACAAAAACATGCGGTAACTGCAGCGTCGGCGGCAGAAGTCGCGTCACATAAAGAATACAAAACCCGCGGCTATGACTGTGACTGCGGCGACGAAACAAACAATAACATGCGGTAGTGTTTGCCGCAGCCGCAGCTGCAGCCGCCAGCGGTGACAAAACGAACAGATTAATTATAAGTATATATTTTTCTTTCTGTAATTATTTTATAATTTATGGTTTTGTATAATTTAATTTATTTGGTGTATATATAAAATTCAAATTACGTACTATATACAAATTTTCTATATGATCATCGCTAATCATAAGCCCAACAACAAGCTTTTGATGTTAAACATTCGTGGGTTGTGTCGGGCTATGATGGGCTTTACCACTATTTCTAATACCTATGTTCGGTTCTCTTGATTCAAAATTGTTCTTCTTTTGTGTGTGTTGGGCTCTTTGCCTATTAGGCCTTTTGGCTTTGTAATTTCTTTTTTCTTATGCAATCAATAGCAAATCTTTTATTTAAAAAAAGAAAGTTAAAATACTTGATGTTTTATTTTTGATAAATTTGAAATGTTCATTTGGATCTTTTAGTTTATTAAATTATCTCGATGCAATTCAAAATTTTGTAGTATTTTTTAGTCTATTAAAATACACTAGATGAATACCCACGCTACGCGTGGGTTTGTTTTGAAAATTGTTAAGAATAAATTATATTGATTCTCTTTTTTTAATCTATGTCTATTTTTTCTTGTTTGTTATTTAATAGTTAATAAAATTATATTCATCTTATCTAGTTATATATTATTTTTATGGTTAGATTCATTTTTAACTCGTAATATCAAAGATCGTATACATTCATTTTTAGATTCATGTATAATTCTGATTGTTTATATAGCTAAGATCGTAATATTTTCACTATCATGAATACATACAACAACAATATAAGGTATTTTTGATACAATAATATAATTATATTACTTGTGTGGTTTGAAACTTGCCTAATTTAATTATAAATAAATACTTTATTGTTCTATGTACTCTTCTCGTCTAGTACTTTAGTCACATCTGGAAAGGCTCATGATTAAATATTAGATTGACATCATTTGTACAAGAACTGAAGAGTTTTCTATGAAAAGAAAAAGAAAAGAAAAAAAAAACAAAAATTTAAGAGTCATTTAAGTGACCATTTTTAGATCTTCTGCCATTGATATAGCCATATAAGAGAAATAGTCAGTGTCTTGAATTCCTTGGTATGTCTCAAGTCTCAAAGTGAAGACCATATAATAAACCACAACATAATAATAAAAAAAGATTCAAAATAAAATTACTAAACTAATAAAAAGTTAGGTAGCAAACAGTTAAACTACAACACAAATAAATAAATACATTACTCAAATTTATAATTCTTAAATATTATAAATATTTTTAAGAGAAAAGCAACTTATATAAGTGTTGATATAACACAAATTTTTAAATTTTAACAATGGTCAATTTTGGAAAAACATGTTTCTTTACAAAAATATATAATATGTTATCGATATAATCTTATGAAAAGATCTGCAATTTTATACTTTTGACAAGACCCTAGTCACTTCATGTAATTTTTGCATCAAGAAACATATATCATCAAAAAATTTGTCAAGCTCTTACTAAGCTTAACCAATTTTTGACAATCACTTAAAAAACAAGATATGACCGTTTAAAGAGAATGATGTGTTATTTTTCCGTTTGTTTAATTTTCAGACAAATCACCACTTGACACGTATGTGGATCTTCGCATTTGTTTGTGAATTTCAATAATTATTTTTGGACTTAAGATTTTGTTAAGATACCTTTAAAACACACCGTTGGAGCTGCTCTTATGTTTGATGCATTTCTACTCATATTATTAAAGTGTTAAAAAACGATGATTTTTTGACCCAAAAAAAAACGTGACTTAAATGCATGCCATGCTTAAAACATATAACACTTCTTAGTTTTTTTTTTATTGGGATAATTTTCACACTTTTAAAACCAAGACAACTATGATAAAGTAAATGCATGCCATGCTTAAAACATATAACACTTCTTAATTTTTGATCAGGTTATTAATCATATTTTTTTGGTAATAAATATGTTTTTAATAAAAAATTTGTTCCATATAATAATTCTTAATATCTATTAAAGTTGTTGATAAAAAAAAAAGTTTTGCTCCATATAAATTACTAATAACCTTATAAATCAATGGTAATTTTGAAATAAAGAATATTCATAACAATGAGTTCATAAAAAAATTGGATAATGATGTCATTAAGTTTAATCATATTATGAAATCTAAAGGTATAAAACCTTGAAAACCAAAAATCAGAACTTTCTAAAATGTTTGGAGAAAAGTCAATTACCATTTTTTCATTGCCTATGGGACCTATCACCTATGAGGAGAAAAAAGTAGAGCAAAAGAGGAAAGACAAAGACGTGGCACCAACGTGTGAGTTTCAGCGTCACGTCCGTGTGACTCGTTACGAGAATAAGTCATTATCTTTTAAGTCTTCTTATATATATAACCAAACCCATCTCAGATCATTTAGGTTCGCTCGTCTTTCTCCAATCACAAGAACAACTTTCCAAGCTATAACTTTGGTTAATCTAAGGTACATAAGTTCATTTTTCTCTTTACTTCCGTGTTTGATCTATGTCCAAAGTATTTTGTTCATATAATTTCCAGTTTTCTAGATTAGTCGTTTTCTTGATAGATCTGAGATTTTGTGTTTCTTATGATTTAGTGCCCTTTACTTGGTAGACTTTTTGTTTGGTCTCATCTTTTATCTGGTGAATTAATCTGAATGTAGTTCTGTCTAGCTGTTTGCTCTAGCTTATATGTTACAAGAATAGAACAAACCAAAGCTCTCTTTATAAAAGCTGAATCAATGTAGCAAGAACATGAATTAAAAAAAAAAAAGTTTTCTCCATCTTGGCCTAACCCAAACAATTAGAGATTTTTCTCTCTACCAAAAAAAAAAAATCAATTCTAGATTTTTTGAGTTCTTGATTGGAGAATTCAACATTCTTGTTTTTTTTTTTTTTTCAAACGAATAGTCGTGCTTGCTAGTGTATAGTGACCTACACTAGTTTATTGTATCTCGGTGCAGAGGGTTGTAGAGTATAAGTGTATAACATGTTCATTTTGTAATCGTTGGTTCAAGAAGGCATTTCTGTGATAGGTTTCCACCTCTAGTTACCAAAAAAAATTAATCGTTGTAAATTTCAGAGTTTTAAATTCTGGATTAGGGATCTTTTGTCGAAATAAATTGGTGAATTAATGGTAATAAAAAGATGAATATGATTTGGTTATCCAAATATATGGTTGAATCATAACCATAAAACTAAGATTATTTGGTTGTTGGTCGCTAGCGCTAATTGCTGGCAACATCGAAACGAAAAGGGCCATAGGCAGAAACTATTAATCCTTTTGCATTTAAACAGAAAAAGTGTAGCTCATTTTCATAATGAATTTTGCTATAACAAAAGTGTTTTTTTTTGTCTTTTCATTTTCTAGCAGAGGATTATGTCATCGAACCAAGAAAATGTCAAGGAAGAGAAACTCCATGTCAAAATGAAGACGCATGAAGTAGATCCAAAAGAGAAGGGAGAAAATGTTGAGTTGGAAATGGAAGTGAAAGCAAAGTCAGTTGAGAAGGTTAAAACAAAGAAAGATGAAGAGAGTAATGGGAATTCCAAGAAGGAAAAAGAAAAGACAAAGGGCAAGAAAGATGACTCAGAGGTAAAAAAAGATAAAGATGACAAACATGACAAGAAGAAAGATGGAAAAGTTGTCTCCAAGAAACATGAAGAAGGCCATGGAGATCTAGAGGTTAAAGACAGAGATGTAAAAGTGGAAGAGCATGAGAAGGAACACAAGAAGGGCAAAGAGAAGAAACACGAGGAGTTAGAAGAAGAAAAGGAAGGTAAAAAGAAGAAGAAAAAAGAGAAGGATGAATCAGGTCCAGAGGGAAAAAATAAGAAGGCAGATAAAGAGAAGAAACATGAGGATGTATCACAACAAAAGGAGGAGTTAGAAGAGGAAGATGGTAAAAAGGACAAGAAGAAAGAGAAGGATGAATCAAGTACAGGGGAGAAAAACAAGAAACCAGAAAAAGAAAAGAAACAAAAAGAAGAATCCAAGGGTAAGGAAGACAAGAAGCTGAAGGGGAAGAAGGAAAAGGGAGAGAAGGATGAGCCTGAGAAAGAAGATGAAGAAAAGAAGAAAAAAGAGAAGAGTCATGCAACAGATCAAGAGATGCAAGAAAAAGATGGTGGAAAAAACAAGAAGAAAGAGAAAGATAAATCCACGGAGAAGGAAGACAAGACGCTGAAGGGAAAGAACGAAAAGGGAGAGAAGGATGAGCCTGAGAAAGAAGATGAAGGAAAGAAGAAAAAAGAGAAGAAAGAACATGATGCAACAGAGCAAGAGATGAAAGAAGAAGAAGTAGAACATAAGGAGGGAAAGAAAAAGAAGAACAAAGATAAGGCGAAGAAGAAGGAAACCGGTGAGATAAGTGAGAAAGAAACAAAAGATAAAGATGAGGATGAAGGAGAAACCAAGCAGAAAAAGAATAAGAAAAAGGAGAAGAAGAACGAAAAGGGCGAAAAAGAAGAAAAGAAGGAGGAGAAACCCCTTGAAACTGAAGTGATAACAAGAGATATAAAATTAGAAGAACCCGAAGCTGAGAAGAAGGAAGAAGATGATAAAGAAGAGAAGAAGAAATCTAAAGGAGAAGGCGTTGAGAGTGAAGAGGGGAAGAAAAAGAAGAAGAAAGGTAAGAAGAACAAGAAGAAAGATACAAAGGAAACAAAAACGACAGAGGATGAAGAAGAGAAAAAAGATCATACTAAGGACATCAAAATAGAAGGGTCAAAAGCTGAAGATGGTGAAGAAGAAAAAGGGAAAAAAGCAAAAACTAAGGAAGACAAGAAAGACAAAGATGTGAAGAAGAAGAAGAAGGGTGGTAATGACATCGGTAAGCTGAAAACGAAGTTGGCGAAGATCGATGAAAAAATAGGAGCCTTAATGGAGGAGAAGGCTGAAATCGAGAATCAGATTAAAGACGCAGAGGGAGAGCAATGATGTGAAGATATGGGAGCAGCGTAATGTTATGTAACTGAACTTAATAATATGGACTTAGCAACATCCATTGAGAAACTGAAGGCTACATGTCTCTTGGTACAGTTGCACTTGACTTCATTTTTTTTTTCCTTTATGTTGAGTTGTGAGAAACTACAAAGTTTTTTTTTGGCAAAATAATATATTTTCTTTTGTAAAGATTGATGTGCATTTGGTTAGATGATGTTTGTGAACAAAAAAGATAACTAAACAAGTTGCATAATCTATAGATATTAAAGCTATATTTTTCAATACAAATTAGGTTGCCCAACCGATAATATGGATGTTGTTAATGTGCTGCGTTTTGTAGGCTTGCCACAAGTACTATCAAATGAGGCATGGACCATAAAAAATTGGATTCAAAAGCTCCAAATTTTCTAGTTACATAAAAAAAAAGAAAAAGAAGTTATAATAGCAAGGATGTTAGAAACTGATGTACATGTGTTATTGATGGTAATGAAAACTTATCAAAACCTTTTATAAACATAGGCAAACATCTTCTAGCGACTTGACATATGAATTGACAAAGAGAAGAAGAAGTGGTCCTTGATTTCATATTACAAAGGAGACATGAGAATTGTGATTTCCAAAGAGAAAGCCTATCTCACGTTACCATCCCGTTCCTTGCGGCCAATGCATACTTCACAATACCAAGTCATAAAAGATTCTCGTCCTATAAACAACCACAATATAGACTATGGAGTAATAGTTTTGTCAGAGATAATTAATCTGTGCAAATCTACACCACTCTTATAGTTTGTTATAAAATATAAATATTTCATTTTTAATATTATTGGACCACAGTGAATATAAAAGTTATAGAGGTAAACTCTCTTCACACACTATCTAAGTTTCTCCAAGAATGGCCACTCTCTTTCTCTACTCTAATACATTCTCCTTCTTCTTCATTACACTGGTGTCACTAGCTCTTCTCATTCTCCGGCAACCCACTGCGGCGGCGAGTTGTACAACTCCGCCGGTGATTTTTAACTTTGGAGATTCTAATTCAGACACAGGAGGACTTGTTGCTGGACTTGGTTACCCTGTTGGCTTCCCAAACGGACGCTTATTTTTCCGGCGATCCACCGGTCGTTTGTCCGACGGACGTCTTCTCATCGATTTTCTATGTAAGTAAAAAAACAAAAAAACAAAAACTCTGTTTTTGATAGTGATCGTGTTAGATCCACCGTACGTTTGCTTTTGGAATGTACGGTTCAGATTTTGTTAAGACATAAATGTCGGTGCGTCGCAGGTGTGATCCATAAATAATTCGGTCATTGAAAATCTAGTAGAACAAAGTGGGTTCCATGTAGCACATGCTAGAAGTCAATTAATTTTTTGGTTTGTTTTAGTTGAAATTTGTTGGTTTGGTTTGGTTTGGTTTGGTTTAGTTGAAATTTGTTGATTTGGTGTGGTTTGAGTTTAGATTCAGTTTGGTTTTAGAGTCAATTAATTTTTTTGGTTTGTTTTAGTTGAAATTTGTTGATTTGGTGTGGTTTGAGTTTAGATTTAGTTTGGTTTAAGAATCAATTAAATTTTTGGTTTTTTTTTTTTGTTAATTGCAATTTGTTGGTTTGGTTTGATTTTAGTTTAGATTCAGTTTGGTATTAGATAAAATATTATAACAAAAATAAAAAAGAACTAATAATTTTCGTTAATGTTGTAAACTTTTAGTATATCTATATTATATGTATATTATTTTTTATTTAATCAAAAATATATATTTTAAAAAATATTGGTTATTGAAAAAAAAATATTGGTTGATTCAGTTTAATTGGTTTTGGTTTAGATTTTGGTTAGAATATTTTGATATAGAGATTTCTATCATGTGATATAGAGATTTCTATAACGGCTCATAAAAATAATTTTAACGTAATTCAACAAAAATATATAGCTCAAGTCAGTTCGATTATCATCCATTTAAAAATTGGTAAATGGATATACTAACGATGGAATATGCAGGCCAGAGTTTGAATACAAGTCTTTTAAGGCCATACTTAGATTCATTAGGTGGAACAAGGTTTCAAAATGGTGCAAATTTCGCAATTGTTGGATCTTCTACTCTCCCCAAAAACGTCCCTTTCTCGCTCAACATTCAGCTCATGCAGTTCAGCCACTTCAAATCCCGATCACTCGAGCTCGCTTCTAGTCCAAGTAAACCAACCTAATCCCTTATCATTATTGTATTTCCTATGTTCTTAGTTAATGATCTTGACTAGAGTTAGCATGTGTGTTTTGCAGATTCATTAAAGGGCATGTTCATAAGCAACGATGGATTCAAAAACGCGTTGTACATGATCGATATTGGACAGAACGACATTGCTCATTCTTTCGCTAAAGGAAACTCGTATTCTCAGACGGTTAAGTTGATTCCACAAATTATTTCCGAGATAAAAAGCAGCATAAAGGTGAGATTATTCGCCCTTAATATAACTTTAGTATGCACCATGTAACCTTTTAAAATCGGTTTTGTTGTCTCCAGAGATTGTATGATGAAGGAGGAAGGAGATTTTGGATTCACAACACCGGTCCATTGGGTTGTCTACCTCAAAAACTTTCTATGGTTAAGAGCAAAGATCTCGACCAACACGGTTGCTTAGCTAGTTACAACTCGGCAGCAAATCTGTTTAACCAAGGATTGGATCACATGTGTGAGGAGCTGAGGACCGAACTAAGAGATGCCACCATAATCTATATCGACATATACACTATCAAATACAGTCTCATTGCAAACTCCAACCAATACGGTTAAGTAGAGTTACTCATTGCCCTTACAATTAGTGAACGATTGATTGTTATATCTTAACATTAGTTAGCTCAATGCAGGTTTTGAGAGACCGTTAATGGCGTGTTGCGGATATGGAGGGACTCCATACAACTACAATGTGAACATAACATGTGGGCACAAAGGCTCTAATGTATGTGAGGAAGGGTCGCGTTACATAAGCTGGGATGGGATTCATTACACCGAGACAGCTAATGCAATTGTAGCCATGAAAGTTCTTTCAATGCATTACTCCAAACCACCAACCCCGTTCCATTTCTTCTGCCGTCGCTAAGAACCAAATTTATTTTTCTTTTGCTTATTTCTAACTTGGAAGGATTTTTTATCACTAAAAATGTAATCAAACAAAAATAATAGAAGAGTGTGTAGTCATAGTTTCTTAACAACTGTTATAATTTGTGACAATATGAACAAAAAAACTAGCCACCCGACGAAGTTTCGACTTCTGTTTTTTTTTTTTTTGGTCAAACATTTCGACTTCTGTTTAAGATATTTTTCTTCAAGGCTAGCCACCCGATCCCATCTATCATACGCTTCATGGCTCTAGGAGAGGGGCTGGTCAAATTCGCTTGCTGCTTCTAGCAAAGAGTTTCATAAGCCTGAAGCCTCATTTGTTTTCTTAACCATGTTAGACCATGATTATTGGTAGGCTCTTAGCCAAATCTTAGGTAAATCTTAAGTATTAAAAAGTATTTAATTAAATGGCAAATGGTAAGATTGGTAAGAAAGGTTTCTTAGCTAAGAACCAAAACATGTTTGTAAGAGGTAAATCTTAAGATTTTAATACTAAAAAATTACTAAGAGCCATTGTTAAGAAACCCTTGATAATCATGCTCTTACCCAACTGTTTTATCGCAAGTTTGAGCCCTTTTAATTTCTTTTTAAAGCGAAATAGAGATGATGTGGAAAGATTAATGGGCTATGTTCCTCACCAATAGGTCTCCACTCTCGGTTTAAATACCACCATATCCGTGAGGGCATTGACAATATTTTAAAGTTTAAATTTATTATATATAGGGTCTGATTGGTTAGTACTAATAGAAGAAAAGAAATGTGAAGAAATTCTTCTCTTTTTAATATGTGAGAATAATCTTTTCTTCTAAATTAACTTTTCTTTTTTTCTGAACTTTTCTTCTCATTTCTATTAAATTATTCTAATTTTTATATCCGTCAAACCCATAGTATAATTAAACGACTCAACTAAAAAATCGAATTAAACTGATACAAACTTTTAAATTTGAATGTTTATTAAGTTAAACTTTTTGCTAAATTGGATTTAGATTTAGAAAATCTCTTTTTAATAGTAAAATTTATTATATCTAGTATATTTAAACAAAAGCATTGAATATATAGTTGAAAATCTTGGGTAAAAACTTGAGTTTTTTTTTTTTTAAGATTTGGAAAATCTCTTTCTATTTGAGAGACTCTTTTTAAATCTACTGTCTCATTAGGAGAAGAAGGATTTCAACATAACTCATCTATATGATATTGATGGTGATTTATTATGAACAAACTTTTTATGTTCCATCATGAAATTAACATGTTTTAAAATGTGTATTTCATTCCAAAAATTATATAGCTTTTCGCTGAACAAGGATACATCGACCTACAAGTTTTAATGGATTATATGTCTTCCACCAAACGGATCATCGAATAACAATGTTGGATTAAATATTTTGAAATAATAGATTTTCAGTTTTGTTACTTAATATTTTTACTTTTAAAAGATAAACTATTTGTCATTGCTTAGGAGTGGATACATATCTATTAGGAGTGGATACAAGACGAGTACTTGCTATTTTAGGGATACTTGTTACTCGACTTGCCTTGTACGAGTAATAAAAATTTGTACTTTTATTTGGCTTGTTGAAAACAAGTACTTGCAATTTCAAGTACTTGCTAAAATCGGATTGCTTTGCGAATTATTTGTTTTGTTTTATTACTTGCTACTTGCGATTACTTGCAAGTAACACTTTCGAATTACTTGAAATTACTTGTTGATTTATTTGTCATATTTTTTACCTATTTAAAATTTAATTTACTTTTACCTTAATTTTAAAATTTTTTTAATAATTAATACTAATACAATACGAAATAAATGTCTATAAAATGGTAAAATGATAACGAGTAACAGATCAAACAAGCCGAGTATTAGTTTTTTCTCATTACTTGTTACTTTGTTTATACTTACAAGTATCTAAATTTTATTATTTGTTACTTGCCTTAATAACAACGGGTACTTATTTTTTCAAAGCGAGTACGAGGTAAGTAACGAGTACGGGACAAGTAACGAGTGAGTAATCGTGTCCAACCTTAATAGCTATACCTGTTATGAATTTAAACTTTTAAGACAAGAAATTTTTAAAAAATTTTTGTCATTTAAAGAGATACGGTGAAATAGGGGTTAACTAAAATTTAGTAAAATTGATCCAATCTATTACCTTGATTTTAATAAACCTTAATAAATCATTTTAATTATAAAAAACTGAATCGCTCTGCCCAAAATTGTCAGCTTTAAGGATTAAGATCTTTGAATCACTCTCATCAGAATCAGTTTGATTCGTTAATGAAGAGTTTAAAGTTAATCTTACACAGAACATACTCCACAAGCACTGGAGTCAATAATAGTTTTGAGATCTCTCGTCTCTCACGTATTGGTCAAATCAATGAAGCTCGAAAGTTTTTCGATTCGTTACGGTTTAAAGCAATCGGTTCATGGAACTCAATTGTCTCTGGGTACTTCGCAAACGGGTTACCAAAAGAAGCACGTCAACTGTTCGATGAAATGCCTGAGAGAAATATAGTTTCTTGGAACGGGTTGGTTTCAGGGTATATTAAGAATAGGATGATTGAAGAAGCTAGGAATGTGTTTGAGATAATGCCTGAGAGGAACGTTGTGTCGTGGACCGCGATGGTTAAAGGTTATGTGCAAGAAGGTATGGTTGTTGAAGCGGAGTTGTTGTTTTGGAGAATGCCTGAGAGGAATGAGGTTTCTTGGACTGTTATGTTTGGTGGTTTGATTGACGGTGGACGTATTGATGATGCAAGGAAGTTGTATGATATGATGCCGGGGAAAGATGTTGTAGCGAGTACTAATATGATTGGTGGGTTGTGTAGAGAAGGAAGAGTGGATGAGGCAAGAGAGATTTTTGATGAGATGAGGGAGAGGAATGTGATTACTTGGACTACGATGATTACTGGGTACGGGCAGAATAAGCGAGTGGATGTTGCTAGGAAGTTGTTTGAAGTGATGCCGGAGAAAACTGAAGTTTCGTGGACTTCTATGCTTTTGGGGTATACTTTGAGTGGGAGAATTGAGGATGCTGAGGAGTTCTTTGAGGCGATGCCGATGAAGCCGGTTATTGCGTGTAATGCTATGATTGTTGCGTTGGGAGAGCAAGGAGAGATAGTGAAAGGGAGGAGGGTTTTTGATCAAATGGAGGATAGAGATAATGCAACTTGGCGAGGAATGATTAAAGCTTATGAAAGAAAAGGTTTTGAATTGGAGGCTCTTGATTTGTTTGCTCAGATGCAGAGACAAGGATTCAGACCGAGTTTTCCGTCTTTGATCAGCATTCTTTCGGCCTGTGCCACTTTAGCAAGTCTACAGTATGGTAGACAAGTCCATGCTCACTTGGTGAGATGTCAGTTTGATGCTGATGTGTATGTTGCCTCTGTTTTGATGACCATGTATGTCAAATGCGGTGAGCTTGTGAAAGCAAAGCTAGTATTCGACAGGTTTCCCTCAAAGGACATTATCATGTGGAATTCAATCATCTCTGGGTACGCATCGCACGGTTTAGGAGAGGAAGCTCTGAAGGTTTTCCATGAGATGCCATCGTCTGGTACCATGCCAAACAAAGTGACTTTAATTGCAATTCTGACAGCATGTAGTTATGCTGGAAAAGTCGAGGAAGGGCTTGAGATATTTGAATCAATGGAATCAAAGTTTTCCGTGACGCCAACGGTTGAGCATTATTCTTGCACGGTGGATATGCTTGGGCGTGCAGGACAGGTAGATAAAGCAATGAAATTGATCGAAAGTATGACAATCAAGCCAGATGCTACTGTTTGGGGTGCTCTGTTGGGAGCGTGTAAAAGTCACTCCCGCCTAGATTTAGCTGAAGTTGCTGCAAAGAAACTCTTCGAGATAGAACCAGAAAACGCTGGTCCATACATTTTGCTATCCAGCATAAATGCATCTCGATCCAAATGGGGAGACGTTGCAGAAGTGAGGAAAAACATGAGGACAAAGAATGTAAGTAAATTCCCTGGTTGTAGCTGGATTGAGGTAGGGAAAAAAGTGCACATGTTCACTCGCGGAGGTATCAGAAACCATCCCGAGCAAGCAATGATATTAATGATGTTGGAGAAAACAGATGGATTATTAAGAGAAGCTGGTTATAGTCCTGATTGCAGCCATGTCTTACACGATGTAGACGAGGAAGAGAAAGTGGATAGCTTAAGTCGTCACAGCGAGAGACTCGCGGTAGCTTATGGACTCTTAAAGCTACCCGAAGGAGTACCTATTCGAGTCATGAAGAACCTTAGAGTCTGTGGAGATTGCCATGCCGCCATTAAACTCATTTCTAAAGTAACAGAAAGAGAGATCATTCTAAGAGATGCAAACAGATTCCATCATTTCAATAATGGAGAGTGTTCTTGTAGAGACTATTGGTGAGATTGGTTTATTGGTTTAATTCGGTTCAACTTCTGTTGGTTTAGTTTGAGATGTGTTTATTATTACTCCTATATAGTTTTTACTTTTTATAAGAAGAATGTTTTCACACATATCAATGCACCACTCAATTATCATCTTGACATTATTCGTTATAATAATTGAATCGTTGATGATTTGTTGTTATTATCTCTTTGGGAAGTGACCTACCACTTTTGTTATATGGAATAAAAGAATACAAAACATAATGTACCTCTTTGTCTTAATGTCTTGTTTTGTGATTATCAAACTTCCGTCCAAAGTGGAACATGATTAAAGTTAGGTTTCAATTGATTGGATAAGGACAAAGACTGGTTGTTGTGTCACATTTTCATCTCTCTCTTTCTCTCAAATCGATTTCACTCGAAGAGATACACAAAGACAAAGCTTTTCAAATTGTGTTCATCGTCTCAGGTTTTCAATATCTGTTTCTGTTTGAGGTAAAAGTTTCGATTTTTACGTTTCTTGATCATCTTTTTGAACTGTGTTTGATCCATTTTTATTGAATTGGGTAGTTTTAGAATTTTGCGATTTCAGAATCAGTAATTTAGTATTGATGATCAAACTTTTGAAAGTTTTGATATTTTTCATTGTCTGAATCAGCTGGGTTCGTACGGAATTAGAAAAAGCTGCAAACTTTATTCTTTTATGTTGATAAAGTCATAAACTTTATGTTAAACTTGTTGAGATCTGGATTTGTTTTGTCATTTGAGCATAGAGTGTTGTCTGATTGTTCTAAATCTGGCTTTTCTCACTGTCAGTGTTCTGTATCTGACAGAAACAGCTTTTTGTTTTCAGTTGTGTTAATGGGTTCTGAAGGACCAACAGGTGTGACGATTCATATCACAGGGTTCAAGAAGTTCCATGGAGTAGCTGAGAATCCTACAGAGAAAATGGCTAACAATTTGAAAGAGTATTTGGCGAAGAATTGTGTGTCGAAAGATCTGATTCTTGGTAGCTGTACTGTGCTTGAGACTGCTGGTCAAGGAGCTCTTGCTTCTCTTTATCAGTTGTTACAATCCGCGGTTAACACGAAAGAATCAGAGTCGTTGACCGGAAAAACCATTTGGGTTAGTTAGTTAGTTAGTTAGTTAAGTCAAGTGATTTCTGATTTGATTCTATATGCTGAGGATTCTCTGAAGTCATTGTGGTGTCTCTTTTAGGTTCACTTTGGAGTTAATAGCGGTGCTACAAAATTTGCAATTGAGCAACAAGCTGTGAATGAAGCGACTTTTCGTTGTCCTGATGAATTGGGTTGGAAACCTCAGGTTTTTGTTTCACTCTCCTTTGGTTGTTTTTGTTTGATAAGTTGTTTAGTTCCATGATACATTCTTGTGGTCTGCAGAATTTGCCAGTTGTTCCCTCGGATGGTCCAATCTCAACTGTAAGAAAGGTATGTCGAAGACACTCACTCCTCGAGCGGTGTTTCTTGAGCTTTTGGTCTCAAGAATTGGCCATTCTTGTTTTTAATGTTGAATCTTGTTTATGATTTGCAGACGAATCTTCCTGTTGACGAGATAACAAAGGCGTTGGAGAAGAAGGGCTTTGAAGTTATAAAATCAGATGATGCAGGTCGATTTGTGTGTAACTATGTCTATTACCACTCTCTGAGATTTGCAGAGCAGAATAAGACCAAATCACTCTTTGTTCACGTTCCTCTTTTTGTTGCCGTGGATGAAGAAACCCAAATGAGATTCACCGTTTCTCTGCTGGAGGTACTCGCTTCTATTTGCAAGTAATGTTATCCCAAATGTGGCTATTCTTGTTCATGTAATGTGCATCATGGACCGATTGTCTCCCCACGAAAAAGATCGCCTATCAATAAATGGAATATAAGTTCACTTCTCTACTATCTCCTCTTCATATATGCATTAGGTCTTTTAAGTTTCGGAAACTAGATTCATTTTCTTCTTCAAAAGTGTTAGCGTAATCAAATGAAAAATGATATACGCCTACTTGCTAGTGGTGCGAATGCATTGAGAATTCGGAAAAGCTGCAATGTTTGAGGAAAATTCAATGTATGAATCTGAGTAAAGGGTCTTCTTCTGTTTGACAAAGTGCTTTTTATTTATTTATGTTACAAACTATAATGACTTCTTTAAGCCTATCACAACTGTATGTAGTGTGCATCCTAAAAAGTTTCATACTTTCAGGATAATGGCTAACCTTTAGACTAAGTTCTTCGATACTCTTTACTGACATCGAATACAAGTTGGTGAACAGCGATGAACACATCTTCTTCTGTTAGAAGTCCGGAGGTGCATCAAGCAGACAATAAACAGGTGGCACTGTAATCTGCGTGCTTCCATACGCGTTCCAGCAGAACGGGTTTTCCAAATGCTGGCCTTTGGAAGGAAACAGGTCAACATCCGCAAGTCTTAGGTTGGTGCAGGGGACAGAGTCGCTGCAACCAAAATGCATCGGTGGGCTTCTCAGGTCGTAAGTCCCTTTGATATTTGCATACAGAACATCGCTAATAATGACTGCGCTGGTTTGGTTAGCACAGTTATTAGTTTGGCAGTAGTACTGGTCTATCATTATAGGGTTACGAACATTAACCATCAAAATGTTACTGAACACAATTCTTGAAACCGAGCCTGACCCTCCTTGCCATGTCTTGATCCGAACACCGTTGTCTGAGTTCCATATGGTTGAGTTTGTCACTGTTATATTTGTAACATAGGCCTGCGAGTTGTGGACTCCGAGGCTACCTATGCTGCAACATTACCCATAGGTTCGTTGTTCACACTTCAAACAAGAAAAACAAAACAAAACTTTCTGAGAAACAGAGCCTAAAGGCTGGTAATCTAAAGCCTACTCTATAAGAGTCACATAGAGTTTGGCAGATGGAAATATTTAATGGAAGTTATGAAAGTGATACCTAATCCCATGGCTTGGACCACACGTAACATTCTGAATATCGACATTAAAGCAGCCGCCTCCAATTGAAATACAATCATCTCCTGTTTATAACCGAATAAAAAGGATTGG
Source organism: Arabidopsis thaliana x Arabidopsis arenosa (assembly GCA_019202795.1). Lineage (NCBI taxonomy): Eukaryota > Viridiplantae > Streptophyta > Magnoliopsida > Brassicales > Brassicaceae > Arabidopsis > Arabidopsis thaliana x Arabidopsis arenosa. The sequence goes on along the minus strand of CM032919.1, from coordinate 4,351,506 downwards.
AATCAGAGAACTTTTACAGTTGAGAAACCGCGAAAACGGGGAAAATTTACCGTTGGAAATCACGGAATTGCGAATCAGAACGTTATGTGTATTCTCGATGTGGATCCCATCTGTGTTAGGACTAGAAGCTGGTGCCTTGATTGTCACGGAATCAACAACCACATCACTGCAGTTATCAAACCTTACATGGAACTGGGCGCTGTTCATGAAGTTAAGCCCTTGAATTCTCACTTTTGAGCTCTGAAATACCCGAATCGCCTGATATCAAATCAAATTGACATTTTTTAGCCAATGTAATGCACTAATTTTTTTTCATAACAAGAAAAAGTGTGATTGTGAGACAATGGCTTACTACAGGACTGTCACAAGGACCGGATTGAGTCGTTCCGTTAGGGCCCTTGTGAGGTTTGCAAGGAAGGTTCCACCATTTTTGGCCACGGCCGTTGATAAAGCCAGAGCCTTGAATTGATAATCCATTCACTCTGTAAAACATCATCCATTGCCTCTGGTAGTTCGACGGCCACGACCTCGGTCCATCCGGCGACAGAATGAACCCGTCGATCTATATGGAAGAAAACAATCCGTACATGAAACTATGAAACACTACATGAAAATATGATTATGATATTAGCTTACTTGTAGCACAAGGTGGGTTCTGCAAGGACCGTTGAAGGTGGTTGGCTTGACCAAGAAACAGAATGTGTAAGGGACAAGAAGCAGGGCTGACTTAGACCCTGTGCTCATACATGCAACGTCCCATGCCATCTTGAATGCTGATGTGTCATCGGTCGAACAATCTCCGATGGCTCCAAAGGAAGTAACGTCGAAGACGGTTGGCCCAATACTGTCGTTATCACCGTAGGCCGGATTTGGAGCCGGCGATGGGTTTAGATACATGTTGTGAGCAATTGGAATCGATGAGAATAAGATGAAGAAGATTGTATAGAAGAGTGAATTATGTAATGCCATTTTTTGTGAATGTCTTAGAAGATTAAGAATGATGAGCAATATATATACACATCAATTGTGAAGGTATACAAAGAGAATAAACTATAAAAAGAGTAATGGACTTCATTATCCTATTCCTATGTATGTATGTGGTAGACTTTAGGGTTTAATAGGTTTAGCCAAATCGTCTCACACGCGAGGAATGAAGAGGTTTAATGTTATCTTTTGGATATATATCTTGAGGCTAGCAGTAGAAAAGGGGTTTTGAGGTTAGAGATACATTCTTACTAAACATAGATTCTACAATGGTCTACTTTAGGGTTTAATAGGTTAGCCAAATCTCACATGCGTGGAATTAAGAGGTCTTCGTACTCACATAAAAGCCTAAAAATGAAAGTATCTTTAAAACTAGTATCTTTAGACTAGCAAGTAGCGGTAAAAAGGGATGTTGAGAATAGAAATACATTCTTAATAAACATATTTGATACAATGTCACTATTAAAAGATTCGAATATATAAACTAGGACTTCTGTTTTCTGAAAAGAAATTGAGGTACTTTTATTGGCTGAGTTGAGCCAGGATATATTATGGTTTTGTTTTTATCAGTAGTGATATATATGATGTTTTATGCATGGTATATCTATGTATATCCATATTTTGCATTCATAAGATAGATTGCCAAAGTGGTCTCAACACACTAGTGTTAGCAGTTTTTCATTTTATTTTGACTTTATCAACGATTACTTAACTATTTTTTATACATGAAATATAATTACTTTTAAGCTAAATTTGGTGTACATGATTGTTGTAATTAGTGCGTCATCGTGTAAAGTAACATTTTTACATTCGTCTACCAATGAATATATATACCGTGCATCATGTCGACAGATAAAATAACGTAATATCATAATACATATGTTATCGTCATCGTCGTCGTCGTCTTATTTTGGCGTTAATTTGTTACATGAGGCCAATGTTATTTTTGCAAGAGAAAATATTATTTATGTCCATTTTTGGAGAAGGTTGCAAATAATCTCCTTAATTTTTGTTGTCTAATTAATGCATATACCATTAGTTTAATTACTATATTTTACAGCCCTTAATTCTTTAGTCTTTTAAAAGAGTTAACAAAGAGAGCTTACTCTTTAGACACAGTTCAACAAACATGAAAATGACGGATTAGCAAACTAGCCGAAGTAACTTTTTGTGAATATATGAAATGTGGTCACAAGTATTGGACAATCTTTTTGTCTGTATAAGGCTCTTCAGTCCCAACCCCTAAAAACCTATGATAAGTATGTTAGCTTCACTTTTCTCTTAATTTCAACTTGTTTTATAGGTGTGGTCGAGTCCACCTTTTCCCATTCTTCTGCCTCTGAAGTCCAAAAGTGTGGCTAAGCAAATTGATTTTTGATTCTATTTCCAATTCCATATTTTTCTTTGGTTATTTACTATATAATATAATTTATCCAATTGGGAAGGTTAATTGGTTGTCTATGAACTGATAGGTGTGGTCTGGTGTTTTTGGTATCAGTTCAAGGTGAATTGGCAGTGCCGTGCTAACCCCTTAAACTAAAGGGCACTTGCCCACAGCCACAATTTATATACTTGATTTTTAGGCCACATTATTAAAAATATCTTATTGGTTCAGTAGGTTTTAGTAGTCTCATATATGTAATTTGCTTGAAGTTCAATCACATGTTAGCATAATTCATTTCACTATATAGATTTACACACTTGACTTTGTATTGTAGCTCACTTTTCTTTTATAATTATTTTAGGTCCTTTAAAAAATAATTATTGAACTAAATTAAATAGGCCACATTTTATTTTTTGTCCCAAGCCCCAAAAGACCTAGGCACGGCACTGCGAATTGGTAATACTAAGATTTGAAAGCGTTCATTGCAAAAGTAAAACAAAAAGAAAAAAAGAAAAAAAAAACTTTGAGAAAATCCGAATGTGAATGAAATAAAACCCTTCTAATATATATATATATATTGGTATTGGATCTCACATCTGAGATTGGACCATGCAAAATCCATTATCGTAGAACTGTAGAAGCAAAGCAACATCTACGATATGCAAGGCTCTCAATCGCTACACAACGATTGAGCTCGCCACCTTCTCTAGATCATGTTCACCAAATAAAGACCAAACAAAACAGCTTAAGAGAAATACTAACTTTTTTATTTATTTATTTTTAGTTAATGTCTCCGAGTTCATGATCAATGCGTCCAATAGTTATGTTAAATATCATATTATTTTATTGTTTGACATATATAGAATTTTGAGGAGAATTTGGGAGTTTTTAGTCTAATAATACTTTGATTTTTTAAAATGTACATTAGTTATTTCGAAAAAGTATTCGATCACAATAAAACTCAATAGAAAAAAAATCATATATGCTCAAATCAATACAAATTATAAGTCCGTAATATTAAAACATTACTCCCTCCGTTTTAGTTTAGTTGGAAATTTTACCACTTAAATTTTGTTTCATTATAGTTATCGTTTTAGATTTTCAATGCATAGATTTAGTTAAATTTCCAATTTTATCCTCATTGTTTTAATATCTTAACCAATCCAAAAATTAGAAAATATATTAAGTAAGAATAAAGTAGAAAACTTAATTGTTTTCTTAATTTTTGTGCAAAAACTAGGCCTGGGCGTTCGGATATTCGGGTCGGGTTCGAGTCAGATTTTTTGGGTTCGGGTTTTCAAAACTAAAACCCGTTCGGGTATTTTAAAACTTCGGGTTCGGGTCGGGTTCGGATCGGATATTTCGGGTTCGGATTCGGGTTTACCCGAAGTATCCAAATATTAAAAATTTTGTATCCGATTCTTTGTAAAGTATTGAAAAATACTCAAAAATCTATAAAACCCCAGTATTTTTTACCCGAATCTAGCCAAAAGTAGCTAAAACACTCGAAAATATCTTAACATCCGAATAATTTAGGCACTTAGGTTATTACAAGTATAAATATTACTAATACTATAAATATTACTAATATATTATAACTATGTACTTATATTTCGGGTATGTTCGGGTACTTGTTCGGGTTAGGGTTCGGGTCGGGTTCGGATTCGGGTTTTCGGGTTGTGAAGTTTAGAACCCGTTCGGGTATTTTAAAACTTCGGGTTTGGGTTCGGATCGGGTTTTTCGGGTCGGGTTCGGTTCGGTTCTTCGGGTTCGGGTAATATGCCCAGGCCTAGCAAAAACCTTAAACCACAAATAATATAAAGAGATAATTGGGTGAGAGACTATGGATCTGGGCAAAATTAGTTTTTTGGTAATTCAATATAGAGTCTAAAACAATGTAATATTTAGCCCAATTTTTTGCCTAGACTAAACCCATGCGTTTCCATCGTAATAAATGAGACAAACACGTCAAATTATCTCTTGGATGTTCATTTGCTTTACATGTTCATCATTTTCTCAAGTCTCCTCAGCTTCCTCTAATTCTATTGTTCAAATTTTCTCTATTCTGATTTAACTGGTTCGTTGTGTATATTAGTTACTTTGCTGTGTCGTGTATACTCTTTACTCCGATGCGTCGGAGAATTCGCCGTATATACTATTCATTCTGTCGCACCGAAGAATCCGGATATTTTTTATTTATCTATATTCTTTAATATCTCTCCAAGAGTTCAGTTAGATCTGCACTTTTGCGTTATAGATCTGTGTGGATGCCCAAATTTGTTTTGCGTAAATGTTCAAATTTTATTGTAGATCTATATTTAAATATTTACAAATGTAAAAAATTAATAACTCTTTATATATGTGGTTACATGTATATAAATACTAATAACACTCTACATACGTTTTCGTTCTCTACGTTTTTGCAATAAATCAAATGTCTTATTTATTATGTTAGTTCAACTAATGAACATTTATTACCTGTCAGTTGCTTTTTTGTTTTGTCATCCGAAATTACTTAGAGCTCAAAATAGTCATTCTTGGGGAATGTTGTTTATATATGTGATATGTAGCGGTTCTGTACGAACTTTTCGTGCCAGATTATCCGCTTTTACATTAGCACTACGAGAAATTAAAGATAAAGAGAAGGTTAAGAACTCTTCCTTGTCGCTCTGAAATTCTTCCAAATACACTGAAAACGCCGGCCATTCGGTTGGGGAAGACACCATCTTCACCAGGTCAGAACAGTCTATAAAGAACGCCACCTCTTGATTATCTGCACCAATCATACACTTCATCGCCCAGAGAAGGGCCTCGACTTCTCCATGTAGTGGAGATAGACTTCGACGGAGGTTGGCAGCTCCCATGGTTGGCGGCTCTCCATTTGATGATGTACAAAACCACCCAGTACCGGAGAACTTATCACTTCCTTTCCACGATCCATCCACAAAACAACGATATCCAGAATAATTCGAATCAAGTGAAGCTTTCCTCACTCGAGATCGAGTTAACAAATCCATAGAACCATGATTTTCATTATGAAGCTCGATTTGAGCTGTCTGCCACAATTGAGCCTCTTTTTCCGCTGACCGTAGTACCTCTAACGGGTCGTTGTCTATATTTTCAAAGATTTTTTCATTCCTTGTTTTCCAAATATACCAGATGATCTATGGAAAAGCTGATGAATTTAACTCCGAATGTATCCTCCAAAATAAGTGATCCAAATTCGCAAAAATAGATTCCGTGGGAAAAATCCCTATAGCTGTTGGAATCTGTGAAAGCGCCCAAATCTGTCGTGCCGGGTGGCACTGAAAGAGTGTGTGATTGATCGTCAGTTGCTTTTTTGTTTCCCTAAAAAGTCAAAATTGTTGCTTCCACGCGCATCATTAAAAAAGAAGTGGTTTTCTCGTAAATATTCTGAACTTCAAGCTTATTTGTTAGCTTTATTTGGCCCTAATATAAAACAGAGGGAGTATTAAATAAAATAAATACCAACTTTACTTGAAAAATGAAACCATATAATCTTTTACTGGACGAATTTATGGTTACTTATTAATTTGTCCATATGAATCAAACAAATTTTCATGAGAAGCATTTGATACTCCATCGATAATACTGTCAATCTCACGGTAAAAAAAAAAGAAAATTTATAAGTACGAGACTTTTGGTGAATCTAAGATTGAATCCAAATTTTGAGCATGCATTTTTAAGATTGGTAAAGAAAATGGACTCTACAACACCCGAGATGGCCATACATGGGCAACACTTGAAGATTAGTAATTTCAACAAGAAAGAATTTTAAAAACTTAGACAGTATTTGGTCCCGGCGGGGCTCGAACCCGCGACCTTCGGCTCATAAGACCAACGCTCTAACCAGTCTACGGGACCAAATGACTCAATTTTTACATTTTAAATTTTGTGTACATACCAAAGAAAAACACTCGAGTGTTCTCTTTATTGAAAGGACAACCTCACGTTGGTCTAGTGGATACTAGATATTATCGGTCAACACTTGGTGTTTGGAGTGAATTAACGCGACCTCCACGGTCTCCTAAGCGATAGTTAAGCGTTCGGTAGCCGTCAGGATTTGTCCAAATCGGATAAGTAATCGACGAAAATCAATTTTTTTTGTAGTTTACGGATAAGATTCTATGATACATGTCAGATCTATCATATCTGTGCACAAACAAGAACAAAATCAAGTTAAAAATGATGTCAAATGTATGAAAAATGAGCAGCCGTCATTATTAGGGTTAGGAACTCTTCAAAGTTTTTGAAAAATATGATTGTTTAATGTCTGTTTTACCCTTTATTAAAGGGTAAGTTAAAAAATAAATTGAAATGAGTTTTGGGGGCCTGAAACTCGTGAATATAAGTGCACAATAATAACTAAAACCACGACACCAAACCAACTTTATATGTTTTATCAACAAATAATGTATATATATATATATTTATATATATATATATATATAATTAATTAGATAAAAGCCTTAAAACTAATCTTCGACTAATTTCCGTGTAATCTCCGATTAATCGTTAGGCCCGGCTCGAGCGCCCGACTAACGCCTACCGATTTTTTCAACAAGGGAGTGAATGAATTTGCTTTCAATGGTTCCTGTGATTTTATTGTTGTATGGTATGTGGTAGAGTAGAATCTGAAGAGCTGATACAATAATACTGTACACACCAATATATTATTTTGATTTAGAAGCTCTAAATACAAACCAAGTTCCATGTACAAACAATCCTATATGGCCTCTACTCATCTCAATTCAAAAAAAAAAAAAAACAGAAAATGCAAAAGAACAAGTTCAAAGAATAGCTCATAATCATGAAATGCGTTGAAAGCTTACGCAGATTGATAAATTACTCAGATTATTGTCTCTTGCTCTGTGATCTTGAAACTGGAGTACTCATGTCAGTGTCTGAGTTTATCTCCATACTCCCTTCTCGCGTTCTAGGACGCCTTCGGTCCTGAAAGAAACATAATTCCAGTTATAACCATCACCTGTTATGGTCTATCACTATGTTTGGTTTAATCAGCTCTCTAGAACACTAACCTCTCTTGGAATTGGGTATTCTTCAGACTCAAGCATACGTACAACTTGGCTCATTTTCGGCCGTTTGTCCGAATCTGGATCAACGCATCTTAGCGCCGTTAACAGGGCTCGTTTCAATGACCTTGTTGGTGGCTTTACTTCTATGTTTGGATCCACTACTTCCTCTGATCGTCTTGTTCCAACCATCATCTTCAACCAGTCCACTAGGTTCACCTGAAATAATCCGGTGTTGGTCCGCGATGAAACTCATTAAACTAAATGACAATAGTTTATTACCTCATGAGCAGGACGGCCGTAATCCACAGGGTCTCGTCCTGTGATTGCTTCTAAGAGAACAACACCGAAGCTGTAGACATCACTCTTTTCATTTAAGAGCCCTGTGTTTGCATATTCGGGAGCCACGTACCTACAAAACGTCCACGAAAAGCCTTTAGCTTCGATACTAAAGACTTCTTGATTTCTTTAAAGTTTTATAAGCCTCTCACCCAAATGTTCCCATCACTCGAGTTGTCACATGGCTTTTTCCAGCGCCAAGCAACTTTGCAAGGCCAAAATCTGAAACCTTTGCATTGAATTCGTCGTTGATCAGTATGTTGCTTGACTTGATATCTCTGTGTACTACTTTTGGCTCTATTGCTTCATGAAGATATGCAAGACTATAGAGAGGAGCAACGATCAGTATATGAGTAGAAGAAATTGCGATAAAAGAAAGAATCTTGCTTGCTTACGCTTTCGATGCGCCGATGAGAACCTTCATCCTAGCTTCCCAAGTTAGATATCCATGCTGTCTCATTGCTCCGTGAAGCCATTGTTCTAAGTTTCCATTGTTCACATACTCATAAACCAATATCCTAATAACAATTCCCATTGGTCTAAGTAAGTAACTCAAAAATTTGGTTCCTAAGTTGAACAATTATTCACCAACCTGTGTGTGCCTTCAATGCAGTAACCAAGAAGCCGGACCAAATTCTTGTGCCGCACATGACCGATAGCATCAACCTCGACTCGAAACTCTTTCTCAGCTTGTCCCCTATATAATCAATCAATTAAGCAAAACTAAAACAAATAAAAGCTAAAAGAAATTCAAATTCTAATAACAAGATCACTCACAACTGGTTTAGAATCTTTTTAACTGCAACAGGAGTTCCATTGAGCAACTCTCCTCTGTAGACAACACCGTAACCGCCTTCACCGATAACATTCTCCTTTGAGAATCTATTAGTTGCTACTTCAAGATCTCTGAGTGTAAACCAGTGGCCCCAACCAAGGTGAGACTCAGGTAAACCAGACAATGGTGATGGAGTTGCAATGTTATACAATGATGAAGAAGCAGAAACTTCTTCGGCCGACTCAGAATGTTTATCTATGATCTCTAAATGATGAAACGAGCCTGACCGGCCACTACTACTTCTCTTCTTCCTCATATCCAAATGAACCATGACTTTTTCTGAGTCTTTGTTGTTTTTGTCCTGAATTGTAAGAAGAATGCCTTCACCAGGAGCAAAGTTACTTGCTGAGACATGCTCAACTCTCACTTCTCTGATCTCCTTGGAGACCACCGGAGGAGTTTGGATAACCGGAAGACCGGTTTTCGATCTTCTTGATTTCTTTTTCGAAGTAAGACAAAACGAAAGAACAGAGAGGATGACTATGATGAGCAATGCAACAGCTATACCAATTAGTTCCCAAACCTTAAGTCCAAAGACATGACTCTCTCTAGATAGTTGGCTTTTCAAGTCACCTCCCATTTTTTCCTAACAAAAAATTTCCAAAATCATTTTGACATAAACAGAGTCCAAGTTGATACATGAAAATGCTATGAGCTTATTGATAGAGTCTTGAAGTTTTTTTTGTGGTCCCAAGTTTATCCACAATGAAATTTATTCACAGGATGACAAAAATTTCCCAGGAAAACACACAAAAGGACAACAGAAGTAGCTAAAATCAAGGACATATTAAAGAACACAAGCAATAATGTTGGTCTTAAATAAATATAAACAGACAATACATACAGAGTAAGTACCAAAGCAGATGAGAATTTATTGTTTAATTACCTGATCTTGATATTTCAGATCTTTGAAGAATTAACACCCATTTACAAATCTTGAAGAAGAAAGAATGCCAGATCCTAGAACCAAATTTGAGAGAAGAGAGAAAACACTTAATATAATTTCAGGAGAAAAACTGTAATGAAGCAAATTCAAGATGCAAGAAAATCAAGAAAATAAACAGCTCAGACAAAGAGACAAGACCTTTCTTTGGCCCTCTTCTTAAGGCAAGTGTCAATGTGGAAGGAAGATAACGAAAAGACTGTGGAGATCTAAGCTTGTAAGGAGCTGTCATGTAACTACAACAACTACACTAAAACTGTAAAAAAACATATTCAAATAAACACTCTGGCCCAACTAGTGAATAGATAATTTAAGAGAATTTATTAAGTCTTGGGTTTAGTATGAAGAAGAGAAGGAAACCAACAAAAAAAAAGAGAAAACTTTGAAATGTGGGGAGTGAGATCTGGTGGAAGGTAAGAAGAGAGAGGAGATGGAGGTATCAAGTGTTAGGTAGTGAAAGTTTTTTTTTAGTGTTTTTATTTGTTTTCTTTAATTTTTATGGTGAGAGAGACAAAGGAGAGATGTCTTGCCTTGCATTGCAATTTCATTATACAGAATATCATGGGAATGTGTAAGGTCCACATGTGACGATGATGATGATGTTTTAGTTACCAGAAGTAACTGTCAGGTTTATTGCATTGCATGGTCAAAAATAGAAAACATAACAGTAGTATAAAGTGTAGTGTATGATTAGTAAAGACGAGTCTTAAATGGAGGATTATACTAATCTTGAAAAGGTAAATTGCAAATCAAATTCTAGATTTTTTTTTTCATAACGTTGTTCCTATGTTTTTTTTTTCTTTATAATTTGGAAAAATTGGATATAAAGGATATCTACTACAATTTTTATCCATCTATACCTTCTTTTCGTAGATTGGTCATATAGGTTTTTCTAAATTCAAAACCCAAATTTACCCTCATTTTCTCTCAAATTTCATTAAGAAAAAACTTCCTAATTTTTTTTTGTTTTAACGTCTTTCAATAAAATAAGGGAGAAAAACTTCATAGTTTAGTAGCAAAGGCAAAACAAAGATATAAAGCAGAGCAATAATAAAACAAAACAAAATAATTAAAGGGAACCATATTAGAAAAATAGAGCCAAGCGAAAGCGTCTTCAAAGTGACGGAGAAGGCTGATACACACGTGAGCTTTTAGTTGCATCTTCGCCGTTCCTCTTCGATTCTGTTGTGTAACAAGCTGGTCATCCGATTGCCATGTATGAATTAAATCGTCCTTCTCGTCTGACAGTGGAGATAATATACCTAGCCAGAGAATTGGCTTTCGATGAAGAGATTTGAAACGTAACATCCCGCATCACCTGTATTACTTGATCAATTTTATTGAGAATAGAACAATATTTTGGCCAATCTCCCGGTTGAGCTAAAACACCAATGGTTGCCGTGCAATTTGACCAAATCTCACATGAATCCACATGAACCTGATGGAGGCTTTGTAAGAACCACAAGATGCAGTGCAGTTCCGCAGCGATCCTATTAAACATGGGAAGAAAAGCATCTCTGGCGTGGAGGACGGCATCTCCAGCATGAATTCGTAACAGCCACGCTCCGCCGCAATGGAAAACGTCCTTTATCCATGAGGCATGAACATTGCATTTAAGCCATCCCCACGCTGGTTTAAGACAACGTGTTTCGATCCTTGTTTGATGATGATTTAACCTTGTATCTTCCGAGGTATTTATAGAGTTCTGAAGTAGCCATTCCTCTGCGTCCTCTAATGATGTAGTGATCAGAATGTTATGATCAACAGTTTTTGAAGCATATAATTGGGAATTTCGCGCTTTCAAGACTTCCTAATTTAATTCCTAATTTGTATAAATATTTAACTAGAATGATTCACTACAAATGGTTAAGTGCTTACACTCCTCCTCCTACCTTACCTAGATTTGAGACTAGTTAATTAAAAGCATTTTATTCTTCTTTTGACCTTGTTTTTTTCTTCCACCACAATCATTAACTTTATAATTTCTTTTTTCATTTGATTTATGAACATTCTCTTTTAAATGTCTTTTAAAATTACTTTATTAATTGATTAAATAGTATATATTTGCTAATATATTTCTAAAATGTTTGATATATATATATATATATATATATATATATATATTTATTTTTAGGGAAAATCACATTTTTAACCTTCAAAGTGTCACTGAATAGCACTTTAAACTTCCAAAGAATTTCATTAATACTATAAACTACAAAGATAATTTTACTAACGGTTTAAACCTCCAAACTAGATTTTTTGTTGCAATGACATAAAAAATGACGAAACAATTAATTTATGTTTATGTGATATAACATTATTTAATGTAATTTAAATTTAAATTAATTTTATTATTTATCACAATTAATAAAAATCTTTTAAAAAAAAATTTCATCTTCCTCTTTTACTCGTCTGACCATGAAATTTCATGAAAATTTTGTAGTCTAACGGTGAGTAGTCGAAGATGATAATTTTTTTTTTTGTTCTTTTACTTTTTTTTTACATTTTTATTGATCGTAAAATTATTATAAATAGTGAAATTAATTAAAAATTAAATAAATTAATATTACACAAACATAAATTAATTTTTTTTGTTATTTTTCTTGGCGGTGCAAACAGAAAAACTAGTTTGGAGGTATAAAGTGTTAGTAAAATTATCATGGTGGTTTATGTTGTTAGTAAAATTATTTGGAGGTTGAAAGTGCTACCCGGTGATATTTTGAGTGTTAAAAGTGTGATTTTCCTTTTATTTTTATATGAGAATGAATAGCAAAATTATATATAAACACTTCATAGTTTTTTTTTGGGCACCTATATATGTGAGAAATAATTATAAGTATTGATGAGCTACATATTTTATCAAAAATTTATATTTTAATAATGACTAAACTATCTAATAATTTGATAAAAAATAGGGAAAATCACATTTTTAACCCTCAAAGTGTAACTGGGTAGCATTTTAAACCTCGAAAGAATTCTACTAACACTATAAACCACAAAGATTGTTTTACTAACACTTTAAACCTCCAAACTAGTTTTTCTATTTACAAAGCCATAAAAGATGATGGAACAATCAATTTATGTTTGTTTAATATATATTTATTTAGTTTAATTTAAATTTAAATTAGTTTTATTATTTATTACGACTTTGACGATAAATAAAAAAGTAAAAAAAAAAATCATCATCTTCGACTATTCACCGTCCGACCACAATTTTTTAGATTTTTATTCAGTTTATTGTATGTGTTCCCCATCTTTTTTATTCAATTGGTATTATGAGATTCCAATTTATCCACTGGAAAGAGTAAAAACACTTATGGATTAGTCTAAAAGATTTTTCTAATAGTTCATAAAAAAATTTCATGGTCGAACAGTGAGTAAACGAAGAAAATAAAGTTTTTTTTTTGTTTTTATAAATTTTTATTAATTGTAATAAATAACAAAATTAATTAAAATTTAAATTAAATGAAACAAATATATATTAAACAAACATAAGTTGATTGTTCCATCATCTTTTATGACTTTGCAAACAAAAAAGTTAGTTTGGAGGTTTAAAGTGTTAGTAAAACAATCTTGGTGGTTTATAGTGTTAGTAGAATTCTTTCGAGGTTTAAAGTGCTACCCAGTTATACTTTGAGGGTTAAAAATGTGATTTTCCTAAAAAAATATACTCCCTCCGTATTTTAATAAGTGTCGTTTTAGAATTTTTACTTTTTTGAATTGGATGTCGTTTTGAAATTTCTATGCAAAATTTATTACTTTTTAATGTTTTATGATGTCATAAAACATTAAAAAGTAATAAATTTTGCATAGAAATTTGAAAACGACATCTAATTTTTTAAAAAAGAAAATCCTAAAACGACACTTATTAAAATACGGAGGGAGTATATGATAAGTAAATGAATATTGCCTTATGCTATATGTTTCTGTAGATCCGCCAGTAGGGGGAGGGGGTCTTGAACTACGTAATGTGACAAAATTTAATAGAAAGTTAAATCTATTAAAATTTAGTGTTATTGAAGAAATTTTCAATTCTATTAAATTCAAGTGTTATTCAATTAGAGATTTTATAAATTATTTTAAATTTTAGTGTTATTGAAGAAATTTTCAATTCTATTAAATTCAAGTGTTATTCAATATTATGTAATTTTGTATGGCTACATTATTTAACAAACATTTAATAGAAACGTTAATGCAAATTTTGAAGAAACATTTTCGAGGTTTTCCTATGTGATATGATGCGGTTCGGTACGAACTTTTCGTGCCAAATTATCCGCTTTAACATTTGAACAGCCAGAAATTAAAGATAAAGAAAAGCTTGAAAATTCTTCCTTGTCGCTATGATATTCCTCCAAATACACTAAGAAAATCGGTCTTTCGGTTGGAGAAGACACAATCTTCACCAGATTTGAACAATCTATAAAAAAAACTAGCTCTTGGTTGTCAGCACTAATCATACACTTCATCGCCCAGAGAAGTTACAGTAGCGGTGATAGACTTATATGGAGCACTAAAAGTAATCAAATTTATCAAATAGAGATTAAACTCTGAAAATAAGAAATGGGATTTTCGAAGGAGTTAGTAGCAAAATCAGCATCATATGATTGGGTCTAGGGATCGTGTAAAACCAGTGTTCGCCTTAACTCACGAGAATAAAACAGCAACTTCTTCTTCTTCTTCTTCTGCCCATCCAGAAGTGCTAGTGGCATGAACGCACACTTAGTTGGTATATAGAACTTAATGAAAGTTTGATACACATCTATGGAATACATTTTTTCCCATGTCTTGTTCCCTAAATGGAACGACCATATCTCTTGGATGAGCAAGAACTTCATCATGGATACACACAAGCGGTTGTCGAGGTTGCACATGACCATCAAATAAGGTTCCACTTTGGCAAAAGGAGCTCGAGAGATGACTTGAAAAGCTTCAGTGTGAAGATCGAAAGACACAACTTTGGTTTCTAGGCAGTCGGTAAAATAATAAAACAACCCATCCACATACGCAGGATCGGGGCCAGCAATCCGATAAGGAGCAGAGGGAGTGACATACCTCCAAGCAGGCCCGGCCCGCCCATAAGGCAGGCAAAGCATTTGCTTTAGGCCACAAGATATAAAACATATTTTAGGGTCATATGTTTAAGAAGTTTCCTTTTGTCAGTTGGTTAGGTTCAAATCACCTATTGTACATTATTTTTCGTTTTTCTTTTTTTTTTCCATTTGACTGTTACGTGTCTTTCCTTAAATTTGTTTTTGCTTCTCTTTTCTTTGTTTTGATTTTTACGAGTCTTTTTTTTTTTTTGTGGAGTGAGATAGAATTGTTTTTAATTCATTTATTAATTTGGTTTTTCTTTTTTTTTAGCAACAAAATCTCCAAATAATTGATTTCACTTGGCTAGCTACAATGATATTCTTAACTTTTCAAACAAAACTGAGTTTTAGAAATTCAATGACTTTTTCTAATTTAAAAAAAATATAGTTTAGTATTTTAAGGACATTTCTAACATAGTTTTTATATAAAAAATCATATTATTTAGGTATGCTTTAGGCCACTAAAATCTAAAGACCGGCCCTGCCTCCAAGCGTTAATGGAAAAATCAAAAACTTCGCATGTAGTATTGTTTTTAGGCCAAATTCGGAAGAGTTGTATAACCAAACGGGCTTGTATGTGCCCGTCAATTTGTCTTTACCTAATGCAACCTTATATAATATGAGTCCAAGATCAGAGTAATCTTTAACTCCAAAGTTGATAAGGAGTCGTTGAAAGTTGGAGAGAGGAAGAACTCGATGCCATCTAGTGGTGGGATTGACTATAAAACCGGAGCGGAGGGGATCGTAGAGGCAAACGAGACCGTCAATACTAGTCCGAGAAACATAGGGATATATCTTCTTCCAAGGAGTAGCGATCTTGACAGATGATGATGATGTTAGTGTTCTTACAGTCGCTATGTCCAGGTCTTTAAAACTATCATCTTGACGAAGTACAGACATCATAAAAACATTAAGACCTCCTGATTGATGACGGTGCGTCAACTGTTTTTCGTGGATGGATGTGGATCCGATAGTTGGTTTGCATTGCTTGGATACAATGTTTCTTATATATTTAATGTCCGGGTCACTATAAGGATCCTTGTAAAGAAGTACGGACACGATAAGAAAATCTGGACCTCCTGATTGCTGACGGTGCGTCAACTGTCTTTCCTGGATGAATGTGGATTCTATCGTTGATTTCCATTGCTTGGATACAGCCTTAAACCTCAGCAGAGATTTCACCACAAGTCTCTCGAGGATGCGCTCTACGACATCGTGGGGTAGTGATTTCATCATCAAACGACGCTTTCTGGACATTCTTCTCATCTCGGGAGCCATTAATATATGAAGAAGAGATACATAGGCTTATCTATATGCAATTAAACTGAAAAATAAATAGAAAAACCAGTAAGTAAGAGCAAATCTCATCACGAGATAAGAAACCTCTTCGAACCCATGTTCTTCTTTTTCTTTCTTAGGTTTTTATTTAGGCTAAGAGCGACTTACACCGAAGGATGAGTATTTCTAGGGCTTCGAAATCTAATCGAACCGAAAATACCGAACCGGAATTGAAACAAAAAGAAGCGAACCGAAATTTGTAAATACCCGAATGGATTCTAATTTCTAAAATTGAAAGAACCGGAAACAAACTAATACTAAACCAAAATATTTTGGGTACCCCAAAGTATCCAGAATACAGTTATATATCAAAAATATTAGATCAAATAATCAAAAACCCAAAAAAAATATAGAAACATCAAAAATAACCGAAAAATATCTAAAATATCTGAAAATACCCGAAAATAACTAAAAAAAAATACTCGAATGGATACAAAACTTTAAAGCCGAAACTAAACTGAAACTGAATTAAACAGAACCAAAACCGATCCTAATTCCCAAACAAACACACCCAAATAAACAAGTGAGACCCACCAGATGACTCAGATCATGTCGGCCCATTATTGGCCCAAAGCAGGTATTAAACATGTTCAATTCATGCAAACAAGTAGGGAATGCTTTTTAATTGTTGCTTTAAATTGAACAGTTCTAGGTAAGGCCCGGTTGTATGTGCAACTGGTGCAGTAGCACATGGTCCATCAGATTTTTTTGGTTTTTTCTTTAGTAAAAAGGCCCAAATTTTTATTTTTTAAAAGATATGTAATAATATTGAGACCAACTTTTTTCTAGCTCTGGGCCTTATGAAAAATTTGAGCCAGCCTGTCTAGGTTCAATCGGAAACCAAAACTCCTTCCAAATAACAAGGTTAGAACCTGGTTCTTAGAGGGTAATGAAACAAGTAATGAAGTAATTATTAAGAGAACCGGGAATCCATCATATGATCGACGGTCGAGATAATTGCTCAAGAATGAAGATCAACAAGGATCTAGAAAACCATCATATCTTAATTTATGAATTTTTACATTTATCTCTAAAATATTATTTACATGTATATTTATTTTAGATTAGAAAATTTAGATTAATCTCATCTTTTATATAAGAGAATATACAGTATCTTATACAAAGAGTTGTAGACTTGTTGGACCCTATCTTTTTACATGTTTGTTTAAGTAACCAAGAGGACTGTACTATTTTCAACCATGGAACGAAATGCTATTTATATGATCAGGCTCATAAATAAACCATTGTCACCACTCACCAGTGTTATACGTACAACATAGTGATAAGTAACAAACGACCAGCGATTTCACTGAGACGTGTGATCTTCACGACTTCACCACGTTTTAGTCCAAAGTATCTTGCAATTGGATCAGTCAAGTGGATATTTAGAAGCTATAACAACACCCACAAGCTGCAAACTTTAATACACAAAACTAATAACATAACTTCTTTCTATGTGGAATAAAACTACAAACCTGGTTTTCTTTCACTGTGTATTTTTGCTTCTCTTCAGTGGTAAGAGAGCTTAATGCTCAGGCACAAAAAAACATGTTTGTAACGTTCACTAGCAATTCCGTCTCCTGAACCAAACTGTAATCAGTCATGGTTTAGGATTGTGCATGTGACGACGATCATTAAGAGAAAAAAAATAAAATCAAAGGGTTCTTAATTAATTACTTGGAAAACTTGAATATGAAATTTTGGATATATGAATGATCTCAAAAGCATTCCACATATATATCTCTAAAGCAGATTACTTAACACATGACTTCCAACACTTACAATAACAAGATTCTTCACTCTAACACATACCTTTTAGAATCTGATTTTAATATTGAACCCTTGATGTAACTTTCCAAAATAAAGCATTTGAATCCCTTGAACCTTGGTAACGTACTCGGTGGTGTATTGTAATTCTCTCTCTCAGCCTCTAAACATGCGAAGAAATCTCCAATAGAAGAAAATCTAGTTAAATATTTAATTTTACTTAACCATTAATAAACCAAATGTAAAGCATGCAACGTTTTTAGCAATGGTGAACTGCAATTAACAATCAGCTTATCGTTCAAATACAAGAGAAAAGTAGATTTGCGTGCGGTTTGAGATATATGAAAAGGAGATTTGGCTGCGCTTTGGGATTCTCAAGAGCATTTTTTGACCTGGGTGGCGAGAATCTTACAAGTAAATTTACTACACTTTTTTCATTCAGCAATAAATATTAAGTGACTTGCCAGTGTTTTTTCTCTTCGCTTACTGTCCATCAACACCCCAAGGACATCAAGGATATTTTCTAAACAATTATCCAACTTCCAACCCGTAGGATTGGGCAGGCACTTCGATAATATGTAATCGACATTGTATCCAGCAATCCTCTTGTTAATAGAGATAGTTTTTAACGACAAGTTGCAAGTAACCCTCGAGCCCAAGTTCCTCGAAACAAGCAGCCAGAGCTTTACTGGCGTCCTCCCGTTTGCTTTTCACCGTGTTCCTCAAAAATTTAGAAACTTTATAAACTATAGCACTATCTATATTTGAGTCCTTCATCTCTTTGGGGAGCAGCTTTTTTTTTTTTTTTTTGAATGGATTGTTAAATTAAATTCAAAAGAAAAATATTCGTTTGTACATCGAGTGCATCGTGTGATTGAGAAAACTTAAGAAAAACATAACTTCAACAGACTTTGTTTATAGAATTAGCTCCTAGCTGCGAACCAGATTTGGAGACCCGTATCATATCTTCTGTCTCCGGTTGCTTTGATTGAGGAGAGTTGATTCTTGACTTGCTTATCTATCCACTTGATTAGTCGGAAAAAAAAAAAAAAAAAAAAAACTATTACGTTGACATTAACCCTATCGGATTCAGAATCCATCAACTTCTGTATCTTTTTTTTTTTGCTAAATATGTTAATATCATTAAGAAATGAAAAGTTTGGCCATTACAGAGAAAGCCTTTGGTCATTGAAGCCTTGGCAAAAAGAATTAAAAACAAGGTTTCAATATTTGGGAGACATAGAAATAGGGTTTTATTAAATCCATAGTTGCATCAGGTTGTGGAATCGCTTATGAAATCCATAGTTGCATCAACTTCTGTATCTTCGGGAACAACAGTTGACAACTCAGCCTCATCAATTTGAGCATATCCAGTATTCTCTATATTCTTTTCAATCCAACGTGTCTCAAAATAAACTTATTCGTAACCCAAAACACACGATCCTCTAGTCCAGCTTGCAAAGGATTATGAAACCTCTTTGCCAATGTCAGAGTGAACTGAAGCCAGTTGGCAAAGTATTGAGGCTGAAAATTCAGTGAAAGTACACAAGCGAAATCCTTTAACGTAACTTCTTCTGAGTATATGTTGTATAAACACTGTGAGACAATATTCCATTACACAATCGCTAGACAGATATGGGATTATCTGACGGTAGGCAAGCCGCATTATAATTGGTTCCCAGCTTAAACCAAAAGTAGCTACCATTTAGCGATCCTTTTTTAGTCAGAAAATAGAGTCGCAAATTAGTCTCAAATTAGTGACTTATTTGCAACTACATTTTTCGATCACGCTTTAGTGGAAAAGTAATCGCAAAAAGTTGGTACAATACGTTAAAAATGCGAGAACGTTAGGTGTACTAAATTTTGCGACTCCATAAACAAAGTCGCAAAAAAGTCACAAAGTTACTCCTTAAACAAACGCTCATTCATTTATTTTTTTCCATCCCATTTCAAAGCAAAAAAAAAAAACTAAAAAGAAAAAAAGAAAGAGAGAAGACAAAACAAAACGAGAGTTAAAAAGGAAAAAAGACGATGTCGAATAATCCAGCACGAGAATAGATGTACAACAAAATCGATCCTAATACTAATCATTTTCGAAGGACTATTTGGCGGGTGTGGAAGAGTTCATCATTTTTGCATGCCATGTTCATGACAGAAGAGGTCAGTTTTATTGTCCTTGTGTAGTATGTCAAAATTCCAAATCCTTGAAACCTATCACAATTTCAAGGGTAGTGAAATGCCCTTTGCCACTTTCTTGCACGATTTTGGTGGCATAGTTTTTCAAATACATAGATAATCATTATCCACACTCAATATTAGATGCATATAAGTTAGTCAATACCAAAAATATAAACAAAGGAGCTCTTTAAATAGAATTTTTTTCCTATTGTATTAGAAAACTGAAAAATCAAGATAGCCAAACCAACCTTAGCTCAGTTAGTAGAGCGGAGGACTGTAGTTGACGCAGATTATACTTAGGTCACTGGTTCGAATCCGGTAGGTCGGAAATTATATTCTGAAGATTTTGTTTTTTAGTTTCTTTTCAATATTTTTTTGACAAGAGTATAACTACAAACTCATTATTATATGAAAAATTAGTTTAAGAGAATGCGTAAATGTTGAGTTTATTATCGGAAATGAGTGGAATTATAAAGGTTCTTTTCACTATACTTAAGACCGCTACTGGTTTACCTATCAAATTCCTAAATTTACGAGACTTATTTAAGAGATTATGCGATTTTCTTATATTGTTTGTATACATTCTTAGTTTGTGTACGACTTTTTATATATGGATTACTATGTGTATCCTAACTTAATGCAAATCATTGTGTTCACTCATTTTTTATATAAGTACTCATGGGTCGAGTATAATAAAATCCGACCTTAGCTCAGTTGGTAGAGCGGAGGACTGTAGTTGAAGCAGAATATCCTTAGGTCACTGGTTCGAATCCGGTAGGTCGGAATTTTCTATTGCATGGGTCTTTTTACAGCGTTGTGACATTTTGAATATTAGATCTAATTGGTATACGTTAGTCAGAGAAATATTAGGTTTAATCAAAAAGATTTGTTCGAATTCTTACTCGATTGGTATGTTTAAATTTCTCAAATATTGATACCATAAGAAATGGTTTAAAAATTTCCTAATACTATGAGCTTTCCTAGTTTCTCTCATTTAATTAAGATATAGTTATAGAGTTTTGAAAAAAAAAAAACTATTAGCATAATTATATTCATAGGATTGAGGGTTGTGCCTATAAAATGTCAACGTTCATCCAAGGGTAGTGAAATGCCCTTTGCCACTTTCCTGCACGATTTTGGTGGCTTAGTTTTTCAAATACATAGACAATCATAATCCACACTCAATATTAGATGCATATATGTTAGTCAACACCAAAAATATCATCAAAGGAGCTCTTTAAATAAATAAAAAATTTCCTATTCTTAACAATGTATTAGAATAGTGAAAAATCAAGATAGCCAAAATTTGTTTAGGGTTTTAAAATTGTTGGTTTAGTTCAGAAATTGCATCATGCTTAAGCTTGTATACTTCTTGCTCGAGATCAACATTTAGTATAGAGAATTGTATATGGCTTGGTCTATTTTGGAATACGAGGATACTTTATTGAAAGTGGACATGCCGGAGTGGTTATCGGGCATGACTAGAAATCATGTGGGCTTTGCCCGCGCAGGTTCGAATCCTGCCGTTCACGTTTTTATATATTGTGTTTGTAAGTTTCTAAAATTGTGTATTACTTTTTATGGAACTTTTATTTTGAATGGTTTTCCATCGATCATGTTAGTTTCTTTTTAGTTTTTAGTATTCATATAAAAATGCGAATCAATATATACGACCACGTGAAAGCTATAAAGTCAACTTTCTTTGTACTTCTCTTCTTGATAACTTTCAGATTGAGTAAAAGTCTTATTTGGAATCATCTACATGCATAAATTGTTACAATACAAAACCGACCTTAGCTCAGTTGGTAGAGCGGAGGACTGTAGTTGACGCAGATTATCCTTAGGTCACTGGTTCGAATCCGGTAGGTCGGAAATTATATTCTGAAGTTTTTGTTTTTTAGTTTCTTTTCAATATTTTTTGACAAGAGTATAACTACTAACTCATTATTATATGAAAAATTAGTTTAAGAGAGTGCGTACATGTTGAGTTTATTATCGTGAATGAGTGGAATTATAAAGGTTCTTTTCACTATACTTAAGACCCCTACTGGTTTACCTATCAAATTCCTAAATTTACGAGACTTATTTAAGAGATTATGCGATTTTCTTATATTGTTTGTATACATTCTTAGTTTGTTTACGACCTTTTAGATATGGATTACTATGTGTATCCTACCTTAATGCAAATCATTGTGTTCACTCATTTTTTAGATAAGTACTCATGGGTCGAGTATAATAAAATCCGACCTTAGCTCAGTTGGTAGAGCGGAGGACTGTAGTTGAAGCAGAATATCCTTAGGTCACTGGTTCGAATCCGGTAGGTCGGAATTTTCTCTTGCATGGGTCTTTTTACTGCGTTGTGACTTTTGGTTTGTTGAATATTAGATCTAATTGGTATACGTTAGTCAGAGAATAAGACTTAATCAAAAAGATTTGTTCGAATTCTTACACGATTGGTATGTTTAAATTTCTCAAATATTGATACCATAAGAAATGGTTTTAAAATTTATAAAAACTATGAGCTTTCCTTTTTTCTTTCATTTAATCAAGATATAGTTATAGAGTTTTGAAAAAAAAAAACTATTGGCATAATTGGATTCAAAGGCTTGAGGGTAGTGCCTATAAAATGTCAACGTTCATCCAAGGGTAGTGAAATGCCTTTTGCCACTTTCTTGCACGATTTTGGTGGCTTAGTTTTTCAAATACATAGACAATCATAATCCACACTCAATATTATTAGAGGCATATATGTTAGTCAACACCAAAAATATCAACAAAGGAGCTCTTTAAATAAGAAAAAAATTTCTTATTTTTAACAATGTATTAGAATAATGAAAAATCAAGATAGCCAAAATTTGTTTAGGGTTTTGAACTTGTTGGTTTAGTTCAGAAACTGCATCATGCTTAGGCTCGTATACTTCTCGCTCGAGGTCATCATTTAATATAGAGAATTGTATATGGCTTGCTCTATTTTGAAATACGAGTATACTTTATTGAAAGTGGACGTGCCGGAGTGATTATCGGGCATGACTAGAAATCATGTGGGCTTTGCCCGCGCAGGTTCGAATCCTGCCGTTCACGTTTTTATTTATTGTGTTTGTAAGTTTCTAAAATTTTGTATTACTTTTTGTGGAACTTTTATTTTGAATGATTTTCCATCGATCATGTTAGTTTCTTTTTAGTTTTTAGTACCCATATAAAAATGCGAATCAATACACACGACAACGTGAAAGCTATAAAGTCAACTTTCTTTGTACTTCTCTTCTCGATAATTTTCAGATTGAGTAAAAGTCTTATTTGGAATCATCTACATGCATAAATTGTTACAATACAAAACCGACCTTAGCTCAGTTGGTAGAGCGGAGGACTGTAGTTGACGCAGATTATCCTTAGGTCACTGGTTCGAATTCGGTAGGTCGGAAATTATATTCTGAAGTTTTTATTTTTTAGTTTCTTTTCAATATTTTTTGACAAGAGTATAACTACAAACTCATTATTATATGAAAAATCAGTTTATGAGAATTCGTACATGTTGAGTTTATTATCGGGAATGAGTGGAATTATAAAGGTTCTATACACTATACTTAAGACCGCTACTGGTTTACCTATCAAATTCCTAAATTTACGAGACTAATTTAAGAGATTATGCGATTTTCATATATTGTTTGTATACATTCTTAGTTTGTTTACGACCTTTTAGATATGGATTACTACGTGTATCCTACCTTAATGCAAATCATTGTGTTCACTCATTTTTTAGATAAGTACTCATGGGTCGAGTATAATAAAATCCGACCTTAGCTCAGTTGGTAGAGCGGAGGACTGTAGTTGAAGCAGAATATCCTTAGGTCACTGGGTTCGAATCCGGTAGGTCGGAATTTTCTCTTGCATGGGTCTTTTTACTGCGTTGTGACTTTTGGTTTGTTGAATATTAGATCTACTTGGTATACGTTAGTCAGAGAATAAGACTTAATCAAAAAGATTTGTTCGAATTCTTACACGATTGGTATGTTTAAATTTCTCAAATATTGATACCATAAGAAATGGTTTTAAAATTTCTAAAAACTATGAGCTTTCCTTGTTTCTTTCATTTAATCAAGATATAGTTATAGAGTTTAAAAAATAAAAAAACTATTGGCATAATTGGATTCAAAGGCTTGAGGGTTGTGCCTATAAAATGTCAACGTTCATCCAAGGGTAGTGAAATGCCCTTTGCCACTTTCTTGCACGATTTTGGTGGCTTAGTTTTTCAAATACATAGACAATCATAATCCACACTCAATATTATTAGATGCATATATGTTAGTCAACACCAAAATTATCAACAAAGGAGCTCTTTAAATAAGAAAAAAAAATTCTTATTTTTAACAATGTATTAGAATAATGAAAAATCAAGATAGCCAAAATTTGTTTAGGGTTTTGAACTTGTTGATTTAGTTCAGAAACTGCATCATGCTTAGGCTCGTATACTTCTCGCTCGAGATCAACATTTAGTATAGAGAATTGTATATGGCTTGGTCTATTTTGAAATACGAGTATACTTTATTGAAAGTGGACATGCCGGAGTGGTTATCGGGCATGACTAGAAATCATGTGGGCTTTGCCCGCGCAGGTTCGAATCCTGCCGTTCACGTTTTTATTTATTGTGTTTGTAAATTTCTAAAATTTTGTATTACTTTTTGTGGAACTTTTATTTTGAATGGTTTTCCATCGATCATGTTAGTTTCTTTTTAGTTTTTAGTACCCATATAAAAATGCGAATCAATACACACGACAACGTGAAAGCTATAAAGTCAACTTTCTTTGTACTTCTCTTCTCGATAATTTTCAGATTGAGTAAAAGTCTTATTTGGAATCATCTACATGCATAAATTATTACAATACAAAACCGACCTTAGCTCAGTTGGTAGAGCGGAGGACTGTAGTTGACGCAGATTATCCTTAGGTCACTGGTTCGAATCCGGTAGGTCGGAAATTATATTCTGAAGTTTTTATTTTTAGTTTCTTTTCAATATTTTTTGACAAGAGTATAACTACAAACTCATTATTATATGAAAAATCAGTTTAAGAGAATTCGTACATGTTGAGTTTATTATCGGGAATGAGTGGAATTATAAAGGTTCTATACACTATACTTAAGACCGCTACTGGTTTACCTATCAAATTCCTAAATTTACGAGACTAATTTAAGAGATTATGCGATTTTCATATATTGTTTGTATACATTCTTAGTTTGTTTACGACCTTTTAGATATGGATTACTATGTGTATCCTACCTTAATGCAAATCATTGTGTTCACTCATTTTTTAGATAAGTACTCATGGGTCGAGTATAATAAAATCCGACCTTAGCTCAGTTGGTAGAGCGGAGGACTGTAGTTGAAGCAGAATATCCTTAGGTCACTGGGTTCGAATCCGGTAGGTCGGAATTTTCTCTTGCATGGGTCTTTTTACTGCGTTGTGACTTTTGGTTTGTTGAATATTAGATCTACTTGGTATACGTTAGTCAGAGAATAAGACTTAATCAAAAAGATTTGTTCGAATTCTTACACGATTGGTATGTTTAAATTTCTCAAATATTGATACCATAAGAAATGGTTTTAAAATTTCTAAAAACTATGAGCTTTCCTTGTTTCTTTCATTTAATCAAGATATAGTTATAGAGTTTAAAAAAAAAAAAAACTATTGGCATAATTGGATTCAAAGGCTTGAGGGTTATTGTGCCTATAAAATGTCAACGTTTATCCAAGGGTAGTGAAATGCCCTTTGCCACTTTCTTGCACGATTTTGGTGGCTTAGTTTTTCAAATACATAGACAATCATAATCCACACTCAATATTATTAGATGCATATATGTTAGTCAACACCAAAATTATCAACAAAGGAGCTCTTTAAATAAGAAAAAAAATTTCTTATTTTTAACAATGTATTAGAATAATGAAAAATCAAGATAGCCAAAATTTGTTTAGGGTTTTGAACTTGTTGATTTAGTTCAGAAACTGCATCATGCTTAGGCTCGTATACTTCTCGCTCGAGATCAATCATTTAGTATAGAGAATTGTATATGGCTTGGTCTATTTTGAAATACGAGTATACTTTATTGAAAGTGGACATGCCGGAGTGGTTATCGGGCATGACTAGAAATCATGTGGGCTTTGCCCGCGCAGGTTCGAATCCTGCCGTTCACGTTTTTATTTATTGTGTTTGTAAATTTCTAAAATTTTGTATTACTTTTTGTGGAACTTTTATTTTGAATGGTTTTCCATCGATCATGTTAGTTTCTTTTTAGTTTTTAGTACCCATATAAAAATGCGAATCAATACACACGACAACGTGAAAGCTATAAAGTCAACTTTCTTTGTACTTCTCTTCTCGATAATTTTCAGATTGAGTAAAAGTCTTATTTGGAATCATCTACATGCATAAATTATTACAATACAAAACCGACCTTAGCTCAGTTGGTAGAGCGGAGGACTGTAGTTGACGCAGATTATCCTTAGGTCACTGGTTCGAATCCGGTAGGTCGGAAATTATATTCTGAAGTTTTTATTTTTTAGTTTCTTTTCAATATTTTTTGACAAGAGTATAACTACAAACTCATTATTATATGAAAAATCAGTTTAAGAGAATTCGTACATGTTGAGTTTATTATCGGGAATGAGTGGAATTATAAAGGTTCTATACACTATACTTAAGACCGCTACTGGTTTACCTATCAAATTCCTAAATTTACGAGACTAATTTAAGAGATTATGCGATTTTCATATATTGTTTGTATACATTCTTAGTTTGTTTACGACCTTTTAGATATGGATTACTATGTGTATCCTACCTTAATGCAAATCATTGTGTTCACTCATTTTTTAGATAAGTACTCATGGGTCGAGTATAATAAAATCCGACCTTAGCTCAGTTGGTAGAGCGGAGGACTGTAGTTGAAGCAGAATATCCTTAGGTCACTGGGTTCGAATCCGGTAGGTCGGAATTTTCTCTTGCATGGGTCTTTTTACTGCGTTGTGACTTATGGTTTGTTGAATATTAGATCTACTTGGTATACGTTAGTCAGAGAATAAGACTTAATCAAAAAGATTTGTTCGAATTCTTACACGACTTGGTATGTTTAAATTTCTCAAATATTGATACCATAAGAAATGGTTTTAAAATTTATAAAAACTATGAGCTTTCCTTGTTTCTTTCATTTAATCAAGATATAGTTATAGAGTTTTAAAAATAAAAAAAACTATTGGCATAATTGGATTCAAAGGCTTGAGGGTTGTGCCTATAAAATGTCAACGTTCATCCAAGGGTAGTGAAATGCCCTTTGCCACTTTCTTGCACGATTTTGGTGGCTTAGTTTTTCAAATACATAGACAATCATAATCCACACTCAATATTATTAGAGGCATATATGTTAGTCAACACCAAAAATATCAACAAAGGAGCTCTTTAAATAAGAAAAAAATTTCTTATTTTTAACAATGTATTAGAATAATGAAAAATCAAGATAGCCAAAATTTGTTTAGGGTTTTGAACTTGTTGGTTTAGTTCAGAAACTGCATCATGCTTAGGCTCGTATACTTCTCGCTCGAGATCATCATTTAATATAGAGAATTGTATATGGCTTGGTCTATTTTGAAATACGAGTATACTTTATTGAAAGTGGACATGCCGGAGTGGTTATCGGGCATGACTAGAAATCATGTGGGCTTTGCCCGCGCAGGTTCGAATCCTGCCGTTCACGTTTTTATTTATTGTGTTTGTAAGTTTCTAAAATTTTGTATTACTTTTTGTGGAACTTTTATTTTGAATGGTTTTCCATCGATCATGTTAGTTTCTTTTTAGTTTTTAGTACCCATATAAAAATGCGAATCAATACACACGACAACGTGAAAGCTATAAAGTCAACTTTCTTTGTACTTCTCTTCTCGATAATTTTCAGATTGAGTAAAAGTCTTATTTGGAATCATCTACATGCATAAATTTGTACAATACAAAACCGACCTTAGCTCAGTTGGTAGAGCGGAGGACTGTAGTTGACGCAGATTATCCTTAGGTCACTGGTTCGAATCCGGTAGGTCGGAAATTATATTCTGAAGTTTTTATTTTTTAGTTTCTTTTCAATATTTTTTGACAAGAGTATAACTACAAACTCATTATTATATGAAAAATCAGTTTAAGAGAATTCGTACATGTTGAGTTTATTATCGGAAATGAGTGGAATTATAAAGGTTCTATACACTATACTTAAGACCGCTACTGATTTACCTATCAAATTCCTAAATTTACGAGACTAATTTAAGAGATTATGCGATTTTCATATATTGTTTGTATACATTCTTAGTTTGTTTACGACCTTTTAGATATGGATTACTATGTGTATCCTACCTTAATGCAAATCATTGTGTTCACTCATTTTTTAGATAAGTACTCATGGGTCGAGTATAATAAAATCCGACCTTAGCTCAGTTGGTAGAGCGGAGGACTGTAGTTGAAGCAGAATATCCTTAGGTCACTGGGTTCGAATCCGGTAGGTCGGAACTTTCTCTTGCATGGGTCTTTTTACTGCGTTGTGACTTATGGTTTGTTGAATATTAGATCTACTTGGTATACGTTAGTC
This sequence comes from Arabidopsis thaliana x Arabidopsis arenosa, assembly GCA_019202795.1. NCBI lineage: Eukaryota > Viridiplantae > Streptophyta > Magnoliopsida > Brassicales > Brassicaceae > Arabidopsis > Arabidopsis thaliana x Arabidopsis arenosa. The sequence continues at coordinate 4,322,977 of CM032919.1, read as the reverse complement.
AGAGAATAAGACTTAATCAAAAAGATTTGTTCGAATTCTTACACGATTGGTATGTTTAAATTTCTCAAATATTGATACCATAAGAAATGGTTTTAAAATTTCTAAAAACTATGAGCTTTCCTTGTTTCTTTCATTTAATCAAGATATAGTTATAGAGTTTAAAAATAAAAAAAACTATTGGCATAATTGGATTCAAAGGCTTGAGGGTTGTGCCTATAAAATGTCAACGTTCATCCAAGGGTAGTGAAATGCCCTTTGCCACTTTCTTGCACGATTTTGGTGGCTTAGTTTTTCAAATACATAGACAATCATAATCCACACTCAATATTATTAGAGGCATATATGTTAGTCAACACCAAAAATATCAACAAAGGAGCTCTTTAAATAAGAAAAAAATTTCTTATTTTTAATAATGTATTAGAATAATGAAAAATCAAGATAGCCAAAATTTGTTTAGGGTTTTGAACTTGTTGGTTTAGTTCAGAAAATGCATCATGCTTAGGCTAGTATACTTCTCGCTCGAGATCATCATTTAATATCGAGAATTGTATATGGCTTGGTCTATTTTGAAATACGAGTATACTTTATTGAAAGTGGACGTGCCGGAGTGGTTATCGGGCATGACTAGAAATCATGTGGGCTTTGCCCGCGCAGGTTCGAATCCTGCCGTTCACGTTTTTATTTATTGTGTTTGTAAGTTTCTAAAATTTTGTATTACTTTTTGTGGAACTTTTATTTTGAATGGTTTTCCATCGATCATGTTAGTTTCTTTTTAGTTTTTAGTACCCATATAAAAATGCGAATCAATACACACGACAACGTGAAAGCTATAAAGTCAACTTTCTTTGTACTTCTCTTCTCGATAATTTTCAGATTGAGTAAAAGTCTTATTTGGAATCATCTACATGCATAAATTTGTACAATACAAAACCGACCTTAGCTCAGTTGGTAGAGCGGAGGACTGTAGTTGACGCAGATTATCCTTAGGTCACTGGTTCGAATCCGGTAGGTCGGAAATTATATTCTGAAGTTTTTATTTTTTAGTTTCTTTTCAATATTTTTTGACAAGAGTATAACTAAAAACTCATTATTATATGAAAAATTAGTTTAAGAGAATTCGTACATGTTGAGTTTATTATCGGGAATGAGTGGAATTATAAAGGTTCTTTTCACTATACTTAAGACCGCTACTGGTTTACCTATCAAATTCCTAAATTTACGAGACTAATTTAAGAGATTATGCGATTTTCATATATTGTTTGTATACATTCTTAGTTTTTTTACGACCTTTTAGATATGGATTACTATGTGTATCCTACCTTAATGCAAATCATTGTGTTCACTCATTTTTTAGATAAGTACTCATGGGTCGAGTATAATAAAATCCGACCTTAGCTCAGTTCATAGAGCGAAGGACTGTAGTTGAAGCAGAATATCCTTAGGTCACTGGTTCGAATCCGGTAGGTCGGAATTTTCTCTTGCATGGGTCTTTTTACTGTGTTGTGACTTTTGGTTTGTTGAATATTAGATCTAATTGGTATACGTTAGTCAGAGAATAACACTTAATCAAAAAGATTTGTTCGAATTCTTACACGATTGGTATGTTTAAATTTCTCAAATATTGATACCATAAGAAATGGTTTTAAAATTTCTAAAAACTATGAGCTTGCCTTGTTTCTTTCATTTAATCAAGATATAGTTATAGAGTTTTGAAAAAAAAAAAACTATTGGCATAATTGGATTCAAAGGCTTGAGGGTTGTGCCTATAAAATGTCAACGTTCATCCAACGGTAGTGAAATGCCCTTTGCCACTTTCTTGCACGATTTTGGTGGCTTAGTTTTTCAAATACATAGACAATCATAATCCACACTCAATATTATTAGAGGCATATATGTTAGTCAACACCAAAAATAACAACAAAGGAGCTCTTTAAATAAGAAAATTTTTTCTTATTTTTAACAACGTATTAGAATAATGAAAAAATCAAGATAGCCGAAATTTGTTTAGGGTTTTGAACTTGTTGGTTTAGTTCAGAAACTGCATCATGCTTAGGCTCGTATACTTCTCGCTCGAGATCATCATTTAATATAGAGAATTGTATATGGCTTGGCCTATTTTGAAATACGAGTATATTTTATTGAAAGTGGACGTGCCGGAGTGGTTATCGGGCATGACTAGAAATCATGTGGGCTTTGCCCGCGCAGGTTCGAATCCTGCCGTTCACGTTTTTATTTATTTTGTTTGTAAGTTTCTAAAATTTTGTATTACTTTTTGTGGAACTTTTATTTTGAATGGTTTTCCATCGATCATGTTAGTTTCTTTTTAGTTTTTAGTACCCATATAAAAATGCGAATCAATACACACGACAACCTGAAAGCTATAAAGTCAACTTTCTTTGTACTTCTCTTCTCGATAATTTTCAGATTGAGTAAAAGTCTTATTTGGAATCATCTACATGCATAAATTGTTACAATACAAAACCGACCTTAGCTCAGTTGGTAGAGCAGAGGACTGTAGTTGACGCAGATTATCCTTAGGTCACTGGTTCGAATCCGGTAGGTCGGAAATTATATTCTGAAGTTTTTATTTTTTAGTTTCTTTTCAATATTTTTTGACAAGAGTATAACTACAAACTCATTATTATATGAAAAATTAGTTTAAGAGAATTCGTACATGTTGATTTTATTATCGGGAATGAGTGGAATTATAAAGGTTCTTTTCACTATACTTAAGACCGCTACTGGTTCACCTATCAAATTCCTAAATTTACGAAACTAATTTAAGAGATTATGCGATTTTCATATATCGTTTGTATACATTCTTAGTTTGTTTACGACCTTTTAGATATGGATTACTATGTGTATCCTACCTTAATGCAAATCATTGTGTTCACTCATTTTTTAGATAAGTACTCATGGGTCGAGTATAATAAAATCCGACCTTAGCTCAGTTGGTAGAGCGGAGGACTGTAGTTGAAGCAGAATATCCTTAGGTCACTGGTTCGAATCCGGTAGGTCGGAATTTTCTCTTGCATGGGTCTTTTTACTGCGTTGTGACTTTTGGTTTGTTGAATATTAGATCTACTTGGTATACGTTAGTCAGAGAATAAGACTTAATCAAAAAGATTTGTTCGAATACTTACACGATTGGTATGTTTAAATTTCTCAAATATTGATACCATAAGAAATGGTTTTAAAATTTCTAAAAACTATGAGCTTTCCTTGTTTCTTTCATTTAATCAAGATATAGTTATAGAGTTTTGAAAAAAAAAAAACTATTGGCATAATTGGATTCAAAGGCTTGAGGGTTGTGCCTATAAAATGCCAACGTTCATCCAAGGGTAGTGAAATGCCCTTTGCCACTTTCTTGCACGATTTTGGTGGCTTAGTTTTTCAAATACATAGACAATCATAATCCACACTCAATATTATTAGAGGCATATATGTTAGTCAACACCAAAAATATCAACAAAGGAGCTCTTTAAATAAGAAAAAAATTTCTTATTTTTAACAATGTATTAGAATAATGAAAAAATCAAGATAGCCAAAATTTGTTTAGGGTTTTGAACTTGTTGGTTTAGTTCAGAAACTGCATCATGCTTAGGCTCGTATACTTCTCGCTCGAGATCATCATTTAATATAGAGAATTGTATATGGCTTGGTCTATTTTGAAAGACGAGTATACTTTATTGAAAGTGGACGTGCCGGAGTGGTTATCGGGCATGACTAGAAATCATGTGGGCTTTGCCCGCGCAGGTTCGAATCCTGCCGTTCACGTTTTTATTTATTGTGTTTGTAAGTTTCTAAAATTTTGTATTACTTTTTGTGGAACTTTTATTTTGAATGGTTTTCCATCGATCATGTTAGTTTCTTTTTAGTTTTTAGTACCAATATAAAATGCGAATCAATACACACGACAACGTGAAAGCTATAAAGTCAACTTTCTTTGTACTTCTCTTCTCGATAATTTTCAGATTGAGTAAAAGTCTTATTTGGAATCATCTACATGCATAAATTGTTACAATACAAAACCGACCTTAGCTCAGTTGGTAGAGCGGAGGACTGTAGTTGACGCAGATTATCCTTAGGTCACTGGTTCGAATCCGGTAGGTCAGAAATTATATTCTGAAGTTTTTATTTTTTAGTTTCTTTTCAATATTTTTTGACAAGAGTATAACTACAAACTCATTATTATATGAAAAATTAGTTTAAGAGAATTCGTACATGTTGAGTTTATTATCGGGAATGAGTGGAATTATAAAGGTTCGTTTCACTATACTTAAGACCGCTACTGGTTCACCTATCAATTTCCTAAATTTACGAGACTAATTTAAGAGATTATGCGATTTTCATATATCGTTTGTATACATTCTTAGTTTGTTTACGACCTTTTAGATATGGATTACTATGTGTATCCTACCTTAATGCAAATCATTGTGTTCACTCATTTTTTAGATAAGTACTCATGGGTCGAGTATAATAAAATCCGACCTTAGCTCAGTTGGTAGAGCGGAGGACTGTAGTTGAAGCAGAATATCATTAGGTCACTGGTTCGAATCTGGTAGGTCGGAATTTTCTCTTGCATGGGTCTTTTTACTGCGTTGTGACTTTTGGTTTGTTGAATATTAGATCTACTTGGTATACGTTAGTCAGAGAATAAGACTTAATCAAAAAGATTTGTTCGAATACTTACACGATTGGTATGTTTAAATTTCTCAAATGTTGATACCATAAGAAATGGTTTTAAAATTTCTAAAAACTATGAGCTTTCCTTGTTTCTTTCATTTAATCAAGATATAGTTATAGAGTTTTGAAAAAAAAAAAACTATTGGCATAATTGGATTCAAAGGCTTGAGGGTTGTGCTTATAAAATGTCAACGTTCATCCAAGGGTAGTGAAATGCCCTTTGCCACTTTCTTGCACGATTTTGGTGGCTTAGTTTTTCAAATACATAGACAATCATAATCCACACTCAATATTATTAGAGGCATATATGTTAGTCAACACCAAAAATATCAACAAAGGAGCTCTTTAAATAAGAAAAAAATTTCTTATTTTTAACAATGTATTAGAATAATGAAAAAATCAAGATAGCCAAAATTTGTTTAGGGTTTTGAACTTGTTGGTTTAGTTCAGAAACTGCATCATGCTTAGGCTCGTATACTTCTCGCTCGAGATCATCATTTCATATAGAGAATTGTATATGGCTTGGTCTATTTTGAAATACGAGTATACTTTATTGAAAGTGGACGTGCCGGAGTGGTTATCGGGCATGACTAGAAATCATGTGGGCTTTGCCCGCGCAGGTTCGAATCCTGCCGTTCACGTTTTTATTTATTGTGTGTGTAAGTTTCTAAAATTTTGTATTACTTTTTGTGGAACTTTTATTTTGAATGGTTTTCCATCGATCATGTAAGTTTCTTTTTAGTTTTTAGTACCCATATAAAAATGCGAATCAATACACACGACAACGTGAAAGCTATAAAGTCAACTTTCTTTGTACTTCTCTTCTCGATAATTTTCAGATTGAGTAAAAGTCTTATTTGGAATCATCTACATGCATAAATTGTTACAATACAAAACCGACCTTAGCTCAGTTGGTAGAGCGGAGGACTGTAGTTGACGCAGATTATCCTTAATTAGGTCACTGGTTCGAATCCGGTAGGTCGGAAATATATATTCTGAAGTTTTTGTTTTTTAGTTTCTTTTCAATATCTTTTGACAAGAGTATAACTACAAACTCATTATTATATAAAAAAGAGATTAGTTTTAGAGAATGCATACATATTGAGTTTATTATCAGGAATGAGTGGAATTATAAAGGTTATTTTCACCATAGTTAAGACCGCTACTGGTTTACCTATCAAATTCCTAAATTTACGAGACTAATTTAAGAGATTATGCGCTTTTCTTATATTGTTTGTATACATTCTTAGTTTGTTTACGACTTTTTAGATATGGATTACTCTTGTGTATCCTAACTTAATGCAAATCATTGTGTTCACTCATTTTTTATATAAGTACTCATGGGTCGAGTATAATAAAATCCGACCTTAGCTCAGTTGGTAGAGCGGAGGACTGTAGTTGAAGCAAAATATCCTTAGGTCACTGGTTCGAATCCGGTATGTCGGAAATTATATTCTGAAGTTTTTGTTTTTTAGTATCTTTTCAATATCTTTTGACAAGAGTATAACTACAAACTCATTATTATATAAAAAATTAGTTTAAGAGAATGCGTACATGTTGAGTTTATTATCAGGAATGAATTGAATCATAAAGGTTATTTTCACTAAATTTAAGACCGCTACTGGTTTACCTATCAAATTCCTAAATTTACGAGACTAATTTAAGAGATTATGCGATTTTCTTATATTGTTTGTATATATTCTTAGTTTGTTTACGACTTTTTAGATATGGATTACTATGTGTATCCTAACTTAATGCAAATCATTGTGTTCACTCATTTTTTATATAAGTACTCATGGGTCAAGTATAATAAAATCCGACCTTAGCTCAGTTGGTAGAGCGGAGGACTGTAGTTAAAACAGAATATCCTTAGGTCACTTGTTCGAATCCGGTAGGTCGGAAATTATATTCTGAAGTTTTTTTTTTAGTATATTTTCAATATCTTTTGACAAGAGTATAACTACAAACTCATTATTATATAAAAAATTAGTTTATGAGAATGCATACATGTTGAGTTTATTATCAGGAATGAGTGGAATTATAAAGGTTATTTTCACTATAGTTAATACCGCTACTGGTTTACCTATCAAATTCCTAAATTTACGAGACTAATTTAAGAGATTATGCGATTTTCTTATATTGTTTGTATACATTCTTAGTTTGTTTACGACTTTTTAGATATGGATTACTATGTGTATCCTAACTTAATGCAATTCATTGTGTTCACTCATTTTTTATATAAGTACTCATGGGTCGAGTATAATAAAATCCGACCTTAGCTCAGTTGGTAGAGCGGAGAACTGTAGTTGAAGCAGAATATCCTTAGGTCACTGGTTCGAATCCGGTAGGTCGGAATTTTCTCTTGCATGGGTCTTTTTCTGCGTTGTGACATTTGGTTTATTGAATATTAGATCTAATTGGTATACGTTAGTCAGAGAATTAGACTTAATCAAAAAGAGTTGTTCGAATTCTTACACGATTGGTATGTTTAAATTTCTCAAATATTGATACCATAAGAAATGGTTTAAAAAATTCTAAAAACTATGAGCTTTCCTAGTTTCTTTCATTTAATCAAGATATAGTTATAGAGTTTTGAGAAGAAAAAAAACTATTGGCATAATTATATTCAAAGGCTTGAGGGTTGTGCCTATAAAATGTCAACGTTCATCCAAGGGTTATGAAATGCCTTTTTCCACTTTCTTGCACGATTTTGGTGGCTTAGTTTTTCAAGTACATAGACAATCATAATCCACACTCAATATTAGATGCATATATGTTAGTCAACACCAAAAATATCAACAAAGGAGCTCTTTAAATAAAAAAATTTCCTATTTTTAACAATATATTAGAATAGTGAAAAATCAAGGTAGCCAAAATTTGTTTAGGGTTTTAGACTTGTTGGTTTAGTTCAAAAATTGCATCATGCTTAGGCTTGTTTACTTCTTGCTCGAGATCAACATTTAGTATAGAGAATTGTATATGGCTTGGTCTATTTTGGAATACGAGTATACTTTATTGAAAGTGGACGTGCCGGAGTGGTTATCGGGCATGACTAGAAATCATGTGGGCTTTGCCCGCGCAGGTTCGAATCCTGCCGTTCACGTTTTTATTTATTGTGTTTGTAAGTTTCTAAAATTGTGTATTACTTTTTATGGAACTTTTATTTTGAATGGTTTTCCATCGATCATGTTCGTTTCTTTTTAGTTTTTAGTATTCATATAAAAATGCGAATCAATATATACGACAACGTGAAAGCTATAAAGTCAACTTTCTTTGTACTTCTCTTCTCGATAATTTTCAGGTAAAAAAAAATTTCTCAAAAATACTAATGGTAAAATAATTTTTTTTTTTTTTTTTTTTTTTGGACAAAACATAATTTCATTCAAACCATAAGAAGTACAAAGTTTAAGATAACATCAACCTCATGGTTGAGAACAACAAAGATAACTACTAGCACTCTTACAAGAGATTGGTAAAGGAGATGGTTAGGATAATTCGACGTTAAATCCATACATCGGAGACAAGAACAAGGTAGTAACTTGCCATAAGCGAAAGAATGGTGAGTCGAAGACAATTCCACGAATACTACGGGAGATTGTTGAATGGTCACGGTCCAATAGAGACATAGTGACGTTGAGAAGGAGTTCTTAGCCTTGGGCATCACCGGTTTGTGGAACGGCACTTCTAAGAAGATGATTAGGATACCCATACGGTTTCGGAACAAGATGGTTGGAGACCAATCAAAAGTTCTCTCGATTAAAGAGGATGATTTTACCATAGATTTCTTAGATAGATAAAAACGGTTTGAGATACTCTCTAAGGCACTAAGATGCTCTTCCACTAAGGTTAAAGAACGATCCTTGACTAGTCTATCTATTGGTGCCACCACGAATTGAGTATGGAGTCCTCGGCCATTCTCATACACGTATAGAAACATCAATATACTAGGACTCGAAAAGGAAAAGAGATAAACAGACCTGGGCCAAACTGATGAATGGACTAGACCATTAGAATGCTTAGTGGGCCGTGGAAGGATGATTAGTGGGCCAGATATTGAGAAGCCCATCAATAGGTTTTTCCTAATCTTAAACTCCTAATGTTTATTTTTTTTATGGAAGTCATATACGGTAAATTTGATTAGACCCTTGTGTCTCTAATTTCAGATCTTTTGCTTAGTTGGATTCGGGTCACAAGATCCGCTTACAATGTTAAAATAAATGTAACAAAAGTATTTATTCAAAAAGTATTCATCGGCGATGAACCACATGTTTGTTGGAAAAAAGAAAATCAAAGTTTACCCAACAAAAACCTGTCAATTTTGTTTGGGTTTATCATTTTGTTTTTCTTTATTTTTGTTAAAGAATCATTGTTTTTATTTTCTCGTGGATAACCAAATATTCCTTTACGATTCACAATCTTTACGCTTAGTTCCAATATTTCTTTTCCCCCAAATCTCTCTCACCTCTCTTCTTGTTCCTGGCAAAGACGAACCCGAACTACAAAACCTCTATAAAGGAATTATCCATCCCTTCAACGAAGCTCTGCTATTGTACAGTATACTGTTTCCTTCATGAAGTTGCTTAAATAGACAAAATAACATTAATTACTTCTTAATATCATATTTTGTTTGTTATTTACAAATGTTTTGGATAAACTTAACTACGTTTCTTATGGGAATAAGAAAACTCTTTATCCTTGTCCAAGTAAAAAATAGATAATTAATGACTATAAATACAGTTTCATTGCTTAGGAAACAAAACGTAATTATTATTATTTTACTCAAACGTATTCTTGTTTCTTATTGCAGAGAGATCATGGACACTGAACTTATTATCATTATAGCCAGTCTTGTTTTCGCTTTGATGGTGTGGGTAGTGATGAATTGTTGTGAGATGTGTTCTCTCCATGAGGCAAAGAAGACAGTCACTGGTGGCGGTGATGAAGGTGGTAGAGCCGTGGAGCCGGTGGTGGCGACAGCAATGGTGGTAGTTGTAGTGGTGGCGGAGGAAGATGTGGCGACGGCTAAGGATTCGACGTAGAATTGTTTTTTTTTTTTATCACATCATAAATGAACCAAGATTATGCTGCTATGATTTAGATAGATATTTTATTTTTAATACTTAATACTGAAGTTTATTTTTCAAATATGTGATTTGATTTACTTTATTCTCATTTAATTAGGTTGAACTAAATATTATCTAAATAAGTTTGAGTTTATCTCTCCACCTAAGTTGCATTGAATTTGAAGCGAACCATTGTTGGTTCACTCGTAGGGGTGAGCTATTTTATTCAGCTCCTATTTTTCTAAACAATAAGAATTTGCCATCTAATAAAAGAAATAAAACTAAAATATTTAGTTCTAAAATCAAATCCCTAATCACTCTTTTATAAAATCGAAACAATCATTTTTAATTGCAAAATCTAAACCCTAAACACTTTTTTTATAAATCCAATACCGACATATAACCTCGTTTAACTGTAAAATGTGAACCCTAATCCTCTTCTATAAACTCAAACCAAAATATATAACCTCGTTTAATTTTAAAATATAAACCCTAATTTCTCTTATAAACTCAAACCGACATGTAACCTCGTTTAATTGTAAAATCTAAATCCAAACTCTTCTTTACAAACTCAAACCGATGTTTAACGTGTTTAATTGTAAAATCTAAATTCAACCCTCTCTTATAAACTCAAACCAATATATAGTTTATTCCTTTTTTTTTTAAGTGGCAAATTTTGATTGGTTAGGAAAAGAGGGAGCGAGTAAACTAAGTGTTATAGATTTTTTGAAAAGTAGATTAAATGTATATGCATAATTATATTTAAAGGCTTGTGGGTTGTGCCTGTAAATTGTCAAAGGTTTGCCACTTCTTTTTTTTTCAATTTAATATAAAAAATCATAGCCCACTTTCAAAATATCATTCATATATGCAATTAGATTCTAAATATATCAACAAAGGAGCTCTTCTGTTCATTCAAAATTACATTCACATGAAGCCTCACTGTGGGTTAAGTGGGTTAAGACGTACTTGCGCAAACGTGACAACTTCTCGTCGATTAAAGAAACTACAAGCCTTGGATCCTGGATGTGGAGAAAGCTAATCAAATTCAGGACACTAGCTAAATCGTTCTGTAAGGTGGAGATAAAGAACGGGAGAACCACATCTTTTTGGTTTGACAACTGGTCTAGCATGAGCAGAATGATGAACGTTGTTGGAAATAAAGGAATCGTTGACATGGGAATAAGTAGGCATATGTCAGTGGCACAGGCATGGGATGGTAGGCGTCAGAGAATGCATAGAACAGTGATTTTGAATTTGACAGAGGAGGCTCTTAAATCAAAACGACAAACCCGTAAACCAGAAACATATGTTGTATTGTGGAGGGGGAAACACGACGTCTACAAGCCAAGCTTCTCCACAAGGGATACTTGGAATCATACTCCTACTACGACAATTACGGTCACTTGGCACAACAAGATTTGGTCTACTCACGCAACTCCTAAGTTTTCTTTCTGCATTTGGTTAGCGGTACACAATAGGCTCTCAACGAGTGATCGTACGATACAGTGGAACAATGGTCCAATGGAGCACTCGGGACATATGTTCTCTGTAACAACACGATCGAATCTCCGGATCATCTATTCTTCTCCTGCGTTTTTTGCTATGAAGTTTGGGCCCTGTGGCAAAAAACATTTTCAAAGCAAACTACTCGACGGAATGGCAAACATTATTCACTTTAATTTGCGGCAAATGGCATGACTTGCTAGAAAGCTTCACAGCTTGGTATGTTTTTCAAACAGTGGTTTATGTTATATGGGGAGAGAGGAACGGGAGGTGACATGGCGAAACACCAAATTCAGCAAGCCGACTCATAGAGTGGATCGACAAACAAATGAGAAACCGATTTTCAACAATCCGACTCCTTGGAGATAGACGCTACAACGAAAGATTACAAGCTTGGTTTGATACTCGAAATTAAGAGTCAAATTCTGTTTTCAGATTAAAATCTTTCAAACTCTCGTTGCACTAGTTGTGCAACCGTTACTTTTTTTTTGAATATAATTTAACATTATTTTCAAAAAAAAAACAAAGGAGTTTTTTAGGAAAGTTTTGTTTCCGAAGTCAAACAAATGTATTATAATTCTAAAAATATCAAGATAGCCAAGATAGGTTTATAGTTCTAATCTTTTTCATTTGGTTAATTGGTTGAAAAAGATTAGAACTATAAACCTATTTTGGCTATCTTGATATTTTTATGTCCATGATAATATGATGTCTATATCACTGAAATCCTAGCTCTTCACTCACAATCAAAACACATTGGTGTCGATTATAATTATGCTCGAGAAATAGTAGCACTAGGTTTGTTGGTGATCAAACATATTCCTACTCATCTTGAACTAGCAGGCATCTCCATGAAGTCACACCCTCAATATTCTTTTTGCTAGCTTCGCTTCAAGCTCGGTGTGGATATTCCACCTATGACTAGTTTGAGGGGAAAATTAAACCAAACCCTACAAATCCAAAGGTCTTCCCTTTGACAACAAAAGCTTTAGAAAGCTGAATACTCTAAAGCCAAAAGAGTGTCTTACGGAGAAAAACCAATTGGAATTACAACCAATTATGCTACAGTCATTATCAAACACACACGAAAATGACAGAGGAACATTGGATACTCTTAACACTATCAACCTAAAGGCAATATGAGAAAATACACACTATAATTCCTTATGGAAACAAAAAGTGACAGAATTTGGTAGTATTATTTATTAATAGTTACCTAATGTATTGCAACAGAATGTACAAAAGATGAGGTCCATACACATCATAGGTAAAGCCAGAAACTGATGGTTTTAAGGAAGTGAAGCTTGAGGGGTTTTGATGTGATCATATGCAGCAATGTTTTGTGGTTCACATTCAGGGCTGAAGAGACGGACAAGCATTGCAGTTGATGTACTTACGGACACAGCACCGCACCCAGCCCACCGTAGACTCCTTGGCACCGTGATCCTCGGACCTAAACATTTCCCAAAGGCAACATCCATGAATTGAACGTGATAAGATTTGCTTTTATAACCTTTCTATCTTAGATTTGACTCAACTATTCTATGTTCCTTTGAATCTTAAATCCGCGAAAATAAACCAACCCCAAGAATCATTTGTCATGGCAATAGGAATCAAAGCAAACACGTATTACTTCCCGAAACTTGTAAAGATCCAATCTTTCACAACACCAATCTAACTATTCACTCAAAGCTCCTTTTGGATTCATTTTTTTCATAAGAAACAGATACTACAGGACAGAAAACAGAATGGTAATATGCATTGGTATGTTTTCAAAAGGCTTCTAACAATCAATTATGCAGAACAATGGATTCAATAGCTATATAGAGAAGAACCTGTTGATTGCCTAAACTGTTTAACCAAGCTTTGCAGATGCTTTTTTAATCAATCGATGGAAACGCAAGTCACTGATAAGAAAGGAGAAAACTTTTTGTACCATAGTGAAGTCTGCAGAGAACCCAGAAGCCAAGAGCTCCACCAACAGTGAAAATGGCAGCTGTTTGTCTCATCAGCCTTGAACATGGCTTAGCATCAGATCTCATCAAATCTCCCTCCGACCATCCTAACTTCTGCCTTAACGCCATTTCCCTCTGTAGTCACTACAAAAGTCAAATTTAAGTACAAGAAAAACGAAAAATTGGGTTTTGTGAAAAAGATGTTCACTGAGGCATTTCATCGAACAGTTTAAGAGCAACTTCAGAAACTAGCTACAGAGATAATAATAACTCTCTATGGGTTTAGATCCAAGCAAGCAAAAAAGAGACGAGAATTGGATGAATTTCGTACACAATTACAAGAAGCAAAGGAATATGAGTCGTTACCGGTGATGCGTAGTTTCTTTGGCTGTGTCGCGCCGTAGAGCCTGACGGAAGAAGGCGGAGAGAATCAGATCCACGTGTCTACTTAGGCCGATATTGGAAGCCCAATAAGTGTTAACTATATTAATGGGCCGGACTCTATAATGGTCGGATCCATGTGATACACGTGGCTCGGAAGAAACCATTTGTTTTTTCACGAAGATTGCATAACGACAAGAGTAGGTTAATAACTGAGCTAAAAAAAAAAAAATCTTTGTCATCACCGTAAGTCAATTTAATCGAAAAAAAAACAATGGGTCATTTTCATTTTTCACTGGACGAATAAAGATAATCTCTCTACAGGATCATAAATGAGTGAGGATATGTATGAGAAAACAAAAATATCAGTTCTGGTCTGTCTTTTTTTTGTTCTCTCGAGACTACTTAGGTATGTTTTTCATGGACTCTTTAATGTTTCAATCCAAAATCTCTTTCAGTTTTGGTCTCTCTGTTTTAACACACATGGCTTAATTTGATTCAAATCTTTTCTTTTTTGAGTAGTTTTATCCTCAAAAAGAATTTACTATTAAGTTGCTTCAGGAACTGATGAATTCTGAGTAGATAAAAATGACGATTCTTTGATTTGTTTTTAAATAATTGTTATTTCATCTAAAATTATTTGATATTTGGTTTGGTTTCACTGGGAAATTGATGATGACAGGACAAAGATGGTTTCCTCAAAAACACGAAACAAACTTATCCATCAAGTCATTTGTTTCTGTTTCCTAGCAATCTTGCTTCATCCTACAACTTCCAGTGATCTGTTTCGTGTTGGTCTCAAGAAGAGACGGCTCGAGCTCGATGATATTCGAGCTAGCAGAGTGATTAGAAAGCTGAAACATTCACAAAGTCCCACGAATTACCCGTCTTTTGCTACTCTAGGAGGTGATTCTAGTAACCAAGATCAGGTGATTCTTAAGAATTACTTGGATGCTCAATACTACGGAGTTATTGGAATCGGAACACCTTCCCAAGAATTCGAAGTTATATTCGATACTGGAAGTTCTAACCTCTGGGTTCCATCTTCAAAATGCTACTTATCGGTGAGTTCTTGAACTTAATGTTTAGAACAGTCTCTCGTTTGGCGTATGTTGTCTTGTCTTGACTGCTTTGTATATGTTTGTGTTCTTCAGCTGGCGTGTTATCTCCATCCCAAGTACAAGTCTACCAAATCCAAAACATACATCAAGAATGGTATTTACATTGTGGAATAGGCTTAATTGATTATTGTTAATAGGCAATCTTTGTATCTTTAAATCACATTTTGAGTGACAGGAAAGACGTGTACGATAACTTATGGTTCGGGGTCGATCTCTGGCTTCTTTAGTGAGGACAATGTGAATATTGGTGATCTTGTAGTGAAGAATCAGGTCTGGATATGTCTCTCCCCTTTTAAACCCATTTGGTTTCCATTTGCATTACACTAAGTCTTCTCTACAAAATCAGGAGTTTATTGAAGCTACACGCGAAGGAAGTCTCACTTTTCTCCTTGCAAAGTTTGACGGACTACTCGGGTTGGGATTTCAAGAGATTTCAGTCGGAAATGCGGTGCCAGTATGGTACAACATGGTGGATCAAGGACTAGTGAGGGAAAAGGTTTTCTCATTCTGGCTAAACCGTGATACAGAAGCTGAAGTTGGAGGTGAGATTGTGTTTGGCGGTGTTGATCCCGCACACTTCAAAGGCAAACACACTTATGTCCCTGTCACTAGAAAAGGCTATTGGCAGGTGAGAAGACATTACTTGGTCCATATTTCTTCTTTGATGATTTAGACATAAAGGTATAAGTAATTATATGCTCCCAACTCAAATCAATTGACAATTACTGGATAGGCCCATGTCTCTTATATATTAGTGTTGGTCTTGTCAACTTCTGATGTGGGATCCTAAACATAAGATTTTTCATGTTTTCAGTTTAACATGGGCGATATCTTTGTCGGTAACAACTCAACTGGTAAAACTAACTCATCAGCTAAATTACATATGCTGAATGTTTTAGTCATGTGTGGGTCATGAATGACTCATGAAACTGAAAACATTCATGTGTAGGTTTTTGTGAGCAAGGTTGTGATGCAATCATGGACTCAGGAACTTCACTACTTGCTGGACCAACTGTAAGAAAAAACATTGCATTTAATCTTTTAGTGTCACTAAACTAAAAATTATTTTTTTCTCCATGAAATTAATCTTTATTTTTAGACTGTGATCGCGCAAATTAACCATGCAATTGGCGCTGAGGGCATTGTTAGTGCCGAGTGCAAGGACGTTGTTTCCCAATACGGAGAAATGATATGGGATCTGTTATTATCAAAGGTAAAATGTTCTTGTCAGTTTTGCACACTTAGCATTTTCATAAATTAGAAGAAAAAAAATTGATGTTTACTTGCAGGTGCTACCTCGTCAAGTGTGTAAAGAGCTCGGTCTATGCGTTTTCGGACAAGAGTATGTGAGCAATCTTCAATTCAAAGAAAAAAACTACACATCGGTATTAAATCGATCTTGTTGTGTGCAGGACGGGAATAAAAACCGTGGTGGATAAAGAAAGATCATCAGTTCTATGTGAAGTTTGTGAGATGGCTGTTGTTTGGGTTCAAACAAAACTGAAAGTGAATGAAACCAAAGAGAAAGTGTTTGAATACGTGAACCAGCTTTGTGAGAGCCTTCCAAGTCCCGCAGGCGAGTCAATTATCGACTGCAATAACATCGAAAACATGCCAAATGTTACATTCACAATTGGAGGCAACCCCTTCTCTCTCACCCCTCAACAGGTAAAAAAATAAGAAAAGTTTTCATTATATTTTACATGAAAATATTCCAAGAAATGTTCATATATATTAGTCTTTTTGCTGTTGTTATATGTTTTAGTACATTCTCAAAACTGGAGTAGGAAATGCTGAGATGTGCATAAGTGGGTTTTCCGCTTTCGATTTGCCTCCACCAACTGGTCCTCTTTGGTAAGCCCGGGTGATCTCTACAGATTTTATATCCATTTTTTCGTTTAGCGTTTTGAGGTCAAGACTATGTCTATGACTATGCAGGATTATTGGGGATGTCTTTATGGGAGCCTACCATACGGTATTCGATTCAGGCAATCTTCAAATCGGAATCGCAGAAGCTACATAAATTGATATACACCGGTTTATCTATGTATCATTACCCGCATAGGTACATTGTGTGTATCGATGACTCCATGTAATGTCTCCATCAGAACTCTCAAGATATAGTTCCTAATGTTATCATAATTTCATCACTCTTTAATAATATCATCAATCTTCCAAATCAGTTTATGACCCATAAAATGTTTCAAACCTCATTGCTCAAACTAGAACCATAACATTTCGGAAACTGCTGAAATTTACATATCTAACATAGCAAAAAGTTTGCTAGATTACAAAAAAATGAAAGATTACAAAACTGAATCCATAAACACAACATAAAAAGTCTGAAAGAAACATTGTTGGAAAAACAACAAATTATAAAAATAAAAACGATTCAAGTGTTTTTGTTTGGTTGTTCCTACTTGGTGAGAGCATAGATGGCATATATCAGTCCAGGGACAAAACCCAAGAACGTTAGAAGCAAACAGAGCCAAAATTCCAACTGCAAACACATTCAAAAATAAAAACAAACAAAAATAAGAGATTTGATCTTTCTTTAACCATTAATGTCAAATATTTTAGTCATATATTTATGATTTATGAATGAAAAAAAATTACCCCACAGCCAAATCTGAGGAATACACCAAGAGGAGGTATGAAGACTGCTAAAAGGATTTCAATGAAGGTACGCATTCTTCTTCTGTAATTTTTTTTTTTTGTTTTTTTTTTTTTTTCTGTTTTTTAGTTTTGAACTTTTTTATATTTCTTCTTACGTTGTTCTTGTAAATAAACAAGAAAATAGAATTAGTGGTTACGTTAAATAAGGGAAGAAACAGAGTCTGATTGTGTATCGTCCTCTGTTTGTTCCTAAAATGAAGGAGCTCCACTTCAACACCAACATCAACCCTTAGAGTTTTGACGCAACCATCCGTTGCTTGTCGGTTAAAAACATAATAATATTGTATGAACAGAAATAAGAAATTGAATAACTTAAACTGTTATTGATCACAAAGTGGGCATTTCGGTTTAACTTCGGGTTCGGTTTGAATTTGGTTCGATCCAGTTTATTCAGATCTCATAAAACTCTAACCAAACTCAACCGAAGTTAGTTTGGTTTAGGTCAGTTTATATTCGATTCGGTTTGGTGCAGTTTGGTTTTAGTTCGGTTCAAAAAATCAATTATCGTAATAAAAAAAAAATAGTTTATTTTGGTTTGAACTTAATTTGGATTTGATAATATCTTAAAGTAAGCAATAAGTTCAAGTTGTAAGAAATTTTATTTAAAAGTATTTTTCTTTAATAATCTGTAAAACCAAAGAGGGTTAATAGCCCTCCTTTAAAAAATAGTCCCATATTCAATATAATTTTTGAAGGATTTAGAATTTGCCCCAAGACCAAACTCTACCTAGATATATATAAAACAAAGTTTATAAAATACTAATCATCTTTGTTTTTGAAACCTTGTCTTATAAATAAACAAAAAGCACTAAACCACTATATTTGCAATTACTATAAAAACAAAGTTGAAATGGTTAATATTTTTTATATGAAAGGGCCGTAGGCCAATGTTTCTATTTTTTCTACATAGGCACGGGCCTGGTTGGGTGTAATAACTTACTAAACACGGTATAGCAAAGAAAGAAAAACATGTTAAAACTATAGTTGTTAAATTTATTGCATTCAACCAATAACATCACTATTTTAAAATATAGCTCCAGATCAAATTTATTGATTTATAAACCAATAAACAAAATTTTAATACCTTCAAAATAATTTTAGCTATATATCGAATATAATTAAGATATGGCAATTTCATGATAAGTTGTTTGTCTTCTCCAACCTTTTGGAAAAGTTATTTTAACTTTACACTTCATACTTTATTTTCCCTTTCTTTCATTTCATTTTCGAATTTTATAATAAATTGTTCATCATGTGTAGTCAAAACTAGATTTAGAGATGAATATTTTTGTAAACCAAGCTCTTTTGGATTAGATAATCTATCACAAAATTTAATTTTTAATCTCATTTCATGGTTCACAAAAATAAAAACAAACAAATTATTAATGTGTGATATCATGGTCGTAAATCATCAAATAATGTAAATTTAATTTGCCATAGATATTTGAAAGAAATTAAAACTTATCTATAAAATTGAATGGAATGATTAATATATATACTAGGAGGAAATAATATATGAGATGCGTGTTAATTAAGTGAACAGCCTAATGTTTTCCATTTGTCGGTGAATGATGTTAAAGCTTTGTGGTAGTGATAATGACAACAATCCTTCATGTAATCTATATAAATATTATCTTTACTTGCTTTATATATTAATTTAATCGTCTTCAGATTTTATTGGCTCTATCGATCTTATGACAAAGACAAACGAAAATGACAGTGACGATTAGCTTATAAATTACATATAATATAACGAGTTATTGAACAATTGATTTGAGAGGACAGCTCATATATTCATAGCATCTCTATTTGACCATTCCAATGCAATGCATGTTAAGAACATGCATGGGAAATATTCCGTCTTCAGAAATATGACTTTTTGATATATTATATGTAGGGCTTTTCTTGATAACCAAATTCTACCTTTTTATTTGACAAAAAATCGTAACTAGTTATAGTGCATATTCCATGTGATTGTTAATTCTATGTAAACAACTATTTCCCAATTTTCTCACGTTAATTCTTTCTCTTCATTATACTATTATTATAACTAGATGAATTCCCACGCTACGCGTGGGTTTGTTTCGAAGATTGTTAAGATAAAAATATGTTAATTGTTTTTGTCGATAATTTATGTTTTTTTTGTTTGTTATTGTATACTTTATAAAATTAGACTCATCTTATATACTTACAATTTTTATTGTTAGATTCGTTTTTGACTCTAAATATCAATTTATACATTTTTATGTATAATCTGATTATATTTATATCTAACATTCTAGTATTTGTTCATTATCATGAATACACACAACAAGAATATAAGATATTTTGATCTCAAGAGTTTTCGTATGAAAAGAAGAAAAAAAAAAGCAAAAATTAAAGAGTGATTTAAGTAACACTTTTAGATTTTATGCTATTGCATATAGCCATATAAGATAAATGGATTTGTCTTGAATTTCATGGTATGTCTAACGTCTCAAAACTCTATTACTTGAAAATTTTTTGCATATCAATGTTACGAACTTACCATAAGATACAAAAATGAAAAGAGAGAATGTCATATGATAAGATATGAACTATAACGTAATAATAAAAAAATATTCAACGTAAAATTACTAATCTAATAAGATATTAGGTAGCAAAGAACTAAATTACAACACAAATAATTGTTTTGTCACTATCGAGTGGAGACCATTGACCATTAAATTAAAAAAAATAATAATAATAATAAAAGTAAAATGAAAGTAGTAATTGATTTATTAAAATAATTTTATAAATTTATTTTTATTTTGGAGAAATCATTTAAGAAATAGATTAATTGAGGATTTAACACAATAGGAGACTTTTTTTTTTTTTGGTGAAGACAATAGGAGACTTTTGATTTTCTCTCAATTAATTTTGCTGATTTTTAATTTAAATAATGTTAAATGACACATGGCATTTTCTTGTGTGATGATGTGTCACTCATATGGAGAGAGTTGGCCAACTTTTATATATATGATTTTCTTTTGAACAATGCAAATCCCCGTACAATTGTTTCACGGGGGAATGTCGCTATACCAATCTGACCCTCGCCAATGATAGTGTTTTTTTTTACGACGATGATATTTTGAATTTAGACATATTATTGAAACACCCACATAAATCAATAAATACATCAATATTGAGATATGAGAACATTTTAAGGCAGGAATGGGAGCTGGAAAGGCAGAGATAAAGACTAGTCGAGTGCTTCAACAACTAGAAAGATTTTGATATACACTCAACATAAAAATATGCATATTGGCATTTAGAGTGTTTCTATATACTAAGTGTTGTTTTGTCTACTAGCTGAAAACTAGGGTCCATCCTAGAGCCCTCTAGTTTAAGTTTCATTGGGAAGAGGTTAATTTAATCACTTTGGTCCATGGAAATCTACGGACTTTGGTCCCAAACTTTGCGGATAAAAAAAAAAGAAAAAAAAAACTTGCAAAGTATAACATCCACTAATATTTTGATGTCTTTAATCTTATTATTAAAACAGTTTACAATATCAATTAAGTAGCGTTTTCTCTATATACACAACTAGTTAAATTGCGAAAGTCTTTTCCATTTTTTTATATGAATTTCCAATATAAGTCAATCATTTGATGAATTATTTAATCCGAAGTACCTTATCGGTAGCTTCGTTACATGATAATCATACAATCATACAAAAAAACTGTACATTCATAGCACCTAATAATAGCACGATTTTCACATTTGCTATCTAAGATGAGTTTGTAATTTGCTTACCATTTGATAGCATTTGATAAACGCTATAATAGAGTTTCAATAAGCGGGAAGTAAAATCACCAAACACTTAGCCAAATTTACTAAAAAGCAAAAACTTTCCCCCTTTTCTAAAAACACTTTGTCGCGACTCTCTTCTTCTCTTAACACTTAGAGAAACAAAACCCTAAACCTTCAAATCTCCAAATCTATCGCCGTCGCCAATTCCGGCGGAATCTCTCACCGTCGCCGCTCTCTGAAACACCGCCGGATCTAATCTCAGAAGAGCTGATCCAATTGAAGGTGATTTTATCCGACTCTCTCTCTCTTTCACTTTACCCAGTTGTCGAAACCCTTAAATCTTCAATTGGAGCTCAAATCTGTTTATGTGTTTCGATTTCCTGATGAAATTGGAACAATAAACGGGTTTTTTTCTGACATGCAAGAGATTTGTTTATGTGTTTATGTGTTTGCTCAAACATGTTTAGCTCAAGTCTGTTTATGTGTTTATGTGTTTGCTCAGATCTGTTTATGTGTTTTGATTTGGTCATTATAAGTCTCTACGATTTCGTTTTAGCTTAGTATGTTAACATTTGCAATGAAAGAACAAAAATTTTGGTTATGTATCTGATTTTAGAACATTTGTTTAAGATCCGTTCAAATTTTAGAACATAGGTTATGTAACTTTTCACTGGTGGAAACAGACCTGAAGCATTGCTGTTTCTTGTTCTTTTTTGTCAGAAAGAACTTGCTTTACTTCCCTTATTTCCTTCTCCAGTTGTTCAATCTGTATAATTTAAGGTTTACTTTTTAGTTTAGTCGAAATACACATTCTTGGTCAGTATTAAGAGATACAAGAGTGACTGAAAATTGTTTTCTTTTGAGGCCAGACTCTGGTTGATTGACATACCAAATCCAATTGAGTTTCTTGTTAAAAAGCTCGTAAAACACGCTATGAGTCTGTTTGAGATATGAGTTTTATTTTCTGTATCCGAGCAAAGCTTCTCCACCATTTTACATATAGGTTGTGTATATAAGTTAAGAACATGTTTTGATGATTATAGTTTGGTTGTGTATCTTGGATATTTCATTACTTTGGTTTTGTATATGAAAGTTTGAATATATATCGTTTTATATGAGATCAAACAGTAATATCTTATACTCTTTCTCTACTTATGTTTTGCAGGTGTTGATCAGTGCAATAAAGGAATTTTGAAGCTGTTCTTTATCTCCAATCACAGTACAGGTTAATAGCTTCTATCTTTGTCTCTTATGATGATTATTTGTATTGCAGTTTCATTACTCTGAATATATAACTCGTTTTTATGACTTTTAAAACTTAAACTCTTTCTCTAATTATGTTTTGCAAGTGTTGCTGAGTGCACTAAAGGAATTTTAAAGCTTTTCTTTATCTCTAATCACAGGACAGGTTAATAGCTTCTTTCTTTGTCTCTTATGATGAGTCTTTGTACTGCAGTTTCATTACTTTGACTATATAAATCGTTTTTAATGACTTTTAAAACTTAAACTCTTTCTCTAATTATGTTTTGCAAGTGTTGCTGAGTGCACTAAAGGAATTTTGAAGCTTTTCTTTATCTCTAATCACAGGACAGGTTACTAGCTTCTTTCTTTGTCTCTTATGTTGAGTCTTTGTACTGCAGTTTCATTACTTTGACTATATAAATCGTTTTAAGATCAAACTGTAATATGACTTTTAAAACTTATACTCTTTCTCCAATTATGTTTTGCAAGTGTTGCTGAGTGCATTGATGGAAGTTTAAAGATTTTATTTATCTCCATTGACAGGACAGGTTAGTAGCTTCTTTCTTTTTGTCTCTTTTGTTTGTTTATTTTTGTCTGGTTGGTTTGTTGTTAATGCTGTTAGGTTGTTTCAAACATACTGTTTTGTGTTTGAGTTTGTTTATATTGTTTTAATATATGTGATATGGTTGTTTCTCTCTAGCTCTAAAAGAACGTAGGTATATTTGTGTCTGAATTGTTTTAAAGTACAAAGTTATTTTTTGATGTGTCTGATTTTTTCAATAACTCTGTTCTTATATGATGTTAGGGATACTAAAGGTTTTAAATTAAGCTTATATCATATATATAATGCTGGACAAAGATTGGGTGCATCTTTGCAGGTATTAAATTTAATTATATAGGTATTTTGTTTGTAGATTTTTTTTATTTCTTTCTTTTTTATTTTTTTTCAATAGGGGTTTGTAGATTTTTTTTATTTCTTTATTTTTTATTTTTTTTCTCTTCATTCTTAAATGAAGAGCTGATCCAGCTTATCAAAGAGGGGCTTCAGATTTTGTAAGAGTCGTGTCTGCGGCTTTGGTAGATGGTGATATGATTGTATGTCCTTGCATCGACTGTCGTAATATAGATCGTCACATAGGAAGTGTTGTAGTTGACCATCTTGTTAGAAGAGGTATGGATGAGGATTATAAGCGGCGGTCTGATTGGTATCATCATGGAGAGTTAAATTCTGGGGTTGAAGGTGACAGTAAATTCAGTCAAATGGATGAGATATATGGGTTATATCAAGCTGCTGAGTTCATGGATGACGACTTTGTTGGAGATGATGAACCTGATGAGACCGCAGATTGTGAGAACAAGAAAGAAGATGACTTCTTTGCAAAGCTTGCAGATGCTGCAACACCCTTATATCCAAGTTGTGTGAATCACAGTAAACTCTCGGCAATTGTGTCCCTATTCAGACTTAAGACACAAAATGGGTGGTCTGACAAGAGTTTCAATGATCTTTTGGAGACACTATCGGGGATGCTACCGAAGGACAATGTGCTGCATACATCACTATATGATGTGAAGAAATTTTTTAAGTCATTTGATATGGGCTACCAAAAGATTGATGCTTGTGTTAATGATTGCTGCTTATTCAGAAAGAAGTACAAGGATCTCGAGAATTGTCCTAAATGCAAAGCTTCTAGATGGAAGACGAACACGGTTAATGGTGAAGTAAAGAAAGGTGTTCCACAGAAAGTGTTACGCTACTTTCCAATAATCCCACGGCTGAAAAGAATGTTTAGATCTGAGGAGATGGCTAAGGACTTGAGGTGGCATCATAGTAACAAGAGCAACGATGGGAAACTCCGCCACCCTGTGGATTCAGTAACATGGGATCAGATGAATGCGAAATATCCTTCCTTTGCAGCTGAAGAAAGAAATGTGCGGCTTGGTCTTTCAACAGATGGATTTAATCCATTCGACATGAAGAACAACAACTATAGTTGCTGGCCTGTTTTGCTAGTAAACTATAATTTGCCACCAGACTTATGCATGAAGAAGGAGAACATCATGCTTACATTGTTGATACCTGGACCAAAACAGCCTGGTAACAGCATTGATGTATACTTAGAGCCGCTCATAGATGATCTAATTCATCTGTGGAACAATGGAGAGATGACATATGATGCATTTAGTAAATCAACTTTTAATCTTAAGGCAATGCTGCTTTGGACGATTAGTGACTTCCCGGCTTATGGGAATCTTGCAGGCTGCAAAGTAAAGGGTCAGATGGCATGTCCATTATGTGGCAAAAATACAGACAGTTTGTGGTTGAAGTTCAGCCGAAAACATGTGTATATGTGCCATCGGAAGAGACTGCCAGCAACGCATAGTTTCAGATTAAAGAAGTCATGGTTTGATGGAAAAACTGAACCAGGGATAAAGGGAAGAATATTGACTGGAAAAGAAATTTCTCAAAACCTGAAAAATTTCAAAAATGACTTTCGAAATCTGAAACGATCTGGACGCAAGAGAAAAAAGACTGAGTCTAATGGTATGGAGTCTGATGACGAGGAGTTATCAAGTGAGTCGGAAGATGATGAAGAAGATGAAGTAAATGTAGATGAGGATGAGTTATCAAGATGGAAGAAAAGGTCTATATTTTTCAAGTTACCGTATTGGGAGGTATGTTTAAACTTCCATATTATTTAATTTTCAAATTTTATTCATTAAACTTTGTTTAACGTTAGAGTTACTTATTGTATTTGTTCTATGTATTTTTTAGGATCTTCCTGTGAGGCATAACTTAGATGTTATGCATGTAGAAAGGAATGTGGCTGCAAGTATTCTTTCTACTGTGTTACATTGTAAGAAATCAAAGGATGGTCTAAATGCCCGTAAAGATCTGGAGCATCTTGGTATTAGAAAGGATTTGCACCCTAGGATTCAAGGGAAAAGAACATATCTACCTGCAGCTCCTTGGTCTTTATCGAAGAAAGAGAAAAAAATTTTATGTAGTCGTCTTGTTGATTTCAAAGGACCAGATGGATACTGCTCAAACATAGCAAGAGGCGTATCTGTAGACGAATGTAAAGTGACAGGTCTGAAATCACATGACTACCACGTATTAATGCAACAACTCCTTCCAGTTGCACTTAAAGGTTTGTTACCTAAAGGTCCTAGGCTAGCAATTGTACGCTTATGTGCATTCTACAACCAATTGTGTCAGCGAGTAATTGATATGGAGCAGATTGTGGTAATGGAAGCTGAGGTTGTTGAAACGATATGCATGTTTGAAAGATTTTTTCCGCCAAGTTTCTTTGATATCATGGTTCACTTGACGGTTCATCTTGGAAGGGAAGGTCGGTTAGGTGGACCAGTCCACTTTAGATGGATGTACCCTTTTGAAAGGTATATGAAAGTTCTGAAAGACTTTGTGAGAAATCCTGCAAGACCAGAGGGGTGTATTGCTGAGTGTTATCTAGCTGAAGAATGCGTCCAGTTTTGTAGTGAATTCTTAAAGAAGTCTACAAACTTACAGGAAAAACTAGATAGAAACACTGACTATGAGAATAGTTCTATACTAGAGGGTCGTCCTATATCCGCAGCCACTTCCATAACTCTCTCAGAAATGGATAAGAAAATAGCTCATCTTGCTGTCATCCAAAATATGGCTGTCGTCGAACCTTATATCGAGTAAGTTCTATACAGTTCTTGTTCTATTATTATTTACAGTTTTATGATAAAGTATCTGATTAAGCTTCTTATTATTAATATTGTACAAGTGAGCACCTTCAGCATCTACAAGACACCAATGGAAGATGCCGACGTGATGCATCAGTTTTATGGGCTATGCATTCTGAGAATTTTGCATCTTGGTTAAAACAGCAGGCAAGTTACATCAAATCTACTATTTTCTGTTGTTATTTCATGTTTTTGTGTGTATGTGTCTGATTTGTTATATTTTATTTCTCGTAGATACCAATTGATTCAGACAGACATGGAGAAGTTCTAAAATGGTTGGCTTACGGTCCACGTTATATGGCACGGTCACATACAGGTTACATAGTGAATGGTCAACGGTTTCATACAAGTTCAGTTGATAGGAAAAATCAGAATAGTGGGGTTTTCTATGAGGCAACAGCAGTCTGTAGGGCTAGTGCGAAAGATACTTCACAAGTGGTTGATTTGGTATCTTACTACGGCAGAGTGATAGACATCATACTATTAGATTATAATGTTTTTTATGTTCCTCTCTTCCGGTGTCACTGGACAGTAATGGGTAATGAAGCTAAGATAGAAGATGGTTTCACACTAGTTAACATGAATCATAGTCAAGTCTCTTTTTTAAAAGATCCATATATATTAGCATCGCAAGCAAAGCAGGTGTTTTACTTAAGGGAAGACGCAGAATCAAGTTGGCATGTTGTTATGCGAGTTCCTTCAAGAAGATATAATAAAGATTTGGATGATGGAATTGCAGACATTGGACCATTACCAGCAAATGTGGACATGGATGTTCACATGGATGAATCTGAAAATGCCCGAACTGATTGTGAAGGCATATTTGTCTGAAATGGAGTCTGTTTGTCATTTACATTGATGTTGTTTTATTTGCTATGTCTGATGACTGCTTGGTAATTATTTTATTTGTAGTTGTGTTTGTTTGGCATTCACATTCTTGTTTTATTTGCTACGTCTGTTGACTGCTTGGTAATTGTTTGATTTGTATTTGTGTTTCTATTTGCTATATATCTGATGACTGCTTGGTAATTGTTTAATTAACCCTATTTTCTTTCATTTATTTCAGGTGAGTTGACATGGGACCAAAGAAAGTAACAAACCGTAGAGGGAGAAAAAAGAAGAAAGATTCTGAAGAGCCAGAATTCTTGGGTACAATAAACCCGCCACAACCTGATCATAACTTACAACACAACCAGCGTCTAGAAGGAGTTCAGCCTTTAGAAGAGCAGGATCAGCATCCTTCAGAAGAGCAGCCTGTAGAAGCTCAGCCTTTAGAAGAGCAGGCTCAGCATCCTTCAGAAGAGCAGCCTGTAGAAGCTCAGCCTTTAGAAGAGCAGACTCAGCATCCTTCAGAAGAGCAGCCTGTAGAAGATCAGCCTGGAGTTAATGATGGGACTGACGAGCACGATCATGTAGCTAAACCTACACGTAAGAGAAAGCGAGGACCAACAAGATTGAGAGACATCGCCAGGAATCCAAATAGCAGATTAAAGGTTAACTTCACTTTCATGGGAGAACATTATGGTCATGGGTCTGTTAAGTTGTCAACGTATCTTGGTATAATTGTGCGAGAACACGTTCCTGTATCAATTGAAAGTTGGCCAAAAGTCCCTCAGGATATGAAGACAATGCTCTGGATGTCTGTCAAGGTAAACTTTTCTGTAATTTGACATTTACTTTTAATCTTTCCAGGATGAAATGTTTTTTTCTTAAAACCTTGATTGATTGCAGTCAAGGTTTGAAGTAGAAGAAGATTACCAAAAGAAAGCATTGATTGAACAGATGGGAAATTTGTGGAGGTCACACAAGTCACGAGTGGTTAGGGAAGTTAATGAAGCTACGACTTTGAAAGATAGGATGGATCTGCGACCTAAGAATGTTACTGAAGCTGCTTGGCGTAAATTTGTCAAGCTCAAAACTAGTCCTGAGTTTAAGGTATTATTTTTTGAAGTAAGTAAGTTTTATGTTTGTTTATGAATAATATGACATATCTATAATCATGTGTTAGGTTGTGAGTGATAGCTATAAGAAAAGGAAGAGCCTACAGATTCCACACACTTGTAGTCGCAAAGGAATGGTTAGACTAGCTGAAGACTTGGTACGCCAAATGCTTTGGATTATTAATTCTCATCAGTTTAACAAGTATTTTGAATGATATATTCTTTTATTTGTTTAGAAAGAAGAGAGACGAGAGAAATCAGATCCTTCTGATGTAACAAGAACTGATGTGTGGGTGAGATCGCGTACTAGAAAGGATGGGACACCAGTGAATACTGATGCAGCTGAAAAAATTGTAAGTTATAAGTTATGTACATCGTGAATTTGGTTTTCAGTATAGATTTAGATTTTTGGAATTGTTTTTGATATGTAACTAAATTTGCAGAAAAAGGCAGCTGAACTTGTTAATTCTGTTGAAACAAATGAAGGACAAGATACACTTGTCGAACTATTAGGACCTGATAATCCCGGTCGAATGAGGGCAATGGGGAGAAATATGACTAAGACGAAATTAGCTTGTTTCCAAGTTAATCACAAGTGTATGGTTGAAATGGAAAAGAAGCAAATTCATCTCCTGGACAAGGTTAATGAGCTAGAAAATAAACTTGGTAAACTGCAGAACCAGGTAATGCACTTTTGTATTTTTTGTACATTAAGCTGTTGGGTTGTAACATAAATTAAAAGTTAATATTTTTTCTGGCATGTCACAGGGACAAGAAACTGAAGTTGGTGAAAACTCTAGATCTGCTGCAAGGGTAAGTGATTAATAATCCATGAAATTGATTTCTTTATAACTATAAAGTCTGACTTGTTTTTTTCTACTCTAAATCTGCATAGAGTGTTAACAAAAAAGCACAACCAAAGTGTATTTTGATTGACTGGGCTGGTGATGATGCGAATGTTGCTGAGGGACGTATTATATCTACTGATCCAGAGGATGTTGTGAATGGGATTCGTTTAGGTCCTTTAGATTATAAAGTTTTGGTTGAGACTGCCACAGTACCAGAAGCATTCCTTTGGAGAAATGCTATGGGAATGTCAACAATTGAAGAATCTGTTGGGCATATGATTCCATGGCCTGCCACGAAGTGTGTTAGTCTAGAACAGGGGGTTCAGGAAGAAGACATGGCACCACTAGTAAAGTTTCTAACTTGTTCATTAATTAATAAGTTTATACAGATTGTTGATGATTTAAAATTCTGACATTGTTTTATGCGTTTAACAGGGCACAAGAGCCAATTCTTTGAACAAATGCAAACTACTTGATCTGTCTAACGATGATGTAGTTGTTGCTGAAGGCCGTTGGACCACGCAAGATCGTAAAGCTTTGGTGAATGGACTTTCACTCGGACCAAAGGCTGTAAAAGTGTTTGTTGATGTGGTACATGAAGCCAATACATTCATATGGAGGCCTACAATGGATGTTACATACATAGAGGACTGTTTAATGTCCTTTGTAGCATGGCCTTTCAACAAAGTTGTCTTCGAAAATAATCCAGATGGAACAGGCCGGTTATCTCCTATTCAGAATTATGCATCTACTCAAACAGCTCATGGAAAATCAGCATCATCAAGTCAAAAATCCACAGCAACAGGTTCTAAATCGCAACCAGCTCATGGAAGATCAGCATCAGCAAGTAAAAAATCCGCAGCAACAGGTTCTAAGTCGCATATGCAACCAATCTCAGCATCATGTGAGAAGTCTCCAACAACAGTTCCAAAATCTAATGCAGTGGAAACTCAAACAGCTGCACCGTCCCCTCTTCGAAGATCTCCGGTAACTTATTTTATATGTTCTAAAGTTGATTATGGTTCTGTCTCATTTTACTGTAGTAATTGGTTAATATGGTCAACTTGTCAGCGGAAAAAAGGAGCTATACTGGAAAATCAGAAGTGTATGTTACTGGATATTAAAGAAAGGAAGCAGGTTGTTGCTAAAGGACGGGTGATTTCAACTGATCCAGAGAGACGTGTACACTGTGCTCCCTTGGGTCTTAATGCTGCGCAAGTTTTGGTAGATATAGTCCAGGTAGATGATGCAGCGGTTTGGAGGACATCCTATGAGATTGAGTATATGAAAGATGCACTTGGTTCATTTATCGCATGGCCAACTGATAACTTGGTCATGTATTGACTATCGTCCAACTGAGGTAAGTATTGTTTATTTTGATGATTGTGTTTTTGGTTTTTCAGGTGCAAAACTAATATAAGACAATGTCCATTATTAATTGCAGGGGATGAAGCAACTTTGGTCCAGCTAGCTTAATTTAGGTTAAGACTAGTCTTTATGTATTTTGGATTCAGAATGTTTAATGTTTGGTATGTTGGATTTGGAATTGTTTTTGGTATGTTGGATTCGGAATTGTGTTTGGTATGATGCGGAAGTGTTTTAAGTATGTTGGAATGTTTTTGAGATGTTATAAATGGTTTCATTTTAAATTTACAGGTTATATATATATATTACATATGATAGCATGTTATATTTTTAAAGATGGCACTATGAAAACATAAATTAACGCAACAAATATTTGCTATTGTATAGTGATCTATCATAGCACCCAATTTGAATTATCAAAAAAAATTGAAAAAATTCATAAATTGCTATGAACAACTAAATAATGGCATTAAATTATTGCTATGAAAAATTAAATAATAACACTAATAAAGTGCTATTGTATATGAACATACTATAGCAGACAAAATTAATGCTATCGTAGGTGGGGCATCTACCATAGCTGCCGAGATCATAGCAGTTGTTATTTCGCTATGTATTACCTATGATAGCATTTTTTCCGCGCTAAGAATGTTAATTTTTCTTGTAGTAATAGAATCAAGGAGCCCTATTATTTATTGTGTTTGATTATGGGACATGTCTTGTTGATATTTATTTTAACCAACATAATTTTTTTTTTGTTAACCGATTAACAAACATAAACTGTCTAGCTACTTCATGATTCTTGGTGATTCTTGCATGAACAAGGTATTGTACAAGAGATTCCCTCGTCAATGCTCAATTCTTTAAAATGAAAAATAATTTATTTATTTATTTGAGAGTGAGGATTATATAATAAAGTAATAAACAAAAGAAGATGGAAAATATTTACTAGGATACGATAACTAAGAACAAAAAAATCCATAAACAACTTATAACCAAGAGAAATTAAGTTTGAAACTATTGTATTTCAACCACCATCTAAATTGCTTACTCTAGTTAACATGGCGGGTCAGAAAATTCAAATTTAGAGAAATTTTCTAAATGGAAACTTTTAGAATATAATTTATGAAATAGATCATTCTCCTAATAAATCTCGTCAAAACTAATAAACCAAAGTTCAAAGTTCAAACATTCTAAACCCTAATCATCATCATAAATCTCTTCGAAACTAATAAACCTCAAACTCGCCATAGGTATCGATAAAATTTGTCGAAAATCAACTCTTTAATCGATTTCTTAGGGAGAAACGAGTAATCCTAAACAAAAGAGAAAAGAGAAAATTTTGCATAGTCGACTAAAGAAAATGAACAGCTCCACGGAGCAGCTGTGGAATCTCCTGTTGCTGTGAAGGTGATGGAAAAGTCAGGCCAAACTGCAGAGGAGTCCTCCACGGAGGTTCACCAATCCTCTCAGCAGTCCCCGATTATTGCTAAGGAGGTTGTTGAGGAATCAACATGGTCTCTGGTCAAGAACGGTGGTCGCGCTTCTCCGGGAAAAGTAGGGTCTGGATCTCCTCCAATGACAGAACTGCAGGTGGATGTTGCAGCAGCCTCACCTTCACGGTTTCAGATTCTTGCAGAGACCCTTGAGGAGGGTGAATGTGAGCCTGATGTGCAGGAGCAGGAAGAAGAAAGGCAAATAGTGAGCCCGAAAACCATTGGTTCCCAAGAGCCTTCAGTTGAAACTACCCGCAAGACGAAATCGCACCGCGGGCGTTCAAAGTCTAGACCTAAGGCTATAGTTACTCGGAAAGACCAGAAAACAAGTGCCACCGCAAACCAAACAAAGAAAGCTTCCCTTGGGAAGCACTAATGAATATGTCGTCTATATTTGCGTGGAATACAAGGGGTTTCAACAAAATGCGCAAACATAACGTAGTTCGACAATGGTGTATGTCAAAGAAGCCGTTCTTTGGATGTCTTCTTGAAACAAGAGTTAAGAAGGATAATTTTGAGAGTGTTTTTGAGTTTGCGCTACCAGGTTGGCGAGCGGAAACCAATTACGACTATCATAGACTGGGAAGGATATGGGTTTGTTGGCGGGAAGATATAACAGTCCATATTCTATACAAAAGTTCACAAATCATCACTTGCTGGGTTACTTCAGAGAGTGGCGAGCAGTTTGTGGTTTCTTGCATCTATGCATCAAATTTTCATGCAGATAGAATGTTATTATGGGAGGAGATTCGGCAGTGTGATCAGCTCTTTGTCCAAAGTCGTGTTCCATGGATCGTTATGGGTGATTTTAATGAAACTTTAGCCTCTTCAGAGCATTCTCGCGGCACAGTTCTGGCCAATGTCACTGCTGGTCGTGGCTTTCAAGCACTTATATCGGACTGCGAATTGGAGGATCTTTCCTATGTAGGACCACGCTTCACTTGGTGGAATAACCAAGAAGACAATCCCATTGGTAAGAAACTGGATCGTGCACTAGTGAATGGCGTATGGGGGCAAGTTTTTCCTTCGTCTTACGCCAGTTTTGAAACGTGTGGTGTTTCGGATCATTGTCGCTGTAGTGTCAACTTCTCTGAACTCACACAATCAGTTAGAAGACCATTCAAGTATTTCTCCTACCTTGGAGACTTGCCGCAATTTGGTAGTACAGTCCAACAAGAATGGGATTCCCTAGATCCATTATATCATTCGAGAGCAGCCTTATTTATATTCCATCGAAAGTTAAAGACGCTGAAAGCTCCACTTCGAGCTCTAAACCGTGAAAAATATGGTGACCTTCCAAGAAGAACAAGAGAAGCATTTGACGAGTTATGTGCTTGCCAAAACAGAGCATTAACATCTCCTAGCGCTGAATCTTTTGCGGAAGTATCAGAGGCTACTAATAACTGGAATCATCTTGCTGGTGTTGAAGAACGTTTCTATCGTCAGAAATCTCGACTCAATAGTTTGAAGTATGGTGACCAAAACACTGCTTTTTTCCATCGTATGACACAAACACATGCTTCAAAGAATGCGATCAAACGCCTCAAAACGCAAGCAGGGGTTACCATCACAGAGATTTCGGATATCAAGAGTGAAGCGGTCTCACATTTCCAGCAGTTTCTCCAAGCCAGACCCGCCAACATTGAAGAGGTTCACGATGACTACTTGGCTGATCTATTGAGTTTTCGTTGTAGTGCAACTACGGCCGCATCCCTGGTTCGTGAAATCAACGCGGAGGAAATAAAATCAGTTCTATTTTCAATGCCTTCTAGTAAAGCTCCTGGACCTGACGGCTATCCGGTGGAGTTCTATAAATCTGCATGGTCAATTATTGGTTCAGACTTCATAAAGGCGGTACAATCTTTTTTTATCTACGGTTTCATGCCTCGAGGAGTAAATGCAACCATTCTCTCTCTAATTCCAAAGACCACAGAGCCTGAATCAATCAAGGACTATCGACCAATTGCGTGCTGCAACATGTTATATAAGGTGGTCTCCAAAATTCTAGCCAATCGCTTAAAAGAGTTGTTACCATCCCTCATTGAGCCAAATCAAACAGCTTTTATCAAGGATAGGCTACTGTTGGAGAACGTTCTGCTTGCATCTGAACTTGTTAAAGACTACCACAAAGTAACAATTACTCCTCGTAGTGTCATCAAGCTAGATATCTCGAAGGCTTTTGATACGGTTGAATGGTCCTTTATTTCGGCGGTTTTAAGAACATGGGGCTTACCGGATCAGTTTGTGAATTGGGTTACTGTGTGCCTCTCCACGGCATCCTTTTCAGTGGCTGTGAATGGAGAGCTTGCGGGTTTTTTTCCAAGCTCCCGTGGTCTCCGTCAAGGCTGCTCTCTCTCTCCGTATCTATACGTAATTGTGAATAATGTGCTCTCGCTCCTTTTAAATCGAGCAGCCCAACAATCTCGCATTGGCTACCATCCTCGGTGTAAGGATATGGGTCTCACCCATCTAAGTTTTGCTGATGATATTCTTGTTTTTACTGATGGTTCAGCCTCTTCTTTGCAAGGTATTATGACTGTTCTTGAAGATTTTGGCAGAATCTCCGGGTTGTTCATAAATACATCAAAGTCGTCAATCTTCACTGCGGGTCGTAACACATTAGGTATTCAGGAGGAAGCAGAGCGTTTAGGTATTCCTAAGGAATCCTTACCTATTCGTTATCTTGGTCTACCTTTGACAACAAAGACGATGACTCGTCAAGACTATGAGCCTCTTGTGGATAGAATCAGGTCACGTTTTCTATGTTGGTCAAGCAAGCGACTATCTTTTGCGGGAAGGTTACAACTTATTCAATCAGTTATTACGAGTGTAATTAACTTCTGGTGCTCCATATTTCGTCTCCCCAAGGGCTGTTTCGACGTCATTGGTAGCATGTGTAATGCATTCTTATGGTCTGGCTCTCCTACTGATCACTCAAAGACAAAGGTAGCATGGGAGGACGTGTGCAAACCGAAGGAAGAAGGTGGCTTGGGTATAAGGCGACTGCGTGACTCTTCACGGGTCTTTGCTCTAAGCCTCATTTGGAGATTGTTCACGGCCTCGGGTTCACTGTGGGTAGCATGGTCTAGGCGTTATCTTTTCCCAAACGCATCTTTTTGGAGTGTAAGTGAAGGGACTCTAGGATCATGGATATGGAGGAAGCTACTTAAGCTAAGACCACTAGCCGCATCTCTCATGTGTATGGAGGTAAAGAATGGAAACTCAACTATGTTTTGGTGGGACAACTGGACTGGTGCAGGTCGTCTTATTGACATAGTAGGTGACATAGGGCCGCAGCATTTTGGTCTTTCCCGTCATGCTACTGTTTCGGAGGCTTGCATAAACAACCAATGGACTCTAAGACGAGCGCGTGGACAGCTATACCGAACTGTTATTGAGCTTCTCAGCCCAATCACTCCTCCTTCTCCTCATGCGGGTCAAGATATTGTTAAGTGGATGCACAAAACAGGGGAGTATCAATCCTCCTTCTCGTCTAAGTGTACATGGAATCTCATCAGGGACACTTCCACAAAGGTATCCTGGTCTACCTTGGTTTGGTTTCCTCAAGGGGTTCCAAGGTACTCATTCATCACTTGGCTTGCTGTCAAGGATCGTCTATCAACTGGCCAAAGAATGCGTCGTTGGGGCCAAATACAATTCTGTCCGCTTTGTGGTGAGCGCGACGAGACAAGGGATCACATTTTCTTTGCTTGTCCTTATGTGTTTGCAATTTGGTCTACTCTATGCACTCCTCTCTTGCGGCGTCATACTACTCCAGATTGGCATGACACAGTTCGTGCGATTCTAGCAAAGCAGTCTCCAAGAATCGACATTATCCTCGTCCGTATGGTCTTCCAAACAACTATTTATTTTGTGTGGAGGGAACGCAATGGTAGAATTCACAATTCTAGCCAACAACACTACCGGAATCTGACGAAGCAGATCGCCTCCGCCATTGCTCTACGCATCCAAAGTCTCAACTACGACCCACAACACAAGAACGCTCCTCTCTTGGCCCGTTGGTCATCTCTCTGCAGCTCCTTCGTGTAAACTGCACTGTTTTAGCCACTGTGCTTCCAATTTCTTTGTAAGGTTTGATATGGTCCCATAACAAGCTCCAAATCAAACCAAGCCATACCGAACTCTTTGTACATATTTTTTCTTTTTGTTGATTAATAAATTTAACATTTCAACAAAAAAAAAAAATGAACAGCTCCACTACAATTAATTGGGTGACATGACCGGTTGTCAAAACAAGAAGTCCAATATACAATGTATTTTTCATTTTCTCAAACTAGTTACTTTCTAATAGCACCTATAGTTAAATTTAAGGGTAAATTGCATGGCAGGGCATAAGACCATGTTTTAATTTCATGTTTTGGCAAAGTGAGAATTGGTTTTCAAGTTTTGACAATTTAGCCAAAATCTGACCATTTTACCCCTGCCAGCGTAACGATGTACTGTTCATTGTACGGTTCAGTTATGCGGTTCAGTTACGTACACTGTTCCGGTTAGACAATAATATATTTTCGTTTTTAATTGATTTCTGCGGCTGTACAGTGAAAAATGGGGATTAATAACATTAAAAAACAATGAGACATCAGGATTTAATGCCCAAAAAGTTTAGACATGACTCATGTCACAATTAATGCAAAAGTCATCATTACTTTTTCTAATATTAGTTTATATGTGTGAATAGTTGTAAGAGATAAACATGATCCATCAAACAAACAAATTAGTCTGAACGAATGTGATGCTGGAGAAGTTTTGATCTTCTTGATTTACAAAGTTTGGAGCCAAGACAAGCATTGATCGTGTAAGTAATGAAATTGGTTAAGAAGTTTTTTGTTATAACACACTAGGGTCTTGATTGTGTTCGAAATCAACATTGTTTTTATATAAAAACCCAGAATATTTTTATTTCCAATTTTTTTAGTTGAAAATGCTAAATGAGGATAGATTTATGTATATAAGTGTGTAGTTGGGAATTCTTTTTGTTTTTTGTAGATATAATCATGCTTTCATTTGCATTTAATGGGGTTCTGCTAAATTTATGATGCAAGTGGGTAATGGATATTCCCGTATTTACTATGGTGGGTGAGTGGAGATGCAAAGAAGAAGAATGGAAATTTGAACCATGGGAAGGCTGGTTTGGTCGTTGTGTACGTGTTAAGGAAAACATGACGTACACGGAATTTGTACGTACATTATGCGAGGTTTTCAGTTTGAAGTCCACCGAATGCAATCCAATAATTAGTTACTGGATGCCGGGAAAGATGTCAGTGATGATAGAAAGTAAACGCCCTCCTTTCTACATTGACAATCAAATGAGCCTGGATACGTTCTTTTTGATTCGTGGTGGGGATCCTAGTGTCAACTTGTTTGTCTCTTTCATTACAACCGTCAAGGCACTCGGGAATAATGTCCCTAGGAGTGATGGTGACGATGCTGAAAGTGACCGTGTGTGTGGGAGTGCAAAGACACCAAATCCTATCGTAGCGGCTTCAAATGTGGATGCAAATAATGAGGCCGTAGATGAACAAGACGACGTACAAGAAGATAAAACAGATGAGGATGAAGAGGAGGAGGACACCGAAGATGGTGATGGGTATGATGATCATTAGGGCGACGATGGATTTTTTAGTTGAGGAAGAAAAGTATGGTAGATATGTACGTGTTAAAGAAAATATGACGTACACGAATCTGACGTGTACGTTATATGTGGTGTTTAGCTTGAAGTCTACTAAATTTCATCCAAAAATTAATTACTGGATACTGGTAATAATGTCGATGATGATTGAACATAAACGCCCCTATGTCTACATTGACAATCAAATGAGGTTAGATACATTTTATTTTATTCTTAGTGGAGATTCAAGTGTAAATATATTTGTGTCTTTTTATCCAACACTTCGAGAAAGGTGTGAATAGTGTTTGCATAATAGAAAGCCAACATTGATGAAACCAATCATCGGTTAGAGGTGAAAACACAACAAAAACCATATCGGAGGCTCCAAATGTGAAAAAAAACAATAAGAACGTAGACGAGAAAGAAGAAGTAGATGACAATAAAGATGTTGAAAAGAATGATAAAATGACGAAAAAGAGGAGGATGGGGATGAGGAGGACGACGAAAACGTCGATGAAGATGACGAGGACAATGACGGATCAAGTGGATGGGAAGAATGTCTTAGAACCGACTATAGACGCTAATAATGAAGATTGCGATTATAACAAGTGGACTGATTTTGTTATTGATAAATATTCAATAGGACATGTCGGGGAAAATGGTAACACCATCCGACTATGAAACTAATAGGGAAATTCATATCATATACTAGAAACGTGTACGTACACTACTGAACATGTATGTGATAGAAAAAGCATCGATGATTTTAAAAAGATGGTGACATTCAACCATCTTTTAGTCCTAACTAGGAGATATGACATGATTTGGAAGATTGTAAGTACACTAATTACTGTGTAGACGAGGTATTATATGAAGGTGAATATTTGACCTACACGAATACATATGGACATGGTAGAGGTGAAGTGCATGGTAATGGTTTGGTATTGAAGGATCATCAAAGGGGATATTACTTGAATCAAAGTACAGTTTAGTGAATGTGAATGAGTCTTACGAAGTGTATAATTGTTTTTCTACAATGCTAAGCACTAAGCCGAAGAGACTCGATGATGATTTTTCTCTTTTCTTCGACAATTTAACCAATGTCTAACTGATAAGAAAGAAGTAAAATAGTACAATATGGAAAGACAATTTTTTGCGGGAAATCCCTATACTCTAAATACCCGATACCAAATGAGTCCCATGGAAACCAAACCGAATATCTTAATGCTTAGGGCTAGTATGAATTATCATGATGACTATGTATGTTAAGGACGATACAAATATCATTGTTGAGACAATGTACTAGCGTAAATAGGTGCATACACATGCATATTAGGAAAGTTAACGTACACAAGTACATCCATTGGAGACTATGTACGTAAACATGTAATACTGTGTACGTGAGAAACGAGGTAGTGATCATGACAGAGAGAATGGTGTTATTACCACTATGAGTAGCGTCTTGCCAGGAGAGAAGTAAAACTATCACAAACAAGTGAGATTGGAACATTCTTTTTATTCATAGTAGC
This sequence comes from Arabidopsis thaliana x Arabidopsis arenosa, assembly GCA_019202795.1. Lineage (NCBI taxonomy): Eukaryota > Viridiplantae > Streptophyta > Magnoliopsida > Brassicales > Brassicaceae > Arabidopsis > Arabidopsis thaliana x Arabidopsis arenosa. The sequence continues at coordinate 4,284,037 of CM032919.1, read as the reverse complement.
AATGTAAGTGTAAATTGTATCGTTTTTTCCAACCCGTTAAGGATAGTGTGAATAGTGCGTGCATGATGAATAGCATTGCTGATGAAACTAACCATGGGTCAGAGGTGGAAACAATGAAGAAGTAGATGAGGAAGAAAAAATAGAGGGCGATAAAGAGGATGAAAAGAAAGAAGATGAGGATGACGAAGAGAAGAAAGAGGACGATAAAGATGACGACTATGAACAATAGTAAAGGTAATGGCGAAAATTACATTACAACAAGTGGACTGATTTTTTTGTTGAGAAATATGGGATAAGATATGTCAGGAATGTTGGTGACACTCAACTTACTGTGGGGCTAGCGTAAAAATCCAGTTGATTATTAGAAACATGTACGTATATTAATTAACGTGTACGTGATTTATAAAGCATCATTGGTTTACGTAATTAAAGTTGATTATTCGACACATGTACGTATACTACATCACATGTACGTACACAGAAGAAATTCGCTGAAGGGTATAATTGTAATTGTGCAGTCATCTTCCACCTGAGTATTATCTACTTCTGCAACCCTAAATTTACAGCCGTCATTAATCTTCCACTTGAGTATCTACTTCGTTGTTTGGTTTTTTCCCAGCCATCTCGAAGGTTGCTATCTCGCCGGAGGTTTCTCAGTTCCTCTTCGCCGGAAAACCTGCAACTTTCTCTTCGCCGGAAAACCTGCAACTTTCTCTTCGCCGGTTTTTGGAGTTCAATGCGATGCCTCAAATCAAGTAGCGGACAATTCGAACGGGGATGTCGAAAACGAATATGGATGAATGAATTCAGAACTGATTTCTACTTCTCTCTCGAATCTCTCCGTCTCTCTGTCGTTGTTCTTCTTCGTTTTCTTGAAAATTTTGTTTTTTTTTTAAATTCAAAACCAAAAGAAACTAAACCGCAAAGTAACTGTGTCGTTTGGTTTAACTCCTTAGGGGCATTTTCGTCATAAATTGGCTTAAATATCAAAACGTGAGAAGCAAATCTCACTTTGCCAAACGGTGAGAACAAATCTTTTTTTCAACACAAACGTGAAAATTTCTTTAAATTTAAACCTAGTTGAATAAAGTATAATGAAAACAAGATTAGTTTGTATAGTTTCCACACACACACAATAAAAGACACGAGTCTCATGACTTAACCATGAGTAGTCTTTGGTCCCAGCTAAGCACATTATATTGTCTCTTTTCTCTGAAAGTGAAATACAGAAAAAGAAAACTCAAAATTCAACAAAAGTCTTCTTATGAAAGTGACTTTGTTTCCTTTTTTCTTTTTCGTCGGTTCTATAGCCTCTATTTATGTATTAGTCTCTGCACATCTCTTACTTCATTTTCTCAACCTTTTTCTCAATCTATTCATCTTCTCTTTCATCAATACAGTACCAAAAAACCAGAGTTCCTTTCCACAGCATTGCAACATGAAGAGACATTCTTGTTGTTACAAACAAAAGCTGAGAAAAGGTCTTTGGTCTCCTGAAGAAGACGAGAAACTTCTCAATTACATCACTAAAAATGGCCATGGTTGCTGGAGTTCTGTCCCTAAACTCGCCGGTAAAACTCCCTCTTCTCCGAAAAAGGCGTAAAATTGCGTTTTTCTTCCTCTAATCATTTACAGAACCAGATTTGTCTCAATCTATAGGTCTTGAGAGATGTGGAAAGAGCTGTAGACTCAGGTGGATCAATTACTTAAGACCTGATTTAAAAAGAGGATCTTTCTCTTCAGAGGAACAGAATCTCATTGTCGAGCTTCATGCTGTTCTTGGAAACAGGTAATAATCACAATTATGCTCTGTTTCTGAAACAGAGTATTTTCTGAAATCCCCTGTTTTGTATCAGATGGTCACAAATTGCAGCGAGGCTTCCCGGGAGAACCGACAACGAGATCAAGAACCTTTGGAATTCTTGCATTAAGAAGAAGCTGATGAAGAAAGGAATTGACCCTATTACACATAGACCTCTCTCCGAGGTTGGTAAAGAAACAAACAAAACCGACAACCACAATTCCACAAGTTTCTCCTCACAGAATAATCAAGACTTCTTTGTCAAGGAACCGTCTGATTTTTCCGAGTATTCTGCGTTTCAGAAGCAAGAATCCAACTCTCTTTCAGTCGACAATTCGCTCTCAAAAGCGCGTTTTGAGACACAGGTATGCGTGAAACCCTCGATTCTTCTTCTTCCTCCTCCAGACAACTCTTCAAGCACTATAGATCATGTAAAAGTGACAGAGCCTAATTGGGAATCAAACTGTGGAACCACAAGCCACCTCAACAATCCTTGTATGGAAGAAATGAAATGGTCCGACGAGTACCTAAACGAATCGTTATTCTCTAGCCCAGTTTATGTAAAATCAGAGACGGATTCCAACTCCAACATTGCCTTTCCTTGGAGCCAAAGCCAAGCTTGTGACGTGTTCCCCAAGGATCTTCAGAGAATGGCATTTTCTTTTGGTCAGACCCTTTAATTTTTAGTTTGATATCAAAATTTGTTTTATGCAAACCTTTTGTTGAAAAGATCATGATGCTGTCGACAAATCAAAAGTTATGTAATTGCTTAATATATTAAAGGAGAAAGAAGAATGCAAATGCATGCATTACTAATTTAAGAAACCTATTTCCTTGAACACAGTGTGGTCCAAAGTCACTTCTTTCACCGTTATTCAGAATTCAGACCTATAATCAGTTAAAAGACAAAACAAAAGGTATAGAAAACGACAGATTTTTTGAAAATCAATTAAATTATATAAATTTAAGTAATTATATTATATAAATTAAATTATATAAATTTTTTGAAATATATATTAATTTATATTAATTTAAGTAATACCCCGGTTCTATAGATTTATGTGATTTAAACAATGCACTAAACAATATTCCTCCGCATTGGCTCCATTTGAGCCAATCCAACAAAGCTGTTGAAAAAAAAAAAAAAAACAAGGCACTAAACAATAAGTTCGGTCTAACATGTATTACTTTTAAATCAAATTTTTTTTTAATGAAATCTTCTACGACTTCTAATCAAACATAGTCAAACATAATTCAACGATCTTGCATTTGTACGTTATCACAAATAATAATATATATTCTCCTTTTTTCTAGAGAAATTGTTAAAAATGCCCCTTTTTCAATATCTTTTTTCAAAAATGCTCCCTCTGAGAGTCCATTTTTAAGTTTGCCCTCTTTTAATTTTTAATGACCATTTTACCCTTATTTGAAACAAAATTAGGTCCACAAAATACAAAATATTTTTTGGCGGGAATAGTGATCCCGCAATTTTCCCGCCAAAACACTTGTAAAAACCTTTAAAATACCTTGTAAAATTTTTCCGTAAAACTTTTTCCCGCCAAAAATTTTTTTTTGCGGGAAAAGTGATTCCGCAATTTTTTTGGCGGGAAAAATTTACAAGGTATTTTAAAGGTTTTACAGAGTATTTACAAGTGTTTTGTAAGGTTTTACAATGTATTTTAAAAGGTTTTACAAGGTACTTATAAGGTTTTATAACGTAAATATAACTTGTAAAACCTTATAAAAAACTTGTAAAACCTTATAACTTGTAAAACCTTATAAAATAGCTTGTAAAATCTTAGACCACAAGCAGTGGTACACTCTTTACCCGAGTGTGAGTAATTTTAAAACAAAAAATATTGCAAAAGTTGGAAAAGTTACACAGTTCGAGTGTGGGATAACACCCGAATGTGAGCCACGTGGGAGCATTTGGTTGGTAAGCTCTTCTTCTCTCTTCTTCACACTCCCTATCTCTCTCTATCTCACTATCTCTCTCTCTTCTCTCTCTTTTATTATATTAATATAAATTTATTAACATCTATCCCTACAAATACACCAATGCTGATGCCCTTATAATATCTTATAAATACCTTATAAATACGTTGTAAAAACTTTTAAAATACGTTGTAAAACCTTATAAATACCCTGTAAAAAACCTTTAAAATACCTTGTAAATTTTTCCCGCCAAAAATTTAATGCCAAAAAAATTGTGGAATCACTTTTCCCGCAAAAAAAATTTTTTGGCGGGAAAAAATTTTACGGGAAAATTTTACAAGGTATTTTAAAGGTTTTACAAGTTTTTACAAGTGTTTTGGCGGGAAAAATTGCGGGATCACTTTTCCCGCCAAAAAATATTTTGTATTTTGTGGACCTAATTTTGTTATATTTCCTTATATATTTGTGATATCTTTTATTAAAAGAAGGGTAATTTAGTCATTTTATACATAAAAAGGGGTATTTTTAAAAATGGAAAGCCAAATGGGGCATTTTTGAAAAAGGGTATTGAAAAAAGGGCATTTTTGTGAGTCTATTGTTAAAAATGCCCCTTTTTCAATACCCCTTTTCAAAAATGCCCCCTTTGAGAGTCCATTTTTAAGTTTGCCCTCTTTTAATTTTTAATGACCATTTTACCCTTATTTGAAACAAAATTAGGTCCACAAAATACAAAATATTTTTTGGCGGGAATAGTGATCCAGCAATTTTCCCGCCAAAACACTTGTAAAAACCTTTAAAATACCTTGTAAAATTTTCCCGTAAAAATTTTTCCCGCCAAAAATTTTTTTTTGCGGGACAAGTGATTCCGCAATTTTTTTGGCGAAATTTTTTTGGCGGGAAAAATTTACAAGGTATTTTAAAGGTTTTACAGAGTATTTACAAGTGTTTTGTAAGGTTTTACAATGTATTTTAAAAGGTTTTACAAGGTACTTATAAGGTTTTATAACGTATTTATAACTTGTAAAACCTTATAAAAAACTTGTAAAACCTTATAACTTGTAAAACCTTATAAAATAGCTTGTAAAATCTTATAATATCTTATAAATACCTTATAAATACGTTGTAAAACCTTTTAAAATACATTGTAAAACCTTATAAATACCCTGTAAAAAACCTTTAAAATACCTTGTAAATTTTTCCCGCCAAAAACTTAACGCCAAAAAAATTGTGGAATCACTTTTCCCGCAAAAAAAAATTTTTGGCGGGAAAATTTTTTGGCGAGAAAAAATTTTACGGGAAAATTTTACAAGGTATTTTAAAGGTTTTACAAGTTTTTACAAGTGTTTTGGCGGGAAAAATTGCGGGATCACTTTTCCCGCCAAAAAATATTTTGTATTTTGTGGACCTAATTTTGTTATATTTCCTTATATATTTGTGATATCTTTTATTAAAAGAAGTGTAATTTAGTCATTTTATACATAAAAAGGGGTATTTTTAAAAATGGACAGCCAAATGGGGCATTTTTGAAAAAGGGTATTGAAAAAAGGGCATTTTTGTGAGTCTCCCTTTTTTCTATCTTGTATAACATTCTAACTTTGTACAATTTAAAATTATTTATTAGAGGTTCCATTTAATAAATTTTCTTACTTTTTATTTTAAGTACTTTATATAGAAATCCTATTAAAAACCTATCACATTTGTTCCTACTTTTCTGACACTAATTAGTTGTATTTTAATTTTAATCATGAATCTTTTTCCCTTTAATTATAATTTATTTCACAATCTATTGAAATTTAATATTCATATTGCAATATGCAGATAATATTTATTCAATAATTAATAAAATTGAAATTGATTTTTTTCTTAGCTATGTTTATGTTGCAAACGTAATCAAAAGATTAATCAAATACCACATTTAGAGGTGTGATTGTTTTTTTTTTTTTTTTTTTTTTTTTGAACAACAAGGTGTGATTGTTTTGTTTTTATTTTTCTATTAAAAAGATATCCAAAGTTTCTCCAAATCAGTTTTCAGTACTTTTTTCGAATTTTTTTTGTGAAATTTGAATAACAGTGGATTAGATATGATTTTTATAAATTATTTATTGAATAACAATAGATTTGAAATTTAAAAATCTATTGTTATTCAATAAAGAATTTATTCCTTAATGGTTTGTTTAAAGAATTTATAATTCCAAATCTATAAAAGAGAGAAAATAAATTATAATATCTGATAATTATTTAATAAGTGGGACATCTTTGCCCAATCTGTTTCCTTAATTACGTCTATAAATGCATCATTACAAAACTCACAGAAAATGACATCAAAGAAGTAAGCAAAAGTCCTAATAATTTATCCTGTCATGGACATCTTACCTCATCATCTGCTCGACGAGATTCTCTTCAGAATAGACCACAGATCTCTGGCCATGATGCAATGCACAAATAGATCTCTTCAAACTTATATATCTGAATCTGAATACCTTTGTCGGGTCGGATCCTGTTTGATATACATACATTCCTATGGCTCCTCTCTGCTCTACTACCACCTTTACGGTGATTCTAGGTCACCGAGAATAGTAGAAACCTTAACAAGGAGTCACATTTTAGGCTATTGTTCTGGCCTTCTTCTACTCTTCCTTAATAAAATGCTCTGCGTCGTAAATCCTCTCACAAAGAAGTTTCGATTATTCAATCACTCGAGGTCAAAGTTTTGCCCTGGGTTCACTACTCTTCGACAAGATCGTCAACAAGTCATCGGGTTCGCCGTTGATCAGATTGATCGAACAACCCAGAGTTTCAAAATCGTCGTCATAACGAGGTGAGAAATGGCAATGAAACAACGTATGAGTTTGAGATTAACGGAGGAGATTCATGGAAATTATCAGAAACGACGTTTACTTGCTGCACAAGTAATCTTGATGACCGTATGAAAAAACCTGTTTATGTAAAGGGATCTCTTCACTGGCTAAGAAATGACGGATCTATCGTAGCTTTCAACCCTAAAACAGAGAAAGCACGACTGATTCCGATCAGATTCCCCAAAGAACTTTGTATTAAAACGTTGTTCACAGCCGCAGATAATAATTTAACCTTGATATCGGCGACGAAAGAAGTTGTTTACGTTTATGCACTCGAGAACATTCTTAGTGATCCCAAATGGGTCCTCGTGAAGAAAATCCGGAACGGAATACTGGACGAGAAGAGGTTATATAGTTGGGGCCTAGAGGCTTACGATGGAAAGTGTTTAGTGTGGAAGGAGACAATGTTGAAGAAGGACGATTACAAGCAAGTACTTCGTGGGTACGACCTGAGAGCTAATAAGTGGGAAGTCATAGGTTCGATTCCAAGGTGGTGCACTTATGCTATAGACTTTTATCAGTTTAAACCGTCGTCGTGTTCGGTGATAGGACTTGATGACAAGGAGGGGGAATTAAGAGATATTGGCTTGTGATGGTAAACGTATCTTTTGGTTAATGAACATACTGTATGTGTTGTTTTATGTTTTTTTTCTTCTTTCACTAAACAAACGCTAAATTGATGTTACTGAACCGGCAAAATAAATTTCGGGTGAACCCGGTTCAGTGAAATATGGTTAAAAGGACAACCATTTTCTTAGTACCGGATTCTTTCGATATAGTTATAAAATGTTCTAAAATACGTTATACGCTAGGCGTACGGTGGAGCACCGTATATCGTATAGACGTATATACAGCTGTTTATGCGGGGATTATACGATGGATATTTTTTGTTAAATAAATAAATAAATATAAATATATATAATAACAAGAAAACATAAATATAGTAACATGATAAATACTATACATGAATACAAAAAAAATTCAAATTTTCAACTTTACAAAATATTTTTAAGATTTTAAATAACGAATAAGCATAAAAATAATAGAAAAGAATGACAATAAAGTTATTTTATAGTTAATTATTATGATTAATTTTTGAGAGCCAAACTAATAATTTTGTTAAATCATTTTTTCAAACATTAATAAAATTACATAGCTTTTGTTTTTGAGTATTTTTTTTAAAAAGCGCCGTATATGCGGATTTCACCGTATATACGCCATATAATCACCGTATATACGGACCGTATAGATTTCACCGTATTAAACAACTGTATACCTATAATACAGTACGCCTTCCCACCGTACATCGTATATACGCCGTATATACGGCCGTACAGACCATATTTTAGAACACGAGATGTATATCGATAGGATGATCGAATTGTGACAGGAAAAGCTCGTCATACGAGTTTCAATCTACTACAAAACATGAATCAATAATTTGGTTTAATGTCTTTAACCTCCGGTTTAGTTTCATTTATGTATTTCGGTTTCTTTCTCCGGTTTAGCAAACACTATATGTAAACTTTCTGCATTAGCGAGTTCTCCGGTTTAGCAAACACTATGTGTAAACCTGCATTAGCGAGAAACTAATCAATCAACAAACTTTTATCTAATCTCTCTTTATCTCCCTTCTCTCTCCAAGAGCGTTACACGAATATACTAAGGTCAAAGAGAGGATAGAAAATCCAAAGCAGAAGATCAAAAGACCTAAAAATTTAGGTTAAGCTCTGTTTTGATTAAGTTGTCAAGGCATAGCCTTATAATAGTCCCCATCTCTCACAATACGATTACACGATTAAACCTAGATACTTAGGGTCGCCGGTTATTTACTAATTGCATAATAGTCCCCATCTCTCACAATACATTTCTTCAACCACAAACCCTAAAGTTGTTCGTGAATATCTTAGTGTCTTTTTTTGCTCTTCTCAAATTTATAATCGACATTGTTTGGTGGTGCTTATAGATTTAGGAGAAAGAGTCTTGTAATGGTGATGAGAAAGCTTCAGCTAGAGCTACCATTGAACCAGACGCAGAAGGTCAGATTTGAGAGAGCTATGGAGCGGCTACAATTGTTGTCGTCGACAACAAACAACTCTGTTATCGTCGCCGACTCCATTCACGAAGATGCCTTCCTCCTTAAGTAATCTCGTTCTTTTTCAGCTTCTCTGTTTTCTAGATTGAATTTTTGTTTTCATGGTTTTGAGTTTGTTTGAATAAAGGGGATACGGAACTTCCGAGGTCGATGGTGAGTTACTAGCGACTGTATGTGGAGTTGTGACTAACGTGGACAAGCTCGTCTATATACGTACCTTGCGAGCCAGGTACAAGCCTGAGGTTAAAGATATTGTGGTAGGACGTGTCATTGAGGTAAAGTTTTGTAATAGGTGATTAGGGTTTTGAAATCAGATTTAGAGAGTATATCAACAAGGGTTTCTGATCAATGGATCTTCTTATTTAGGTCTCTCAAAGCTGTTGGAGAGTGGAGCTCAACTCTACTAAAGATGGAATATTGAAGCTTTCTTCTATGGATAATGATGTTCAGGTTATAATTTGATTCCCCAATTGTTTGGTATATTTCAAAATCACATTGTCTGGTTGGTTCAATGACAAGTTTTTCTGTTTTGGTAGAGGCGAAAAACGGATGTGGATGAACTCAGTATGCGGAATATTATTGTAGAAGATGATGTTGTTTGTGTAAGTCATGTGGTCCATATATCTAAATATATTCATCTTTGAACACATGACTACCTGATTCCTTTGTTTTGGATAACTCTAGGCCGAAGTAGGATGTATTCACCGCGATGGCGGTTTGGAGCTACGAGCTACAAGTTACAAATATGGCAAGGTTGGTGATATGATCTGGAACATAGTCTTAAGTTATACAATTTTGCTAGTCTCTTCTCTTCCTCTCTAAACAATAAGACTAATCCATTAATCTTTACTGCAGCTTGACAAGGGACAGCTTCTGATGGTTGATCCTTACTTGGTTAAGAGAAGCAACATTCACTTTCATTACATAGAAAGTCTTGGGATTGATTTGATTATCGGACGCAATGGCTTCATTTGGGTTGGGGAACACGTCCAAGCACAAGATCGTAGGATTTTGGATGATGAGATGATCAAACATACTTCACTCGAGACTAGACAAAGCATTCTCAGAATTGGGAATGCGATACGGGTCTTGTCTAATCTAGGCTTCACCATGACTCTAGAAGTGATCATTGAAACTGTTATCTTAAGCAACATGGAGAATATCGACGTACATGACATGCTTGGATCAGAGTTTCACGTTTTGGTCGCAGAGAATGAAGTTGAAAGAAGAATAAGACGTGCATAGAGGCATAGAGGAAAAATGTGAAAGCTCCATCAAAAGCTTTTGTGATGTTTTTTTTTGGTTGCTCGTTCGACAGAGACTTGTAAAGATACATGTGGGCTTGTTCTGACTCTAACTTCTACAAACTCATGATTCATGAAGGCATGTTCTATTCTAAATAATCATCTCACTTTTTACCAATCTTTTTTTTTTTAAGTATTGCTTATGTTTATATTTTTCTATATTGCTCTATTTATGGTACCATGTTAAGTCATGCAGATCCAAACATCAGGAATTAAGGAGACAGTTGGTGTTGTTACAACTTAAAAAAATATATTCGTGTAGAATAAAAATGCCCTTGTATAAGGCGAAAGAAGCTCATTCTTCATAATCATACCACTAATTTACAATATGATTTCACAGTTTGATTTAACAGAATGTGATATCCAATTCACATGAGAGAAGGAAAAAGATGGATAGTTCACATAAGTAAAGTAATGGACTAGTGGATATGAGGTTTTTAGGCACTAAGTGAGAGAAATGTAGGGAATAGTAATCAAACGGGTTTTATATTATTTCATTGTGTTGCCTCAATAAATGGATGTTTCTTTAAAAAAAATACATTTTGATACCAAGAAACACTAAGTTTATCATCTAAAGACCAAATTGTGACAAGTTTTGTCACAAGGATAAGCACAGTCTATGAGCTTTGCTCCTCCTCTTTCGAAATACCAATCTCCCACAGCTACTGCTATACCCTGTTTTGGTTTATACAAACATCAAAATAATAATTAAAACTCCGCATAATTTGGTAAAAATTGTTGGTGATTATCTACTAAACACAAAATTGTTAGTGATTATCTACTGTTATGTCCTATATAATTCGTAACAAAACTTCATCATTATTTTTCCCTTACCTTGTTCTTAACCGTAGGAGAGTTTTTGGCGAACCATGTATCATGCCTCTCTGTTTGGCAATGAGCAAAGCACGAATTGAGAAACACACCGTTCTTACTTGGCATCGCGAAACCTTTTACCAAATTCACCATTCGCGTCCTAAAACCTATAACACACATTTCAAAACCATTAGTTAGTTTCGTTATTCAAAATCAAGAACATAAGTCGTAAAAAACAAAAGAGTCAAGATCATTATTAGCTCATATTTCACCTTGCAAGAATTGGATCTGAGATGGATTGCACTTGGCGTAGTTAAGTCTACAATCATTCCAACTTCCACTTGGATCTGCAGATTTTGGAGCTAAACTCTCTTGAATCTGCACAAATAACAAAATTAAATTAACACACAATCTTGATAATAAAGCTAAAGATCAAGAAGAGAAATAACTTACCTGCCAAGAATCATATGCAGCATTTAGAATAAAAAGTGGAGTCTTTACTTGGTTGATTAAGTTTTGTGGGAAAAAACACTGCAATATTGAACCATATGGATTAAACTTGTGACTTGTGAGGAGATTTAGCTCACTACATCTTGTTATTTGGTTTTGAAGTTAAGAATATATACCGAAGTTGGATTAAGACGGTTCACACAATCCTGAGGAAGCTTGGTTTGCAGATTCTGTAGAAACATTACACAAATCTCAATTAGTATTCTCACAAAATTTTATAATACATTGCAATATTATGTGTTCTAACCTGTAATTTTACCACACCGGCGTATAACCGTCTAAGAGATCGACCTCCAGACACATCGATGCTTCAGTTACAAAAATCACAAAACTAGTCAATATGTATACCAAAGTCATGACTGATACTTGTTATTCAAGGAAACTAGGAAATCACTCACGCGTCGAGGAAGAAACCAGCATCACTCAGACATTTCACTCTGGTGGAAGGAGGAAATAATTTCCCGAAATCATCACAACGTAAAATCACCGCAAGACCTCCAGCAGAACATCCAGAGAGCAGAGCCTGCTTAGCTTGACGCATTCCTTTTGCCATCAAATCATCCATAGCAGCTAACCAAATTCGCATTCCTCTAAACTGAAGTTGTGCAGCCTAATTTGTAGCATAATAGTTATATAACAATCAATTTAACACAAGCAAGGTATCAAATTCAATGTAAATGCTAACCTTATTTTCGCTGTCCCCGCTAAACGATCCACCGTCACAATACCGAACTTTTACTCTGTTCCAGTTATAAAAGTCTACAAAATATTTAAGAGGAGATTAACACACTATACACAGTAATTTGTATCTATAAGACAGGGGAGATTTAGAGAAAAACCTGGATTTTCCGCGGCTCGATCACTTAGAATACCGGTAAATGGTATCTCTTTTTCCATGTACGAAGAAGATCCACGACGACTGGTTTTCCGATATACACAATTTCTAACCGTATCACACCATCCACCTCCCTGTCAAAACATAAAACCATCATGTCACTGACTAAACATGGTCATATCTATATTACAAGAGAATGTTTTAGCTTCACAAAACCTCCAATTGAACGAGCCAATTGTTCGCTCCTGAACCAAACCCGCGATGCAAGTGATATCCGGGAAGACTTCCATCCAAACAAACTGCAAGAAAATCGAAAATTGTGTAACAAGAAACATAAATTTTCCCAAGGAAATGTATAAAGAAGAAGATGTTACCAGCTCCTTTAGCAGCAGCAGATTGAATCAGAGTGAGTCCAACCATAGGAAACTTAGCTTCAGAAAAAACATCATTTTCTGTATGAAACATCTTTGTTCCATTGAAATCTGTGAACCACTCCATGTCATCAAACTCCATCATCATTCCATTTACATGGATGTTTAAGAGAATGATCCAACTCCATAGAAGCTTCTTCATTTGTCACTTCTTGATCATGGATGTTATAAACTTGATCATAAAACTTGGTTTATATGGAGAATGAGAGTGCCTTAAGAGCAGAGAGATAGAGAGAGATAGCATTAATTAGAAACGTTTTATTTTATATTTATTACAAGACTTAAGGAGATTTAACTGAGATAGTTAAGTAGCCTTTGACAAAAAGATTCCAGATCAAGATCTTAGCCAAAGTAAAATATAATTTTGGTTTAACTTAGATCAGATCGCAGAATGTTGCAGACAGATTGCAATTATTTCAGAGCTGACCAAAAGTCTATTCCTTTCACACACATACAAATTCTATTTTGTAGCCTTTACACTAAAACCAATCGTTAAGATAAGAAAAATGAAGTTTAGATTCTTATGGAGCTGCCACATTTTTGTCCTTACTGGTGATTATATTATTTGGACGGACACTTGTTACTTATTTCGTGTATCTTCCTATGACAATCATTTTCTAGGTGTTAACATCGTCACTATCATCACTTTATACAATTCCCTTACGTCTAAGAGACCTAGAATTTGTATTCAGAGCCACATGATTAAAAAGTAGAGTTGTGTCTTAATCCTCCAGTGTCTTGTCTCGACCTGTTTTTGTTGGGTTGGGAAGGGACAAATTTGTGACATTGATGGGTTTCTTCAATGGTCTCAATCGCACCTAAACCTATCAAAGCCGGTAATGGAACTTAGTCTCTGTTCCCTTCTCGCTTTTTTTTATTTTATCTTCACCTTCACTCTTTCACCTTACAAGACTTCTCCAAAACTGGATTATGTTGCTTGCACCAATGACCTACCCAACCGATCTTAAGTGGCCTATGGATGCACAAAGAAACTTGGTGTCTTCGATACTTACACGGTTGTTGCATTGTTGACGTCTTGCCATCACATGTGTACCTTGACGATGAGTCTTCAGCTACACAGAATAGCCCGTGATACCATGAGAGTAGCATATGCACATCAAACGTGGCAAATCTTGGTAATACATCAATGGAATGCACAACAGGAGATGTGTTTTCTTTGGCGGATATGGGTTTGGCTACATGCACGCCATAGGATTCAAGCACAAACTGGTTTGGTGTATCATATACATATGTTAGTAATGCAGGGATCGTCATTCATTTACCAGATACCTTTCAAAAGAATTCCATGTTCTTTTATCAACTGCAGGGGGTCTGTGATCATCCATCCAAAAGCATTTGCAAAAGTTGATTTCATTTTTGATTCTTCCAACAAGGACAAACTAAGTTAGCCCGACCAAAATTTTATACAAAACGTAACAATAACGCAATTACTTGATTATATCTGAGAAGATTTACACTTTTTGCCTCTGCTACTTCGGGCTATGCACCCCACTTCTCAAGTCTTGGATGTGGAACATCAGCTGCAAAAAATAAGAAAGGAACGTTGGGAGCATTCAAACAACATTTGAAGTTGTAAGAGAAAGGGAAACAAAACATATAGCATAACAGAAAATTGAATGCACTACCTTTGTACCCACGTACAAGCTAAAGAACACGCCGCCCAGAACAGGTACTCCTGTTAAATCAAACGAAAGAACATTATTGAATCGGAGAGTATGGCAAAAAAAAGTAAAATGAAGACTGATAATTGTTGGGTTTCTATATACCTTCTCTCTTAAGAAAGCTGGAGACCATCCAGTTTATACCTGATGGTCCAATGACATAGCCAGCAAGATTTGCAATCTGCAATTGAGGAAGTCAATCTTATTTGTCAGCATGAAGGCGACTACACCAATGGGACTAAGAATGTTCAGCAAAAGCTATTTACCATGAGGCATGTGATTGTGACGGCACCAGACAACGCCTTGAGTTCACGAAGGAGAAATTCTCCAAAAGCACTCTCAACCTGCAACAGTACTTATCATGTTAACTACAATTTCCACGGACAAAAAAATCAAATTACAAATGAACTTATGGAGGTTCTATTTTTCTTAGGGACATATGATAACAAGGTCCCTAGAAAGTTGACGGGTCCAAAACATATTTAATCAGACAGATTGCCCAGTCTCTACCATCAAATTCATTCTTCAAATGTTAGCATGGTAAAGACTTGGAACTTATGGAGTGACTATAACAACCATTGTTTAACTGACCTTATATGCATTGGATGCTGATTTCAGTAACATTTCTGGCATGAAGAATAAACATGTTAACCATGCCCATGAAAGAAGCTTCCTGATTGCAAACGAAACAATCAACCATATGAGAAGTCGGACAGAAAAGTTCATACAACCATATGAGAAGTCAGAATCATAGGAAGGCGATGGATTACCATTCCAAATCATGCCACATGGCAACAAATGTAAATACAACCCACACATTCAGAAACTTTCTTCGTGATCCACCTAAAGGAATATACATATACCTAAAGGAAGACGTTAACTTACTATTTAAGAGCTGACATTAAAAGAAAATGATATAACTGACGCTTTTAAGTTGAAACCAGGAGTTTCGTGTTGAATACTCACCTGATAAGCCACCTATTAAATGAGGCATGCCAGGTTTTCCAGAATGATTCCAGGCTGTAGCAATTGTTAATGCAATTCGGCATGTTCTCAACAGTTTCAATGCCATTCACCTACAGAAAATGTTTACATTATAACATATCAGAACCGGACACTAATCTTTTATCCGGCAATATATCTCGGAATTTCTAGCATGTAGCCATGAAAGTAGCAACAATTTGAAAGTTGCTTGCTATTGAGAATTCATAGACCAGAACAACATCAGTACAAATGACTAAGTTAACTACCATACGACAGCTAGAATTTTTGTTCCACCAAACGATCATAGAATAATAAAACGATCTCAAGACTTTGAAGGGGCATACCAAAGACCAAAAGCGGAAATATCTCCATAAAAGAAGGAACTTAAGCCACATGAAGTTTAGCACCTGCAGCAGTACAAATAGCACTACGGATCAGTTTCGGGTATTCTGGTTAAAGCACACAGCTAAAATTTCCAAGAGCCTCTTGAGCTGATATTAAATTTTCTTGTAAAAAGTAGTTTGTTCTGCTAAACAAAAACATAACAATACAAATATCAATAATGTCTTACTCCATATCCGACGATAAATATTTCCACAGGAGATAGTTCTCTCCACAGACCACTGTCACAATTCACAAATGCAAAGAAGTTAGCATCTTGTATAATTAAAAGCTTTGCAAAAAGTAACGATAAAGTCTTATTATTATCCTAGTCCTGAAAGAGTTTCACCTGATCACAAAGGCATTGTAATAAAACAAATGTGTCATAAGTTCAATCAGCAAGAAGCTGAATAACCAGCGCACTCCATACCAAGCAACATCTTTGAATGAATGAGTATTCTGTGGCATATCTAGCTGTGAAAATATAAGCTTCTAGTGAGAGATCATGAAGACAAGACCCATTACGAAAAACAAAGGTGCTGATTCTTTATGATCTCTTAACTATATAGTAAATGGAATGTTATTCAAGAGAACCAGATTTGGGATCTTAAGAACAAACAAAGTATGAAAGTTAAAAAAAAGTGAAGGCATGACGAGAACCGCAGACCTGAGAAGCAAATGCATTAAAGCTTATGATTGGCCCCGCTAGGTATAAGGGTGCATACACCAAATAACAAAGGTATAGAGAAAAACTGCAGCTATCACTTGCTAGACCTCTCTCCTAATAAGTTACACAATGTTAGAAACAAGTAATGCAATAGCAAAACAACATTAATAATAGAAGTGAATTGTTGGTGCCACGCAGACAACCTGTCGCACTACGTAGCAAGTCTTCCCCAATTTACATAAGGAACAGCGCGTTACGTGTTTCTGTCCATCGTTGATCAAGGAAACAGTACACATACGCATGAAAAATATTAGAAGATATAAAACTTAGAAAAATTAATAAGCAATTAAGAATATACCAAGAGAACATATCTGGACATGATTTTGTGGATGATATTTTAATTCTCGAACAAAATGCTAAATTTAAATTTCCATGAACACCTATTCCAAAACTACTGAGAGACTACGGTAAACGATATCAGAAAGAACCAGAGTGTTACATAGGAAGAAAATACATATCACTACAAAATCGTGTAGAAAAGCCGCATCATGAAAGGCAACAACACACCTCTTGATCAAAATGAGAATCCAGTTGGCTCCAGTGATAATCGTATCCAAAACTTATCATGCGCAGAACAACTGCAACAAAATTATAAGTGAGCAACATACTGCAGTCAACATAGAAAGAAAATTGCAGTCAAGGGTAACTGGATAAAACATTACCAAAATTGAAGCATATATGCCATCTAAATGTGCCCCTAAAGTTGTCCAGGAATTCAAACTGTTGCCTTGGAAAAAGAGAGAGATAATCAAAGCATTAAGGCTTTACAGCAACCATCACGCTACAATTACTCCAACAATAAGTCAAATATGAGATGTACATGACTCACCCGAAAATGGAGAACGAATATCCTTCATAAATGCGATTGCAGAAGAGAAAAAATATGTTGAACGTCCAAAGCATGAAAGGAAAGTATTTGGTCCGTGCAAAAACCTGCATTAATATAAATCTAGTGAACTCTGATCAGCTTAAAAAGCTCAATCCGAAAAGTTGAAGCATATATGCCACAAGAAGCTGAGACAGGATTTAACACTTCATTCTATACATTCCTACAATCCAGACTACCGATTAGCCAAGGTTAAAATTTTAAGAGGTGAATCCTAGGAATGGTCGAGGGAACATACCTTAACAAGAAGGAAGTTGGCTGTTGCAATCGAGAGAATGTAAATGACGCTGGAAGAGAATGCGGAAGACGACTCAGCTTAGATACAGAAAAACTCAAGAAACAAACAATAGTGATGCTAGGAAACAAAAAAGAGAGATGGAATCAGCATTACCAAGCCCCATGTAAGTATATCAAGTATATAAACGACAAGGAAAGCCACAAGATCGCCATTCCTTTAGCTTTCAAGTGGAAAAAAGACCTAAACCCATTTGCAATCACAGTGAAAACCGCGAAAACAAAGCTAAGAATCGGCAAATTTCCAAGAAAATTCCTCCATTGAGCATCAGAAACATCCTACAACCAAATACAGATTATAAGCTTCAAAAGTAATCACTTAGAAAAAAATGAAAATTTAAGGAATCACACATTACATTGCGTCGATTAGGAATGAGCCAGCCAGGAGCTAAACCATGGAGCTTGAAGTAATGATCTAAAATTCAATCAACCAAATCACAATCACATGACTTAGAAATTGATTGATTTGTGCAAAAATTGGAGTTACCGTGGGAGAGACGAAGCGATCTCCATACGACATAAGCGTAGAAGGCGATGGCGTATAAGAGTATAAGAACAAGCTCTCTCTGTTTCCATTTTGCGTATCGATTATTGTGAGTGTTCATGACTTCTCTCTGATTGAGTCAAACGCAGCTCACAATCTTGTTTTTGTCGTATTCTGGTTCTATTAGTCGACGATAGAAGCAAGCACTGAAGCGCCGGTGAAGCTGCCGGTGGGTTCTTCCGGTGGTTTCATGAAACGAGATCCAAACGAAGAAGACGACTGATTCTCTCCACGTGCGTATTAGGATTTTTATGTTTTTTTAATGTTTAGTCACATAGGCCCAATTATGTTTAGCCACCAAAGGCCCAATTGATTTGGGGTTGTAATTATTAGAGACTTTTCTCACGGATAGATGTTCTTTTTAATGGTTATCTGAAGCCTAATACAATTTATGTGCATTTTGAAAACTAATTTGGACAATTTATGTTTAGCCACCAAAGGCCCAATTGATTATCGGTTTCTTCATTTTTCATCACAACTCTACGGTGGCGGGATGGCGATGACCATGTGTCGCCTTTTCCATTCGACTCCCGTCTTCCTAGCTCGTCGGTGGTCCTAAATCGACGAGTATTCGCTGCTTCATTGGAAAGAGCACCCGATCAAAGATTAAGGATTTTGTATACCCGATTTAGATCGGTTATGTACTGGTCTAGATTAGGATTATACCTGAATCGATTTTGTATTGTTTTTTTAGTTTGGTTTAGTGTAATTGAATTGAACCTTAAAGAGATTAACTAGATCATCACCCGTACTGTAGTACGGGTTGAATTTCATTTATTACAAAATTTATAAATTTTATGTTTTAGAATAAAGTTGTGATATATTATAATAGTAAGTGAAAAAATAATATTTTTTTGTTAGTCCCTATATATAATATTAGAATGAATATATTTTCCTTTTTCTAAAGTATTCAATTATGGATATTTTTTTTTTTTTTTGTCAAAGGGAATTATGGATATTTTTTTTTAAGATATGAAAACGGAAAATAAGATTATTTTTTAAAAAAAAATTAATATTGTTTGAACAATGAGTTAATTTATGTTAACAAACACAAAATGAGAGTGCATATAATTTAGTTAGATCAAAAATCAAAATGTCATAAATGAATCATATCTAAAACGTAGATTATTTTGAATTACTTAAGAAAATTAGCTATTATTTTGAATTAGTTTAGAAAATTATTTTTTCAAATTCTGATTCATTCCTTGTTGAAATAGAGATTTGTTTGAGCTAATTACGGAATTTACCAATTATTCACATAATCAAATATGTTATGAACATATATTTGGTATATAATAATACCAAATTCAATCCGTGTGTGGATTCTATATTTTCATTTTACAATCCGTATGAAAATATTGCGGCACAATCTATTATTTATTATTTTCAAAATTGCTTGCAGAATCAAATTTTCAAATATTTAGAAGTTTCAAACCTTATTTAACTCATCTCATCATAAAATCTTAAAATGCCGTCTCTTATAAGGATCATAACTTTCTACCATATAATACATTACATTTAACCCGCCGCCTACTATAAATATTTTAAACATATCTTTTTAGAAAATCAAATTAATGTATTTATAATTTTTTTTATCTTTTTTATCTATTAAATATTTATGATATTCTTTAATATATTAAATTAAACTATTTTAAATTGTTCCAAATTAAAGTCTTTAAAATTTTTTATTGTATTATGTAAAATTATGAATTTAAAAAAAAATGATATGAAATTAAATATAAATATTCAAATAGTTATAAGGATCATAACTCATTTCATCATATAATATATTATATTCAACCCGCCGCCTATTATAAATATTTGTTTCAAAAAATCAAATTAGAGTATTTATACTTCATAAATTTTTGATCTATTAAGTATTGATGATATTAAAAAAAAAAGGAATATATTACTCAAATATGAATTTTTGACCCGTTACATTTGTTCTTTCATACATTGAATCATTTATATTCGTTTTTAAAAATTCAAATCTTGGTATATGCGGAAAAAAATTTACTTTTTTTTTAATTATATAGATGATATAATGATTTATTTATTTATAAAAATAGAATCATATAAAAATGAGAGGTGAAGTATAATGATTAATAACAAATTAATATGGTAAGTTAGATATCAAATCTTATATGTTCATTTTTATTGGTCATTCTTTTTAAAGAAATTAATAATAGATTTTCGTTTTTATAATTAAATTAAATTAATTAAATTGCATAAAATAGTATTTGACTTGTTTATCCTTAATGAGTTGAATTAATTTACTCTATAAAATTTTATTTCTAATGGCATTCTTAAGTAAATTCTTACAAAGGGGAAGGTTAATTAAGGGTAATCCATAAATTGTACTCCCCAAATAATAGTATAGGATGTATAGACTTACTCCGGAAATAATCAAATACTTTTTAATAAACTTAATACCCTTTAACCAAAAAAATAAAATAAAAAAACAATAAATTTGTACCCAGACAATAATGTTTTCATACAAATACATTTATTAGTGCATGGTCGGTTTATGTGTGGTAGTCTCGTTTGATATAGATGGGTAGACACATGACACATTGGCCGATGACCGTAGTGTGCTTTTTTAGAGTGGACACGAGGTTTTAATTCGGAATTGAATATTCTTCGGCGCATGTGTTGGACATTAAATTATCGACTTTCGTTTTCTTGGTACCACTTTACCCTCAAAGGCTTAAACCCTTGAAACAAATATTGAAGAGAAAAAAGATAAATCCAAGAGCCCAAAATCATAGTTACTACACAGTCTAATCCATCAAAATCCTTAAGCATAGAAAAAGATTAAAACATGAGCTCAATTAGAATTTTAGATAACAGTAGCTCAAGATTATCAAATAAAAATCTCCCATGATTACTCCAACTCTTTGGATCAATCAACACCAAATAATCAAAGAGAAGAAAATCTGGTTAAGTATATTATCAAAACGAGAATGGTTAGAAAAACCAGAAACTGATGTTGGATCATAAAAAGCCAATCAATCTCTATGACGACTCTGCAAAGAATCCTCCAAATCAAGATCAACACCAACACGATTCCGAATCGATGCATTTGCGTGGCATGAAGAAGAAGAGCAAGACATTATCTTCCACTTATTCTCAAGTTCCTTAAACCTCTCAACATCAAACTTATGACTCTTAAGCAACTTCCTCTGCCTAGAAAGAAACAACCTTTTCATGAAATCTTGATACGTTGGGTCTCTAGAAGTCATCAAGAAATAAGCATAACCCACAATAATCCCAGTAGCTGTAGTGAAAAACGTTATTGGTTCCATCACATCCCAAGAAAACTCCCAAAACGTTAGTCTAACAAAGATACCAATCTGAACCACTGAATAACCAAGACCAACCCATAGAATCTTCCTCACTTGTTGATGAGCTAACACATCAATCTCTTCCTTCATACTTCTCATCTTATCAAACTCTTCTCTAATCAAATCATCCTCTGGATTCAAACCTAAAGGCACTGCCTTTCTTATCAAATCCACCACCTACAAAAAAACAAAGTCACATTAATAAAAACAGAGATTAGGGTTTTTTTTTTTTTTTAAAGATTCACAAGCCTACCTTATGAGGATGAAGATAGACTTTATCACGAAAAATCAAAATAACACCAGCATCATCAAGAACACGAGCAAAAGCATGAGCTTCATCAAGAGATTTAGCGATACCTAAACCTTGAGATGATTCAATAAGTGTAGTATAAGAAACCATTTCTTTATCACTCATACCAATAAGCTTCTTCTTCATATCTTCAACATTGACTAATCTCATTAACTTCTTAGCTTCCATCACAGTCATATCTTTTTTCTCATCTTCAACGTTGAAACACCTAAACCCACCAAGCAAAGACCTAACCGGAGAAGATTTATTCACGGTGGATGACATAGCCGTACGTCTCACTAAACCCATCACCGACCACATCTTTTAATCAAAAAAATCGGATTTTTATAATGACCCACGAATTTGTTTCTCCTAAGGAACCAGATCTGGAGTTTTTGAGATGGGCTAAGAGGAAGAAACCAAAAAGGTGTGAGATTCGATTCTGATGCACTGATTTAAAAGCTCCAATAAAAATGGTAATGTTAATTGAAAAAGAGGAGGATGGAGAAGCTTAAAGTTGCTTACTTTCTGGAATTAGAAAAGTTAGGTCGCCATTGTTGACATGTTAAAGGCCATGGCTTTTCGAAATCCCTAAATCCATTTTTTCGTTCTTTCTGTTAAATACAGAGTAAAGGAGAAGTTAGAGAGGTACTTAGTTAGGGCTGGCCGGCTGTGGAAGAGGAAAATTCAGAAAAGTAAAAAGGATTTGGTTCGGTTTTAGGTAAACCGGAGAAATTGGTTGATTTTTGACTTTTTACTCAAAATCGAGATTGGTTTTTGCCTTTTTCAGGGTTTATTCCTATTTGTTCTTTATGTTTGTCGTAGAGAGAGAAGAGAGAAATGTAAAATTTCTAAGATTCTTTTTATTTTATTTTATATAATGTCATTTTTCCAATTTCTAGAAAAAGTAAAATTGATTTGGTTCGGTTTTAAGTAAACCGAAGAAATTGGTCGATTGTCCTATAAATTGGTTTGTGGATTTTTTGGTCGAACAAACTAGAGAAGAGAGGAATGTAAAATTTCGCAAATTTTCTTAAATACACTCGTTTTGAAAGAAATTAAAAAGACAAAAAAAATGGAAATTTGATTTGGTTTGGTTTTTAACTAAACCGAAGAAATTGCTTGAAAGATTTTTTATTTTCTTACTCAAATTTGAGCTTGGGTTTTGCCTTTTTGAGGATTTATTCCTCTTTGTTATTAGGTTATTTTATGTTTGTCGTAGAAAGAGATTTAAAAAAAAAATACATTCATTTAAAAGAAGGGAAATATTACAAAGTAGCCAAAAAAAAACACATGAATTAAGGAAGTAACCATGCGTCAGAAACTTTTGGTAACTAACTCTTTTTCTTGTGGGGTAGGGGTAGGATAAATACGAAATTATCCTTGTAAGTTATAGTAATTACAAGAACTTTGTCGCTGGATATAAAAAAATAAGACAATTTCGTGAAATTTTTGAAAATAGCATGTAACATTTTAATTTCGCATGTTATATTTAAGTAAAAGACATGATATTTTAAAAAACATAGTGAATTTTTTTGAAAAAACATTGTTACGTAATGTTATTTTAAGAAAAAACATTGACATGGAAAATTTAATCTGAATAGTAACTTTTTAAAAAGAAATCACATGTAATCTTAAAAAAAATCGTGTATTACTAAAAAATAATCATCTTTTTAAAAAAGAAATCACATGTGATCTTAATAAAACACGCGTTTTATTACAAAATAACATGATAAAGACAGATATTCACATGTGATCTTAATAAAACACGTGTATTATTACAAAATAACATGATAAAGACAGATATTACACTGAATATAATGTTTTTTTCGAGAAATACTATGTGTTCTTTATAAATAATATGTAGTACGAGAAAAATACATGATAAAAATAGATATATTATGCTATCACATGTAATTCGAAAAAAAAGCGTGTTACAAAGGACATATACGTAATTACACAGCCATTCCGACATGTTACAGACAGGATACTGTAGCTCATGGTTAGTTTGTGAATTCTTTTTGAATTCAAGGTTAGTTTCTATAAATTCTCTTAAAAGAAATAGAAAAGTAAAATTGATTTGGTTGGGTTTAAGCCAAACCGAAGAAATTGTCCATAGTCAATTTTTTTACTTTTTTTTTCCTTTTAAAGCAGTTGGTTCTTTTTTTTTGTCGTACAAAAAAGAAAAGAGAAATGTAAAATTGCTCAAATTCTCTTCTTTTTTTTTTTGACGTCATTTCTCAAATATCTAGAAAAGTAAAATTGATTTGGTCGATATTTATTTTGATAGTCAAAATTCGACCTTGGTTTTTGCCTTTTTGAGGAATTTATTCCTTTATTCTTTTTATATGTTTATCGTACAAAAGAGAAGAGAGAAATGTAAAATTTATCAAATGTTTTAAATACACTCGTTTTCAAAGAAATAAAAAAGGCAAGTGATATATCTATTTGGAATATGCAAAAACATGGTTCGGTTTTAGAAGGACAAACTATGACACTTGTCATATTCGTTTTTGATTGGAACATAACTAATTTCACTGCCGACATAAAGATGTGGGGGTGAGAGATTTGGTTGTGTTCGATTCACAGCTGCTAGGAGACAAGGAAATCAGAAACAGAACAACTTAAAACTGTTTAGTCTCGATAATGTAATGTAATTAGATTGCTTTTAAACATTCAATCTCAAAAACAAAGCATACATGCATAAAGAAAAAAATAATGAAATGCGATAAATGTAAAATTTATGACGACTAGAAAAATTTGTTAGCATATATCACGTTATACAAGATGAATAACTCGTGTTTAACGTGATTTCAGCTAACAAACTTTTTTGACTACAACTAAAAAAGTAAAAAACTAATCTAACTAAATTGAGTTTCTTATTCAAGAAGGGCAAAAATTATCAAAAGTCAAAACCTTATCTTTTTTTTTTTGTTTGATATACCCTATCGGCTATCCGGTCGGCGCCGGCCCCGGTAGGAACGCACCCGAGGTGCTACATAGTGGACTCCACCGTGTTAACGGCTAGGCCCTTCGGGCTACCACTCTGCCTATCCCGAGTTTGGTGTGCCTTCCGACTAAATGCCAGGGGTAGTCAAAACCTTATCTTGCTTATAAGATTCCAAAAATGTTCAAGAAGATTTTGTAAGTATGCTTGCAAGTTGTAACTAAAATTAAGATAATAATTTATTGACATGTATGTAAGAGACTAAGATGTAAGATGATAAAGAAAATGACACATGATTTAACAAGACATAGGTTTTGTTATTAAAGATCAATCCATTGGAGCATTTGTTGTCATGCGTGACTATGTGCTCACTAAAAGGAGTGTATCGTACGTGGCCCCATGCAAAGTGATTCTTCATTTGTAGAAATGCATGCAGTTTCAATAATGGTTGTGATTGAGGAAGAGGGAGAAATCCTATACTAAAGACTAAATCAACACACAGTGAAAGAGTGGGTACCTTATAGGTATTTATGGAGGTCGAGTTGATTCAAGTGCCTTAAGAGAGGAATGACATTGACGACAAGTTTCAAAAACCGGCGATACTACTTACAAACTTCGTTTGTCCAACATAAGAGGTGATGGCCTTGGTTAATTAAATCAAGTATGATTGTTCCAAAGATTTTTTGTTATTTCACTGATGTTTTGTTTTTTGGTATGAAGAGGGAGGCTTTGAGGGAGACAAAACCTCCCCTACTTTATTAATTAAAATGAAAACAACTACAATAGAACAAGTCTAGGGGGGTGTAAACCTTGTTAACATCATCTAACAAAATTGAACGAACATCTTTTGGAATCGAAGAAAACGAATGAAAACATAACGGTAAAAAAAAATGAATAATTAGCCAATCCATATCCGCTAGACGATTGGCTCCCTATACACATACAAATTCGGACTATCTAGTTCCTTGATAGAAAGCCATAGCACAACCGTAATAGGAAGGACAACGGGTGAGAATCAGTAATCTTCGATGTCAAGAAACCCACAACTATTTCAGAATCTACTTCCAACTCCAAACGAGTCACACGACGTTCCCAGGTAATATATAATCCTTGATAAACTTTGCATAGTTCCGCCAATGGTGCCGAGCAAAACCCAATATTTAGAGAGAATCCAGAACACCAATTACCTCACCATCTCTCAAGACAACGCCAGCGGTTGCCATCCCAGGATTACCATGTAAGGCACCATCAATGTTAAGTTTGACCCATCCCTCCGATGGTGCCACCCACGCTATTTGTCTTTCTATTCGTTCCCACATTCAAATGTGCTTTAGTCACCTCTTTACTTCACTCTTTAATGAAACGCACACGGTCCCGACATTGGTCTGTCACCCCGAAGACGTTTCCACAACGCCATTTCCAACCCCATACCGTGCCTTCGACTTTTCCTCCTCTACCCAATTTCTCATACATCCATTCCAGAATCTATGTTGAGAAGAAATGTCGGTGCTGCCTCACGGGTACGATTCGCTGCCAGATTCCCTCCATCGCGGGACAGTCACGGAGAACATGAGTAATGGTGTCATTCCCTCCTTTACAAACATGACAAACTCCCATGGTACTCAAATGTCTTCTCAGCCTTTCCATGTTGGTCATAATCACCTGATTCACTACTAGCCAAAGGAACACTCTGACCCTCTCCGGTGCGGTAACTTGCCATACACAATCAAAGAGTTTTTGTATAGTTGGTCGCGGTGAACTGTCTCTTGTTAGAAGTGTATACGCAGACTTCACTGAAAACCTCCCCTCTTTATTTTTCCCCCAATATTTGACTGATGTTTATACACTATCACAAGAAGTATTTCTCTACGGGGTTTTCAATAAAATTCTATTTTTCTTTTAAAAAAATCTTCATTTCAATTTAATTTGATACTTTTGGAGATTTGGTGGACCATTAGCCATGTTTACAACTTTCGTGCTACTTTAGATATTGCCAAGGTGTAGATGACTCCAATATTTCACTTCACAACAACAAAACCATACTAAAAATCCCTAACTAAATTAGTAATTTCCCTAATACAATTATGGCCAAATTACACAACTTTCAAGTATGAAATTATCAAAATTAGTAAATTATGCAACTTTTTGATTCTGAATTAACCATTGTCAGCTCTTTTTAATTTGGTATTTACATTTATTGTTAAACCGGTTTAAGATCTAAAAGAAAAAAAGATAAATCTCGTTTGGTGAAAAAATAACCAGAAAACGAGATCTGACTTCTAACTTGTACTTGTACATCGATCTCCACAAAATACAAATCGGAAAAAAAAAGCATCGATGAAGAAGAAGATGATTCCGACGACGCTCTTACTCTCAGCTCTCATTTTCTCTTTATCGCCGATCTGTGAAGCTGTGTGGCTTACCGTACCTCACACCGGATCAAAGTGTGTCTCTGAAGAAATCCAAAGCAACGTCGTCGTTTTAGCTGATTATCTCGTTATCTCCGAGGAACATTCTATCTTCCCTACTGTCTCCGTTAAGGTAAAGTATTTCGGATTCGACGAATTTGCTTTCTTGTTCGTTGATTTGGAATCTGGAACTCTACGAAATTAGTTTCTAAAAATAGTCTTAGAGGCATTAAATTGAATCGATGCTTAGTTCTAGTTTCCTTATTTGTTCATTATGTGAATTGGTTTGTGTGAATTCAATTGTTAGGTTACTTCATGTAGTGAAACTAAATCAATGGCAAAGTAGCTGATTACATTTTTTGTATAATGCAACAATGTCAATAGCTTGGTCTGTTGAGGAAGTTTGATCAAAGAGGAAAAATATTTGGAAGAGACGAATAGTTATGACCTCAAGTTCTCTATTTGCTTGCAAAGATGTTACCTTGTTGACTTTACAATGGTTATACCACATAGTTTGATAGATTGTTGTAGAAAGTTTACTCGAATATGTTTTACGTTAACATATTTCTAGTAGTGACCATATGTTTGTGAGCGTTTTACGTCAGCATATGTTTGTGAGCGTTTATGAGCGTTTTACAGTAACATATTTCTAGTAGATACGACCTTGAGTTCTCTATTTGCTTGCAAAGATGTATCTTGTTGAACTTTTTATGACAATGGTTATATCTCATCTAAATCTCAATCTTCTATGCTTTATTGTTAGATGGTAGATATTGATTGTCCCGACTACTGCATAGTTTGATAGATTGTTGTCGAAAGTTTTTACTCGAATGTGTTTTACGTTAACATATGTCTAGTAGTGACCATATGTTTGTCAGCGTTTTATGTCAGCATATTTCTCGACTCAATAGCTTTGTCTGTTAAGGAAGTGTGAAAAAGAGTAAATATGTTTGGAACAGATGATTACTTACGACCTCAAGTTCTTTATTTTCTTGCTAAGATGCTTGATATTGTTCTGTTTACAAGTTCTCTATTCTCTCATGCTTTTTTAGTTAGATGGTAGCCGTTGATTCTCCCAGCTACCACATAGCTTTGATAGATAGTTGTAGAAAATTTAATCACATGTGTTATGAAGACGTGCACCAACTTCTCGACGTGGAAAATGACTAGAAGTTTTTATGTTTTATTGCAGGTCACAGCACCTTATGGTAGCGTTTTACACCACAAGGAAAATACAACAAACGGTCAGTTTGCATTTACAACTCAAGAATCTGGAACTTACTTGGCTTGTTTTGAGGCCGATGCTAAAAGTCATGGTAACAGAGATTTTAGCATCAACATTGACTGGAAAACTGGTATCGCAGCCAAAGATTGGGACTCCATTGCTAGAAAAGAAAAGATCGAGGTCAGCTCTCCATATTTCCAAGCCTCTGAGACAATCAAATTACTTACAAAATCACATCTTAGATGACACTTGATAATGTCTTCAATCGTGTAGGGTGTAGAGCTGGAGCTTAAGAAACTTGAAGGTGCAGTTGAAGCCATACATGAAAATCTAATTTACCTCAGAAACAGGTAAAAGCTTAATTTTAACTGCTACATTTTTTGAATATACTGAAAAGAAATACAAATACACATTCTCTCTTTTTCACAATTGTAGAGAAGCAGAAATGAGGATTGTGAGTGAAAAAACAAACTCGAGAGTCGCATGGTACAGTATAATGTCGCTGGGGATTTGCATTGTGGTCTCTGGTTTACAGATTTTGTACTTGAAGCAATACTTTGAAAAGAAGAAGCTTATTTAGATCAGAGTGATCCATGTTGAGGAATACTAGAACCAACACTTTGCTCTGTTTTCTTTCTCTGATGTTCTCTTTGGAACTGTTAGTGTAAAATTTTGTTCATTGATTTATCTTGTAATTTTACTCCTTTTCCATAGAATTTATAACTAGACTCTAATTATAGGAATCTGAACTATATTTCTCTTGATAAAATAATACTGAATTTATTTGGCATAACTTATATATATATAAGGGTGGGCAAAATAAACAGAGGACTCTGTGTGAAACAGAGTTACCAAAAACTTCTGAAGTAATCAACACATTGCGTTTTTATTTGGACTATAAAAAGCCCTTTTCATTGACATTGTTGAATCTTTGTATTGGATTTTCTATAACACGACCGGAACGTATGTCCTCAATACAAAACATTGTCTGATGCATTACGTCGTCGGTGCATGATTGTGAAGGTAGACGACGCATATAAGCTTCTCAGAAAAACCGTATACGTGTGAACATAGACTAGTCTATGGAGCCTTTTTGCTATGACTAAGTCCTAACATTGTACTTATTGCTTGGAATCTGCTATATGTGAAATTGTGAATTCAGATTTTGATGGAGACTTTCATTTACTTCGTTGAAATTACTTGTGCTTTTCATTGCTATTTCCTTCTTAGAACTATAGTAACACAACCATTTTGTGAGTTATTACTTCTTCTTTAGGTGAGAGACTTAAAAGAGACGGTAGGGTATAAGTCTTCTTCTATGAACCAATTAAATTTCTGAGAGGAAATTTCAGAGAAATTCCAAGAATGGTGGAACCTACAAGACAGCTAAGACTGTGAAAAAATAAAAACTTTATTTCCAAAAATCTTAATATCTCTCTTATCCAACAAAGTCTCTTTGTTAGTCCTTACCTCAACATAGCTCTATTATTAGATCTCTGATCTTAAATCTTCTCTCTATCGTAGTAACACTACAAGAAGCTATATTGTTAGTCCTTCATATACTGCACTAGAAAAAGACCCACGCGATGCGTGGGAATAGTTTGAATATATTTTATCGTAAGAAAACTAATTAGTTCAATCTAAAAACATATTAGAAGCTGTATTAATTATAAAGTATCTATACTATTAATTGGGAAGCACTCAAACATAAATAACCTTATAAAGTGTAAAGTATTACAAAAATGCCATTGGTTTTTGTTTTTAAATAAATTCATTAAAGATACAATAGTAATCACAAAATAATATATTTAAATAAAAAATAATAAAATTCTTTAAAGTAATTATTAGTTTCCAAAAAATTAAACTCACTTTCTCTCTCTTATTAATTATGGACGAAAAATTAAATTTTTTTTCTAAAAAGTTGTTAACCAATGAGAATTGAAAAACTAAGATTTGATATCCAACTAAAATTTTATCTAAACCAATCCTAATAAACTATTCTATATCAAAAATAAAAAGAAAAATAATACCATTTTAATTCAAAATTAAAAACACTATATTTTAAAAAACAATTTCAATGGAGGATTTTAAGATTGAATTTGAAATTTCGTAAAAAAATTAAATAAAAATATTTAAGACTCAGTTTTGTTATAATATTTTCACAAATTTTGAAATATAAAACAAAATTTTACTTCACAATTTCTAAAAAAACGATATTGGGCATTCGTTTAGAGCAAGTTTCGGAAATATCTAAACAATATATTGTACATATTAATTTCGAAATATTTTGTGTTTTCTTTTTTTTCTTCTCAACCGGATCTTCCTTAAACCAATCCATAATATATTGCACACAGTTTTCGAAATAATGTGAACTAATTATATATTTTGCATTCAAAACAAATTATGCATCAATAGCATATCCCTTTTATAGATGTATCTCAAATTTTAATTTTAGTCCAAAAATCGAATTAATTATGATTAAACAATGAAAAGAAAAATATGCAAAATTTAGCTAGAAACATTAATAAATTTGTTAAAATATATTTGTAACTTTAACAGCATACATATTAATCCGCAAAACTCACAGTATATATTGTAATATTGTATGGTATTTAAAGGTAAGCAAACAAGAATTTGGAACATAATTTTAATAGAATAAAATGGAAATAGAAATTACGAGACGAGATGGGAGGGGAACAAATATTAAAAATCAAACTAAATACCCAACTGGTATGAGTTCGGGTTATGAGTACTATATAGAATAAATTTGTTTACACACGTAACCCTGTACATACGCTTTCAAGTACACATACTCTATTTATGACAGATATGGGACCGTAATATTTTTATTTTACGTATACCTGACAGGTTATGGGACAAAGAATTTATGACAGATACCGGACATGATATGTTTCCTGTTCCAAAATAGTTACGCCTTGCTAATATACATGAAATAACCCAAACTAAAACCGAATTCATATCCTATTTAACATATGTAATCAAACTGTTAGAACTGTTTTGATTAGTTAAGAAAATAAAAATGTAACACCATTTAACTTTTGCAACTAAATTAGTCCGGATCTTAAAATATAATTATGCATTAACGCAACTGAATTTTTTGTTCATTACTCTAACTTTATAATATTTATATTATTACGAAGTTTACTAATACAATAAAATATTTTATATTTTTAAAATCTATATAACAATTTCTATAAAAGTATTTCTACACGTACGTGGATCTAGATCTAATACACTAAAATATATATCATAAAAATAATAAAATAATCTATATTGAATTAAATTTTGTTAAAAAAATTTTAAAATATGAAACTCCGCACGTACGTGCGGGTCATCATCTAGTTATTCATTAAAAGTATTAGCAAAAAAATCTTCCAATTTATTTCTTCTCTACAATGACTTAAAAAGTTGTAATTTACATGTTTAAATGAATCATATGATTTGACAAAACATTATATATCAATATATTTGACAGGCTTGTGAATTAACATTTCCAGGGATATTGGAAAAATAATGAGAGGGCTTTGTGTCAAAACAAAAATGAGGACGATGGACAAGAAGTGAAAAAAATTAGAGAGTTGAGATAATATTTAGTTGTCTTAAAAGTCAAATACTTGTTGATTATTACAATATTACGATCACAAATAGAATTTATACCACAATTATAAAAAATAAAATAGTACTCTTAAATCCTAGTAACTAAATAAATTTAATAAAATAATTTATTATCACTTGAGTTTCACATTTTTGCCAAATTTGTAATAAATTGTAAATTAATGTAGTGAAATGTTTTGCAACTTATGTGTATCTATAGAGGGTAACAAAATTTTTAATTAAAGTACTACCAAATAATGTTGGACTATCGTTATAAAGCTAAGAAAATGTAAAACAACGCATTATTTGTAAACTTTAATAGAAATCTATTGATGTAAGATATTATTAAAAATATTTAATCGATATTTTACGAAAATTTTCAAGTAGTATAAATATTAAATAATAAAAATAGACGTTAAGAGAAATAAAAACATGGAATATTTATAACATGGATGTTATGTTAAATTATCATTTATATCTTTTGCATCCATTTTGATAATATGATTTATTAATCGTTTATGTAATAGTTAGTTCAGATAGCTATTAGTCTTCTAAATTAGAAAGGAAATTATAAGCATCCATAGTCATAATTATAAACGGTAGTATTAATAAGTGTTGTAAAATCGAATTTATAAGAGCTTATTCAATATTTTTTTTTTTTTACCTGTTTACTTTAAAATAATGGAAATTTAGGTATATTAATTTTAAAATATAGAAAATGTCGAAATAGCTATTTAAAATGTAGGCGATTTAAACATCATTAGAGCATCTCCAATTCCACTCTATTTTTTTCTTTCTCTAAACTCTATTATAAAGCACAATTCTCTCCAACCCTACCATATATCTCACTCTAAAATAGAGTAAAAGAGAAGATTATTCTATATATAGAGGAACTCTATTTTTTTTACAATACCTCTATTTTAGAGTAAGGTATAGAGTGATACATTGGAGAGAAAGCATACTCTATTTTAGAGTAAAATATAGAGATTTACATTGGAGATGGTCTTAGGAGGTAATTTATTCAATTAATGCTCCATTAATAAAAACATCATTTATTAATAAAAGGATGAAAGGATGTTCATTATTTATTTGAATGTGAAAAGAAAAACAAAATAAAAAAAATATGGCACATAACGCTTAAAAAAAATATTAGAATATCTGAAAAAAAAATATTTGAATATCTTATATATGTTAATTCTATATTTTAAAACGACTTTGAAAAGGAAAAAAATATATATAAGATGTCAGAGTAATTATTGGAAATTGCTAAGTTGAAGATTGTTAAATTTGTTTTTTCAATTTATACCGCATTAATCAGAAAATTAATTTTTCATAATAATTTATTTTAAAGGAAGAAGAAAAAATATGGCTCATGTTGGCAAAAAAAAAAGAGCAACTTTTATATATGTGTAGAATAACTTTTAAAACTATTTTTATATGAGATTTGAAATTGTATTTAGTGATTTTGAAAACTTGTCACCTATTTAGAATTGTTAGCTAAACAAAATTCATCACCATAAAGAAATATTTTTAACAATATAGACTACATACACAAAACATATATATATTAGGAATTAGTTTCTTTATTTTCTGATAAAAATAATAGAATTCAAATATACACAGCATATCTTACCATTATAAACGTAATAACATATGACATTATGGACTGAAATATACTTAGAAAAATGACATAATAAACAAAAGAAAATAACGTATGAAGGAAAAAGGATTTTTATTTTCTGATAAAAAATAATAGAATTCAAATATACACATCATATCTTACCATTATAAACGTAATAACATATGACATTATAGACTGAAATATACTTAGAAAAATGACATAATAAACAGAAGAAAATAACATATGAAGGAAAAAGGATTAGAAACCAATAAAATTAAATTTAAAGCATCAAATTAAAGGAAGAGATACCACTTAAAAAAACAAATCTACGCTCAAAAGCTCATGTTTTGATTGATGTTGGGTCTCTCATGTTAAGATTTGAGATTGGTATGTCGTATTATGCTATTCTTATAATGATAAAATAAATTATAGTAAATTAATATTTAAATTTAACCTTCACCATGAGAAAAATACTTTCATTTTTTAAAAATTAAATTATGGGAGTTACAATAATAGTTAATAGTGCGTTTGAATGCCATTTAATAGAGAAAAAAAATTAATAGACAATTTATATGATTTAGGTTACAATTTAGTATTAAAAGGTGGATTAATGTATATGATTAAAGAATTAAATGTATTATATTTGTGGTTTAATAAGATATAGATAAAGTCAATTTTATTAATATATTCATTATCTTTTTATAAAAAATTCAGTTCTCATGAGATTATAAGATATACAACATAAAATAACCATAGGGCAATATCCTATATGTAAGAAATAAAATTAAACTAAAAATATTACATATTATCGCATATACTTAAACTATTTTAACGCCTAATAATTTGATCTTTATTTTTTTACTATAGATTATGTGAAAAAAATAAAATGTAGGAAAATATCTCTTTATTCAAAAATATCCTTAAATTATTTTATCATCAGATAATTTTGATTTTATTTTATAATTTTATTTAAGGACTATTGTGGTTATTGTTCTCAAAAATTAAATAAACAGATTTATTGCACTCAAATTAGAAAATAAACTGAAAATGACATGTGTCAAAAAAGTAGAACGCCAAATGTCACGTTCTTAGAGCTTGTTTTGAAGAAACCTTGTCATATTATATAAGATATTTTGTCTGACAAAATCAAAGAAGCTAGGAGATTTCTTAGAAGCAAGAATTTTGTAACCTTTTCTTTGCTATATAACATTAACCATTGGATCTTTATACTCTTTGGATTTTTCATAAAACGACATGAATATATGTCCTCAATACGTAACATAGTCTATAGAATCCCTTTTTGCTATCTCGTCGGTGCATGTGAACTTAGACTTAAGTCTATAGAATCCTTTCTTGTTCTGACTGGGTCCAAATATTGAACTCATTGCTTCGAAACTGCATATGTGTGAATTCAGATTTTTATGGAGACTTTCATTTACTTCGTTGAAGTTGCTTGTGCTTTTCATTGATATAACCAATTTCTGATTTAATACTTTACTAAGAGACAGTAGTGGGGTATGAGAAGTCACGGACTTAATTAATGGGGTGGAAACCTACAAAGATAAACTTTATTTACGAAAAGCTAAAG
The DNA here is from genome assembly GCA_019202795.1 of Arabidopsis thaliana x Arabidopsis arenosa. NCBI lineage: Eukaryota > Viridiplantae > Streptophyta > Magnoliopsida > Brassicales > Brassicaceae > Arabidopsis > Arabidopsis thaliana x Arabidopsis arenosa. Next base: position 4,248,920 of record CM032919.1, on the reverse strand, counting down.
TTCTATATCATTAAACAAAGTCTCTTTATTATAGTCCTTACTTTCACATAGCTCTATTATTAGATCTCTGATCTTAAATCTTCTCTCTATCGTAGCAATGGCTTCTTCTGCTCTTTGGATTTCTTCATCTTCTTCGTCTCAAAACTGGGAGTACGATGTCTTTCCGAGCTTCCACGGGAAAGATGTACGCAAAGCCTTTCTCAGCCACATTCTCAAGGAGTTTGGAAGAAAAGCAATCAACTTTTTTGTTGATAACGAGATCGAGAGAGGAGAATTCATCGGTCCTGAACTCAAACGGGCGATCAAAGGATCTAAGATTATTCTTGTCTTGCTCTCCAAGAATTACGCTTCTTCGTCGTGGTGTCTTGACGAATTGGTGGAGATCATGAAGAAAGAGTCGGGTCAAACGGTGATTACCATTTTCTATGAAGTAGATCCAACGGATGTAAAGAAGCAGAAGGGAGACTTTGGGAAGGTCTTCAAAAAAACATGTAAAGGTAAAGACAAGGAGAAGATTAAGACTTGGAGGAAAGCTTTGGAGGATGTGGCCACAATCGCAGGTTACCATTCAAGCAACTGGTTAGTGTTCTTGATTAAACTTCACTTGCTTTTAATATTTCTAACTCATCATACTATGTAGCATACGAAACTGTATGTATACAAGAGATTCATAACTTTTGAACGTGTATGTTAGTTCTTAGTGATTATTTATTAACAAGATGTATGTATGAATTGTTCTTCGTCTTTGTTAGCGTTGATGAAGCAGCCATGATTGAAAACATCGCTGCTGAAATTTTGAACAAGCTTAATCATTTGACACCATCACGTGATTTTGACTGTTTAATTGGGATGGTAGCTCATATGAAAAGAATGGAACAGTATTTACGTCTAGATTTGGATGAAGTGAGGATGATTGGGATTTGGGGTCCGCCTGGGATTGGGAAGACCACAATTGCCAGGTTTCTGTTTAACCAAGTTTCTAGCCGTTTCCAGGATAGCGCACTCATCGAGGATATCAAAGGAAGCTATCCGAAACCTTGTTTTGACGAGTACAACGCAAAGTTGCAACTACAAAAGAAAATGTTGGCTAAGATGATCAACCAGAAAGATATCATGATCCCTCATTTAGGAGTCGCACAAGAACGATTGAGAAATAGGAACGTGTTTCTCGTTCTTGATGATGTGGATAGGTTAGCACAACTAGAAGCCTTGGCCAAAAATGTTCAGTGTTTTGGTCCTAGAAGTCGGATTATCATCACAACAGAAGATCGAAGACTTTTGAATGCACATGGGATCAACCATATATACAAGGTTGGTTTTCCATCAGATGATGAGGCTCTTCAAATGTTCTGCATGTATGCTTTTGATCAAAAGTCCCCTAAAGACGGTTTTTATGAACTTGCTCGTGAAATTACATATCTTGTCGGTGAACTTCCTTTAGGACTAAAGGTTATTGGATCCCACTTTCGTGGATTGTCCAAGGAGCAGTGGTCAATGGAAGTATCAAGGTTAAGGACTAACCTTGATGGAGAAATTGAGAGCATTTTGAAGTTCAGTTATGATACTTTATGTGATGAAGATAAAGATTTATTCCTTCATATAGCTTGTTTTTTCAACCGAGAAAATATAAAGAGAGTAGAAGAACTTATTGGCCAAAGATTCAAGGATTTGAGACAAAGGCTTTACGTTTTAGAGGAGAAATCTCTCATATCTATTGAAATTTTTTTTGACTGTGAGTATATAATGATGCATAATTGGATGGCCAAACTAGGTAAAGAAATTGTCCTTAAAGAATTTCGTGAGCCTGGGAAACGCCAATTTTTGGTTGATTATAAAGATATTTGTGAAGTAGTCTCAACAGTAAGTTTTTCCATTATTCTTTCATTGCAGTGCTCATCATAACTTGAGTTTATTTTATCATCTCTACTTATCTTTGGGTCTTTTTTCTCAGATTACTGGAAGTACTGTTGTTGGCATAGACTCCAATTATGGGTTAAATATAACTGAGAAAGCCTTTGAAGGAATGCCTAATCTCCAGTTCTTAAGAGTCGGAAACTATTTTGAGTATCCAAAAATTATATCTTCTTCGGAACCTCTGACTTTTATATCTTCGAAGCTACGATTAATAGAATGGTGGTATTTTCCGATGACATCTTTGCGTTTTATTAATAATCTGGAATTCCTTGTCGAATTAAAAATGTATAACAGCAAACTTGAGAAGCTGTGGGACGGAATCAAAGTAAGTCATTTAAATTTCTTTATTGTTTTAAATTTTAGGTTTGTATGTAGAATATCCTCTCTTGTACATTAAATTAACTTGAAAGATTATATTATACTTGCCACTTCGTTTCTAGCATGAAAATGTATCTTTTTAAAAATTTTATGTGTTCAATTGCTAAGTGTATCAAAGTAATTGTGTATTTTGTCATTATTCTCCTTTACAGCTGCTTCGAAATCTCAAGCGTATGGATTTGTCAAATTCTAAAAACCTCAAAGAGCTTCCTAATCTCTCAATGGCCACTAGTCTTGAGGAGTTAGTACTTTACGGATGTTCAAGTCTAGTGGAGCTCCCTTCTTCTATTGGGAATTTAACTAATCTCCAGGAATTATCAAGGCTTGTATCACTCCCACAGCTTCCAGATTCCCTAAGGGTTCTAGATGCAGAAAATTGTGAGTCCCTAGAGAAACTAGACTGCTCCTTTTGCAATCCATATATTTTGCTCAGCTTCGTTAACTGCTTCAAACTAAATCAAGAAGCAAGAGATCTCCTCATCCAGACATCACCTGTTAGATTGGTGGTCTTACCTGGTAAAGAAGTGCCTGCGTGCTTCACTTACAGAGGTTATGGGAATTCCGTAACAGTGAAGTTGAATCAAAAGCCTCTTCCTACATCAACCAAATTTAAGGCTTGCATCTTATTTGATAAAGAGGGCGAAAATGACGCTATTTCTATTGATTGGTGGACAATTTGTGTGTATACGAAGAAGAATAAGGGTTGCATCTTGTTGGATAATAAAGGCGAACATGAGGCTGGTATTCAGGAACGAGGGTCGGTGTCTTGTTGCATCAGAGACAAACTGGATAGTTTCTCAAACCGCTCAAACCGCTTTTCAATTATAACGGAGCATCTATACATTTTCGAAGTTGAAGTAGAGGAGGTGACTTCCACCGAGCTTGTTTTTGATTTCGATATCTTCAATCGCAAATCGAGGACTAGGGAGATAAAAGAATGCGGGATAATCCACATCTTGGAACATCATGTTGATGGCGACGAAAAGATGGCGATCAAGATGGAGACAATTGTGAGTGAGAAAACAAATTCTCGAGTCGCATGGTACAGTATAATGTCGCTGGGGATTTGCATTGTGGTCTCTCTGGTTTACAGATTTTGTACTTTTGAACCAATACTTTAGATCAGAAGAAGCTTATTTAGATCAGAGCGATGAAGATGGAGACAATTGAGATATGAGACAAAACATTGAACTTAAGAATGGCCACAAGACAAAATTGCAAGGACGAATGGTCAGTTTGCATTTTCACAACTCAAGAACTTACTTTGTTGATAAACATTGCATAACAACTGTTCAATGAAATGTCTAAGTGAGCTTTTTAAGTTTAAAGTGACAATAGCTATAACTGCAATCTCTTAATGATTTTTGAATTCAATCGTGTAGGGTTTAGAGCTGGAGCTTAAGAAACTCTTGAAGTGAAGTTGAAGACGTCCATGAAGATCTAATTAACCTACTTAAGAAACAGGTACAAAACTTATACATTCTTTGATTTATGTGTTTTGTTGGTCTTCTCCATTCATGGCAACACATATAAAAAATGTTTGTGATGTTTAGATATTCAGTAAAAATTCTCTTGGATCTGATTAAATTGTTGCTCTAGGCACAAATTGTTTCAATATGCATTTGTCAAGTGAATTGTGCTCTTTTACCAAATGGCTTGACCCACATGTTCTTCTCTGTTTCTGATTTGAATAATCATTTTTTTTTGTTTCAGTATTACTTAATTATATTCCTGAAATTAGTTAGATATATAGTTTTACTTATACATTCTTTTGATTTATGTGTTTTGTTTGTCTTCTCAATTCATGACAATACAAATATAAATTGTTTGTGATATTTTAGATGTTCAGTAGATTTCTTTTGGATCTGATTAATTTTTGCTCTAGGCACAAGTAGAGCCGTTTCAATATGCATTTTTCAAGTGAATTGTGTCTTTTACCAAATGGCTTGACCCACATGTTCCTCTCTGTTTCTCATTTGAATAATCAGTTTTTCCTGATTCAGTATTACTTAATTATATTCCTGAAATTTGTTAGATATAATTTTACTAAATGTATAACGATTGCTCGTAGCTTTGTGAAACGGGTTTGAATCTGTTTGTGTAACGTCAAAGCGAGAACATAGCAAAGTTAAAATGGTTATGAGTCTTTTAGAGTATGTTGTGTGGCTTCAGCTTCTCTTTAAACCCTAAAACATAGGATGATCTTTTTAAACCCTAAAACATATTCTCTAACGTTTATCAGTTTTCATTTTCTTACCTGGTTTCTTAGATGGTAAGGACACAGAGATTCATGGTTCTGCATAGTTCAACGCGACGGCCATAACTGGTGAGGCTAACACAGACTCTTCTCTAGTATATAAGGCTATGATAATCATGATGGGTTACTTCTCTTTTAGTACCTGGATTGGTATTCACTACTGTTATTACATATACTGTTTGTGTAACGTCAAAGAGAAAACATAGCTTCTCGTTTATGTCCTCTGTATGACTGAGAACTGTTACTATTGTTTGTCAAACAGGTAATATACTTGAAGCTTCAGAATTATTGACTCGTATGACTTGATAAATATGCATTTGTCAAGTGCATTGTGTCTTTTACCAAATGGCTTGAGCCACATGTTTGCACGTATCACTATGAATCTATGTTTGCACGTATCTTTTTTATTTGACGTATACTTCCCTGCAGCATATTGAAGGAGTTAGGAGATTTCTTGATAGATTGTTGTAGAAATTTCATTCACACGTAAAACATATTTCTAGTAATGACCAGAAGTTTGTGAGCATTTTACGTCAACATATTTCTTGAGTCAACAGCTTGGTCTGTTAAGGAAGTGTTATAAAAGAGTTAATATGTTTGGAACAGATGATTACTTATGTCTTCAAGTTCTCTGTTTTCTTGCAAAGAAGATTAATATTCTTCTGTATATTGTGAGCTTTCTATTAAAATGGTTATATCTCATATTAATAAATTCATTGACTCTCCATGTTATGAAGACGTGCATCAACTCCTTGATGAGGAAAATGACCACAAGTTTTTATGTTTTATTGCAGGTCACAGCACCTTATGGTAACGTTTTGCACCACAAGGAAAATACAACAAACGGTCAGTTTGTATTTACGACCCAAGAATCAGGAACTTACTTGGCGTGATTTTAGCCAAAGATTGGGACTCCATTGCTAGAAAAGAGAAGATCGAGGTCAGCTCTATTTTCCAAGCCTCTGAGGTAATAAGCTACAATTTACTTATAAAGTCATCACATCTAAGAATAGATTGTGCAACAAAGTTAGTCTCTGTATATGACACTCGATTATGCATTCAATCCGTAGGTGCAGTTGAAGCCATCCATGAATTGCATTGTGGTCTCTCTTGTTTATAGATTTTGTACTTGAAGCAATACTTTGAAAAGAAGCTTATTTAGATTGATCCATGTTGAGGAATACTTTGAAAGGGCTCTGCTTTCTTTCTCTTGATGCTCTAGTGTAAAATTTTGTTCACTTATTTAACTTGTAATTTGTTTCTTATTACATATAATTTTTAACTAGACTCTAATTATAGGAATTGAACTAAATTTCTATTGATAAAATGAAACTGAATTTCTTTGGCAACACATTTAAAAAAATAAAAATAAACAGAGGACCAGAACATATGTCCTCAATACGGTACATGATTGTCTGATGCATTATGTCGTCGGTCCATGATTGTGAAGGTAGACGACGCATAAAAAACTGTATACGTGTGAACGTAGACTAGTCTATGGAACCTTTTTTGCTATGACTAAGTCCAAATATTGAACTCATTTCTTGGAAACTGCACATATGTGAATTCAGATTTTTGATGGAGACTTTCATTTACTTCGTTGAAATTACTTGTGATTTTCATTGCTATTTCCTTCTTAGAACTAGAGTACCACAACCATTTTCTGAGTTATTACTTCTTCTATAAGTGAGAGACGGTAGGCAATGCCTTCTTCTATGGACCAATTAAATTTCTGAGAGGAAATATCAGAGAAATTCTAAGAATGGTGGAACCTACAAGACAGCTAAGACTGTGAAAACATAAAAACTTTATTTCCAATAAGCTTAATAACTCTCTTATCCAACAATTGTGTGAACCTTCTGAGTCAATGAAGTCAACGTTCTATGTCATTATACATACAAAGTCTCTTTGTTAGTCCTTACTTTCACATAGCTCTATTATTGGATCTCTGATCTTAAATCTTCTCGCTATCGTAGTAATGGCTTCTTCTTCCTCTTTATCGCTTTCATTTCCTTCTTCTTCTTTGTCTCAAACCTGGGAACACGATGTCTTTCCGAGCTTCCACGGGAAGGATGTACGCAAAGCCTTTCTCAGCCACCTTCTCAAGGAGTTTGGAAGAAAAGCAATCAACTTTTTTGTTGATAACGAGATCAAGAGAGGAGAGTTCATCGGTCCTGAACTCAAACGGGCGATCAAAGGATCTAAGATTGCTCTTGTCTTGCTCTCCAAGAATTACGCTTCTTCGTCGTGGTGTCTTGACGAATTGGCGGAGATAGTGAAGAAAGAGTCGGGTCAAACGTTGATTACCATTTTCTATGAAGTAGATCCAACAGATGTAAAGAAGCAGAAGGGAGACTTTGGGAAGGTCTTCAAAAAAACTTGTAAAGGTAAAGACAAGGAGAAGATTAAGACTTGGAGGAAAGCTTTGGAGGATGTGGCCAAAATCGCAGGTTACCATTCAAGCAACTGGTTCGTGTTCTTGATTTAACTTCACTTGCTTTTAATATTTTGAACTCATCATACTATGTAGCATACGAAACTGTATGTATACAAGAGATTCATAACTTTTGAACGTGTATGTTAGTTCTTAGTGATTATTTATTAACAAGATGTATGTATGAATTGTTCTTCGTCTTTGTTAGGGTTGATGAAGCAGCCATGATTGAAAACATCGCTGCTGAAATTTCGAACAAGCTTAATCATTTGACACCATCACGTGATTTTGACTGTTTAATTGGGATGGGAGGTCATATGAAAAGGATGGAACAGTATTTACGTCTAGATTTGGATGAAGTGAGGATGATTGGGATTTGGGGTCCGCCTGGGATTGGGAAGACCACAATTGCCAGGTTTCTGTTTAACCAAGTTTCTAGCCGTTTCCAGGATAGCGCACTCATCGAGGATATCAAAGGAAGCTATCCAAAACCTTGTTTTGATGAGTACAACGCAAAGTTGCAACTACAAAATAAAATGTTGTCTAAGATGATCAAACAGAATGATATCATGATCCCTCATTTAGGAGTCGCGCAAGAACGATTGAGAGATAGGAACGTGTTTCTCGTTCTTGATGATGTGGATCGGTTAGCACAACTAGAAGCCTTGGCCAAAAATGTTCAGTGGTTTGGTCCTAGAAGTCGGATTATCATCACAACAGAAGATCTAAGACTTTTGAAGGCACATGGGATCAACCATATATACAAGGTTGATTTTCCATCATATGGTGAGGCTCTTCAAATGTTCTGCATGTATGCTTTTGGTCAAAAGTCTCCTAAAGACGGTTTTTATGAACTTGCTCGTGAAATTACATATCTTGTCGGTGAACTTCCTTTAGGACTAAAGGTTATTGGATCCCACTTTCGTGGATTGTCCAAGGAGCAGTGGTCAATGGAAGTATCAAGGTTAAGGAATAACCTTGATGGAGAAATAGAGAGCATTTTGAAGTTCAGTTATGATGCTTTATGTGATGAAGATAAAGATTTATTCCTTCATATAGCTTGCCTTTTCGACAACGAAAATATAAAGATATTAGAAGAACTTCTTGGCCAAAGATTCAAGGATTTGAGACGAAGGCTTTACGTTTTAGAGGAGAAATCTCTTATATCTATTGGTCATTTTTATATAAAGATGCATAAATTGCTGGCCCAACTAGGTAAAGAAATCGTCCGTAAAGAATTTCGTGAGCCTGGGCAACGCCAATTTTTGGTTGATTATAAAGATATTTGTGAAGTAGTCTCAACAGTAAGTTTTTCCATTATTCTTTTATTGCGCTGCTCATCATAACTGGAGTTTATTTTTATCATCTCTACTTATCTTTCGGTCTTTTTTTCTCAGAATACTGGAAGTGTTGTTGGCATAAACTCCAATTCTGGGTTAAATATAACTGAGAAAGCCTTTGAAGGAATGCCTAATCTCCAGTTCTTAAGAGTCAAATACAATCCTGATCATCCAAACATTATATCTTCTTCGGGACCTCTGACTTTTATATCTCCGAAGCTAAGATTAATAGATTGGTGGTGTTTTCCGATGACATCTTTGTGTTTTATTAATAATCTGGAATTCCTTGTCGAATTAAGTATGCGTGACAGCAAACTTGAGAAGCTGTGGGACGGAATCAAAGTAAGTCATTTAAATTTCTTTATTGTTTTAAATTTTAGTTTTGTATGTAGAATATCCTCTCTTCTACATTAAATTAACTTGAAAAATTATATTTTACTTGCCACTTCGTTTCTAGCATGAAAATGTATATATATTTTTTTAATTTTATGTGTTCAATTGCTAAGTGTATTAACGTAATCGTGTATTTTGTCATTATTTTTTTCTGTATTAGCGTAGATGGTGAGTGAAGCATCAGTTGGTAGAGCATTGAGCTTTTTTAACCTTTATTTTTTTCAATTTTGAAACGTGTATATTTTTATACGTGTTCTTTTAATTATACTGTATATATATTTTTTATTAAAATCCATTCCGTTTCTAGCATGGAAATGTATATTTTTTATACGTTTATCTTTTATTTTATGTGTTCAATTGCGGGATTTTCGGTTTTTCCATATCTCGACAATTACACTACGTTAAATTTATACATAAACTATACCATTGTATATCAACTTAATTATTTTGTCATTATTTTTCTTTACAGCTGCTTCGAAATCTCAAGCGTATGGATTTGTCAGATTCCAGAAACCTCAAAGAGCTTCCTAATCTCTCAAAGGCCATTAGTCTTAGAGAGTTAAATCTTAGTGGATGTTCAAGTTTGGTGGAGCTCCCTTCTTCTATTGGTGATTTAACTAATCTTTGGGAATTAGATCTTAGTAAATGTTCAAGTCTGGTGGAGCTCACTTCTTCTATTGGGCATTTAACTAATCTTTGGAAATTAGTTCTTAGTGAGTGTTCAAGTTTGGTGGAGCTCCCTTCTTCTATTGGTAATTTAAGTAATCTCCAAATATTATATCTTTGTGATTGTTCTGGTCTGTTGGAACTCCCTTCCTCTATTATGGATCTACCTCGTCTCCACAACTTATTTCTCACAGGATGCTCAAGTATAGTTGAGCTCCCTTCCTCTATTGAGAATGCAACTTATAGGAACAGCTTAGGTCTTAATAGATGGACAAGTCTGGTGGAACTTCCTTCTTCTATTGGGAATGCAACTTTTCTCACAAAAATATATCTTCGTGAATGTTCAAGTATAGTAGAGCTCCCTTCCTCTATTGGTAATATAACTAATCTCCAGAAATTATCACTTGAAGGATGTTCAAGTCTGATGGAGCTCCCTTTCTCTATTGGTAATTTAACTAGTCTCCAAGTATTAACACTTGAAAGATGTTCAAGGCTTGTATCACTCCCACAGCTTCCAGATTCCCTAATGGTCCTAGATGCAGAAAATTGTGAGTCCCTAGAGAAACTAGATTGCTCCTTTTGCAATCCAGGTATTTGGCTTAACTTCGTTAACTGCTTCAAACTAAATCAAGAAGCAAGAGATCTCCTCATCGAGACATCAAATGGTTATAACTTGCTGGTCTTACCGGGTAAAGAAGTGCCTGCGTGCTTCACTTACAGAGGTTATGGGAGTTCCGTAACAGTGAAGTTGAATCAAAAGCCTCTTCCTACATCAACCAAATTTAAGGCTTGCATCTTATTTGGTAACAAGGGCGAAAATGACGTTAGTCATATTTTTTGGGACACAACTTGTGTGTATACCAAGAAGAATAAGGGTTGCATCTTGTTGGATAATAAGGGAGAACATGAGGTTGGGATTCAGGAACGAGGGTCGGTGTCTTGTTGCATTAGGTCCAAAATATATGATTTCTCAGTCCTCTCTCCAATTATAACGGAGCATCTATACATTTTCGAAGTTGAAGTAGAGGAGGTGACTTCCACCGAGCTTGTTTTTGATTTCGATATCTTCAATCGCAAATCGAGGACTAGGGAGATAAAAGAATGCGGAATATTCTACATCTTTTAACATCATGTTGATGGCGATGAAGATGGAGCCAGTTGAGATCTGAGAAAAACATTGAAACTCAAGTCATACAGAGAAACCACCGGAGAAAATCGCAAGGTCAGTTTGCAGTTTACTTGGACGTGTTTTGAAGCCGAAGGCAAAAGTCATGGTCAGCTTTGTTGATACACTTTGCATAATAACTGTTTAATGAATTGCAATCTTCTAATCATGTTTCATTGCAACCGTGTAGGGTGTAGAGCTGGAGCTTAAGAAACTCTGGAAGATAAAGTCGAAACCATCCATGAAGATCTTCAGAAACAGGTACAAAACTCAATTAATCGATACATTCTTTGATTTATGTGTTTTGTTTGTCTTCTCATTTCATGGCAATACAAATCAAAAAAATGTTTGTGATATTTAGATTTTCTTAATGGTATATAATATGAGTTCGGTCGAAATTCGTTTGGATTTGATTAGTTTGTTGCTCTAGGCACAAATTGAGCCATTTCAGTCAAGTGCATTGTGTCCATGAATCTAAGTTTGGATTTTCTTAATGTTTTTTTTTTTTTCCGTCTAAACTGTATTAAAAATAGAGAAAGGTTCTGAAACATAAAAAAACAGAGCATTCATTGATGAGCGATGTTGCTCTGTTTTTCAAGTTTTAATGTTTTTAAGTTTTAAACATGATAATTTTTGAACCTTCAAACATATTCTCTAACGTTTATCTGTTTTCATTTTCTTACCTGTTTTTTAAGATGATAAGGACAAAGAGATTCATGGTTCTGCATAGTTCAACGCGTGATGGCCATAACTGGTGAGGCTAACACAGACTCTTCTCTCGTATATAAGCTACGTGAATTATGGGTTCCTTCTCTTTTAGTATCTGGATTAGTCACTAATGTTATCACATTCTCTGTTAATTCAGATTAGGATAATTCGTTTACTTGTTTCAGTAATTGGTTAGATTTAGTTTTACTGAATATATAACGATTGCTCGTGACTAGGTGAAATGGGTTTGAATCGTTTGTGTAACGTCAAAGCGAGAACATAGCAAAAATTAAGATGGTTCTGAGTCTTTTAGATTATGTTGTGTGGCACATGCTATTTTATTCTACATGAAATGACTTTATTTTGTAGGCGAACTATTCCAATTGGCCTTTTGAAGTTCTATTATCATTTGGCCTTTCAAGTTTCACAATTCTTTATTTTGCTGCAACTTTTTTTGCAGCATATATTGGCCTCTTGAACTGCAATTATTGTCATGGTTTACAAAAAGTAAAATCATGAGTAAAAAAAACAAGTATTGAATGAGGGTTGTTGGGTGACAAGGGACCTATATAGAAATTCTATTTGTGGGTAAATTAATGTAATGGATTTTCTTATTCTATTAGACACTGTAACCGAATCAAGCTGTTGGATTGTGTTGTATTTGGAAGCGAATATGCGCGATTACAGACAAAAGAATTCGAAATTTGGCGACGGACTTGGAAATGTGGACATAAACAGAAGAATCTGGTGAGGTCTGTTATCTTCCATGTTTAACTAATGTTCACACATGTGAGTTGAGACAGTTAAAGATTCTGTTATCCTTCATGTTTGGTGATGTGTGAATGTTTTGGCTGTTATCTTTCCTGTAAATTAGTAATAATGAAGCGGACCTGATGGAGAAGAAGTTGCTATAGATATCTCAAATGCGTCAAATCGAGGAAACGTATAGGACCTAGAACCAACCTGGATGTAAGGAGATTTGCGAGAAACTTCATAAGCTCTTTTTGCTTGCACAGAAATTTCTGTTGTATAATTTCAGGTTAGCGTTATGGCAGCGTTTTGTTTGCACCACAAGGAAAACAAAACGAACGACCTGTTTGCATTTACAATCCAAGAATCAGGAACCTACTTGGCGTGTTTTGAGACCGAAGGAAAAAGTCATCGTAACCGAGATGTTAGCATCAACCTCGACTGGAATCATAGGGTGTAGCCGTGTAGAGATTGAGCTTAAGAAACTTGATGGTGCAGTAGAAGCCATCCATGAAAATCTAATCTACCTCAGAAACAGGTAAGAAACTTAATTAATCAATACAGACTTTGAAAATCCTAGAAAGAAAAAAAAAAAAAAGTTTCTCTCTTTTTCACAATTGCAGAGAAGCTGAAGTGAGGATTGTGAGTGAAAAAACAAACTCGAGAGTCGCATGGTACAGGATAATGTCGCTGGGACTTTGCATTACAGAGTTTGTACTTGAAGCAATACTTTGAAAAGAAGAAGCTTATTTAGATCAGAGTGATCCATGTTGAGGAATACTAGAACCAACACTTTGTTCTACTTTCTTTCTCTTGATGCTCTTTTTGGAACTGTTAGTGTAAAATTTTGTTCACTCATTTATCTTGTAATTTGTCTCCTTTTACGTAGACTTTATAACTAGACTCTAATTATAGGAATCTGAACTAAATTTCTCTTGATAGAATGAAACTGAATTTCTTTGGCATAACTTTTTTTTTTTATATATAAGGGTACATAAATGAACTGTACCAAACCTAAACTTAACAATCTAAACTCCAAATTTTTGTAATCTTGACTTGAAGAAGCTAAGGAGATATCTTGGGATACAAGAATTTTGTAATCTTTTCTTTGCTACATAACATGACATTGTGTTCCAGCTCGGTGAAAAGAGTATTGCACGAATTTAGTTGCTTTATCGACGCCGTTTATATGAAAAGGAGATATCTTGATCAAGGGTTCACTTCTCAGATTTATTTAAATGAATTTTTTTTACAATAAAACAAAGCTGTTTTGCTTAGTAGTCGTTTACACGTCTGATGTGGCGTCATGATCAGCATATTGTTAACGAATGACAACGTTAGTCGATTTGATGGTTTTGATCGGATTGGAATTGTTTGTGTAAGAAACAGGTACAAAACTTAATTAATCGATACATTCTTTGATTTATGTGTTTTGTTTGCCTTCTCAATTCATGGCATTACAAATAAAAAATGTTTGTGATATTTAGATGTTCAGTAAAATTTCTCTTAGAGCCGTTTCAACATGCCTTTGTCAAGTGAATTGTGTCTTTTACGATATATGGCAGATAAGAAATAACACAACTATATGTCAAATTTAACAAAATGGAGATTTTGACAAAGATCTTCTCATATTACATGATCATGGCACATCCACACAAGCTTTAGTACTTTATCTTGTCAATAATACACATGAAATTGAAATTATCATAAGAAGACAAAGGACTAAATTTTTATTACAATTCCCCTACTATGTTATAACGCCAACCGAAACTTGATTCAAGCCAGAAGTCCAAAAAAATTCCATTTCCCTGAACAAAAAATAATAATTTAGATGTCATGCTAAAAAGCAGATTAAACATATCAAGAAGTGATTAAGAATGAAATCAATAAAAAGAAAGACAAATACCTTGCGCATTAGCAGCAGGAGGACTAGCAGGAGACACTGCAACCAAAACAAAACAAAAAATCTCTATTAATCAGATAATCATATAACTAGAGAAGAAATTAAACCATAATCTGATTTATCTTAAGGATCATAATCCATAAAAAATCAAGAAGAAAAACAGAGAGATGAAGAAGAAATCTAACATGCACCACAAGCTGACACCGGAGGAGCATTAACTTTACAAGCAACGGGAAGAGTAGTAGCCTTAGTAACGTTAAGTTTGACTCCGTAAGAGGCACTGTTCTTCAGCCCTTCGCATAGACATTCCGGTTTCGTATCTAGAATATTCTTCAGACTGGAGCAGCACGAACTTGAGGGTGTATCCACCGTACTCCCGATCGTTATAAAAGATACACATGGTAACAGGGTAACAACAAGGGAGGTGCACTCGTCGGCTGGTATAATGTTTCCATGAACATAAGGAGAGGAAACAGAGAGGACTAGGAGGAGAAGAGATGTCGCGGCGGAGAAGAAAGCCATTGTTTTGATTCTCTGTTTTGGTTACTTCTTAAGAATCTAGAGAGGAGAAAATGAGAATTGTGGTAGAATGAGTGAAATGTGGTGTGTTTAAATATGGGTTTGAGTGATAGAGACGACGTCGTTTTGGTGTACACGTCATGTGTAACTTGTAATTTTTTGGTTCATTCAGTGTAAGATTCTGCTCATTTTTTTTGGGATTTTATCCTATATTAAGAGCTTTTTATCATCGAAATTAACGTTATTACCAAAATGATTAGATTTTAAAGAAGAAAACAAAAAAAAATTAGAAAAATAAAAATGTAATTTCTTAAAACGCTTTTCTTAAAGTAGAAAGATTTGTATTCAAACTTTGCTTTGCTGTATGTACTACTTATTTTGTTTTTTCCTGCTGTAATCTTCTGTCAAAATCTATAAATGGTATAAAACTTAACATTTATACCAAAAAAACTAAAGTTTATATGCTAAGATTTTCTTTTTAACTAACTTGGTTTATATGTTTAAAGACTAATTAATTAAATATAGTAAACAAGTTTTATCATTTTGCATACAATTATTCAGTGGGTCAGTTTCTCATTGTATTGAAGATAAGAGATTGGTTCGGTTTGCACAAAAAAATTGGAGATTGGTTCAAACTTCAAATGTTGAACCCTGCGTGTTGTTGTTATTGAATTTTAAACAATTAAAACTCTTTTTTTTTTCTTTCTCAATGTCAAAACTATGAGTTCTTTCGGATAAAAGAATGAAAACAAAATTAATATAACAAAAATAGTTAAAGAATATCAAATATTTTCGATCTCTTTCAAGATTTGAATAATCAGTTTTTCCTGATTCCGTATTACTTAATTCTATTCCTGAAATATAGTTTTACTGAATGTATAACGATTGTTCGTAACTTTGTGAAATGGGTTTGAATATGTTTGTATAACGTCAAAGCGAGAACATAGCAAAAAGTTAGAATGGTTATGAGTCTTTTAGAGTATGTTGTGTGGCTTCAGCTTCTCGTTTATGTTCTCGTATGACTGAGGTCTGAGGACATGCTATTTTATTTTATAATGAACTATTACAATTGGCTTCTTGAAATTCAATTATTGTCATGTTTAAAAAAAAGTAAAATCTAAATGGGACTAAAAAAACAACTATTGAAATCTCCTAGTAGAAGGCCGAAAAAAAGAATAAATCACCATATTTTGCATTCCCGGAAGATGGGATGTTCGTACGTGTTGATGTTTTTCCAAGGCTTGATGTTGTTTGAGGTTCTTTACCATGTCTTCTGTTATTTCTCTCTCTCCATAGTCCATATGGTATGGACTGCAATTTGGAACGTGTATGGCAGAAGTAAAAGAGCCTTCTTTTCGGTTGTCTCATCTGTTATGAGCAAAATGATTTGATCCCAATCCAAGGTGTGACTTGTTAAGTTCTATGGGCTTCCAACTCAAAACCAATTGGCAATGAGTGGAGTGGCCCATATCCCTTATATATTACTTAGGATCCCTTCCAACTTCCGATGTGGGACATTATGTCCTAATACGCCCCCTCGAGATGATGGCTCTTTGGCCATTAATCTCGGAATGTTCGGGCTTAGATCGACGGCATCAATTTTGGGCCTTGTCGATGATTGGACCATCTTTGGGTCGGATCGGGTTGGACATGTGTGGATTGGGCTCTGATACCATGTTAAGTTCTATGGGCTTCCAACTCAAAACCAATTGGCAATGAGTGGAGTGGCCCATATCCCTTATATATTACTTAGGATCCCTTCCAACTTCCGATGTGGGACATTATGTCCTAATATGACTATCTTGAAGTATCCCTTTTACTAACTCCTCCCATACTTGTCTTGTATACGGGCATTGAAAGAAGAGGTGGTGTCTTGTCTCAACCGGTTCCTGACAAAACGCACAAGATGTATTCACTTGGTTCTTCCACTTCGCCATTCGTTCACCTGTAGATCATTTGTCATGCATTGCAAGCCATGTAATAAAAGCGTACTTAGGATTGGATGCTCATCTCTCAAGAGATTCCAAGTCTCGTTGGATGAGAATTTGGATTTGAAACCATTCTTCCATCTCCACTTGTTAACGTACATCTAACTCTGTTTTCTGACTCAGCCGCAAGGCTTCTATTTCTGCTTCAACCTTATTTAGACTCTCGACTCGATGTCGTCTTCCTCTATGCTTACTCAAAACGGCTTCCACGGTGCCTGTTTTTCGTATCCCTAGATCAATACGGCCCCTATCTCAAAAGATATCTGTCATACCAAAATGATGTGCCACGGCCACTAATTATTTCTACCATATGACCAAATTGAAAGGGAGTTAAGGTTGTATTGAACCCAGTCTGATTGAAGTATCATATTCCCACGCATACTTTGATTTTACCATAATCACGTATATGTTGTTTATGAATTAAGAATCATGTGTCGTCTTTAGAAGTGCTCAAAAGTGATTAGATGTTAAATCGTATATAGCTATAAAAGAAAAAATGCTTAGAAAAACCCTCAACTTTCCTAAAAACATATTTAAAACTCTTAATTTTTTGTGGGTTTTTAAACCCTCACCTTTTGATAAATGAAAAATAAACCTTAATATTAATAAACTCAACTTAAATTCAAACAAATCTTTATATTAAAACAGAATTTTATAAAATAATTTTTAAATTTATGATTTATGTTTTTTTTGTCAACCACACATTAATTAAAAAATAACTCCTTGACTTGTTGCCCATTTAGGAGGATAAGAGTTTACAAAAGTAACATCAGAAAATAAAAGTCTAGAAGGACGGACTAAGCAGTCCGCTTGAACATTACATAAACGAGAAATAAGAGAAAGCGAGAAGAAGAGAAAAGAGACTCGTAGTAATCCAAAATCATCTAGCAGATTGGAGAAAGCGGGCCAATCTTCAAGTGACTGAATTTATGATTTATGTTAAATTCTTATTTGCGATTTTTTTTTCTTCTAAAATTAAGTTTATGCGATAGAAATTTTATTCAACATTTAGTTGAAATTAGGCAAATCAGTTTCGTTACCATCAAAAGTTGTGTTATATAAACAATAAACTTTTAGGATAGCAAATTCGATGTTTTTGGTTTTATTGCTCGAGTTTTTCAGGTCTTGATTTAAGAAATGGTCAAAATTATAACAAAATTCAGATTCAATTGGATTTGGTTTAAGTTTGGATGAAAATTTAGTTAAATAATGATTAATTATATGTAATTCATATTATCCTTTAATATATGTTAATTTTATATACGAAAACTGAAATCTTAACCGAAATATTTCGATGTGGAAATTCATGTACTTTTCATAGTATTATAAAATTTGGTTTGGTTTCACGAGAGTAAATTTCTGTGATCGAACCAAATAAACATGTATTAATATATATTCATATTCGTTTCGGTATAATAATTTATAGATCACTAGTAAAAAAATTGGTTTGGATTTCGTTGATGAATTTTTGTAACACAACCAAATAAAACTTCATTAATTAACCTTTTACATCATGACTAAAAAAATTTCAATTTATTTATAAATTCTAAACGAGAATTTCGGAAGAAAATATCTTAAAATTTCAATTTTTCATTGTGGTTTCTTTCATAGAATTAGAGTGTCGTATGTCGAGTTATTTATTGGGTTCTGAAAAAAAATAAAAAATAAATCTCCACCTCAAAAAATACAGAGAAATCATATGAAGTAAGAAAAAAACGTAATATAAACTTTATATGTATATCTATATATACATTTTTGGAGACATTTATGAAATAAATTCTGGAGTTCCACCTTATTTACGAGTCCATGCCATTAATATTTATTATTACTTTTACAAAATTTAAATAAAAGATATTAACCAAACAATATCTTGCCTAATTTGTTTCTAAAAATCTCTACACTATCTTTCCATATATCTTCAAAAAATTTTATAGCAAATATTTATATTAACATTTTGCATAGCAATAAAAATACTAATTTATAATAATCAAAATATTCACATAGAAAAATTATATACACATACAGAAAAAAGAATTATATCTATCATCATTTAAGCCGTTGCTTTATTTAAATAAAAAAAGAAAAAACACAAAAAATCTAAATCATATACTTTATATGATAACTTTAAAATATATATTAGTAGTATAAATTTAAAATCGTTCAAAGAACGGTATACCACGGGTGAAATCCTAAAATTATTAAATTTGATAACAATAATAATTTATTTTCTTGGATTTTATAACACTAATAATTTAGCTAACGAGATAATATAAACGGGTTTATATGGGATGACGGGTTTGGGTTGATATTAATAAATAACGGTATATCACGGATGAAATCTTAAAATTAACAATTAAAATACAATTATACAATCTTAGGCATAAAACAAAAGAAAAAATATTAAAAAAACAAATCCAACTTAAAATTTAAATTTTTAGTTATAACAAAACTGACCTTCGATATACTGTAGAGTAAAATATTCAAAATTTTAAAATCCACCATACATCGTTACTTCAAAAAAATGTATGTTTTCGTATCTATACTTCAAAAATTGAAACCTAAACAATAGTAATCATACACTAAATAATACATAGATAGATATCTACATTTAAAAAAGGGAGACTCACAAAAATGCCCCTTTTTTAATACCCCTTTTCAAAAATGCCCCATTTGGCTGTCCATTTTTAAAAATACCCTTTTTTATGTACAAAATGACTAAATTACCCTTCTTTTAATAAAAGATATCACAAATATATTAGGAAATATAACAAAATTAGGTTCACAAAATGCAAAATATTTTTTGTCGGGAAAAGTGATCCCGCAATTTTTCCCGCCAAAACACTTGTAAAAACTTGTAAAAATCTTTAAAATACCTTGTAAAATTTTCCCGCCAAAAAATTTTCCCGCCAAAAAAATTTTTTTGCGGGAAAAGTGATTCCGCAATTTTTTTGGCGTTAAATTTTTGGCGGGAAAAATTTACAAGATATTTTAAAGGTTTTTTACAGGGTATTTATAAGGTTTTACAATGTATTTTAAAAGGTTTTACAACGTATTTATAAGGTATTTATAAGATATTATAAGATTTTACAAGCTATTTTATAAGGTTTTACAAGTTATAAGGTTTTACAAGTTTTTTATAAGGTTTTACAAGTTATAAATACCTTATAAAACCTTATAAGTACCTTGTAAAACCTTTTAAAATACATTGTAAAACCTTACAAAACATTTGTAAATACTCTGTAAAACCTTTAAAATACCTTGGAAATTTTTCCCGCCAAAAATTTTCCCGCCAAAAAAATTTCACCAAAAAAATTGCGGAATCACTTTTCCCGTAAAAAAAATTTTTTGGCGGGAAAATTTTACAAGGTATTTTAAAGGTTTTTACAAGTGTTTTGGCGGGAAAATTGCGGGATCACTTTTCCCGCCAAAAAATATTTTGTATTTTGTGGATCTAATTTTGTTTCAAATAAGGGTAAAATGGTCATTAAAAATTAAAAGAGGGCAAACTTAAAAATGGACTCTCAAAGGGAGAATTTTTGAAAAGGGGTATTGAAAAAGAGGCATTTTTAACAATTTCTCTTTAAAAATACAAATTAATATGATATATCTTAAGTTAATCTTTAAAAAAATAACATTACATTTTTAAAAAATATATAGCCCCGCGGTGTACCGCGGGTTAAATTCTAGTTGTATTTTTTTTTTACAGCAAAAGACTCCATATTATTATTAAGCTAGCTCGAAAAGGTTGGCATCGTTAGCCAACCACTCCGGAACCTGAAAACTTACAAGGAAAAGATATCACCTCGAGATCGAGCACCTTTCGCAAGGGTGTCGGCTCGGATATTCAAGTTTCTAGAAATATGAGAAATCGAAAAACATGTAAAGCGATTACGCATGAGATTAAAGGACTCAATTTCTGATTCAAAGACTGGCCACGGGTCTTCTTCCTCTATGTTTTCATAATTTCATACAATATATTTTTTTTAATTATAAATATTAAGTTAAACTCCTCGTCGCGAGCGATTCGATTTAACATATTAATTATCAAAATTTTACAAACTTGAGAGTAGCGAAAAAATGTTATATTGCGTATTATATTGTAGGATTAATTTGATTTTTGAAGGTGAGGATAAATTTGCAAAAAGTGGTGAGTTTGAAGATTTTTTGGCAAATAAATGACCAATTAAATTTCTGAGAGGAATTATCAAGAAATTTCAGACTAAAAATTAGATGGAGAGAGAGAGAGAGCTAGCAAATTTAGGAATGTGAAACAAAGTCAACTGTTAATGAGGGCTGTTTCCTCTTTAACAAGACTTTTTGGGAATAACTGTTACTTAGTCTAAGCTATATTCTAAATTTTATGAGCAATTGTGCTCTGTTTTGAGCTGTCATGCTCTGTTTTCTGTTTTTGAATCTTTCCTTTGATTTTTAATGAAGTTTAGACGGCAAAAAAAAAAAACAAAGAGGGCTGTTTCAAAGCCTCCAGCCTCTTTGTTTGTGAACTCTTAATTTTGTGAACTCTTAATTTTGCGTGTAAGAAAAAGTCTATAAATAGGATATTTTGGAATTTTTTTTCCTTTGTAGTAAGGTGAAATAATTGGTGGGTTGCATTTTCTTATTCAAACTAAATTTCTCAGAGGACATACTTCGTTTCAGAGAAAATCCAAATATATTGTCAACGTTATAAACGTACAAATTTTTAATCTTTACCACCACATAGTAATGGCTTTTTCTTCTTCTTCTGCTCTTTCGATTCCTTCATCTTCTTCATCTCAAAACTGGGAGTACGATGTCTTCCCAAGCTTCCACGGGAAAGATGTACGCAAAACCTTTCTCAGCCACGTTCTGAAGGAGTTCGGAAGAAAAGCAATCAACTTTTTTGTTGATAACGAGATTGAGAGAGGAGAGTTTATCGGTCTTGAACTCAAACGGGCTATCAAAGGATCTAAGATTGCTGTTGTCTTGCTCTCCAAGAATTACGCTTCTTCTTCGTGGTGTCTTGACGAATTGGTGGAGATCATGAAGCAAGAGTCTGGCCAAAGGGTGATTACCATTTTCTATGAAGTAGATCCAACAGATGTGAAGAAGCAGAAGGGAGACTTTGGGAAGGTCTTCAAAAAAACATGTAAAGGTAAAGACAAGGAGAAGATTAAGACTTGGAGGCAAGCTTTGGAGGATGTGGCCACAATCGCAGGTTACCATTCAAGCAACTGGTTCGTGTGCTTGACTTTCACTCTCTTTTAGTTCTAACAAACTCTATACAAATTCTAGAGAGTCATAACATTTGATATTATTTATTAACATGATGTACAAATTGATCTTCTTCTTTGTTAGGGTTGATGAAGCAGACATGATTGAAAACATTGCTGCTAATATTTCGAAAATGCTTATTCATTTGACACCATCAAGTGATTTTCACCGTTTATTTGGGATGGTAGATCATATGAAAAGGATGGAACAGTATTTACGTCTAGATTTGGATGAACTGAGGATGAATGGGATTTGGGGTCCGGCTGGGTGATGGAGTTACAGAACCGGTTGGCAGGTCCTCAAACCGGCAGCCAATCCCAAACCGCAAGTATTTGAATTAAGGTCTGGTTTTGTTGTTTAATTGCATTTGTTTCAGTTGTGTAATAATGGGAGACATGGTCCTCCTTATGTTAAGGAACCAATCGCCCACTTTCCCATTTCCTGGTTGTTAGGAGTTGATCTCCACTATCTGTTTCTGTAAGTCTATTTAATCAATGAGAAAAGCCAAAAAGAGGCAATCTTAATTGCCCAAAACAAAAGTGTTCTCTGTTCTACTTGTGCCCTGTTTCTGAAACGTATCATTTGATATCAGAGCAAGGCTCTTTCATTTCGCGGAACAAATTTTTTTTTTTCCATCAACCATTACGTCACGAAAAAACAAAAACTCAAATAAGCCGATCATGGCCCCGGATACCACGATCGAGGCTGCGACCAACAAGAACGAACGCATCGAGGCGTTAGCTGAGAAGCTTGACCGCCTGGAGGGTTCCCTGGACGAGCGATTCCGCGGAATGGAGAGCTCTCTTGCCCACACTATGGAGGAATCAAAGAATTAGATGAGCGAGTTGCTGGTGTTGAATCGTGAGAGCGGTTCTAGTGGCACACCGAGCAACCAGCGACCAGAGGGAATGTAACCGTAGGCTCAACGACGGGAACGCAATGAGCAGTTGGCAGCAGCACCCAACCAGGGCCGTCTCCAGCGCGTTCGATTGGAGCTTCCACAGTACAATGGCGGAGACCCGACGGAGTGGCTGACTAAAGTAAGGCAACTGATCGCCTACCAGGATATTCCGGCTGATGAACAAGTCAGTTTCGCGGCGTTCCATCTCACTGAAGAAGCAAACAAATGGTGGTTGGCTACTGCGAAGAAACTCCGGATCCACCCACTATACACTACTTGGGAGATTTTTGAGGAGGAGCTTTGGATCCGGTTTGTTCCAACAGAGGGAGAGAATTTCCACATGGCCTTGTCCAGGATACGACAAACCGGATCTCTATGGGACTATCAACGGGAGTTCGAGAAGTTATAGATTAAGGTGGACAACTGGTCGGAAGAGGCGTTGGTGGGTACGTTTTTGGGAGGCCTCAACGAAAACATAGCCAATCATGTGTTGATGTTCGCACCAACCACGCTGCGAGACGTCATTCGCCTAGCACGACGAACCGAAGAATTGCAGAAGCAGAAGAAGAGGTTCCAGCCACGGCCTTACTCAACCGCACCACCACCGGCGCTCCGTACCACACCGCTTCATTGATCATTTATGAGATTGTTTTGCTTTTAGAATCTTACTAATGATCAATGTTTTAAGATTCTTGGGAAAGCTATTATACAAATTTTTTTTTTTTGGAATGAATGTTGAATTTATTCACCAAAAAAACCAATATTACAACAAGTGCAACTGTTTGGAGTAGTGTTTGACATAAGAGTAGAAGGGGTTTACAAGTTATCTCCTAGTAGAGGGACCCCCTAGTAGAAAGCCAAAAAAAGAATAAATCACCATATTTTGCATTCCCGGAAGATGGGAATGTTCGTGTTGATGTTTTTCCAAGGCTTGATGTTGTTTGAGGTTCTTTACCATGTCTTCTGTTATTTCTCTCTCTCCATATGGTATGGACTGCAATTTGGAACGTGTATCGCAGAAGTAAAAGAGCCTTCTTTTCGGTTGTCTCATATGTTATGAGCAAAATGATTTGATCCCAATCCAAGGTGTGACTATCTTGAAGTTGAAAATGCAAGAGCTACTAAGTTTTGAATTAGTTCACGATGTAACTCAGGATTTCTCAAAACTCTTTCGATTAATAGAAAATATGTTTACAAGGTTTCTCCTTTAACACTATTTTCTATTCTCACTAAGTCTTGTTCCTTAATCACAGACCGATTAAGAACAATAACTCTCCCTAAAACCCTTAGCTCTCTTTAAGCCTCTAGTTCTCTATTTCACTCAAACTAAGACTT
Organism: Arabidopsis thaliana x Arabidopsis arenosa; assembly: GCA_019202795.1. Lineage (NCBI taxonomy): Eukaryota > Viridiplantae > Streptophyta > Magnoliopsida > Brassicales > Brassicaceae > Arabidopsis > Arabidopsis thaliana x Arabidopsis arenosa. Next base: position 4,225,019 of record CM032919.1, on the reverse strand, counting down.
AACAGCTAGGAATTCTCTCTCGTGATTGTGCTAAGCTTTCTGCAAGCCTTAGCACTCCTATTTATACTAAATAGGTTGAGACCATACAACAGGTCAATTTCCAATTCTAAAACTAATTGGAATGGACAATTTCCTTTTTCTTTATGGAATAGGAAATTGTCCTTTGTCTTCATGTTTTCCTTTTCATCTTTGCAAAAGGAAACTCTTCAGTCTTCTAGAGTCTTCTCTAAGCTTCTAGTCTTTGCTTCAAACCGCCATAACAAGATTCTGCATATTTCCTTAATCTTGTTCATGTTGCTCTGTTCTCTTGAGTAACTTTGTGAGGTATCTTGACTTAGTTCAGGAACTCCTTCAGAAGCTGCATCTTCAATCTCCCCCTTTTTAATCTTGTGTCTCTCAAGCACCTGTAATTGAAATCTTCTATCTTTTGTAGATTTTTTTCATCTCAAGTAATCAGAATGAAAACACCCGAAGTTATTAAAAACTTTTAGCAACATTGTCCAACACAAAATAACTCCCCCGGATGTTGAAAATCAAGCAACAACAAAGTCTGGAGACTAAACACAATTATCAAATAACTACTCCCCCATAACACATGAACTCCCCCAGAATCACAGCCATATGAACTCCTTTTTCTCCCCCTGCTTGAGAGCCCAAGGTTAAAAACCAAGCTTCCTACAGTCTTTTAGACAAAGGATGACTGAGAACAAGTTGTTGAATCACTCCATTCATCTTGGAGATAGCGTGAGCTGTGTCTAGCAAGGCCATAAACATACCCTCTCTATCATCCTCATCAGGGTGAGGCAGGCGGATGCTTCCAATGTCTACAACAGTATATCCTTGATACTCTGGATTAAACTGAGAAGAAGGTTCTGAGACATTTTGAGGAGCAGTTCCTGAAGTATTTGGCTGAGTGCTAGCTTTTGCTTTGCCCTTCATCCTTTCAGTGTAAGCTTGACCAGTTCTGACATCCTTTTTGTAGAACTTAGGAGTCACAAACTTCTCTCCAGAGTAGATTGACACTTCTTTTTGACTTATGAGCAACCCATAGATGATTCGGGGAAACACCAACCATCTTTCATCCTTGTTCTGAACAAGTGACATCACTTGATTGAAGATTAATTTTCCAACATCAAATCTGATTCCATGAAAGATCTTGTAAATGAGCTGAGCTCTTTCTACTGATACATAATCCGGATTTGATGAAGGAATCCAATTCTGAGCAGTGATTCGTAGAAGAGCTCCAATTCGAGGAGAAAAGTTCTTGAAAACTAAATCATCCCAGCCAGTCTTCTCATCTTCACTTAGCAGATCTGCAAGTTGTTCTTTTCCAACAGAATCAGCATCACTATCTGCCTTGAGTTCCTCTTTGGTTAAATCTTTAAAACCAAGAAATTTATTGATTTTCTTTGGTGAAAACTCATAGTCATGCCCTCTGACAAACACACTGACCTTCTCAGCATTTTCTTCAGACTTTTCACAAGGAAGATTCGCATAAAATTCAGACACTACTTCCCGCACATAACTTCCAAGATTTGTTACTGTAGATTCCAATCTCGCATTCTTGATCAAGACTAAGTAGCCCCAAGAATCCTCTGTTTCTAAATCAATCAGGCGTTCCTCAATCAAGTTTCTACTTTTAAACAAATCATACCTTGCTTTAGCTTGAGGTGATGAAAATAGCTTTGATCGAAAGCTTTTCTTAGAAGGACTTTTGCCTGACCCAGAAGCCTTGATAGATTTGGTCTTCTTTGAACTTGGTTCACCCTTCTTCTGTTTCTTCGTTGGAGGAGCTAGACCTAACTGTTTAAAGACTCTTTTCTTACGAGCTTCCTTCTCCTTCTGATTCTTCTGAAACTGTTCTTCAACTGTCAACTCAGTTGCTTCGTCCCTTACAACCTCTTCAGTGTTCTCTTCCTCTTTGTCAGACAAATCCGATTCTGCATGTGTCTTGTCAACATTTTGCTCAAATTGATCATGAATTTCATCATTCTGAGATGAAATCAAACCTGGTTCTTTAATTTGGTTTTCCAAATTCTTAATTCCTTCCGTTGACCCAGCTTCTGTTGATTCAGCGTTTGTGAGAACCGTTTCTGTTGGCACAATCACCTCCTCCTCAAGTTTGTCATCTTCGATTTGCTCAGAAAGAACCTCAGTATCTTTGTCAGAAAGAACCTCAGTATCTTGCTTTTTCTCACCAGACGCACCATTCTTAGTTCCTTCGCTTGTAGTGGCGAATGAATCTTCTTTGCTCTCATATGGAACCAGAGAAAGTGGAGCAACTGTAGATCTGACTGGTTCTTCGATGGGTTCGTCAATCAATTGAGGATTTCCAGCACCACCATCAGACCGAACATCTCTGGCACGTCTTCTTCCTCCGATTGGTCCTCTTCGTGTGGCTTTCACCATTGTTGCGGTTTGAGAGTTTTTCTCCAAGGAATTTCTTGCTTCTTCTTTTCTTAGGGTTTTCGGAAACCTTTCGTTTCTCCGTTTTGTTCTTCTCCCAACAAATATTTTCACCAAGATTTGAGAAAATCTATGATTGCATATCCTTTTTTTTTTTAAAATTCAAAAACTCGATTTTTGCCAAAAAACAAACCGGAATAAACCATTCTTGGAACTTTTAATGTGATAAACCGAACCAGAAATTTTGAATTGAACCGTATCTTCATAACCAAATCAGCTCTCATGATCTCTGACTGAGTCAGATCATAGTTCACATACACCAAGTGAATTCCTCAAGGTAACAAATCTGTTGAAGTCCAATGCTTTAGTAAAAATATCTGCCAACTGAATTTCTGTCCCAACATGATCAATCTTGACCTTCTTTTCTTCGACCAATTCACGAATAAAGTGATGCCTCACATCAATATGTTTAGTTCTTGAATGTTGAACTGGATTTTTGGAAATATCAATAGCACTCTGATTATCACAGTAAACTTGAAGAACTCCAGAGTCTAATCTATAGTCTGATAGCATCTGCTTCATCCAAAGTAACTGTGTGCAGCAACTTCCCATAGCAATGTACTCAGATTCTGCGGTAGATATTGACACAGAATTCTGCTTCTTGCTTAGCCAAGCAATCAAATTGTTTCCAAGAAAGAAACATCCTCCACTTGTACTCCTTCTGTCATTCACATTTCCTGCATAGTCAGCATCACAGTAACCAACAAGATTTTGATTTGAGTTTCTTGAATACCAAATACCAAGTTCCACAGTTCCTTTGACATACTTCAGGATTCTCTTCACTGCTTCAAGATGTGATTGTTTAGGTTTTGCTTGATATCTAGCACAAACTCCAACACTTAGGCATAGATCAGGTCTACTTGCAGTTAGATATAAGAGACTTCCAATCATTCCTCTGTAGGTTTTGACGTCTACATCTGTTCCATTCTCATCTCTAGATAATTTCAGTGAAGTACTCATAGGAGTTTTAGCTTCCTTGCATTTATCCATCTGAAACTTCTTCAAAATCTTCTTAGCATAAGTACTCTGAGAGATGTAGATTCCTTCATCTGATTGAACTATCTGCAAACCCAAAAAATACTTCAATTCACCAACCAAGCTCATCTCAAACTCTCTTGTCATGTTTTCTATAAACTGATCCACCAACTTCTGAGAAGTGCTTCCGAAAATAATGTCATCAACATAAATCTGCACCATCATGATCTCTTTGTTTTCTTCAAGAATAAACAAAGTTTTATCAACACTTCCTCTGTTGTAACCTTTCTCAAGCAGAAAGTTAGTCAACCTTTCATACCATGCTCTAGGCGCTTGTTTGAGTCCATATAGAGCCTTCTTTAACTTGAAAACATACTCAGGTTTCATCATATCTTCAAATCCTTTAGGTTGCTCAACATACACTTCTTCTTGTAGAATACCATTTAGAAAAGCACTTTTAACATCCATTTGATGAACCGTGAAGTTAAGAATACAAGCCATTCCCAAAAACAGTCTGATTGATTCAAGTCTTGCTACTGGAGCAAATGTTTCTTCAAAGTCAACACCTTCGATTTGATTATACCCTTGTGCCACCAGTCTTGCTTTATTTCTAACAACTACTCCTTTTTCATCACTCTTGTTTTTAAAAATCCATTTGGTTCCTATAACATTTGTATCCGCAGGCCGTTTAACCAATTCCCAAACTTCATTTCTTTCGAACTGTTCTAGCTCTTCCTGCATAGCAATGATCCAGAAATTATCTTCAAGTGCTTCAACATGATTTTTTGGTTCAATGGATGAAACAAAGCATTGAAACTGCAAAGTTTCCCATTCTGCAAAATTACTTGTCATCTTTTTGAAATCAAGCTTTACACCTCTGGTTTTCATTGTATCCTGGAGATTTCCAATAATGTCTGACGATGAATGATTTTTGTGCACCTGAATTTTCTGAGCTTCTTTGTGACTTTCCTCTTGTTCTACCAATGAGCCATCTAATTCTTCTTTATCCTCTTTATTTGTTATCTCGTCCGGTTCTGTGTCACTTTCTTCAAGTTCTTCACTGACCTTTGACACATAATGATCATCAAATACAACATTAACTGATTCCATAATAGCACACGTTCTTTTGTTGTAGATTCTGAATGCTGTACTAGTTTCTGAATAACCCAGAAACATGCCTTCATCACTTTTGGAATCAAACTTTCCAAGGTAGTCTTTGTCGTTCAGTATATAGCATCTGCATCCAAACACATGAAAGTAGCTCAGATTAGGAGTCTTTCCTTTCCATAATTCATATGGAGTCTTCATCGAATCCCTTCTCACATAGACTCTATTGATGATGTAGCAAGATGTATTTATTGCTTCTGCCCAAAACCTCTGTGGAACCTGATTTCCATGTATCATTGCTCTAGCCATCTCTTGAAGAGTTCTATTCTTCCTTTCTACAACTCCATTTTGTTGAGGTGTTCTTGGAGCTGAAAACTGATGAGCAATTCCATGATTTTCACAAAAATCTTTCATGGACTCATTCTGAAATTCTCCACCATGATCACTTCTTATTCTTTTAATACCTCCTCTCTCATTAATAAGCTGAAGAGCCCATATCCTGAAACTATCTGCTGTGTCTGACTTCTCTCGAATGAATCTCACCCATGTATATCTAGAAAAATCGTCCACCAATACAAACACATACTTCTTCCCAGCTATGCTTTCAATTTGCATTGGTCCCATTAAATCCATATGTACCAAATCAAGAGCTGACTTAGTCTGAACATCTGGAACTTTCTTGTGCTGCACTTTGACTTGTTTCCCTTGATTACATGGACCACATATCATCTTATCTTCAACTTTAAGCTTAGGAACTCCTCGGATAATTTCTTTGTCAACCAAAGTAGCCAGATTTCTTGTATTCATGTGACCTAGACGTTGATGCCATAGATTAAGGTTGTCTCGTGCAGAAAAACAGTTGGTTGTACGATTTTCCCACATGTAACAATTGTTTCCTGTTCTCTTACCTCCTAGAACAATGTCACCAGCTTCATCAAACGCTTTGCAATCTACTTTAGTGAAAGTAACTTCTAGACCTTCGTCACACAACTGACTCACACTAATAAGATTAGCCTTTAATCCACGAACAAGATAGACATTCATCAGCTGAGGTAGCTCTGCATTACTAGTTTTTCTTTTACCTTGTATGTCTCCATGACCTCCATCACCAAAAGTTACTTTACCTCCTTTGATTTTCTTGACGTCTTGTAAGTAATCTTTTGTGCCTGTCATGTGGCGAGAACACCCACTATCAAAGTACCAAGGACTCTTTTTCTCGCATTCCTCTGTGACTAATGCCATGTTGCATCTAAAACCAAGTCCTGATCTACTTCCTGAATCTCTTTCAGCAGTACTTCTGGCTACTGTTGGATATAGATCAATTTTCTTTACCCATATTTGACGTTTATACCCATTCCATGAAAACTTCCTTTGATACCTTAGTTTTCCCACCTTCTCCCAATACTGTTGGTGTCGGATCCCGCACCAGTAGGCTGGGACCAACCAAAGATTGCCATGTAATCAGGATAAGGGCCCACAGAGGATAAGGCCCATTAGGCCCGTGGTTTACAGGGTATAATCGAAGTGGGCGTCATCATAAAGAGAGCCCGGAGTGGTCACACCTCGGGATATGACTCGGAATCGAAGTCGGATTACTTGGGCCAGAAGGCGAAGCCCATGAAGATCGGAATCAATTCAAATTTAAACGTTGGGCATTAAAACTCGAAGACCAAAACGGACACATTTAAGAGAGAATAATTGTGTTTAATTGAGAGTTAAATGTCGTTTGTCAATATAAATAAGAGGGCTAATAGCCATGTAAAGGAGAGGCAATTTTTCTAGCAAATACACTATAGTCATTCCTATTGCAATTCATAGCTTTTTCATCATATTTTTGTCCTCAAGAATAATCATTCCCACTAATTAAACAAATATTCAAGTGTGCGAATCCGACATCCACATTTTGGCGCCGCCTGTGGGGATCTAGAAGATTCTTGAGTTGTCAGATTTCTCTCATTTCCGAGATAAGCAGCAATGTCTGGAACAAGCATCCCTGATTCGACAGTAGCCGAGGCTCTCAAGACCATGCAGCAAGCCATAACAGAAATGTCGCAGAAGTTCTCGGATGTGGAAAAAGCTGTGGACACGCTTAAAACAACCCAGGTATCTCTTGGTCAAAACATCAATGCTGTTCAATCTCGTGTTCGTTCTCTAGGTGCAGGAAGTACCGTGGGAGTCCGAAGAAGCATGTTCAGTACCCCAAACTCCCGTGTGCGAAGTGAGACCAACGAACAAACAACTTCTAACCCGACAATCCAACCGGATGTGGAAGAAGAGACGCAGCTCGGAGATGAAGATCAGCTTTTGGATCAGTATGATCAAGAGAGCTTTGATCAGCTCGAAACCATGAGAAAGGTTAGCCAGGAACTAAAAGAAATGAAGTCAAAGTTCCACCAGGCCACCAGTTCGGAGCCGGACATTAACCGAGTCATCGAGGAAGCTAGGCGAACTCCTTTCATTCCGCGAATTGCAAATTTGAGAATCAAAGATTCTCGGAAACTCAAACTGGATCCGTACAGTGGATTAGAAGACCCAAAAAGCTATCTCGCAGCTTTTCTGATTGCCGCCGGAAGAGTCGAATTGGATGAAGCTGATGAGGATGCAGGATACTGCAAACTCTTTTCGGAAAATCTTTGCGGTCAAGCACTAATGTGGTTCACTCAGCTGGAACCAGGCTCAATCAATAACTTCGACGAGTTGTCGGCTGTTTTCCTGAAACAATATTCTATCCTCATGGATAAAAGCGTTTCGGATGCTGACCTCTGGAATCTAACACAAGGGCCAAATGAGTCACTTAGAACTTTCATCACCAAATTCAAGGGAGTGCTGTCAAAACTCCCAAGAATCTCGCAGCAGTCAGCTCTATCTGCCCTACGAAAAGGTTTATGGCATGATTCGAGGTTTAAAGAAGATCTAATACTTCACAAACCGGACACAATTCAAGACGCACTTTTCCGTGCAAATAACTGGATGGAAGTAGAAGACGAAAAAGAGAGTTTTGCGAAAAGAAACAAACAAGCAAAACCAGCGGTCACTTTCCCTACCAAAAAATTTGAGCCCAGAGAGAACCAAGGACCTAAAAAGTTCGGATCGCAACCCCTCAACAATACCGTCGGGAAACAATTTCAAGGAAAAGGAAGGTCGAACACTTGGGTCCGTGACGAAAGTTTGCATTGTGACATCCATAAGGTAACCGGACACTTAACCAAAGATTGTAGTGTCCTCAAAAAGCACCTCGCAGAGCTGTGGGCCAGTGGAGATCTTTCTAAATTCAAGATAGAAGATTTCGTGAAAGAATATCACGAGGCGAAAGATACCCCTAAAGATCAGAATTTGAAAAGACCTAGGCAATCCAACGAAGAAGAACCTAGAAGTTCTAAAGGAAAAATCAATGTGATCATTGGAGGTTCCAAGCTTTGTCGGGATACGATCAATGCCATAAAGAAGCATAGGCGAAATGTTTTATTTAAAGCAAATTTAGGTGAAGAAATGGACTTTCAAGGCACGTCAATATCATTTGACGAAGAAGAAACATGTCACCTCAAAAGGCCTCATGATGACGCCCTAGTCATTACCTTAGACGTTGCCAACTTCGAAGTTTCGAGAATTCTCATTGATACGGGCAGTTCGGTCGACTTAATCTTTTTAGGTACCCTGGAAAGAATGGGAATCAGTCGGGCAGATATTGTAGGACCGCCGTCTCCTTTGGTGGCATTCACAAGCGAATCGGCCATGTCTCTCGGGACGATCAAGCTACCAGTTCTTGCCAAAAACGTGTCAAAGATAGTTGATTTTGTTGTTTTTGATAAACCAGCAGCCTACAACATCATCCTTGGGACTCCATGGATTTATCAAATGAAGGCAGTTCCCTCGACGTATCATCAGTGCATCAAATTTCCAACTCCTAGTGGAGTGGGAACGATTCGAGGAAGTCAAGAAGCTTCACGAACGTGTTATCTGACCAGTCATCGACTGAAGATCCAATAGCAATTAACGAAACCTGCGAAGAAGGAAATTCCAAGATTTCCTAGTGGGCAAAAAGAAGACGATGTGGTAATCGAAGTAGTATTGGAAGAAGATAAACCAGATCGGAAAGTCCGAATTGGAGTCATTTTGACTGGCGAAATAAAGGAAGCTTTGATTGAACTTCTAAGGAAAAACAAGACGTCATTTGCATGGTCAGCGGCCGATATGCCTGGCATAGATCCAAGCATAATCTGCCACAAATTGAACGTAGATCCAAGTTTTAAGCCTGTGAAACAAAAGAGAAGAAAACTCGGAGTAGAGCGAGCAAAGGCAGTAAATGATGAAGTGGACAAACTATTAAAAATAGGATCTATAAGGGAAGTACAATACCCGGAGTGGGTAGCAAACACTGTCGTGGTCAAAAAGAAAAATGGAAAGGATAGGGTGTGTATCGACTTCACCGATCTCAATAAGGCATGTCCAAAAGATAGTTTTCCGCTCCCGCACATAGACCGGCTCGTAGAATCTACCGCTGGGAATGAGTTATTAACTTTCATGGATGCTTTCTCGGGTTATAATCAAATAATGATGGATCCCGAAGACCAAGAAAAGACGTCATTCATCACGGACAGAGGTACCTACTGTTATAAAGTAATGCCTTTTGGTTTAAAAAACGCAGGTGCCACTTATCAGCGATTGGTCAACAAAATGTTCCATGAGCATCTCGGGAAGACAATGGAAGTCTACATAGACGATATGTTGGTTAAGTCTTTGAAGAAAGAGGATCACATTAAGCATTTGGAAGAGTGTTTCGAAATTCTCAACCGATACCAAATGAAGCTGAACCCGGCGAAGTGCACTTTCGGAGTTCCATCCGGAGAATTCCTTGGTTATATCGTGACAAAAAGAGGAATCGAAGCTAATCCAAACCAAATTAATGCCTTTCTAAACATGCCATCCCCGAAGAACTTCAAGGAAGTACAGCGTCTGACTGGTCGAATTGCAGCCCTAAACAGATTTATTTCAAGATCAACGGACAAGTCTCTGCCTTTTTATCAAATTCTGAAGGGAAATAAAGGGTTCCTTTGGGATGAGAAGTGTGAAGAAGCATTCGGACAACTTAAAGCATACCTCACTACTCCACCAGTGTTGTCTAAACCCGAAGTGGACGAGAAGCTCTATTTGTATGTTTCAGTGTCAAAACATGCAGTTAGTGGAGTCTTGGTCCGGGAGGACCGCGGGGAGCAAAAACCGATTTACTACATAAGTAAGTCAATGACAGATCCAGAGACAAGGTACACAATGATGGAAAAACTCGCGCTTGCGGTAGTAACTTCAGCCCGGAAGCTGCGCCCATACTTCCAATCTCATCCAATCGAAGTGTTAACCAACCAGCCACTCCGAACAATACTTCATAGTCCAAATCAGTCCGGACGATTGGCGAAGTGGGGAGTGGAACTAAGTGAATATGATATAGAGTATAAAAGCCGAGTCAGCATGAAGGCTCAGGTTTTGGCAGATTTCCTAACCGAACTAGCAGTGCTGGGCACACCGGAGCAACCAGAGAATCAGACTTGGAAACTATATGTAGACGGATCTTCATCAAAACAAGGATCTGGAGTAGGAATCAAGTTGGAATCTCCAACGTCGGAAATTCTTGAACAATCATTCCGGCTACTGTTTAATGCTTCTAACAATGAAGCAGAATATGAAGCACTAATTGCCGGACTTCGACTAGCACAAGGGGTTGGAGCTGAAGAAGTGGTTGCTTATTGCGATTCACAATTAGTAGTTAACCAGTTCAATGGCGATTATGAAGCGAAAGACCTAAGAATGGAAGCATATCTCGAAGTAGTAAAGGGTCTTTCCAAAGACTTCAAGAAATTCGAACTAATTCGCATACCTCGAGGAGAAAATACAACCGCGGATGCACTTGCCGCATTAGCGTCAACGTCTCGAGCAGCAGCGCGCGAACGTGGCGAGCCCGAAGTCGAGTTGCCACCTGTTAAACGAAGAAAGTCGAAAAAGCACAACAAGGAGCCAGATGTACTTCCAGAAACTGTTACAGAGTCAGAACCGGTAATCGAGGACGACCATCCCGAACCAGACCTTGAACCAAATGAACATCCCGAACCGGAACCGCGAGTATTTCATGAGATCGACCAAATTCCGGCTAAAGATTGGGGGGCTGATTGGAGGGAGCCAATAAAGCACTACATCATGACAGGCGAGCTCCCGAAAAACAAATGGCAAGCCAGGAAAATGAGAATCACTAGCGCGAAATTTTGTCTATCAAAGGATACATTATATAAGCGAGGTGTTAGCGACCCCTACCTATTGTGCATCTTTGGGCCCGAAGTCGAAATCGTCGTGAGAGAAGTACACGAAGGTCTATGTGGGAGTCATGCGTCCGGAAGGGCCATGGCTTTTAAAATAAAAAGAATGGGCTATTATTGGCCTACTATGATCACGGATTGTGTCAAGTTCGCTCAAAGGTGCAAACGTTGTCAACTCCATGCGCCAAAGATCCATCAACCTTCAGAGTTATTCTCCTCCATTTCCGCCCCGTACCCGTTTATGAGGTGGTCGATGGATATCATTGGACCATTGCATAGATCAACTCGAGGAGCACAATACCTGTTGGTCTTAACGGATTATTTTTCAAAGTGGATCGAAGCTGAAGCATATGCTAGCATCAAAGATTCGGCGGTGAATACTTTCATTTGGAAGAACATCATATGCCGACATGGGGTTCCATACGAGATAGTTACTGATAATGGGCCACAGTTCATTTCGCACGAGTTCGAAGCTTTTTGCTCAGACTGGGAGATCAAGGTCAGTTATTCCACTCCACGGTATCCACAAGGAAACGGCCAAGCTGAAGCTGCGAACAAAACAATTTTGAGCAATCTCAAAAAACGCTTGAGTCACTTAAAAGGAGGATGGTATGATGAACTCCAACCCGTCCTATGGGCTTATCGAACAACCCCTAGGCGACCTACCGGGGAAACTCCGTTTTCTCTAGTTTATGGCATGGAAGCAGTAGTACCGGCTGAACTAAATGTGCCTGGCCTTCGCCGAACAGAAGCACCATTGAACGAAGAGGAGAATTCAGCAATGCTCGATGACTCGCTGGATACCATTAATGAAAGACGAGATCAAGCCTTAATTCGGATACAAAATTATCAGCAGGCAGCAGCTCGATACTACAACTCCAAAGTCAAAAGCAGGCCATTCTTCGTAGGCGATTATGTGCTAAGGCGAGTTTTTGATAATAAAAAAGAAGAAGGCGCGGGCAAACTCGGCATTAATTGGGAAGGACCTTATATTGTTACCGAAGTGGTTCGAAATGGCGTTTATAGGTTAAAGGACTTAGAAGGCAGTCCAGTCCAGCGACCTTGGAACGTGATCAATCTAAAAAAGTTTTATGTTTAATACGCATTTCGTTATGTACATGAACTACGGTGTGGCTTGATCCCGAAATGGGTACGTAGGCAGCTCGAAAAAGAGTTCAGCTACTAATAATAAAAATTCGTTTTATTTCTTAGGAAAAGAGTTCGACTATGCGAACATACAAGATGAAGAAGTTCGGCTGTGCGAACATACAAGAAATCGAAAGTAAAACATTTATTCAAACGAGCAAGACAAAGTGTCGATCTTCGCACACTTCGAGTTAGGAAAACCCTCCCGGAGAGCAGAACACTTGAACCCCTTGACCTGCGAGGTCTAGAACTGGCATCATACAATCCGGGATTCGAGCAAAGTCAGAGATCCCGAGTTCGATCCAATCTCCGGGGTGAGAGCCGAGGATGTGAAGATCTCGTGACACCGTAGTAAGCCTGCGTTGCATTCGGTTAATCCTTTTCCGAAGCCTCTTCTTTTCCAACGTAAGCTTCCGGTGTTGAAGCGCAAGCGCCTCTATGAATGCCATCGCTGTTCCTTGATCCCTGATTGGGAGATTTCTGATCAAAGCACATGGAGCTCGGATCTGGGATCTAAAGAAACCGCGAGGTGGAGAAGATCGTCTGTTTGGCTCATTTGGAACATCTTCGTTAATCATTCCGATCCTGGAGAAGTCGGGCATAGATTCTGAACATCGAAGGTTGAACTCCATACCTGCTAAAAAGAAAAAGGATGGTGAGGAGTAAAGGGGATTGAGACTGTAATTTATAGGAACTTCATATCCCCGTTAAGTTGCGGATTCTATCCTAGGAATGGAGTGATTCGCGGAGAGATTTATGCTCTCAATCCGATCCTGCATTAAAAAGACGTATCTCCAAGAATAATATGAGAATTAAAGTGTTTCCATAAATAAAAGGGGCCGAGGCCCATTACGAGTTCAAAACAAAGAGTGAAGAGAAGGAAAAATAAGCAGAGTTAGGGAACATTTATGGAAGGGGCTCAGGAACAGGCTCCCTCATCGCCGATGTTGAATTCGAAGTGGAAGCACCGTTCCCACCCTCGACTTCGGGTTCATTCGGGACACGTTCCCAAGGATTGTCATCATTTTCCTCGTCTTCCTCTTCACTATCAACAAGAGCTGCTTCAGTCGGGGCGTTCACCGGTCCCTGAACTTGACCCTTAGCACGGAGGTACATCCGGAGCATTCGCGGGATCTCCGCGATACAGTCGAAGTTCCTCCACTCCCATTGAAAGGGGTCACTTTCCAAGGCTCTCACTTTTCTCTCCACTCGAGCAATACGAGCCTCGAGTGTTTGCCTCTTTAGTCCCAGCCGCTGCCTCTCGTCGCACAAGCGGCGATGTTTGTCGACAACCTGTCACCAAAAAGAATAAATTAAAGTGAAAGGCATAAGATTTTGGTCAAGAGAGTCGAATTTTAACCTTGTCCATAAAATCGTAAGCCTCTTTCTTTTCCCTCGAAGGAAAGTGGAACACAGCATGAGGAAAGAGAACGCCGGCCGGTTCGAAGCCATCGCCGGACAGGAACAAAGGACTGCCAGGATCGGTGGGGACCACAGTTGCGTTTTCCATTGTTATAAAAATTATCGAGAGAATTTTGGAGTTCCTTGGAAAAATTTAGAGGTAAACCTGCCTCTACTTATAATAGGTCTAGGGTTTATCTCGAAACCGTAATTTAATGATGATAGTGTGCCCGAGTGGTTTAAACTGTTTTTGGAAATAGAGTAGCAGTTATTGCCTTAAAGGCGTGCGACTTTCCCTATTTTCAAGGAAGGGAAAGGTCAACCGTCGCATTTAAGGCAAGAAGCCCATTAAGCACAAAAGTTTTTTAAGGCCCAAGCCCAACAAATTCACCGAGTTGACTAAACCCGAGGTGGGGGACTCGTGTTAAGCCGAGCTCAGCTCTCGCATTCTAAGAGAAAGGCCTGATCAGCCTAAAAATCTCGAAAAAACCTAGCCACAAGGCCAAGAAGTGTTAAAAAGCGGACTTTGCAAACCCGCATATAATTTTTTAACCAAAGCCCCCTCGGGATCTAAACCTAAAACAGAAAAAGGTTTAAAAGCCTCCTCAGGCAAATATCTTGTTCAAAAGAAATTAATAATAAAGCCTCCTTAGGCAAAAGCAAAAACATAAAGGTTCAAGTCTCAAAAATATATAATAATGGGACAAGCCCCAGTTCGGATTGGACGCAGCCACTACGGGTCAGCAGGCACTTCGACCTCCGCTTCGGTTGTCGGGTTTTCACCCACCTCCTTGGCCGGGACTTGATCAGAAGAAATTCCTTGCTCATTCCCTTCGGTACAAACATCTCCTGAGGTGACCTTCGGTGCAGCAGGGACTTCGGATGAGACAATGCCCTCCGTCTCACTTGAACCTATAGAAGACAGTTCGGGTCAAACAAAAGGGGAAGAAGAAGGTAGTAAGCATCAAGAACTAGTGTTTACCTGCCCAGTCTAGACCTGATTCACTTAGGGGAGGAGATTCAGTAAAAAACTCCGCAAAATCCTGAGGATTGAAGGACGAAGCGGGAAGAGCTGCCAAACGATTCTTCTTTTCAGATAAACTAGACGCCAGCTCGGATCTCTCTTTCACTTCGGAGAAATCATCGTCGTGAATTTGATCCAGCAAGATTAGGTTGCTCTCGTGCTCTTTGATGTCTGACTCCAGATCTGATTTAACCTTCTCAGTTTGAATAAAGCGGATGGCTCCTTGAATCAACTCCATCCCTCGTCCCTTTACCTCTTTTCTGGCCTTCGACGCCGACCTTGCCAATTCGGAATCACGCAACTTGGTAATCGCGTTGTACTTCGCGCGAAGTTCAATGAGTTGGTTATTCAGGGCGTCAGCGGATGATTCAGATTCGTGAAGCCTACCCTGAACACCAGACAGCTCGTTCTGTAGTTGGTAATTCTGGTCATACTGGTCCTTCAGATCCCCCTTTATCTTCTCAAGCTCAGATTTGAGGCCGTCTACTTGGTCTTCCAGTTGTTGCTTAGAGCCCGAAGATGATTGAAGGTCGGACTCAAGAGTAGTAAACTTGCCTCTCCATAATTCAATCTCCTGTTGTTGACTGAGTAACAACCCTTCATAGTGTTCGATCATGTCGTTGAGTTCGCTGTTCGCCTGGCATTTTGTATAAACTCGAAATGATGAACCAGGTGGAAAGTTAACATAAAAGGGAGAATGAAGTAAGACTAACCCGAGATGAGTGATGCGCATGAAGCAAATAGCGTTCGCGAATTGCAGGACGCCACTTGTCGGACTCCGGCAGAATTAGACCCGACCGAGTTTTAAAGCATCGAAAGACGCTACCTTCTTTCTCCATAGCTGTGAAGGAAGAAGAAGGAATTGTAATATTTTGAATCAAGATGAAGTGAAAACCCTTAAGGTTGCCTAAACCATTACCTGTAAGCGATTTGATCTGTGGGACAAGAGCAGGTCTTGACTTCGGGGGAGCATCTTGAGATTCAGAACTTTCTTTCTGAGGAGATATGTTCCGAGCAGTCTTCTCACCACTATGTTGGGAAGACATGTCAACTGGAGGAGGAGGACCCATCGGTTCAGCAGGAGGGGACGAACGAGGAGAACGCTCAGTTCGGGCCCTCGACTTCTCTCTTTGTGGAGAAGAGTCACTGCGAGAAGATTTGTCTCTCTTCCTGCGAATCAAATTCTTAAGCGGTTCGTTGCTAAAGTCATCTCGGGGAGGTCGAGAAGAATCATGACGAGGAGACCGGGCTCTTCGAGGAGAACGGTCACTATGGCGTTCACGACGAGGCGTTAGCCTGTTGGCACCCGTAGATCTGGCCCCTTCAGCGGTACCGTCGTCGACTAACAATGACCGACTGTAATCTTTTTTGTCAATGGCAGCCGCGAGCAACGCCTTGTTCTCATCACAAGCCTTTGTGATCGGAGTAGAAAGCTTCTTGCGTTGGGCAGCAAGGGCCCGAGCCGACATACCCTGAGACGGGGGAGGGGGCGGAAGGCGTTGAAGTTGACCAGGAGGGCTCATCCTGAGTTTTCGATTAGCTTCTATGAATCGGTCAAGGGTGAAGGAATTCCAAAGGGTTTCCCCTTCGAGGAGGATTTTGAAGAATCTGACGAAGTCCTCAGTTGGGAGAGTTGGAGCGACGAAGGCTGCACAATGAAACAACGAATTTAATTAGTAAAATAACAAGGTGATTAAAAGAACTATCTGCAACCTAATTTCTACCGGGCTTCGCAGACCACTTCGATGGAAGTACATCGGAGAGATTTCCGATCGAAGCAGGAGTTTTCTTAATCAGGAACCAAGGATGGTGCCAGTTTTCATCCTTGTTCGGGAGATGCGAAATGATGTTCCTGTTGGCGTTCGGGTACGCCGAAAAATACCCCGCTTTCTTTGATGAACTCCTCACGCTTAGAAGTTCGTTCAGCTCGGGGACTCCGATAATATATCCAGCCTCCGCCGCAACGGTTATGATCCCGAGAATGGTTCGAAGGAGATTGGGGGTCAGTTGGGGAAGAGAAATTTCTAGAGCCGCTAAATACCGGACTAAGGCTTCGGGAAGAGGGAAGGTCAATCCACATCCCTTCAAGTAGATTTCATAAACGCAAAAGTAACCATCACGGTGATCCTCCGGGGACTCCGTAGGATCGGCCATCTTCGATTCCGCCATCACGTCAGGTGGAAGTCGGCAGAGTTCTTTCAATCGTTGAAGGGATTGAATGGTACAAGTAGATCTGTAGTGAGGTCCGGCGATATCGTTAGGACGAGTGCAATCGTCAAGGCTAGAACGTTTCCCGTCATAAGACGGAGACTCAGGTCTATCGGAGTCGGAAGACATCGAAGGAAATGGGAAAACTCAAGTTCCAGAAGAGGAAGTTTGACGAAAGAAACAGAAAGACTTGGCAGGGAAAAACAAAGAAAATTTTTACTAGAAGATAAAGATGAAAAAGGTTACCTCACGCAAACTAAGTGGTAATGATGGAACCGCCTCGGTAGTCGTGGGGGAAGTGGAAAGGTTTTTCCCCGTTTTAATAGTAAATAATTAAGATACGGTCATGATGGTGACAGATGTCACGCGATCAAATATGGGTAATACCGAAATTAAAGGATTGACAAAATCTTGGCGGGAAAACCAGAAGATCCCACGGGCGCAATCTTTGGTCATTAAGACGATTAAGCCTTCCGAATTGGAATAAGCACTTCGAAAGACTTGGGGGGGTAATTGTTGGTGTCGGATCCCGCACCAGTAGGCTGGGACCAACCAAAGATTGCCATGTAATCAGGATAAGGGCCCACAGAGGATAAGGCCCATTAGGCCCGTGGTTTACAGGGTATAATCGAAGTGGGCGTCATCATAAAGAGAGCCCGGAGTGGTCACACCTCGGGATATGACTCGGAATCGAAGTCGGATTACTTGGGCCAGAAGGCGAAGCCCATGAAGATCGGAATCAATTCAAATTTAAACGTTGGGCATTAAAACTCGAAGACCAAAACGGACACATTTAAGAGAGAATAATTGTGTTTAATTGAGAGTTAAATGTCGTTTGTCAATATAAATAAGAGGGCTAATAGCCATGTAAAGGAGAGGCAATTTTTCTAGCAAATACACTATAGTCATTCCTATTGCAATTCATAGCTTTTTCATCATATTTTTGTCCTCAAGAATAATCATTCCCACTAATTAAACAAATATTCAAGTGTGCGAATCCGACATCCACAAATACTTGTAACAATGAATCTTTATGTGCCCATTCTTTCCACAGAAATAGCATCCGATTCCTTTGAAAACACTTTTTCTTGATTCATCTTGTGTATGATGAGATATTCCTCCAGACACAAACTTGGTTTGTCCTGTGCTTGATTCTTCACGACCAATGTACCCTAGTCCTCTGTTTGATTTTTCAGTCCTTCCATAGCTCAGAATCTGATCCAGTTGTTTTGTTCCAGCAAACATGTGAATCTTTCGATGTTGTTGATTAAGTTCTGTTTGTAAACCTGCAGATATCTTCCTTTCAGCAATCAATTCTTTCTCCAAATTATCAGCTTTAGCAGACAAGCTTAGTTTTTCTTTCATCAAACTCAAGCTTTCTTTGCTAATCTTCTTCTCATCTTCTAGTTGATTCTGCAATAGTTCAACAAGTGATTCAAGACGTATCTTTTCTTTCAGCAAGTCTTGATTTTCTGTTCCAAGTTTAATCAAAGTTTCTCTCACCTCTTTGTAACTTTCAACAAAATCCACTGGTTGTTCTTCATCTGATTCAGAGTCAGTTTCTTCTTCACCTTCAACAAACTCAGTGATGCCTATTAATGCTACATAGTTTAAGATTTCTTCTTCTTCACTCTCTTCCTCAGATTCTTCTTGAATACCAACCATTGATTTCTCTTTTTGACTACCGATACATTCATCTTGAGCATGTCCCATTCCTTTGCATGTTGTGCATTTAGTTTCTCGTTTCTTGACTGTTGGACATTCACGAACAAAGTGTCCATACCCCTTACATTCATGACATTGCATGTCAGCTTTCTTTGATGGTTTGGTGTCGTCAGAATTCTTTTTGAATGATCCAAACTTCTTCTGTCCTTGCCCTTGTTCTGCCCTTCTTAAAACACGATCAAATCTTCTTACCAACAAGCTCAATGGATCTTCTTCTTCTGAATGAGATTTGTTTTCGCAAGAGGTTAATGCTAGGCCTTTAGGTTTCGTAACTCCTCCTATTTCTAACTCATGTGCTTGAAGCATTCCCACCACTTCTGCAAAGCTAAGCGTATCCGTGTTGTTTGATACTGTTAACGCAGTTTTGTAAGCCAAAAACTTTGATGGTAGACATCTCAGGAACTTCTTAACCAATTTCTTGTCTTTGTACTTCTTTCCAAGAGTTGATGCTTCTTGAGCTAGTGAGCTTAATTTGGAGCTAAAATCCGAAATTGATTCATTCTCTTCCATCTTTAGATTTTCAAATCTAGAGGCCAGCATATCTTTCCTTGATGTCTGAACTTTAGCTGTTCCTTCATAGTGAATCTGTAAGATGTCCCATGCTTCTTTAGCCGTTTCACACCCCTGAATTAAGTCAAATTGTTTCCTTCCAACACTGCAGTGAATAGCTGTGAGAGCTCTAGCATTAAATTTAGACTTTTTCTTCTCATCTTCAGTCCAGTCTGCCTCGGGTTTGACTGTGAAACTTCCATCTTCATTCTTAATTTGTGGTTCTTTCCATTCTTCTAAGACAGCTTTCCAAGCTAACACATCTATCCCTTTTATCACAGATTTGATTCTTGACTTCCAAAAACCATAGTTACAATCGTCTAAAACAACCTTCGCGTTTTTAAGCAGTTCTTGATAGCTCTCCATCTTTTCCACAAGATCTCACCTGTATGTAATCTTCACAAGCGACCGCTCTGATACCAATTGAAAATGCAAGAGCTACTAAGTTTTGAATTAGTTCACGATGTAACTCAGGATTTCTCAAAACTCTTTCGATTAATAGAAAATATGTTTACAAGGTTTCTCCTTTAACACTATTTTCTATTCTCACTAAGTCTTGTTCCTTAATCACAGACCGATTAAGAACAATAACTCTCCCTAAAACCCTTAGCTCTCTTTAAGCCTCTAGTTCTCTATTTCACTCAAACTAAGACTTAACAGCTAGGAATTCTCTCTCGTGATTGTGCTAAGCTTTCTGCAAGCCTTAGCACTCCTATTTATACTAAATAGGTTGAGACCATACAACAGGTCAATTTCCAATTCTAAAACTAATTGGAATGGACAATTTCCTTTTTCTTTATGGAATAGGAAATTGTCCTTTGTCTTCATGTTTTCCTTTTCATCTTTGCAAAAGGAAACTCTTCAGTCTTCTAGAGTCTTCTCTAAGCTTCTAGTCTTTGCTTCAAACCGCCATAACAAGATTCTGCATATTTCCTTAATCTTGTTCATGTTGCTCTGTTCTCTTGAGTAACTTTGTGAGGTATCTTGACTTAGTTCAGGAACTCCTTCAGAAGCTGCATCTTCAGAAGTATCCCTTTTACTAACTCCTCCCATACTTGTCATTGAAAGAAGAGGTGGTGTCTTGTCTCAACCGGTTCCTGACAAAACACACAAGATGTATTCACTTGGTTCTTCCACTTCGCCATTCGTTCACCTGTAGATAATTTGTCATGCATTGCAAGCCATGTAATAAAAGCGTATTTAGGCCGGCGTAGCTTCAGAAAACCACACTCCCTTAGCACAGCTGCAGATTGGATGCTCATCTCTCAAGAGATTCCAAGTCTCGTTGGATGAGAATTTGGATTTGAAACCATTCTTCCATCTCCACTTGTTAACGTACATCTAACTCTGTTTTCCGACTCAGCCGCAAGGCTTCTATTTCTGCTTCAACCTTATTTAGACTCTCCACTCGATGTCATCTTCCTCTATGCTTACTTAAAACGGCTTCCACGGTGGCTGTTTTTCGTATCCCTAGATCAATACCAAATTGATGTGCCACGGCCACTATTTATTTCTACCATATGACCAAATTGCAAGGGAGTTAAGGTTGTATTGAACCCAGTCTGATTGAAGCTAAGTATCATATTCCCACACATACTTTGATTTTACCATAATCACGTATATGTTGTTTATGAATCATATGTCGTCTTTAGAAGTGATTAGATGTTAAATCGTATATAGCTATAAAAGGAAAAAAATGCTTAGAAAAACCCTCAACATTCCTCAAAACATATTAAAAACTCTAATTTTTTGTGCAACTTGATTTACTATTGGTTAAATTATTTTTTATATTTATTTTTATTATGCAACTTGATTTACTATTGGTTAAATTATGTTTAGGTAGATAATTAATGATATTTTTATATTGAAAAACTAACAACATTAATAGTTTCTTAATTTGTGTGCATATAGTTAAAACGACAACTATTCGAAAACGGAGGGAGTATATAGCTATAAAAGGAAAAATGCTTAGAAAAACCCTCAACTTTCCTAAAAACATACTAAAAACTCTTAACTTTTTTTGTGGGTTTTTAAACCCTCACTTTTTGATAAATGAAAAATAAACTCTAATATTAATAAACTCAACTTAAATTCAAACAAATCTTTATATTAAAACAGAATTTTATAAAATAATTTCTAAATTTATGATTTATGTTTTTATTGTCAACAACACATTAACTAAAAAATAACTCCTTGATTGGTTGCCTACTTAGGAGGATAAGAGTTTACAAAAATAACATCAGAAAATAAAAGTCTAGAAGAACGGGCTAAGTAGTCCGCTTGAACATTACATAAACGAGAAATAAGAGAAAGCGGGAAGAAGGAAAAAGAGACTCGTAGTAATCTAAAATCATCTAGCTGATTGGAGAAAACGGGCCAATCTTCAGGTGATTGAATTTATGATTTATGTTAAATTCTTGTTTGCGATTTTGTTTTTCTAAAATTAAGTTTTTTGCGATAGAAATTTTATTCAATATTTAGTTGAAATTAGGCAAATCAGTTTCGTTACCATTAAAAGTTGTAATATATAAACTATAAAATTTTAGGATAACAAATTCGATGTTTTTGGTTTAATGGTTTGAGTTTTTCAGGTCTTGATTTAAGAAATGGTCAAAATTATAACAAAATTTAGATTCAATTGGATTTGGTTTAAGTTTGGATGAAAATTTAGTTAAATAATGATTAATTATATGTAATTCATATGTAAATTTAATATATGTAAATTTTCTATATGAAAATATTAACTGAAATAATTGGATATGGAAATTTATGTACTTTTCATAGTATTATAAAATTTGGTTTGGTTTCACACCTTAGTAGATTTCTGTGATCGAACCAAATAACATGTATTAATATATATATATATATATATATATATATATATATATATATATATATATATATATATATATTCATATTCGGTTCGGTATAATAATTTATAGATCACTAGTAACATAATTGGTTTGGTTTCACGTTGATGAATTTTTGTAACACAACCAAATAAAACTTCATTAATTAACCTTGTTATATCATGACTAAAAAAATTTCAATTTATTTATAAAATTTAAACTAAAATATCGGAAGAAAATATAAATTTGCAAAAAGTGGCGAGTTTGAAGATTTTTTTGCGTAGACGGTAAGGTATGAAAGTCAGTCGTTGCAAATAAAATGACCAATTAAATTTCTGAAAGGAAATATCAAGAAATTTCAGACTAAAAATTAGATGGAGAGAGAGAAAGAGCTAGCAAATTTAGGAATGTGAAACAAAGTCAACTGTTAATGAACTGTGTTACCAATCACATTTTAACAGTTAAAGTCTCTAAAGTTAAAGTCTCTGCAGTCAAAGTTTTTACAGCCAAAGTCCTTACAGCGAAAATCTCTACAGCCGAAAGTAATAGTCGTTACCAATCGCCCCCAAACTTTGTGTCCAGATTACAAAATATCGGGGTAATTAACAAAAACAATTAGGTACCTCCCTTTTAACTCCTCAAATCCAATGGGTATCTACAAATCAATGGCCCAATCAGGCCCATTTATGAAAACCCTAGTTCACTTTATAAATTTCATGTTTTTATCTTCACTCCTCCTTTTCTAGGGTTTCAGCCACCAGAGACTCAAACAGAGAGGAAAAATGCCGGCGGGACACGGAGTGAGAGCGAGAACAAGAGATCTGTTCGCGAGACCATTCAGGAAGAAGGGTTATATTCCTCTCTCCACTTACCTCAGAACCTTCAAGGTCGGCGATTACGTCGATGTCAAGGTTAATGGAGCTATCCACAAGGGTATGCCTCATAAGTTCTACCATGGTCGTACTGGTCGTATCTGGAATGTTACTAAGCGTGCCGTTGGTGTTGAAGTCAACAAACAGGTTTGATTACTCAAAAAATTTAATCTGTTTAGAAGAGTTTTGATTGTTGAAATTAGGGTTTGAACGTGATTTTGATTCTTTGCTTTGGGGTTTAATTCGTCTTTGTGTGAGCTATCTGTTTGAATTTTGAGATTTGGGATTGGTATTGGTTCGAAAGATTCAAGCTTTTCTTCTTGGGTCCTTTTTTTAGTGATGTGTTGATATAGACTTTGTTGTTGTGGAAGCTGTCTCTTTGAATGTATTGTGTTTATGATTAGTGTAATCTCTTGGAGAGCTAATTTTGTGTCTTGGGTTTGGTTTTAGATTGGGAACAGAATCATAAGGAAGAGGATACATGTCCGTGTGGAGCATGTGCAGCAGTCAAGGTGTGCTGAGGAGTTTAAACTCAGGAAGAAGCAGAACGATGTGCTTAAAGCTGCAGCTAAAGCCAGAGGTGAGACTATTAGCACCAAGAGACAGCCTAAAGGTCCTAAACCGGGTTTCATGGTTGAAGGTATGACTTTGGAGACTGTTACTCCCATTCCTTACGATGTTGTCAACGATCTCAAGGGTGGCTATTGAGTTGTTTCCATTTTTATCATTCTCTGCTCAGAATTTTTGCACTTGCTTT
This sequence comes from Arabidopsis thaliana x Arabidopsis arenosa, assembly GCA_019202795.1. Taxonomy (NCBI): domain Eukaryota; kingdom Viridiplantae; phylum Streptophyta; class Magnoliopsida; order Brassicales; family Brassicaceae; genus Arabidopsis; species Arabidopsis thaliana x Arabidopsis arenosa. Next base: position 4,201,638 of record CM032919.1, on the reverse strand, counting down.
GTTTTTTTAATGATGTTTTTGTATCAAACAAGACTGATTTCTACTATATGGTATGAGATTGCAGTTCAGATTTTTGTTAGTAGAGATGGTTTATCACAATCATTTGCTTATTGCATTTGTTTGTTTGTGAAATCATTTCTGCATTATCCAGAAAGATGAAATACATGTAGGAAATACAGATGTGATATCATCTTGTACTCGACTCAGAAACGATTTCAAGACACCAAATGGCAAATATAATGCATTACCAGAGAGGAAAACGGTAGAGATGGTGTGCGCAGCCATAAGATATGGTTCAATCTCCAATATAATAAGACATGTTTATGTCTGACACTAAATCAGTATTCTAGCTTTCACCACGAGCTCCAAAGAAACCATCTGCAAAATAAAATTATAAACTGTGAATTATTTGAAGCTCCCCAGAAAATTGTGAGCTTTTTAACGGTTCATTACTCATTTGCTCAGAAAATCAATTGCAATGCAAGAAAGAAAAGCCAAGCAGAACATCAACTATCCAATGAATAGCAACGTTTTCAGATTATGCAGAACATATATAGCGTGCTTTACAATCCGATTGCACGGCTGGAACTTCGGAAATCGAGTGCTTCAATTCAAACTGGTCAAGATAGAAGAGAAAAAATTGTTTCGAATTGTCAGTGCAATGGTATTGATGTAGATACTTGAGAGAAAAAATAAGAGATGACACAAAAACAAACACACTGATAAATACTCACCTGAAGATTCACTCATTCGTATTCTCGCCTTCTCCAATCTAATCTTAATCCGGAGATTGAATTCTATTCATGTTTATACCTTCTTGTGTTTCCATTAAACTACATCAAGAAACTGAAGCAAATTTTATTTATTTCCATTAGCAATTAAAGCCACAAAAAAAACAAAGAAGACCAAATCGAAACAAAAGCTCGCTCACAGTCACACAGACTTATCAGCACAACGATTCGAAAGAGCCACGAAAGAGCCAGCCTGACCAGTAAGAACAAACATAGCTGGTGAGGCAAACTTTTGAACAGTCTCAGTGAGTAAGCCGAGCACTGCACCTATCAGTCCAAACGCCGAGCCAAACCATGACCATGGCAGAGCCAATGGAACGTTAAATGTTTTCGCCTTCTTCACAAAATCGTCTTTTCTTCCTTCACCAGATTCAATGGTGGTTAAGACTTTCTCAACCTCCTTCACAACCTTCTTGATAAACTTGGCCTCTGATCTGTCAAATTAAAGAAGGAAAATCACTGAGATCTTTCGAAGAAAATGGAGGCAAAATAGTCAACCACGCGGATCAATCGGGCTTCGCTCATTTTCTTAATGGGCCTTAACATCTTGAAGCCCGTTTAATATCTGGTTTCATATTGTCGGATTCTTATCCAAGTCAGACACAGTCGGGTTTTGAGTTAATGCAGAAGAAACATATGCAAAATTTTACAACAAAATCTCACAACAATTTTCATAATCTCCTTGCACGATTTCGTTAACAACCAGACGTGTGATTCTTTTAATCAAAATACGGTATTTACAAAAACTATTTGAATAATTAGCCTATTATTTGACTTTTTCTAGAAAAAATAAACATTCAAGTCAATGAATTAGTTTATTACATGATGTACTTTTCTAAAAGGACATTCCCACAATCATAATGTAACTTTATTTTTCAAAGTAAAAAATAAATTCATATTATGTAAAAATAAGTTTAATAGAAAAAGTGAGAAATTTATTTTTATATAACTTCTAAACAATACTTCAACAGTAATTTGAATTTTTAAATTAGATAAGAGAAAATTAGATATATATATATATATATATATATAATATGTATGTATAGCTGTATGTATATATATTTGGTTTCCGTATGAATAAATATAGACTAAAAACAGTCGCAACTGTGATTTCTTATATTTTCTTATACTTAATTAAATTTAGTCTATGTTTCATTAAAAATAATTAAGAATAAATAATTTCAACCAATAAAACAAAACACTAGAAACTAAATTTGTTTTCATATACAATTATATAATTTATAAAATATAAGCTTGCAAATCAAAGTGTTATATTTTCCATGTATTTAGTCTGTCTAGTTACAACAAACTGACAAAAAATTTATATTCGTAAAAAAAAATAAAAAAAAATGATAATTGTAAAAACATTTAATTATGATATAACTAAAATCAAGAGACATGGATCAATTAAAATGGTTTTTGAAAATGTTTTTGGTTGAATGATGGTGTTTTTTTTTTGTATCAAAAATTTCGGAATATACACTAATTGTAATTAGTTTCCATAACTTTTTAAGGAGGAAACAAAAAATAGCTAAGTAGACAATGCAAATAAACGAGCGCATGGTGGATGGATTGTACGGATTCGACTTTAGAGGTGTCGAGTTAATTAATGTTCCAATATTACTATGATCATATACAATTACCACAATGTTTAACCTGAAAATGATTTGGCGTTGTGATCTCTCCGACAACGTTCTTCGACTATCTTTCTGTTTCTAAATAAACTTATCTACCACTAGGTTCTAGCTCACGATGGGTTAATATTAGCGTCTATCGGCTCTCGGAGAAAAGCTGATCTAGTGCACTGTTCACATTTTTTGTGATATACTAATTTAATCTAATTGGAAAATAATCGGATCATCAACAAAATCCGTGAAGTGTTGAATTTCTCAGTTTCTTGGAGAAAGGGACAAAAAAAAAAAAAAAAGAAGTCAATAGACATATATCTGAAGCATAATGCAACATCAAAATCCTTTATGAGAGCGTCCCTGTTCCAAAGAATTACAAACAATTATTCACATTTTATAAAAAAAAAGTTAAAGAATTACAAACAATTTTAGGATATTGGTTCGGTGGAACTGTGGAAGTCTAATTAATTAGGGATTCTAGGGTTTAAAGGGAATTGAATAAGCAAAAGAGTTTACCTATTGTGGTCCAACGTGAAGCCAATCTTGTTTGAAACAGCCTTCAAAGCCACTTGCCATTTTTCCATCTCTTCACGGCTGGATTCTTCGGTGTGTCTCCAAAACCTATCGCCGAACACTCCCTTCTGTTTCCTAATGTCTTCTGGTCTCACCTTATAGAAGATTGGGATTACAACCATTTCCCTTTTTTCCGCTTGTTCCATGATTGTCGTTAGCTCTTCCAAGCACCATTTTGATTCCGCATACCTGTTAACATAAAAAAATTCTTGCATACTTTGTCATCGAAATGAAGATAATCATATGACCTTTCAGTTCAAAACCAATTACAATGAATAGAAATGCTCATGTCCATTATATACAATGTTAGATATATACTACTTTGTGACATTTAACTGACCTCCTCAAGATGAGGGCATGAATATCTCATCAAATCGAAAATGCAACTAGTAGATGGACTATAATAAAATGGAGAATCATCTATCGGGTCAACTTGGCTCTAATACCATGTCAAAGAAACTTGAAATGAAGAGATTATCTCTAAATTTATTTAGTTCAGTACAACCTACCCATTTATACAAACTTATGAGTCTAGGGTTTCAACTAGCTAGATACAAGACATAATGAAATCTTCCTTATGTACACATATATACTAAATAATAAGGAAAGATTTGAGATTTCAAATACAACCACATATAAAAAGGTTGTTTTATTGAGTATAATTGTAGCCATACCTGGTGGATAAGATGACCAGCGCAACCGTGGCCTCTTGTATTCTTTTAAAGAGGTATTTTAGGTCTCTGCCCTTTTGTTCATGCATATCTATGAAGAACTTGATGTTGTGTCTTTCCAAGGCATCTATAAGGTGACTGGCGAAGCCATAGCGAAGATCCTTTCCTCGGAAGTTGATGAACACTTGATAGACCGGGAGAGATAGAGTGGCCATCACTAATGTTCAGCACTTTGGTTCAAGAAGGCTTCTTCTAATTTCTTACCCAAAAGAAAATCAAGTTCTTGGAGGTGTTGGATGTGCACAAGAGAAGAAAAGCGATTGAAAAAGGAACTGAAGAAAACTTTTATATATTATTTTTCTTGCTCCCCATCGGAAACACAGTAGTGTATGTTGTGTATGTCAATATGCTGTCGTGTATGCTGTATGCTTATGCTTTTGGCTGATCCTTTTATATATACTCTTTTACTTTTCTTGCCACCACACCAATTACTCCATCCCACGGCCAATTCCATAAGTTACACTAGGCATAATAAGCAAACAAAAAAAGATACGACTATACTATACGTAAGCAAACAAAGATTAATGTGCCATAAGTCAATGTGATACAACAAATTCGGCTCATATGAGCCATTATAAAATAAATCCACGTCAGCTGGGAAGAATGTTTTAGTCGCCAGTTTGGATGGAATTAATCTTTTCTCACAAGTTTGGTCGCCAGTTTGGATGGAATAATATATATATATACGAGATAACTTTGGGTCCCGTACATTTCATCAACTATTGTTCCCAACTGGCAACCAGTGAATTTGTCGTCGAAATATATATAATTTACTGACTAAGTATCATATTTGCTTTAATGATAAATTATATGTTCCCTCCGCGTTCTGGTAGGCTAGGAAAGAGGGAGAGCAGGGAGAGCTAGGACAGAATAACAAATGTAAAATAAAAGAAATGCTAACCTTCACATACAAGTAAAGTCGGACTTTGAGGAAATCAACTCAAGCGTGAGCTTACGATCTTCAATATACTAAGTATCTTTTTATATAAATACAGTGAAACTTCTATAAATTAATAATAGAGTCAATTAGCTGTATGCTAATTATTTGAGAAATAATTAGCTTGTACATACACAATTTTTATTCTTTGCAAAAAAGGAAAGAAAAATCTTTGGTTTCGAAAAAATTGGACGAATTTACCCCTGGAATAAGACACATGTGTATTTCCCGATATATCACTATATATCATGATATATAATAAAAAAGAGAATGGTTAGAAAAACCAGAAACTGATGTTGGATCATAAAAAACCAATCAATCTCTATGACGACCCTGCAAAGAATCCTCCAAATCAAGATCAACACCAACACGATTCAAGACATTATCTTCAACTTATTCTCAAGTTCCTTAAACCTCTCAACATCAAACTTATGACTCTTAAGCAACTTCCTCTGCCTAGAAAGAAACAACCTTTTCATGAAATCTTGATACGTTGGGTCTCTTGAAGTCATCAAGAAATAAGCATAACCCACAATACTTAGCGTCGTCGGTTGACGGTGTCTCAAATCATCTCTAACAGAAGCTCAATAATAACGAACGACACCCAAACATACGACGTCTCTATATCAAAAAAAATTAAGGTTTATTGAGTTCATTTTAATCAGAAAAATGCGACGAGTTTAATGAATTCAAAATATCATAATTTTAGATGCAATCAGTTTCACAATTAAGAAGAATCATTTGTTTGGGGTTATCAAAAAGTAAAGAAAAAAATAAATAGTAAAAGGAAAGAGAAACAAAGAAGGAAGGAAGAAAGAATGAAGTGTTTGATTTTAGGGGTATTTTAATCTTTTTATCATGTTTTCAGTTGATCATTTATTTACAGGTTTGCCACTTCTCCTTTGACTTAAATACTTCTCAGTCTTAGGGTATGTAGTGTAATTACTCTTAATAATATTAGGACCATAATATTTTATTAATTTATAATAATTTTAATTTGTTTATAAATTAATAGAAAGTTTTGTTCAATTGTTAAAACTTTTTAAAAAAATATGAATTAAAATAATGTGATCTAAATAAAATTAATGATTTGGATATTATAAAGTTTATAGTTTTAGACTTACGCATTTAATATTTCAAAGAGAAAAGAATTTTTTTTAACAATGAAAAACAAAGATTATAGAATTCACATATACAAAAGATATACATAAGTTCAAATTTATAAATACTGACATCTTTGATGTATTTGAAAAACTTATACGACTATTAAAAAAATATTATGCATATTCAAAATTTGAAAACTTATAGAAAATTTTGGTTATTTTTATGAAAACAATAAAAATATTATATATATATATATATAGATGCAAATATACATGATTATTAATATATGATATTATTGGAACCATATTTTATATAGAGATTTTTAAAAATTATTATCTTATTATCTTATCGAATTTAGTTAATTTTTACATTGGTCCGACTCGAGACCAGCAAAATTTATTATTTTATCGTGTTTATTAATTTATCGAATATTAATTTATAGAGGTTTTACTGTAGTCATTAGTCAAGTGGTTTCAAGCACAAATGAGTAAAAGAGAGAGTGTAATGTTAAAGTATGCTATACTCATCTATATGTTAGATGCTTTCTTTTTAGTTTATTAACTAATAGGCTCATACTCTTTTTTGCGTCCAGCTTATACATTTTCAGCGCCGACTATGTATACAAAAGTGATTATAAGTACAGTCGCAGCAGAATAAGGTCATGTTTGTTTCATAGGGTGATTGCGACTGCGACTGCGATTTTGAATCGCATGATGTTGTTCATTTAGCAATCGCGCGACTGACCGCTTCGACTACTCGTTATTTAAAAAAGAGTAAATTTGGAAAACCCTTTTTTGTTTACACTTTTGAAAAATACATTTTCTTTAATTTCTTTTAAAAACTATTTTTAAATATGTAAAGTTACCAAAATTTACTTAAACTTAATAACAATTAATCAAAATATCTATATTTTAAATAGAACATCAATTTATTGATAGTAATTAAAATTATTTTTTACAAAAATTTAATATAACTAACAATTCCAAAAATTTAGTATCATAAATATTTTTAAACAATAATGACTAACAACATTCTACCGATATGAAGTCAGATGTTATTGTTATGATGCAGATTTTGATGATCCATTATTTTTAAAAACATATAAAATAGTTTATTTTACAAAAAAAATCAAAGAGAATCATTGAATTGAAGTAAACTTTTGTGATATGTTGAGTTGAAAAATGTGCTTGGAGTGTTGGAGATTAATTTACTTTATATAACATGACAAATATTTAGTGAAATATTCTATAATATTTTTAGATATAATGTTGTTAAATTTTAATATATAAAATTAATAAACCATCTTTGTGTTAAAAATATATATAATTCGTATTAATCTTATTTTGATTTTTTTTCCTCTAAATTTCGAATATAGTTTTGATTTATCAAAAATATAGCTTTAAATTTAAGTTAATACAAAATTGACATATATATATATATATATATATAAATTGTAGTTTCATTAAAAATAGGGAAAAGAGGTATTTTTCAAAGTATAACTCAAAAACAGAGTATTTTTCAAAATTATCCTTTAAAAAGTCAGTCGCAAGTCGCATCACAGATCTCCTGCGACTGCCAAACGAACATCACCTAAATAGGCGAAGAGTCGCAGCAGAATAAATAGGCGAAGTCTAGGAATAAAAGAGTCTGTGAATGTCCATGGCAATTGCCAATCTGGATCAAACCATTGCATCAAAATAAAAATTCTATTTTCATTTATCTTAACATTAAACCAAAAAAAAAATGAAAATTCGATGAAAATTTTCAGTGGAATGAAAGAGTTACAAGTAGAAACTCACATGATAAGTTGATCAGTTAAATATTTATTAAGAATAAGCGTGGGGTACGTGCCCTACCTCCTTTCACTATAGATCCGCTCCTCTGATCAACGAAATGGCATAGTCTTTGGATATTCACTATAACCTCCATAAATTACTACTCGATAAATCAATATATTTACGGTGTAAATTACTTTTTCGGGTAATTTAGTATATCGATAAATTAATAATTCTATAAATTTATAAAATATTATAGTCTCAACAATATTAATTTATAGAGGTTTTATTGTATCTAATCTCCTCGGAAGAAGAAGCTTGTCGTCCACCAGCCAAAGAGAAACCAGAGAGAGACAAACCACCACCTCCTCGCTTTGCCGTCACGCGCCGGAAACAACCAATCCACTCGACTGAGAAACCAACGCTTGCCTCAACACCATCGGAGAAACGAACGCAAGACCAAATACATAAAATGATTTGTTCATTTAGATTCTTAGTATTATCTAATTTTTTTCTCTTTTTTTTTTAATTCAAAATGTCAAAAAAGTAAATAAAATTTTTAGAGAGGCTTAAAAGATATTTGGCAATTTTTAGGTGTTATTTGAGTAAGACCCTCCTTGATAGGTGCTATCTAAGTAATAAACTAATTTTTAGGTGTTATTTGAGCACATTTTCTCATTTAATTTTGTTGTTAAGATTTAAAATTATGATTCTCCTATAATTTTTTTTTTTGTTTTAGTTGTTTTGAATCGTCATATACTACCCTACTAGGATTTAACCCGCGGTATCCCGCGGGCGTAGATTTTGTGCGGTTTTCTTATTAAGTAGTTGATTATGTTTTATATACATAATTTATAAAATTGGTTTTTAAATTAAATCCTTTATAACTAATAATTGGTATTTTAATTGGTTGGTTGTTATTTAATACTTAGAAGAATGTGATTTAATGTATTTAAATAGGTGTATTAATTATAAAATGGGTTTGTAATGTTAATATAAGTAAAAGTAGATATTAAAATGTGAAATAGTAAAAGTGGTGTAATTGTTTTTGTGATTATAAGTGTTCTTTTACTATATAGTTTTGAAGAGAATTTGTTTTTAGCATAACAAAGATTCTAACATTTATAAATATTTTTTAATAAATTGAAGATAAAGTAAACAAATAAAATTAAAATTATATTTTTAAAAAAGTAAAGACACATAAGTTGTGAATTTAAAAAAATAAAAAAAAAAACAAAAAAAAAAACATATGAGAACGATGATTCTCGTTCTCCACCGAAAGTTAACATCCATTGACATGCTTAAGCTTTACCGATGATACCGAAGAAGCTGATTATCAGATCATAAGCTCACATCAATCGACATGTTCTCTGCGCCAATTCTTCATAATTTGTAAGCTTCATTCTAATTCAATTGAATGGTTTCAAGATAATTTAGATTCTGTGATCAATTACCTTTTTCATATTTCATATAGGATTCGGATAAAGCACTTGAGATGATGAATTGGTTTCTGTTAGAAATCTGGGAGAGGGGATCAGTGAAGAACAGAACCTGAATGAAACCATTTGCAGATCAAATTTCGCAAATCGACAGCACTTAAAGCAATAATCATTTCTATAAGGTTAGTTTTGGATCTGTTTTTTCAGTTGTAGACACAAATTGAAGTTGTTGTTTGTCTCAATCGGAGTTATAATTGAACTAAGGTTTCTTGATTTTGTTGTCTAGAAATGAACTCTTAAACTTACACTACTGTAGTTGCAGAGAGTCTGATTATGTTTGGATTAAAATGACTATGGAAAGGAACTTGCTGTTCTAAAAAACAATACAAAACATCTAGAAAGTTAAATAACAGAAGCAAAAAAACTAAAACTATCCTAATTCCTTAGGTTCTGAAAGATCTCTTTGAAGACGACATTCATTGTTTGACTCTGAGTTTTTCCTTCTTTATCCACAATAAGAACTTTCAAACCTTTTTTGGAAGTCACTCTTGATAAGGCAACATACAGCTGACCATGAGAAAATACTGGTCTAGGAAGATAAATCCCTACCTCTTTAAGTGATTGTCCCTGGCTTTTGTTTATTGTCATTGCAAAAGCCACAGATATTGGAAACTGTCTTCTCCTCATGCGAAAAGGCAATTTGGTATCTGAAGGTGATATCTGAGATTTAGGGATTATCACTTTGTCTCCGATTCTATCTCCAGTAATCACTTTGGCTTCAAGTATATGATTACCCATCTGCGTTATCTGCAATCTAGTACCATTACATAGCCCATTTTTTGGATCAATATTTCTCAGTAACATAACCGGTGCACCAATCTTGAGACTGAGACTGTGATTTGGCAAACCAGAAAGCTTGATACTATTGAGGAAATCAGGTGTGAAGACAGGATTGTTCAATGAAGCGCCATCCTGAGGATCAATATCGTCTGCACTTAAATAAGTCATTGCTTCACCTGTTTAGGGAAAATTTGTTAGATAAGTTTCTTATACATATACAGTTAAAGATTATAGTATTAAAACGTAATTCTTACCATTAAGTTTCTCAAGCATGATGTCGTTGATGGTGTTGACATCACTATTTCTTGGACACAATATAGCTCTCTCTTGAAAGAATTTAGGATCATTATTAGGCTGCAACAAATCCAATTCTCCGTAAACTGCTTTGATAATAGCTTCAATAGGATCATTTACATCTTTAATCAGTAAATCTTCTGGAATATCTATGAGAACTTCACCATCATTAGGCTCTGAAACTCTACCATCACCAACGGCCAAGAGCCAATCAGAAAACTCTTTAATTTTCTCTGCCTCATCTTTATCCAAATCATTAGCCATAAGACGCATGTTCTTTGTCAAAGTGAGGACCTTGCAGTGTTCCCAGAGATAAGATGAATTTAATGCAGCTAAAACAATCTCTGCCCTACCCGCACCATGTATTACAGGGAGTACTTGTCTGAAATCACCTCCGAAAACAACAACTTTACCACCAAATGGCTTTCCATCGACATTTCCAATAACATCATTTAGACTTCTATCCAATGACTCAAAACAATAACGACTCATCATAGGAGCTTCATCCCATATGATAAGAGATGCTTCCTTAAGCATATTAGCAAGGTCTGAGTTAGGCACGATATGACATGTTGTGAAATCATCAGGATGAATAGGGATACCAAACCTAGAATGTGCAGTTCTACCACCTTCTAACAACAAAGAAGCAATCCCGCTAGACGCGACATTGACAGAAATCAAACCCCTCATTCGAACTGCGGCAGATAGAGTTTTCCACATAAAAGTTTTACCGGTTCCCCCAAATCCATAAACAAAAAAGACGCCTCCACTGTTTTCTAAAACAGCACCAATGATCTCATCATAAATGCCTTTTTGCTCAGAAGTCATCTTATTAACCCACTCATCATGGTCTTCTCGCAACTTATCACGGTTATAGTTTTTCTCTTCTGTAATGAAACGGTTTGAATGATCTATACCTTCTTGAGTAGGTTTAGGCATGTCTTTGAAGTCTGTCAGAGTACTCCCATTACACAACAGCAAATCTTCTATCTCTTGAAGAGCATAATTTCTTTTCTCAGCATCAGTTAATACTAAATCTGGAGTAAAAAAGAAAAACACTATTTCATTATAACAGAAACGGAAAGCAAGCAAACCAACGGAAAAAAAATTGTATCTCAACAAACCTGGATTGTTGTACTGATTTCTTTTCTTTGTTTCGATGTCTTCCGTTAAAATTCCACAACACATTTCCCACACATACTCCGGTCTTGCAAGACATTTATCCAGAAGCATCATAGAAAAGAAATTACGAAGATGATCTCCAAAGAAAAATAAACTTGCTTCCACTATACTATCAATATAAGCTTGATCGTCTGTTAGAATACCACGTGCCAAACATGCCTCCTTGTATGTCTCATACACAACATCTTTGTATGTTCTGATATCTTCATCACTCTTTGGACCAGTTACTATCCCAAGAAGGATCCTCATGTAATATTCTGGTTCCATTTTAATGGAGGCATAGTTTATTCTTCCTATACAGAAACCTCTTTCCCTAAGCTTCCACTGCTTATTCTGTCCATCCCAAGTGAAATATTGAGGAATTTCTGCGTAAGTGAACTGTCTAGCAAACTCATTCTCCTTATTCAGATTAAGATAAGCCATAAACATAGAATCTTCGTTTGCTTTTCTATCCAATAGTTCATCAATATTCTGGGTGCCATCGAAAAATAATGGTTGCTTTCCAGGTAGATGGTAAGAAAGCTTCATCACAGGTGTAGTCCTAAACTGGATGGGAAATTTGAATATCCTCCAAACAGCTTCAGAAGCTGAAACATACCTATTTATTAAGGGAAAAAATGTAAATTATTGCAAACTAAAAATATAAAACTGATATAGTAGATATATTCACTAAGGAATATTATATCATACCTGCAATCGAAGTAATCTTTGATTTCATCTTTACTTTTTTCTTTACTGCCAGTTGCTGATCCAGTCTCCGTATCAGTATTCTTGTCCTTAGGTTCAACAACGATAGCTACACGATCTTGTCCTTTGTTAATATACTTAAATAAGTATTTGATAGAACCGGATTGGTTACACCACTCAACGTTGATGTGAGCTCTATAACGCAATGATAAAAGGCGATTATACGGAACAACATAACTGTTGTCACACTTAATACTACCTTTTTCAACAAAGTGCTGAGATTCCCGCCTTCTATATATTGGGTATCCGTCTTTACCAACTGTTGTTTGCTCAACCAATTTCTTAGGAAAAAACTTAGAACACTTGCCATCAACCATGCATGGTGAATCTTTGTTGGCCGCACCACATGGACCATGTATCATACACTCCTTTACAACCTCATATAACTTAGGATCCTTAGCTTTATCTGGAATCTCAGCAGAGATGATATTGTCAATATCATCAGATGTTGGGAATTTGCAACTTTTATCCATGAATAAGAGTATATGAGCATGTGGTAGTCCTCTTTTCTGAAACTCCACTGTGTACATAGCTGCAAATAGCAATAACCATTTTAAACTCATATTCGTACAGTAACAGGCAATAAAATAAACAAACATAAAACATATAAAGAAGACAAAACAATTCATTACCAGAGACAGTTTTTCCTAGAAGATGGTCTTCTGTTAAATCTTTCATAAGAGAGTCAAGCTTCATCTTGAATATCCGACACACAACATCTGGACTATCATCCGCATTAAGTGTACGCTCTTTACAATATCTAGTTATTTCTGGCCACTTGGGGTTACATGTAAATGTTATAAACAGGTCTGGGAAACCATACATTTTACACGTAGCCATAGCATCATAATAACTGTTCAACATATAGCGAGGTCCACCAGTAAAAGAAGATGGAATACGTATTGATTTACCTTGTTCACCCATGTTGGTGTTTCCAGCTTCTGAGGCAGCCTTAAGAGTAGAATAATTCTCACATCTCAGATTAGACTGGTTAAACTTAATATAGGACAGCCTGTTGGATTCCAGTGTTGTGTATCCATCTACCAAGAACTGTTGGAACAAACGCTTTGAACGTAGTAGTGTCTGTGCTTCATCAAATCTCTCTTGTATTCTGAAAGCATACCACTGCCTCATACTTATACACTTGTTTGATTGTTTTTCTGTCTTGCCTGTATATCCCTTTTCTATTCCTGGTCTAAATCCATCTTCACCATAAGTAAATATGAGAGGATATTGCATTGGGACATAAGAAGGATGAACTTCGCTTATTCTTGAAAGCTGTCCTGTTTTCTTATCTTGAACAATAATATCACGTGTAGGCATTTCAGGACGAAAATCTCCGGGAATCAAAGCTGCAACTTCAGACGCTGTAGGGTTGGAATAAGTTCTTCCATCTTTTCCTACCCTATCACTAACAATCTTCATGTAGAACGGTTCACCATCATTACTATCCAACTTATCTTTTGCCATCCTGAAATTTTCAACATAGGGATTGCAATCATCCAACAATTTGATGAGCTTTGCAATGAGGTCCTTTCTGACTTGATTCTTGACTGTTGTTTTCTTTGGATTTTTTCCCTTGCTACACACACAGAAATTGAATGGATGCTAAATTAGTGAAAATACCATAAAAGGTAATATAATACACAACTAAAAATTAGTAATAAATAATATTAAATATATATGGTACCTCATGACAGTAGATCTGTTATCAACTTCATTCTCAGTATCAACAATATAAAGCTGTGAGAATTTAGCATAATCTCCTTCACCAGGAATCATACTACCAATCAAATGATAATTGGCTCCATGTAGTTGGAACTGGTTAGGACCTTTTCCCTGTGGATTAGATCTATCAACTTTACCGCCAAGGGAAGTCATACTGAATAACATGTTGTAAGCTCTGATATTCTCACGGAAATGCCTGCTTATTGCATCATCCTTACTCAGCAATTCTCTAATTAACTCGGGTGCTTCTTTAAGAAATGGCAATTTAACTGCTCCCTGAAGACAGCAAAGAGAGAATTTTGGTTTCTTGCTTTTTCTTCTTTTGTTAACACGCTCATCATACCACATCATAGCACCACAGTATTGACATTTCCATTTTGGATCACCGTGATCTAAATAAGGAATGTCAATGAGGGCTTCTGAAAAAGAAATCAAATAAAGACAAATTAATAATTTTTTCATATGTAAACACTGAAATTATGGACATATGAGTTTGGTTAATAGTAACCTGTTTTTCTTTTTATGTGGTTAGATGCTCCTTTAGTATATTTTCTTCGTTTAAGACTAATTCCTTTTCTCCCTTTACTACATGTTCCCCTCTTATTCTGAACATGTATTACTTCATCTGTTTCAACTGATAATTCTGTTTCATATCCAGAACTGCTATCAGAACCCATATCTTCTTGACTACTCACATCATATTCCTGTTCTAGATCAGAAATTTCTTCTTCTGTTTGACAACAAACTTTTATTAGTATACATTAAAAATCCAAAGCCAAATATAAACTATATAGAAGATGATTACTACCTTCAAAAGGTGTGGAGTCAAATAAATTTACACGACAATCTTCCAAATTTGGAGTCTTCTTAGATTTTCTTTGTTTTGGTTGCTGTTCTGAATATTCAACTGTACAAATTGCATAAAATGGTAAATTTATGTCTAATGTCATATAAAGGTTTTGTTATTGATATTAATATTTGCAAATGAAATCAAATATATACTCACAGTTTGGTGTATAATTTTCTTTGTTTTGTGCAGAATATAATACACTGCTCCCAAGTGGCTCATGTCGTCTTCTTCTATCAGGTTTGTTTGATATGTCTCCTAACACCCTATTAGCTGTTCTCTTCTTAGCTGACTTTAAGGTCTGGGTTCCTGAATTAGACTGAAGGATGGTGTCTAACCAAAAAGCAAATAGATTTAGGAAATAAATATTATGTGAAATAAGCTGAATAATAAAATACAATATCAAAAACCAAACTTTAGTAAAAACTTACTTTTTGTAGCTTCTCTTCTTATGTCGGATAAAAAGGTATCTGCTCCAAGTTTAGCATAAGATTGACTTATTCTGACTGATGAAAGGTTTTGAACATTTTCATCAGCCAATGTTGCTGAAAATTGTGTATGAGTAATTATATGAGTATGATTAAAAAGAGTATCTAACCAAAGCTGAAAAAAATGAAGCTATGTTGATAAAAACTGCTCACATTTGATTGCTTCGGATCTGATAGAACTTAGGAAATCCTTGCTGGCCAGTGATGAGGTTGATTGTTTAATTGGTATATCAGCTAAATTTGATCCATCATTTATCATCCATTCACTAAGTTCTGCAGTATATTATAGGATACATTTAATACATAAGTCAGATTTATATATAAAAAAACACGAATATGTTAAAATGTACTATCAATATACCAGTTGAATTTATATATCCCTGGCATTGAGAGGAGTGAATGGATGCAGTAATTGGAACCGAGCATAAAGAGTATGGTTCTTGAGAAGACAATGATTGTCTAACACAAACAGGTGTTAGATATGAGTTCTCATCTAGTGAACCTAAAAAACAATTATAAAGAAGCAAATTGTACATTTAGAAAAAATAAAGCAAAACTGTAAACATCAAAAAATTAGCAGAATGATCAATATAATGATTTACCTGTATCAGTTACTGATAAATTTTTCCCTCTAGGACAAAGAGACTCTTCTAACACCACAGGAGTCAAATTTGTTATGTCTGTAAATACCCTACCAAATATTGACTTCACAGGAACTGATGTCTGCTTTTCAGATGAATTAGGTTGTTGCAAATTACTTATAACTCTGGATTTAGGTGTAGAACACTTCCTCTTAGAAGATGGAGTTGCGTCAGTTAAACCTTTATCAACCAATGAATTTCTTTTCTTCATTTAGAAAATGTTTCTGTAATCAAATAATCAATATTGTTTCAAGGATTAGACGATTAAACATGTATGGTCTGTTATCTTGCTAACAATAAAGTCTGTTTTGTTTAGAATCAATTAGATATTCTTGATATATTTTAATGCCAAAAAAGAATATTATCTCGTTGCTATATACCTTTAGAAAAGGAATCTATAATTAATTAGTTAAAGAAATCTTATTATTTTATTTCCTATTAACAGGTTATGATCAATAAGATGAGTAAGTCCCATTACGCAAGGAACAGATCACTTATCATACGGAAAGGTTAGTTATTCTCAATTTGACAAAATTTTAATTGTATGTAGTAGTTGTAGTAAGTTACCATATAATGGTTAATGATAAATAAAGCTTCGTAACAAAGCATTTTGTTCTAGAATAGTAAAACAAAAAGTTTTAGAAAATAGCTTGAATCTATCATGATATAGATAGAAGTATACGTAATAAAATAGAGTTTCACTTATTACATATGAACCCGGGTCATCAATTAGTGACCAAATGTTTGCATAAACAAAAACAAAAGAGTTAAATACTGAAACTGCAATAGGAAAACATAAAACAGAACATAATTAAACATAGGTCCTCCACCAAACAGCAATGAACATCTATTGGTTCTCTGCAACCACCTCCATCATGACATTGCCATCGTCAGCTCTTTGGTTCTCCAAGAAATCATGACTGTGTAAATTCCACAAATAGTGAGTGTAGAAACAGAACAAAAGAAGGTAGTTTTTTGAATCATAAGCTAGAATTGAATCTTACATGTATCTTGGGACATCTACATCCGGAAACCTTGGGTTTAGGTAGAGATGGGAACAACCATGTTCACTCATTAAAACATTTGAACCTAAATTCATGGATGAAAGTGTTGTATAGTTAATAACAAATATAGACAGAAGTACTCTGTTTAGACTGCTCAATACTCTTTTAGACTGACTAAAACCGCTAACTTGATACCTTTATATAAAAACACAAACACAAACACAAACAATAGTTATGAACTGTAAGGAAAACCTAAACAAAACCAATAGAACCAAATAAATTTCCCGGGTTTTAAAAAACAGAAGCAAATGTGGAAACTGCTAACATAAACCACTTATTGAAAACACAACTCCAAAAAGACAAAACATTGTTGGATGTCAACTACTTCATATTCTTGTTCTTCTGCTTAACATAAGAACCCTTGAACTATAGACAAAACAAATTATCCTCATGAAAGTTCTATAGAAAAACTTACCAAAAACCTCTTTGATTCTCCACCCTCGGAGAACAGCGACTATAGGTTGGTAGTTGTAAGTAATCTTACTGATTTGTTGAGCATATTTGATTACAAACAACTCACAGCACCTACCAACAGCACAGCACTTGATCTCCTTACCCCTATAGTATGTTTGAACAAAACTTTTATGTAAAAAAAGAATTTCAGATGATATGAAAATAACAACACTGGATTTTACAAACTTAATTGAAGTCAAACTTACTCATAGTCCACTAACTTGAAAGCCACATATCTTGACTCATAATCTGTCCCTCCATTCTGACAGACATAAGGAAACCGTTTGATGGTAGTCACAGCCTTGACAACACCAATAGCATCTAAGGACATGATATAAAGATAAAAAAGAGTTCAGTAAGGTTTTTATAATCTAAAACTGTCTAACATTACAAAATCTCTTACCAGTCACAAACTCTTTGTCCTCTTCCTGTGCAAATTCAACAGTTTGTGGGAAAACAAAATCAAAAAAACTGTAAGGACATTCCTTTGTAATAGGCCACATGGTAGTGTCTGCGATGCATTTGATTTCGACTGGGAAGCAAGAATATTTGGTTTTCTTCTCATCAGGACGCACAACCTCAAAGTCAGACATGCGATACCATAACCCTGGTTTCAATACAGCCAGGAAATTCCAGTGGTAATGGCGATTTGGGATGGTTGCATCGATTTTGTTTCCCTTTTGAAATCAAAAATTTTGGCATGAGTTTTAGCAAAACAAAAAAACATTCTATAAAAAAGAGCAAGAAACGTATAAGTCATAGAATTTTATACCTTCTCGTCAGCCAATATCATTCTGATCTCTGTCCTCCAAGAAGAAGTAGGTTCTTTCCATAAACTTAATATCTTCACATGCACCAACCATCTAGTTGCATGAACATTCAAATCAGAAAGATAATGATGAGGTTCCATATTCTTCAGAAACTTTTAGAATTGAGGAAAATGTTTTTAGATTTAGGGTTTCCCTGTGACTACTTCTGTGGAGATCTTGTTATATATTTATGAAGAGAAGTTCCTGTGAAGATATATGAAACGTTTAAGACTAAAAAAACAATAAAAGTTCAATATTATCTATAAGTGATGATTACATATGGACTGACATTAGCATTGAAAATGGAAAAGTAATTATAACAATGATTTGATATATTAAGAGTTTCCATACTTCTCTCACCGTTTGGATTTTTATTCTCTTAACCGTATATTTGTTATTATTTTTCTGAAATATTAATATATTTACATTTGTGTATTTGGTAAGAGGAGAATATTTGTATGTTACCTTAATCTCCATGAGAATAAACCGTAAAAATTACATATTTGATTCATTTTGACAGGATTAGGTGCATTAAGTTTATGGTGCAGTTGGAAAATACATGCTGAAGAATACCATAAAAGTAAGTCTTTTTTTACTATATTATTTAATTTAGCTTCTTGGAACATACCTTAAGCATCATATATTGAATTAAGATGAAGGATTCAACTTAAAAACATAAAGAACCAATAGGAAAAAAAACAAATGAAAAAACTTATAAAATTAAGAAAAAGTTCTTAGAGAAATATCAAACCATAATTTAAAGAATTGTTTATGCATAAAACTCTTACAAAGTATCCCAGAAATCAGAGATTTCTTATTAGCAACAGTTTAGATCTGTTAAGAAGTAAGATAATAACGAAATAATAACGAAATCTTTTTGTAGTTTAGTTGCTTTTGAATATATGAACCAAATTAAAATATAAAGGAAAAACAATAGATATGAATTGTAAGAAAAACCAATAGAAAAACCAATAGAACCAAATAACATTCCAAATTTTAGAAAAAAGAAGCAAATGTGGAAACTGCTAACATAAACCACTTATTGAAAACACAACTCCATAAAGAAAAAACATTGTTGGATGTCAACTACTTCATATTCTTGTTCTTCTGCTTAACATCAGAACCCTTGAGCTTGTCCAAATTGACTTTGTCTTCATCAGTGTTCTCTTCATTCTGCTTCACAGCAACACACTCGAGCTTGACTCTATCGACACTTTCTTCATTAGTCTTCACACCCTTCTCTTGCTTTATCTTCACAACGTTGATTGACTCAAGACAAAGTTTCTTAGTTGTAGAAGAATTATCAGCTGGTGACAGAGAACTGTCACTACTCCTCTTAGAAGATGGAGTAGTAGTCTCTGAAGGCTCTCCAGAGTAGGTAAGCAGCAGGCTCCCCTGAGTCTAAACCATAATAAGATTAGGATTATTGATATATCGAATTCCTCTCAAATCATAGGGGGTAGGACCTCAGACAAAATTTAGAATATTCCATACCTGATCAATTGAATCATCTGGTAGATCTTCCTCTCCAACACAATCATTAGCAAGAACTCTGGATACCTTATAAGTATCCAGTCCATTCCACACATTTTCATTCTCAACACAGACCAGATACTGGTATGTCTTACCAGTCAGATGTCTGATCGCATCAGGTAGGTTCTCTGGGTCCTCAAACTCATCGAAAGATCCATCAAGGAGACTGTTTGCTGGACAGCCAACAATCTCAGAAGCCATACTATCAAAAAGCATCAGCTTCATCTCACCAGTTGAATCCATTACTTTAACATGTAGCTTGTACCTGTTGAGTTCATCGTTACACTTAGACATTTCAGTAACAAATAAATCATTAATATATCATTAGATTATGAACCATACCTTGCAACCACATTGCACACAGGTGATCGGCAAGAGTCACACCAGAATTGTGGCTTGAGAGAAGTTGTGACAACCTTAGACACTTTCTTATTGCACTTCCTACAGGCAATATAATACCACGACCAATCTCTGTCAATATCATATATTGTACAGAGCACCTTAACCCTCCCAGTCTGAAAATAGGACCATTTTAAAGTTGGTTAGAATAAACTATGCAATCAAATTAGAATGTAAAAGAAAAAAAGAACTATTACATCAAACATCTCAGCGACTTCTTTGATGGTCTTCTTAGGAAACTGAAGATAGAAATCCCCTGTAGGCAGCTCGATCATTTCCTGCTTTGGCTTAGACTCAAGAAGAGTAAGAGCAAGCCCATCTTTTGGTAAACTTTCTTTGAAGGCAACAATCTCATGGATGTCTGGATTGATCAAGATCTGAGATGTATTGAAAGCATTGGAGATACTCCTTACATCTAGAAAGCAAAACATAAAGAAAGTGTCATCAGTTCAATTTTTAAAAGATTTTAAAAAACTATAGGTATGATATTAATACCAAAACAAATTACCTTTGTAAGTCTTGAGCTTAGCATATCTCACCAAACATATGACCATTTCACCAGCAGAAGCTTCACAGGCAGTGAAAACTTGTTCTGCAAATGAACCCCATAGAGTACAGGGTAGCCTTTCATCCCTAAATATTTTAATAGCAATATTAGATAAAAAAATAAGACTCTTTAATTGTAATGCAGACAGAGCTAATGAATGAAACTTACGTATGATCCCTCAGTTCAAAATCAATCTTCTTAGTTGGTTTATTTTGGACGTCGATAGTCTCCATTTCACCAACATTCACGATTTGACCAACAACATCTTCAACCAAAAGAGAATATCAAAACGTCACTATATATTGCATAAAGGATTAGATAAAAATGAAAATATAGGGAATATGAAAATGTACCAATCAAGTAGTTCTGGTTGAGACCACCAGTTAAAACATCATTGAAAGGAGTCAATGACAGGTAATAAGAATCAGACAATGGGTCCATCCTCACAACTCTTGTTTGAGCCATGAAGCCCATTTTGTAACGATGATCAGTTGCTTTGAACTGACCAGTTGCATAAGTCAATCCAAAGTTTTCAATAGCCTTCCACTCTCCTGGAACCATGAGCTTCTCAAAACGGTTGAGATGCTCTCTCTTCACAGACGCATGGATCTTCTTGCCCTACCATAGAAATAGAAATATATTAGTATATCATTAGACAACTTATTTTAATATATTGAACTAATATAGACATGACAAAGAATTCTTACTTTGACATCAGACAGAACCATGTCGAAAGTCTCACCAAACTTTGTGGTAAATGTCTTCCAGGTATGAAGGACACGGACCTGAACTCTCCAAGTGGTTTTGTATGGTTTGATGTCATCGAGGTAAGCAATTGCTTGAGCCATTTGTGATATCTAAATAAGAAGGATGCTAAGCTTAGAGGAATTTGAGTGATGGATTGGAAATGAGAATGACGTTGATATTTATAGCATTCTAGGATGCTAGGGTTTTTGGCTCCAATAATTTTTAAATCTAGGAGAATATCTTGGAGACAAAGCATAAAATCAAAGATACTATTAACAAAATATATTCGAATTTGGAATAGAATTGAATGATTGGCTATATTTAGATAAATGATGAATATTGTAGAGTTGGTTATGGTTAGGATTATATTTATGAGAGATAGTAATTACGATTTTTTTGGGATTAGGCAATATATGATCGAATTTGCAGTTATTATGAGAGATAATTACATCGAATTTGCAGTTATTATGATCGAATATGCTCATATTTAGATACCAAAAATGAACTAAATTTACAAAATAATTTGAACGGCTTAGATTGACTTATGTGGATGCTAAACCCGATTAAGAACTTGACTATGTGATTAAGAGTTAATTACTCCTAACCCACCCGAGTATTAACACGCGGATCTAAGAAAGTTTAATGAAACTTTATGACCAAATTGCCCTTGTCGATTTTGATTAACAAAGAACAAAATCCAAAATTGAAATTGAAATTGAGGCTAAATTTGACCATTTTCCAATTTGTACTTCCCTTTTAATAATAAGGGGATTGAAAGCTCGACCAAGTTGGATTTTTGTTTTGAATTGGCCTTAATTGTTTGTTTTAATAGGATATGTATATGAGATTCAAAACAATTAAGTCTGGTCGAGTTGGATTTAAAATTATGATTCTCATATAATATTTTCAATTGGCCTTAATTGTTTTGAATCCATTTTGATCTACCCTATACCATTCAATCTGATACTAACCTTAATTACTTTGATTCATCATATACTATATAAATCAGATTAACCAGTCACAAATGGATTTTGTTTTAATTGTTTTGAATTTGCATATATTATGATTTAAATTTTTAAAAACACATAAATTACTCAATTAATAAAAATGTGTGTGTTCAACATCTCATATCTACTAAAATTTCTGGATAATGCTTAAGAGTTATATTATAAATAAGATCAAACGAATCAAAATCCGAATGAGCAGGAAGCTTAACTTAGCAAACATCCAAATTTAAAGTTTGTATACTATTTAATTCAGCTTTAGCTGAACTGTTTAATTTTACCGGAGGAGTAAATTTTAAACTTTTGAAAGTCTTAAATATTTAAACAGGATAAAAAGCTTAAAAAAACAAGGGACATGTTATATTGTAGGACATATTATACGGCGGGGAGAGTTTGAATCGATATTAATAAAAACTAGGACTCGGGACCCCGCGATGTCGCGGGGAAAAATATTTCAAAAAATTATTTTAAAAAATAATTAAACGAAAAGTCATAATGAATTATAACAATTTTGAATTTTTTTTAATAATATATCAATATATATTTTACAAAAAATTATGATAAAAAAAAAACTCTCACAAGGATCTATTAAGTATATCAGTATTACAAAAACATTAATTTGGAACGAAAAGACTATTACCATTTATAAAAACATTAATTTGGAACGAAAAGACTATTACAAAGTGCAAAAAGTATCAAATAAACGAAAAAGTTACAACGATTTGGTAAATAAGTCAAAATATTCATTGTTTCGTCAAATAAACCAAATGTTACTATGTTAAATTAAGAGAAATTGTTAATAATACCCTCCTTCACACACCTTTTTTTAACATTGCCCCTTTTTGCTTGCCATTTTTAAAAATACCCCTTAATTAATTCAAATATGACCAAAATACCCTTGCTTTCATAACCTAAGATCTGCACGGTTCTCTCAACCATTCTCTCTCTTTCTCTCATTTCGATCGGCGACGATTTTCCGATCTCGATTCCGATATCTCGATTCCGATATCAGATCGGCGTCTCCTTTCGATTTCGCTTTCTATCGGTGGTAAAATCTCGTTGTTCGTTTTCGATTTGATCTGTTCGATTTCGATCGGCGTTAACATCTTTTTGTTCGATTTTGATTTCTCAGCGTCTCCGTCTCCGTCTGTGTTTTATTTCGATCTGTCCCACATCGATTCCAGGTTAGATTCCTCACTATGTTTTAGAAGCTTTTTTGAAAGGTTTGTCTTTTGGAAGTTAGATTCTGTGGTTTGATTCTGTGGTTAGATTCTGTGTTTCTGTGAAAGTTTTGTCTTTTTGAAGCTTTTTTGATCTCATTATTGACTGATAACGCTTGATTTGACTGCTTGATTTTGAACTGTAGATTTTACAACATTTTTAAAGGTTCGTTCTTAACTTGTAAATGCTTCTTAATGCTTGATTTAGGGTATATCCTCTCTGATTTATTCCATTTCTTGATTTTATAACCGTTAATTGTGGATTTTACAACATATTTTAAAGGTTCTTTCTTAACTTGTAAAGGTCTTAAATGCTGAATTATTCATTTGCTGTATTTTACAACCGTTTTAAAAAGGTCTTAAATGCTGAATTATTCCTTTGCTGTATTTTACAACCGTTTTAAATGTTTTACATTCTTGACATTATTCCTTTTCTGGATTTACAATCGTTTTAAATTTTTTACATTCTTGACATTATTCCTTTTGTGATTTACAACCGTTTTAAATTTTTAACATTCTTGACATTATTCCATTTCTGGATATGGTTTTTATGCTTGGTTTTTACGCAGATGTTTAACAATGACTCATTGGATGTGCTTTACCTACCGCCCCGTATATATAATCCCGGGTTTGAACCAAACATTGGAGCTGTTGTTATTCAACATTTCGAAACGCATTTGGTCAAAAAAGTTGAGCTCGCACTAGGGGAGGAACAGTTTAATCTAATTAAAGCCTCTTTCCTTGGTCCTATTATTGAACTAGCAAAAAGAAGTGGAGTTAATTTTTCAGGGAAGATTTTTCACTTCTTGATGCAGCGAAGGTTGCTTTTAAAGGAGAAGAATCTCTGGTTCACATTTGACTCCCAACCAATGCGATTCTCAGAGAGAGAATTCTTGCTTACCACAGGTATATCTAAATTAGTTTTGTTTTGTAAGTTTTTAATCAATTTACAATGTGTTTTAAAAGTTTTACAATGTATTTAAAAACATTTAACAATGTGTTTTACAAGTTTTTATAAAACTCTAATATCAAATTTGTATTCACTTACAGGTGTTCAGTGTGACCTGATTGATAGTGAAATGCTTCGAAAAGGCAAAGCTCCATCAAAAGCTCCATATTTCTGGACTCAGAAAGAGCATTTTACGCTGGAACAACTCCAAAAACGTTTGTTTGAACCAAATCAGCTGCATCCACTGGATGCTGAAGAGAAACTGAGTCTAGGTATGGTAATTTTGACATAAGCCTTTCTCTTTACACCAGGATCGTTGGAGAAAATCCCTTTGTCTAGACTGGTACATGCTTCAGAATTTGCAATCTACACATCTCAACCGTGGGGCAAGCATGCATATAGGGTTCTTGCTACAAGCATCCAACGGATAAATGAGAATACTTGGGCAAAAGGCACATATGAAGTAAAGGGATTTGCAATGGCGATACTACTATGGGCCTTCAGCGCAGTTCCATCTTTGGGCTCAGCGTTTGCAACAGAATGTGTTACATCGAGATATGAGTATCCTTTGTGTTTGAAATGGGAAACAACTCAAACACCAAGATTTTCTCATGTTGTCGATGTCGTCAAAAAAATGAACTCAGTAAGTGTGGAATCCCCTCTTTTAATTGCCTTAGTTTTACGATTGATTTTTAACATATATCTTATTTTTACAAGAGTTTTTAAAGGTTTTACAAGTTGTTTTCTTTTGCCAGGTCAAGGTTAATACAGTGATTGGAAACCCGTACGAATATAGCTATTTAGTTGCTAGTTCGCATGAAGACGACATAGACTTCAAAGAAATTGTTCGTCTTGTTCAAAATGGATACAGACTCAAAGAAACTGATTGGAGTGCTGGATTTATTGATATTTTTACTGTATTACAAGAAATAGGGGAACAAACAATGAATAACAACTTGTCTGACAGCGAGAAACTCGACAAGATCCTAAATTTACTTCAAGACTTCAACAGGAGGATTGCAGTAATAGAGTATGTTCTTAAAAGCCGTCTTGAAAAAGATGAGACTGAGAGATGCGAAAAAAGAGGTAATTAAATGGGATTTTTTTTTTTTGGTCAGTTACATGTGTATATAGTATATATTAAGATATCTGTATCCTTTTTTTGCAGTCTGATATACAAGAAGAAACATGTGCCAGAACAGAAGAGGTATGTGAATAATTTTATTAAATCCTTTTCAATCAAAATTCGGATAGCTTTTTACAAGTATTCAGAATGTTTTTAAAAAGTTTTTATAACTCATCTTAAATAATTTACAAGGTTTTTTAAAAAGTTCTTACAAAGGTATTCAAACTTTTTTGTTACATATTGTTTTTGTTTACTGAATATGATTGTTTTGATTCTGTAGCAGTCTGACAAAGTTGGTCCCAATATAGATGGTGATATTAGTGTTGATGGTGATAGCAGAGAAGTTGATGAATGTGGTCCAAGTAGAGATGGTGATATTGATGTCGATGGTGATAACAAAGAAGATGATGAATGTGGTCCTAGTACATTTGAAGATTCCATTCGTGAGCCAAACACAGAGGACGGGAGCTATGCTGGAGATGATGAAAACAGCCAGAAGATTCGTTCTGAAGATGATACAGCTGAACCTACAGCAAAGGTATATTGATCTACTTTTGTTTAAAAAGTCCTTGATATCTGAGTATCATTTTTGGTACTAATCCTATGGTTTTACAAGAGGTTTTAAACGGTTTTACAAGGGTTTTATAAGGATTTTACAAGGGGTTTTAAAGTGTTTTAAAGGGTTTTAAAAAGATTTTATATAGATCTTACAAGTGTAACAACTTTTTGAAAACCCCTACCCCAAATTTCTCTACTCCAAATTTCATTATTATCTGAGAATCATTTTTGGTACTAATCCTATGGTTATAAACACTTTTATAGGATAAAACCCCTACCCCAAATTTCTCTACTCCAAATTTCAATATTATCTCTGAAGATAGTCAGGATTGTGGGAAAGATGTCTCCAATAACAAAAAGGTAGGTGAGAGTAGTGCAAATAAGGGTAAGGATAAGGAGAAGGAAGGAATTTCAGTTTCTGAAACAAACAATGAGGCATGTAAGAAAAGTTCTGAAAGTAAGAAGTACTGTAGAAAGAAGAGATATGTCAGAGAAATAAAAGAGGTTAGTATTCAATATTATAAAAGAAGATTTCTTACAAAATGAAGGTCAATTTAGAGATATGTTTTAAATGTTTATAATGAAATATATTCAAAGTACTTACAGGGGACTTTTTTTTACTTTTTTCACCTGCAGACAAATAAGCGTAAACAAGGGGACAATTCTTATAATGATATTCCTACAAGAAAACAGGTAAGAATTCAATTTTGTAAAACAATCTGTTCGTTTTTATAAACTAATTTCACAAGGAATGCCTTGTTGCATTTCTTTTGTACATATATAAGCAAAGACATTACAAGTTTTACAAATTGTAATGTCTTTTATTACTTCACAAGCAATGCATTGTTTTAAACTGAGTATTCGTGGCATTGTTTGAAATTTTTACAAGTTGTTTTTATAAGTGTTATTTTGTTTTTTTTGTTTGCAGCCTCAGAGAAAAAAATGAAAAAATACTGACAAAGTTGCTGCTGATCTTGGAACAAGAACATGTGATCAAGAATTAGGGGATAAAGCTGATAATGATGTTCCACTAAAAACTAGTCAACAAGATGTAGATAATAAATCAGAAGCTTATGGTCCATCAAGAAGAAGCCAGCCAAGTCAAGTGCCTTCCATTTATTCTCAGCCACCTTACACGGCAGAGAAGAAGAAGCACCCAACACTTCACCCCTTTGCAAATGTTGACACAAAAAGGTTTGAAAGTTTATGTGAATGGAAGAAGTCGAGAAAAAACAAGTGAGTTTTAAGTTTGTAAAACTCAAAATAATATTCATAACGTATTTTAAAGGTTTTACATCATCTCTGACTTTTACAATGTATTTTAAAATGAAT
The DNA here is from genome assembly GCA_019202795.1 of Arabidopsis thaliana x Arabidopsis arenosa. Lineage (NCBI taxonomy): Eukaryota > Viridiplantae > Streptophyta > Magnoliopsida > Brassicales > Brassicaceae > Arabidopsis > Arabidopsis thaliana x Arabidopsis arenosa. Next base: position 4,174,152 of record CM032919.1, on the reverse strand, counting down.
TTACAACGTATTTTAAAGATTTTACATTGCCTCATTGGATGTTCTTATAATTATATATATATATATATATATTTGTTGTAGGGTGCTAACAGTTGGGGGAATCAAAGTAGATTCCAAATGGTTCACAACACTAGAAACGCAGGGAAAACCAATATCAGGATCGGTATGTATGATTTCCTTTCAAGTATTCTAATCTTGTAAAACTTTTAAAAACCATTGTAAATTTTAAAGTTCATATAGACTAGCAAACATGAGTAATTTGTTTTCCTTTTTGTGTGTGTTTTTCTTAGCATGTTGATGCAGCTTTACACTTGATCAAAACTAGAAGGGAAAATCATCCAGAAATGTACCTTAACAAAACTGTTGTTTTTGTTGGATCATCTTTCTTAAATGCGATTGACGATGAGTATGCTGAGTTTGTAGTCGCAAAAGATGATTTTCAGTTTAGTTCTGAAGAGATAAGTAAGCTGGAGATTGGAAGCAAGACAAATTACATATATGCTCCTATGTGCTTGAAAGGAAAATGTTGGGTTCAGTAGTGATCAATATCGAGAAAAGGTCTTTGATCATTCTCGATTACGCGACATCATTTGTTTCAGAAAATGTTAAAAGGATGCATGTGGTTGCATATTCTGTTGCGATGCCGTACATTTTGCGCAAGCTCCTCAACAAAACGAATATGGATGTTTCAGCATTCAAAATATCTGTAGTGGACAATATATAACAGGTAAATTTTGTGATAAGTGAGATTGTAGATTGTATTCATTAAAACCTTTTTTATATGTCTTTTTTTGTTTTTTGTTTTTGATGCTAGGCTGAAAAGATTGAAGATACTGGGATGTACATGATGAAGATGATGGAATGCTATGCTATGCATATTAATGCAAATGAGAAACTTTCAGAAGGAAAAATTGGAGACATGAGAAAGAAACTTGCGGTTGACATCTTTACAGAAATAACAGATTTCTAGGTAAGACTTCTCTCAGGTTTTAACATGTAAATTAGAAACCTACAACTAAGCTTATATTTCTTTTTTTATTACTTTGATCAGGGGCTAATTGTAAGAGCTGGGAAGAAAAGATTGCTGGGGAAAAAATGATCTGTTCTTTTTGAAGAAAACGTTGCTGTTTTACAAATTTTTAATTTTTGCTGAGAATATCTGTAGTGATTTTCCCATGAATTTTACTTTGTATAACTCTCTAGTTGTGAATTTAAGTTTTTTTTTATCTATGTACCTGCATCTATAACATCCAGTCTTCATTTATACCATTTTATCTTTTGATGTTAAGTTTTACAAGCTATCTAAACATTTTACAACCTGTGACAGTGTTTACAAAGTATTTTAAAGTTTTTTTATGCTATATGTGAATATTATGTTAAAATTTACAACATGTTTTTAATGTTTTTACAGTGTATATGATTATATATAGAAAGAACTTTTAAGGTTTTACAATGTTTATAAGCTTATGAAAATAAAACCATCTTATTTATATTTTTATCAAAATTTTCATGATTCTTAAAATTTACAAGTGTTTTACAAAGTATTTTCAAGTTTTTAAAAGATTTTTCAAAATTTTGCAAGGTAATTTTAGTTTTATAATATATTTTTCAAAGATTTACAGTGTGTTTTAAAAGTTTATAACGTGTTTTAAAATGGTTTTACAACCTGTTTTTAATCGAACTAAGAATAAGATAGTTGTAAATAGTTGGGCCGAAATAAAAAAAAAAAAAGCTTTAAAACACTTTAAAACCCAAAAACAACCGTTTGATAAAGAAAAAAAAAATAGAAGGGGGAAAGAAAAACCGATTCTCTCAGTCTCCTTCTCCGTTGAGTACAAGAAGAAGAAATTAAGGGTTTTCGCTTAGCTGCACGGCTTTAGATTCTACAGTTTCGGTTCCATCTCGGCTTCTCCGTTTTCATAAGGTTCAATCTCGTCTTCTCCGTTTTCATAAAGTTCAATCTCGACTTTTCGGCTTCTTCGATTTCATCTGCCTAGGGTTTTGGGTTCCGTCACATCAGTCAATTTTACGGTTAAATTACTTTAAAACTTCGTTACTTTTTTGATTCATATGCGAAATTAGGTTATTTCCCCTTCAAAATCGAGTTTTTGTGACATTGGATGATTTTTGAGATTTTGTGATTTTTTTTTTTGTAGATCCGTTTTTATTCTTACAAGGACTTAAAAGGACTCTAGAAATTCAATTAATTTTACCTTTGTTTTAAAATCTTTTACAATCGATTTTACAAGCAATTTAAATGGTTTTCAAAAGGGATCTAAATGGTTTGATTCTTTGAGAATGTGTTTGAGTATTGATGAGACTTTTCACTTTTCACAAAGCTTTCAAGTAGATAATGATGTTTGCAATGTACTACTCTATTTGCATTTCTAGAGTTGTTCGTTTACATGATTTAATTTTACATGCGTTTTTAAAGCTTCTTAAAGCTGTTTTACAAGCAGTTTAAAAGCTTACAAAGGGGTTGTAAATGGTTTGATTTTTTTGAGAATGCTTTTTGATGGAGATGTTTTAATTGTTTTTCTATCTTTCCTGCAACAGGGTGAAAAATGAGTCAACCTACAAAGAGGCTGTTTCTCCCAAAAAGACAGATTGACCCAGGGAATGAGGTGGATAATTTGAGAAGAATATCAAAGTATTCTTCAGAGAAACTTGTATTGAAGGTTGTCAAGGATTCACTTAGTCCCACTGAGTTCAATCAGATTAAGAATTCTTTCTTGGGACCAATCATAGATTTTGCGGAACGTGAAGGGATCTGTTTCTCATCACAGCTGGTCCATCACTTTCTTCAGAGAAGAATAATGGTTAACAATGAGGAGTTGTGTTTTGTCTTCTCAAAACAACCCCTCAGATTTTCTCTGAGGGAGTTTGTTATTACTACAGGGCTGCCTTTGGGTGATGATGCATCACAAAGCCAGTCAAGAAGAAAAAAGAGAAAGAAAGAAGATACATGGATGACGGCTGGTTTAAGTTTAAAAGATCTCCTTAATACCTTGTCTACAAAAGCCAATGCGATGGATCCTGATGAGAGGGTTAGGTTAGGTGCTCTGATTCTAGTGGAGGGCATCTTAATTGCTTCAAACCCTGTAAACAAGATAGAGAAAGAACATCTGGTAAGAGCTAGTAGTTTCACAGAGTTCTGCAAGTATCCGTGGGCTCGCATTGTTTACGGGTCTTTGGTGGATTGCTTGAAGAAGATAACTCCGACTCAATTGTTTAGAGACCAATGTGGGCTTCCTGGGTTTGTTTTTGCAATCCAGATTTGGGCTTTAACCGCAGTTGCAGAGTTGGGACAGAATTTTGGCAGTCGGGTCCTAGAACCCAACGACAATCGTCCACTGATTTCGCAATGGATGACAACAAAATGCCCAACTAAGAAAGAAATAGCAAACGTTACACAGGTTGCAACGGTATGACAGTTTTTCTCTACTACTTTTTTCCAACTAATAAGGTTTACAATTGTTTTACTTTGTTATACAAGAATTTTAAGAAGTTTACAAGGGTTTTAAAAAAATGGCAAGATTTTTACAAGACATTTTTAAAGGTTTTACAAGACATTTTAAAAGTTTTTACAAGCTTTAATACAATTTGTAAAACCTTTAAAATAGATAGTAAATGTTTTATGAAATAATTGTGGATCACATTTCTAACTTAAATTCATATTCTTTTTTATGCAGTTTGATATTAAACATATCATTGGCGATCCTGAACAATATTCTCATTTGGTTCTCCCCCCAAATCCAGAAGACAAGGACTGGTTTGAAGTCTTTGACCTTGTAGCCCAAGGTTATAGGATGACCAGGCAACAATGGATTCAAGGATGGATTGAGGTTACAGAATGGAAAACGCAAAAGCCTGTGAATCAGCTAGACAAAGGCAACCAAAGTCTAAGACTGTAAATCAGACAAAACCAACGAAATCAATGTCTGATAGTGAAACACTAGACTTGATCTACAAGTCATGTTTAGAATTGAACAAGAGAATGTTGGTGGTGGAGAAACATTTAGGGATCAAAGCACCTGATGCCAGGGATGCTAAAGAAAAGGAATTCCCAGCTTCGTCAAGTGGAGTTGTAAGTGGAAACAAAAACGATATCTTTTTAAATATATCTTTGATCTATAGGATGGTCAAATTTGATTATGTTTAAATATATTTTTGGTGTTACAACAGAACAAAAAGACTGAAGAAGAGTTTATAATTATCACTGATGATGAAGAAGAGGTTGAAATACCAATCAACAATCAAGAAAACAAACAAACTGAGACCAGAGAAGAATCATGCAGTCCACCTGATGAAGATTCACACGAGAATGTGAATGATGAAAAGGTATGTAACTAAATGAATCTGATTGGTTTTTATAAAGAATATCTGTAGTGATTTAAAATGTCTTTTAAATTTATAGGTTGCTCAAGAAGAGGGAGCCACGGATGAGGTTCCACATGCTACTGAAGAAAGCGATCCACAATGCTCGAATGTCAATGATAAGGTATGCTTTAGAAGATTTACAACGTTTTTAAAGGATTTTACAACTTATTTAAAAGTTTCTATAAAAAATTTACAACCTATTTAAAACTATTTATAGGTTTCTCAAAAAAAGGAGAAACAACATGAAGAGATGAGAAACATGGATGGGGCTCCACAGGGAACTCAAGAAAGTGATTCACAACGATCGAATGTGAATGATAAGGTATGCTTTAGAAGATTTACAACGTTTTTAAAGGATTTTACAACTTATTTAAAAGTTTCTATAAAAAATTTACAACCTATTTTAAACTATTTATAGTTTTCTCAAAAAAGGAGAAACAACATGAAGAGATGAGAAACATGGATGGGGCTCCACAGGGAACTCAAGAAAGTGATTCACAACGATCGAATGTGAATGATAAGGTATGCATTAATGAATAAGATTTATAAAAAAGTTTTTTGCAATGTTTACAACATTTTTTAAAGGATTTTACAACTTATTTATAGGATGACAAATGTTTCTACAACTTATTTATAGGTTGCTCAAACAGAGGAGGCACAACATAACAAGATGGGACACACAGAGGAGCCGTCACAAGAGAGTGATTCACAACAATCAAAGTGAATGATAAGGTATGCATTAGTTAAATCATAATAATTTACAAAATTATTTTTATAAGTTATACAACGTTTTTTACAAGGTTTTAGTACGTATTTAAATGATTATAATAAGACGTTTTCATGGTCTTCTGTGTTTTGCTAATTTATTTCTCTAGGAAGAAGAAGTTCGGCTAAAGAAGGAACATTTAGGTACACCATTATTTTTTTTTTTGTTAAAAATGATGTTTTTTTTTATAATAAAATGTAACATCTAATATTTTCATGGTGTCATTTACTGTCCAAGATCGAAAACTAAGTGAGATAGAAGAGAAGGAAATTGATAATAGGGTCATACTCTGGGCTAAAAACAAGAACTTCATTTTTATGATGTCATCACTTCACCAGGTAATCTTATAATAATTTGTTATTTTTCTCATAACTACAAAAAGTAACAAAATTTATTATACATTACAGATTATTTGGTCCAATAGTTCATGGGAGACTGTTCATCACTTCAATTTGCTAAACAATGACAATGAGATAGGTTTAGCAAAACGTAAAGCACTGCTTGCTTTACATCCAGACAAACAACATGGAGCTAGCGCCGAACAGAAGTATCTGGCAACAAGACTTTTCAGCGTAATAAAGGTTAGTTTAAAACAGTTTTTCAAAATAAATGCGAAAACAATTTTTTTATGTTGAATCGTTTCTTATTATTTTTTTATTAACTTATTTTGCAGCAAGAATGGGATACCTACATCAAGAAAAAGAAAGTGTGAAAGAATGTAGTTAACATAAGTTCCTTTCATATTGTAGTTATCTTTTAAACCAGTATGTTATTTTGTAAAAAAGTGATAACGAATGTGTTTATGGAACAGTTTATTAGATGAAGAATATTGTTAACTATTGCAATTTATATTCAGCTTGTTTCAAAGTGTTATAAAGGGTTTTACAAGGGTTTTTATAGGTTAATACGTTTTTACAAGATTTTTATAAGGGTTTTACAAGAGGTTTTAAAGTGTTTTAAAGGGTTTTACAAGGGTTTTTGTAGGTTAAAAGGTTTTTACAAGAGTTTTTATAGGTTAATACAAGTGTTTTATAAGGGTTTTACAAGGCTTTAAAAGATTTATGATGTTATTTCTATAAGGAGGTTTTAAGGTTTTTACAATGGTTTTTAAAGTTTTTTTAAGGGTTTTATAAGGGTTTTACAAGGTTTTTATAGGTTAATACGTTTTTACAAGGGTTTTATGATGGTTTTAAAAGAGGTTAAAAAGTGTTTTTAAAGTGTTTTACAAGGCTTTTTGTAGGTTAAAAGGTTTTTACAGGAGTTTTATAAAGTTTTACAAGGTTTTTTAAAGTGTTTTAAAGGGTTTTACAAGAGTTTTAAAATGATTTTATATAGATCTTACAAGTGTAACAACTTTTTGAAAACCTAGTAACACCTTTCTCCAAGAATAAACGTAAAAAAGGTTTTATAACAAGTTATGAAATTTTTAATAATATTTTTTAAAAAAGTCACAAAATACTTAATATGTTATGTAATAAAATAAAATAAAACTATATTGGAGCCACACAACTACTTTTGTTGTGTCCATTTTGACCACACCGACGACATTTGTAATTTATTGCAGATTTTCCATACTCCCATCCACTAGGTATTCTCTTTTTCTTAGGTCTGCCACTAGGAACACGAGAAGATGGTGGTCGACAAACAAAAGCAGCAACATCGGCTGGAACCTCCCATTGTGTCCTATCACCAACGGGATATATACTCTCTGAATATGCTAGCGTCCACCTGTCAAACAAAGATGTAATTTTAAAAAACTGTAAGAGTTTTTAAAGGTTTGCAAGACAATCACAAGGTTTTTTTAGGTCTTACAAGGTTTTTAGAGGTTGAACAAGTTTTTACAAAACATGATAAGGGTTTCACAATGTTTTTAAAATATTTTACAAGGTTTTTTAATGGTTTTGATAAGAAATTGATTTACAAGGTTTTTTAATGGTTATAAAAATTTTAAAAATACCGTTTTATAACTTGTTTTATATAGTAACATACATGTAAAGTTAGAATATGACATACCTTTTGTTGGAGTATAAGGTATCAACATAATCATATTCGTTAAGATTAATATGTTTTGCAGCCGCTATTGCATGAGCACACGGGATTTTCGTGATATTGAACACACAGCACGTGCAGTCTCTTGTTTCCAAATTCACAACATGAACCAACGTACCTCCTTTCACTTCAAACACGTGTTGATTCACTTGTGAAACTTCAAGCCAGCGTGCAGTAGAATCATACAGTGTCTTTACTTGCTTCATCACATTCACAGTAACTGAGTGCCTATTACGAGTACCCTTCTCATGTCGTTCATTGAACCATCTGGTAAGAGTAGACCTAATTGTATCAAACAAACAGACAATTGGATACTCACGGCTTTCTTTCAACAGAAAATTCAAAGACTCAGCTAAGTTTGATGTCATAATGTTGTAGCGATTGGCAGGTGCACAAGCACGTGACCATTTTTTGACATCCAAATCCCACAGATACTGTGCCATCTTGTTGTCAGCAAGAGACAGTTTATGGAAAAATTGTTCAAAATCAAACCTTGTGTAAGCATAAGCTGCATCTTTCATAACAGGAATAAGCGTAGAGGATGACTTAAACCTAGTCTCAAGGTTTTTCTCCAAATGAAAAATGCAGATCCCATGATGAGCAAGTGGATAATTAACAATAAGAGCATTGGCAATTGATGATGCACGATCTGACACAAAAACTAAATCAGGTTCATCCGGGATAATTTTCTTCAAACACTTCATAAATCAGTCCCACGAAGCATCATTTTCTAAATCAACTACGCCAAATGCAATAGGATACAAATGAAAGTCACCATCTTGTGCTGAGGCACCAAGCAAATTCCCTTTAAAATTTGATTTCAAATGAGCACCGTCAATACAAATCACTTTTCTCATCAACTTAAACCCTCTAATTGACGGACCAAAAGCAAGAAATGCGTACTTAAATTTATTTTCAGGATCGACCTCAATGAAGGTTGCAGAACCAGGATTCTTCTCATTTACCATGTACATCCACATTGGCAAGAACTCATAACCATCATCAGGTGTACCCCTAGCAACATCGATTGCATGATCTTTAGCTCTCCACGCTTTTGAATAAGAAAATCCAATCCCATTATCGTGTCTGAATTTTTCTATCAGTTGTTTAGGTTTAAGCGCAAGCTTCTCTCCACGAAAATGATTACTTACCATTTCTCCTAATGTCCTAGCAGTTGCTTGGCGATGATTAACCTTCCCTAGCGAAGAATCACAACAGTGCTCACTAACATACTTTTTAATAATAAAACTATCTGATGCCTTAACCCTAGTTGCACGTAACCACCAACTACATTTTTCATCAATGCAACAAAGAATATACCGTATTGAGTCTGATTTCTTAGTCCGGAACTCGAAGTTATTCTCCATTGCAAATAACTGCATCTGCCTTCCCATTTCCTTTTTGTCCTTGAACAACTTTCCACAATACAAAGTATTTGAAGATGCACAAATAGTAGAACCACCTACAGGAGCTGAACCTTCAGATATATTAGAGAAGGATTCCGTTTCAGTTCTAAGCCTCTCCGGGATGGTTGAGTCAAATCTCATCTGCAAAAGCAAAAAAAAATCTTTAAGTTTTGGATTTGAATTGTTTTACAAGGTATTTTAAAAGGATTTACAAGTTATTTTAAAAGATTTTATGAGATAGACTAAACTCAAACGGACTTTTAAATACCTCATTCATGACATGATATGTAGGAGCCAGAACATTAGTTACATTAGCTGGTGCAGAATACATTTGTACCTGTAATATAATTTTTGCAAATTTACAAGTTATTTTGAATCTTTGTTAACTTATTTACAAGCTATTTTAATGATTTGTTTACTAATTTACAAGGTTTCTTTACTGTTTTACCTCATTCATGACTTGATATGTAGAATAAGGATCTGTATTGCTCTCACTACTAATTGCGATGTTGCTTGTCACCATCATTGGATTAGTGCTTGTTTTCCCCTGTAAAGATTATTAAAACTGTTTACAAATTTGTTAAACCAGTTTACAAAATTGAATGTTGGTAAAATACCTTCTCAATAGTTACACATAGCTGAATACCGCCTCTGAATTCCGCAAGCTTTTTCATAAATGCTTGCACTTGCCTATCATTTCTAATATACATAGGAGGCATGTCTTTTGTAGAGGGTAATGAATAACTGAGTTTCACTATATTAATACCCACATCAATTCCAAAATCTTCTATAACAACAGCAAACAAATCAGCGAAACACGTATCCTCATTGATAAAAGTAAGAGACCCTCCTCTTTCAACATCAAATTTAAAATCCCAACAATTGTTATTTTTCAACTTCCAAACACCACATATGCAATTCAACTCAATCATTACGACCTGATAAAAAAGACAATGTATTATAATGTTAAACATATGTATCTTTATGATAGTTCACAAGGTATTTATAAAGTTCTTCATGGTTTTACAATATTTTTTAAAGGTTTACAATCTTCACAAAAAACATGGTAAATCAAAATTATTTCACTAATAGGGTACAATAGTTACTGAAGAACATAAATACAGTGAGAAGATGAAGAAGAAATTTTTACAATGGTTTTAGAAAGTTTTTAAAGGTAACACGAATTATAATTTTCAAGCAAGACAAATTCGAGAAAATAGATAAACACAGAATCGAAGCTCTTAATTAATCAATTCAGATTTGAAGACGAATTCGATGAACTTTTGGATCTAAACGGTTCAGATTTCAGAGGCGATTCGAACCTAATTGATGCAGATTGGGATGAGTCACAGATTTTTGATTACAGACTCGATTGATCCTCGTCGATTGACCTCGATTGAACTCGACGGATCTAAGATGAAGATATCGACGGATCTAAGATTGACCTTTTGTTCAGGTGATGAAGATATCGACGGATCGGCGGTGAAGGTGATGAGAGCCGCCGAGATTTTTGGTTCGTCGTTCCCCAATTTTGTCTTTTAGGTCAAAGCATCATTAAGGGTAAAATGGTCAATTTCAGGGAAGCTATTAGGGACGGGGCATTTTTGAAAAGAGCTATTGAAAAAGGGCATTTTTGTGAGTCCCCCTTAAATTAAACGGTATCAACAATTAATTTAAATATATAATAGTGAGTAAAATATTTTTTAAAAAATATGACGAACTTTAACCAAGAGACGCGACCGTAGATATTAAATATAACATTTTTGCAATAGTTCGTCAAATATATCACATGTTGCAATAGTTCATCAAATATACTAAAGATTACAATGGTTCGTATAACAAAACCAAAAGTTGTAATGATTTGTCAAATAAACCAAATATTGCAACAGTTCAATTAAACGCTCATTTAAATATATTTTAGTAATTAAAATTAAGAATGAAAAATAATAATTTATAAAAATTTACACCAATGCTAGATGATTAAATGTTATAACGATTTATAAAATAAACTTAAAATTATAATTATTCTTGAAATAAACTAAATGTTGCAATGGTTCAACTAAACGGTTGCAACCGTTTTACGAAGAGTTAGGATAAAAAGATGCAACCATAGAAAATATTTACTCGGATTGCAACTTTGTCAAAAAACATAACGTAAAATATATTTTTTCGTTTAAAAAATAAACGAAATATTGCGATATATCCAAAGTTGCAACGGTTCGTCAAGTTTGTCAAATAAACTAAAGATAAAAACGGTTCGTAAAACAAAATCAAAAGTTGCAATGATTCGTGAAATAAACCAAATGTTTAAACGGTTACAATCTCATTTAAATACATTTTGGTAATTAAAAATAATAACTTATGAAAAGATATACTGAGAGACGCGGCGGTAGATAATGTCATAGCGATTTATAAAATAAACCAAATGTTGCAATTGTTCGTAAAATAAACTAAATATATAAACCAAATGTTGTAATTGTTCGTGAAATAAACTAAATATTGCAGTGATTCGAATAAGCGGTTGCAACTGTTTATAAAGAGTTACAATAAAAAGTTGCAACCATAAAAACATTTAGATTGTAATTTTCTAAAAATTCATAACCGTAAAATATATACTAGGATATGACCCGCGGTACACCGCGGGTTAATTATTTGATTTTTTTTTATTTTTTTATAAACTGATGAATTTGTTGTGTATGATATTTTTTTGTTGTACATCGCGGGTCACATGCATTGTATATAAAAAATAAAAATTTTAAGTTGTATTTGTTTTGTTTACTGTTTAAGATTGTATAATTAAATTTTGATTTGTTAATTCTAAGATTTCACCCGTGGTATATTGTCCCGTATTAATATCGACTCAAACCCGTCTCACCATATACTCCTGTCCTGTGGAATTAAACATCATTTTTTTATTTTTTTAATAACATTTTTATTTAAAAGATATATAATTCGAGTCAATTTAAAACTTTACTTTCAAATGGTTTCCATAATATATATATTTTAAAATTAGTATGTGTTTTTGGACCAACCCGTAAAAATAATTTATAATTGTATCTTAAAATACTAAATAATTGTATTTTGATTTGTTAATTTTAGGATCTCACCCGTGGTATACTGTCCCGTTTTAGATAATTGTAGAAATTAAGAAAAGATCTGAATGACTCAATTTCGGGTCAGAATAAAAAAACGACCCGATTAAATGTGCAATTTGTTCTTAAAAAATGTTAATATATATTACACACATACTTTTTTTTCTTCATCGATTGAGTAATATATGTCGTTTTAAAAATTTGAATCATAACATATGCAGAAAAAAAAACTAAAATATATTAACTATATATATTTTATAATAATTCTAAATAATATAAATATAAGATCAAATAAAAATGAAATGAGAATCATATATTTATGTTAAAATTAGGTAGAGAGGTTTTAGGATATTAGCTCAAATTTGTTATATTATCATTAAATTATCATATTTGATTTCCTAATCTATAAAAGTTGTAAAGAATATACCATAAATAAATAGTTTAGATATAGTAATTAGTTGAGAAAATATATATAATTTAGATTTTATTAGGTATTTTCGTTTTTAAATTTTGCCATAATTTAAGGAAAGATCCGATTAAAGATTTCCGGGTCAAAATTAGAAAAAAACCCGACCCGATTAGAGGAGCAAATTTGTACTTCAAAAATGTTAAGTAGATTTTAGTTTAAGAAAAAACTAAAGAAAAGTTGCGATTAAAAGACACAACCGAATAATGATTTAGTTAATAGATGGCCATAGAGGCTAACCCACGAGTCGTTTACCCATCTACATGAACCAGCTTATGACCTATGACGTATTCATACCCACCCACATTCCGCAAAGCCCAAAACTGATATACAGTATGCACTCTCATCCCATCAAGGAGTCCATGCCAATGGAGATCCACATATAAACAGATCCGACCCGGGCTCAACTTCACAGGTTGGGCATGTCCGAATGATCTTTATTCATCTTCGAGGATGCCTGGTATTTATTTGTTCATGCGTTAAAGAATGAGCGTAAAGGTGATTAGTTTTGTTTTTTTTTCTAAATCAAAATTGATCACATAATAAAGGTACAAAAATATGATCCATCAAGCAGAAAACATTTCAAACAACAAACCCTCACAAGAGTAAACCCCCCCTTAAACCCTCCTTTACAGTCAAAGTGTCTTTGCCACAAAACTGAAATTATGCCTTTTTTGCGCAAACATATTCTCTTACTTAAACTCTTTAGTAGCCCTCTCTCTCTCTCTGCTTGTGTCACCAGGAATCTGTACATTGCCAAAAGCCAAATAGAAACAGCCTTTGACGATTTTAGTTCTCAGCTTCCAGAAATAGGCTGAGTTCCACATACCTCTCCTGTGTAGACGATCCCGAGTCTCTCCGACCTCTTAAGCTCAAGCCCTCATCAGTTAGTGAAGTGTTTGGTGCAAGTAACAGAGCACCACTGCGTTCTTCGGTCACAGCCGTATCCTCTTCGTCTGAGTCCCTTAGACCTCTCAGGGCCATGGAATCTGAAACCGGGAAATAGACAAGCAAGCAGATGGATACCACGCAAAAGCAGAAGAGGGAGAGGAAGGCCAAGAAAGAAAGGGCTTCGAATATAATCTTGTCTGCTGCTGTGAGAACCGACAAACAGAGCATAACAATCCTTAATGGAAGGAAACTCGAGACCGAGAATATCAAAGTGTATACTCTCTTCTGTAAACGCTTGTTAATGACAAGTTTCAGTATCTGCCTTCCAAGCCAGAACAAGTAAGCTGTTAGGATGGCTGCAAACACACCAAGAAGGATTGTACTCAGTAGAGGATATGTGCATAAGGCGACCTCATCGTGATCAATATTAACTCGGGAATACGTTCTTGTGAAGTCGTGTGGCAGCTTTACATAAGAGCCACTACCACCATTTAGGCGTGACTCGGATAACACAACCGCAAGTTGAAGAGCAAGCATCGGGAGACAATAAAGAATAATATAACCTGCTGTGTTCCTGTTCCATTTTCCGCTCAAAGCCCCTGATTCCATCTTCAAGGGAGCACGCAGAAGAAACATGAGTGTCAGAAAGAGGCAAGGCTCCGCAAATCCTAGATTGGAAACGATGTACCACTTGCAAACGTTTTCTTGCCATCTCAGATCCAACCCACTCAATAACCTTCTGTGACGCCTCAACAAACTCAATCGAAAAATCTCACCAACAGCCCACCAGATAGCAAACAGAATGAATGTAATTCGGATAATCCAAGGACCACTGAAGTAACCAAGTTGAATATACCCTTGCTTACGAACGTGAGACTGGAAATAGAACGAGTAAGCGATGCAAAGGAGACCCAAAAGAACTAGCAGAGCGACTAGACATATCGTCACAACGCCGAATGCATCGGGAACTAATTTTGTCAGGGGCATCACCCAAAACACAGTATCCACGCATGCTCTCTACCAGCATGGATGCAGAAAAGTTCTCTAGCAATAGCAGTAAAATCTTCCTTTTCTCTCCCAACAAATTTCCAGATTAGTAACTACTCATCGATGAAAAAACGGAGAAAGATTGAACCTTTTACGCAAGCTATCAAACTCCACCAAGTCAGAGCAAGTTTCTGCAATTAGATTACAAAACAAAGCAGCCCAGATCACCCGATAGAACTTTTTGTGATCTTGACTCTTTAACACTTGATATGCGTGTTACCTACATAAACTAAACAAAACAAAAATCAAAACCAAATATACCAAAAATTGAAACAAAGACCTAACAAAACATCTTAACCCTAGATCTGAAAACGGGTAATTAAAAAGTCATAACCTTTCTAAAAACCTAAACCAACCCTCAAGATTAAGATGATTCCCACACAAAGCCAAGTCATAACCTTTAAACACAGAATCTTAAGAGATTATAACCAAAACTTCAAAGTCAATACACGAGAGAATGAAATCGTGAAAACTAACGAATACCCAATAATGCAAATAGGAAAAAATCGAAACTTTCAGATCCAAACAGAGAAATAACAAAGACCCATCAGAGAAAGAATCGAAATTGGTGAAATTGAAAAGGAGAAGAAAGCTTACAAGGAGGAGAATCTGGATCCAAAGAGTTGAAACGGGGAAGATCTGAGCGGAGGTTGATAAGAATCGGAGAAAGAGAAGAAGCAAATAAACAGAGAAAGGAGAAGGAGGAGGAAGAAGAAGGAAAAGGAGAGATAGAGAAGAAGGAAGAAAAAAAAAGATTAGAGAGAGAGAAGAAGGGAAGAGAGAGACTCTCCGTTGGTGACAGGCTGTTTCCAGCTGTGACAACCAAGGCTTTTGGATCCGGGTTCGGGTTTTTTTAATGAGTTGGCGTCAGTTTCGGATCCGGGTTCGGGTTTGTTTTTTATTTTGTTTATTATATATACGTGGCTCCACCCTGGCGGCGTTTGTCTTTTACTTAATTTGTCTATGTTTATTATGGTAAAGTGAATTGATTTGTGAGATATTTTAAAAAGGTCAAACATGGCAAAAAAATGGATGTATTAAGTATCCGATGAGTAATTTGGAAATATTAAATTGGACTTGATATGAACGAAATATTTAGCTGTCTTTTTGAGAAGTGTTTTACATAGAGTACAAGTTGTTAGGGAGAAGAATTGAATGAGACCATAGAATAAATATTGGTCAAAGAGTATGTTTAGTTTTGAGAATTGTCAAGATGTGAATGAATCTTGCTTTTTAGTGAGTTTGGAAGGGGTTTAAGAAAGATAAGAAATATCATGTGTAGTGGATTAAGGCTGGGACAAATAAAACGTTAACTCAAGAACCGACAAAACCGAACCAAAAAAACGAAAAGTTTTTAAAATAACTGCATGGTTAGTAAAATCTCCGATCCAAACTAACTATGACTGAATTTTAACCGAATTGATAATCAAACGGAAACGGTTAATCGAAAATCCAAAAATCTAAAATATATCTAAAAGTAATACCCATAATATCCACAATTATAATTATAAACTCAAAAATATTTATCATTTTTAGACTCAAAGCAATCAAATACTCTAAATAATCAATATATCCAAATGTTTGTTAGTTATATTTGTCAAAGTTTTAACTTTTAACTATTCGCAAAATCGAACTAAATTTAATTTTCTTTCTAAATTTTTCCCTTTTTGTTTGTTTTTTTTTGTATATTTTCGGTTAATTTCATTTATTTGGGTAAAAACCGAACCAAACCGAACTCGATAAAATTTTGGTTAGTTATGGTTATCTATTCAAATATCCGAACCGAAAAAATCTAACTGATTAGAAACGAAATTCCTTAAATATTTGAATGGCTATTATATTATCATATCCGAACTAACCGAAATCAAGTGCAACTAGAACCAAAACCGAACGGTTAATGCGCATGCCTATAGTGGATTATTGTAACTTGAGATTGGGCAAACAAGTCACAACTAGAGATTTTATATAAAAGTGAACAAAAAAGGGGATAATCTTGTATATGACATAAGATTAGAGTATTTAGCGTAAAGCAAGTGTGTGATCAGGACCGTATCAAATTATTTTATAAACCGTGTTTATAACAATTATTGAAAACATATATTTTATGAGGTAAAATAATTAAGGATATGACCGACCGCCAAATCTCGAAACAATCTCGGCTTTTATGATCGTGTCTTGAAATTCTTGATGATATCAATCTCAGCTTTTATGATAGGGCAATTGTTGATAATGTTCAACATTACAATTTGTCACACTTTACCATAAATTGACGCATAGAATTTCCGACTAGCTCAGTAGACATTTTAGGGTACAATACATACATAGTATAGTTTGAACTCATCGCAGATGGCTGGTGTTAAATGTGGGCGTAGAAAATTGTAAAACAGTAGTTGAAATTAGCATAGATACAACATGTCTCCAGCATATATAAATGAAAATGTGGTTCAATGTTAAACAAAAAAAATTCAATAAAACTCATCAAGACTAATTAAACCTTGTGATTCACCACTCACCTAATATCATCGGCTTGGTTGAGAGCGCAATGGAGACATTATTGTTGGGAGGAAGTGTTTGAACCAAGTCTTTAAACTTAAAACTAATGTAACGTTCGTCCAACTGTACGACCATCTTGTCTAAGCTCTTTGTGTTTTTAAGCATAAATTCTATAAATGAAGTCACATGCTTTGTCTCTATATTCCGATGGGATTTGTTCAAAATGACCTTCCCATCTTCCGATCTCCAACATATATTTGGATCCAAGCCTAGTGAGTCCAAGTAATTTGTCAAGTAACTCCCCTGCTCAACAGAAAGAAAAAAAAAACCATGGTTCTTGGATTAGTCCAACTCGATCATAGAGGGAGACCAATGAAAACAAGAGAAGGTTGCCGTAAATTTACCGGTATGGTGTTGCAATCCCTCGCCCGTACCATTAGCTTCTTTAATTCGAATGAGTTTTGTAACAATCTTTCTATACCAGGAATAACATACTGAAAGATTACCGTTTCAAGAATCAAAGTTTTGACCTTTAACATCGGAAAAGGAACACCACGAACCTCAGCAAGAGATAAAATCTAATAGAAAGCACAAAATGACCGTGAATATCCAAACACGCGGTTACTTTGCAACCAATATGAGTGAAATAATTAGAGAATGTAAGATTGAGCCCAAAACATACCTGAAGAAAGTTTCCACCAAAAGTTAGCTTCTCAACATTCTGTAGTTTTTACAGCATCTCTAGCACCATGGCTTGAAGTTGAGGAAAATCAGCCTTGAAGATCCCATCTCTTGATTTAATGCAAATGTCCAGTTTCGCTTTGGTTAAAGACGAGATATCAACTAAAGTACATGGTAATTGAGAGGCTATCAATCTAAGACAATATATGGATATGTGGTGCAACAATCTGCGTTGGCCCTAGAAACTTAATGTGGCTGTTTATTTCTAATGTTCTCAAGTGCAACAATTTGCTGAGATCAAGAACCTTAATATCTTTGCAACTATACAATGTCAAACATTCAAGAATCGGGCAACCAGATAAAAGCTTAGTAATGGATTCATAACGGAAACGACACAACCGCAATGACAACTTCTTTAATGATGGCCAAGATACCAAGCATTGATTATGAAAAGAGGCTAACTCAATGTTGAGTTGCTTGATAGAGGAATTGATGAAGAAGGAAGCAGGAATTTCAAAACCGGCCAGTACCTGTTGGAATATTGAGAGAAAGAAGAAAAACAGTGCAAGAGACATTTGTCTCTTCTCTTGTAAAGAAGACAAGAACAAGATACAATGAGTTTAAATAGAAAACAACTAGACACAACACATGAAGAGTTGTGTCTCTTCGTACTTGTGACTTTTGAGTGAAACAACACAAACTTATAACCGTTAACTGAAAACTCAATTATCAACCAACAGTACCATGGACTTCAAGGGAAAGATTCTCCACGTTACGCGACGTGGCGAATGTGATCCACTTCTTGATGTAGTAATTATTGTTCTTCAAGTTGTTTTTGAGACGAAAATACTTCATCTTGGGAGCTTTGTAGCACATTTGGGTTTTTTTAATCGAAGCAGGTCGTTGTCTACAATTACTAAAGGAGAGAGAAGGTGTATCGCACCATATATACCTCCATCGTTTTGACAAAAGGGAAGTTCTGATGGCGAATTTGGTCGGAGTAAAGGAGAGGATATGTTGGAGGATCTCATCAGGTAAAGAGCTGATTAAGTCTTTTGCTCTCTTCTTTTCATGGAGGCGGCGACGCAAACGACGGCGAGGATTGTAGCGGTTCACCATCTTTTTCGGTGAAACAGGTTTTAGGGTTTTAAAAAACGTTTCATATTTTAACAAAAACAAAAAAAGTATTTTCTAGGTTTTCCTCTAACAGGGTTTCCCTAAACCCTAGGCTTTTTTTTTTCTTCCGTCACAATATTTCCTTGTTCACCACGTTTTCTTTTCGTCTCCTTTGTTCTTCACTTGACACTTCTTCTTCTCACTCAGCAATGCTTAGAATAAAAATGGCAGGATCAAATTATAAAACTCTGAGTACCCTATTCTGCTTCGCTTCAAAATATCGCACAACCGCCGGAAAATCTCTAAGAACGGCTGAGATTTTCCGATCTCTTCATACTCCGGCAATCTTCATACCAGGTATATATTTATCCTTATCTCCGCCCTCAAATTTCGTTATAAGTCTTGAAATAAAAGTAATTAGGTTTTGATGGAAATGTCATTATATTTGTCCTTTAATGTATTAGATTCGACCTATGGAAGCGATACAAGGCAGAATCAAGCGTTAGAGACTCTTCGTAAATTGGGAGTAGAATTTAGTGAAGAAAATTGTAAAGCATTCGTTACAAAGAAGATAGATATTTCCATTCGATGTGGTGGAGGTCGCGCACAAATCATGAGTGCTTTCAAATTTCTAAAAGACGAAGGTCTCTCCATAGAAGAAGGAATGTATAGTTCTTGTCTTTGTTACTTAATTGATGAAAAATTGGAAAAGAAGTTCAATTTTCTCATCAGAATACTCAAAGAAGAGACTCCTGGTTCATTACCTGTACTTGGTTACTATGAAATGCTTTTTTGGATTGAGCTTGATGATGTACAAAAGATCGAGGAGATTGGTTGTGGAATCATCGATAGATGGGGCGAGCTATCGAGCTTGGAAGGTAAGGCGCGGAAATTTGTTTAAAAAGGAAATATCTCTCGATATATACTCTCTTAACTCTTGTGATAAAATATGCAGTACATTATCTGGAAGCACTTTGTGTTGCAAATGAGGACGAGTTTCTTAAGACGTTGTTAGAAACTGTAGACATAACCAAAGCTTCTTCATTGGAAGAATTGGCACCAATTTTTGAATATCTTGGACGGTCGGAATCATTGGTTGAAGCTATCAGGTTACTTGGGAAGCTGAAAACGACTTGTAAGTTGTCTTTTGTTACATCAATAAAAGGATTTTAAATTTTCAAAGTCTGAATTTAATTATTTTGCTATCTATTGCAGTACGCCCTGAGCAAATTTCACTCCTCATTTTTTGGTATGCAACTAGCATCGAGTACGACTGGGTGAGTTATTCTTGCATTCAGGTTTTGATTGCTCAATAGCTCGAACTTATCGTGGAACATGTTTAGGATTAATTCAGGCATGGCTGGTCGTCGAGCATATGAAACCTAATTAACACTTTTGTCTCCATATATCGAACCAAAATATTACTAGAGTTGATTGAAATCAGCAAATGTGAGTATTGTTGATATTGTGATATTGAAATGAGAAAAATTGGTTTGGCTTGAAACTAATTAGTGGCTTTCCTGATTTGGTTTGATTCGAATCAGGAAGAACATGGCCGGGATGATGCCATTGAGACATGTAAAATGCTTCACAGTGAGTTAAGTATTAAGCCTTCATTGGAATTGTTTGAGAAGCTGATCGCATTTGAGTGTTACTCAGAAAACTATTCTAAGGTATATCTTTTTATGTCTTTACTCTTTAGTAATGTAAATTGTAAGGAACTAAAGAGCTAGCAACTTTGATCGGATTTTTTTTTTTTTCATGTGTTTCACTTTGGTTGTTGTTATGTTTGATTGGTAACACTTTTGTATGGTATTATAGGTACAATCTGCAGCAAAAATAGTTAGTGAAATGAGTCTATATGGTTTGGTAGAAGATAAGGCCAAGGGGGAATATTTTTACAACACGATTGAGAGGATTTATGGAGCTGATTGGGTATGTTGTTACTATTATTATTATTTCAATGCCTAAATCATCAGCTCATAGACATTATTGAAAAGAGTTACATTTGCTAAATCGTAAGTTATATCATATAATAAAGTACTGTCATAAGTGAAGCAACTTATTTATGATTTTACCATTCGTTGCTTTTGCATATTCTTTACTGAAAAAACCAAAGATGTTTGTGTCTGTCTTTGTCAGCTGGGAACTACAGGAGCCGTGATCAGTGATATGGGGTCGGGACAGTTTAAACTATACAAGTTCCTCGACATGTTCCAAGAGTACATTGTTAGAACAAGACGAAGATCAAGATCAAGATCAATGTTACATCCTTTTATGCCCGACTACATTTAAAGACAGATACATCATAGACGTTTGGATGTTTATGTTTTTTTTGATAACCCAGTATCCAGACCACACAGTGATCTGACTAGCCCACTGGGCCTAAGCCCGCGTCACAGGGATTTTTAAGCCTCCACTTAAGGGCCCCCTGATAAACTGGTGGTCTGGGGCGCCTGAGCAAGTCCGCAGGTAAATTCCCAGGTGGCCACAGGAGTGAGAGAGCGAAACTGCGTCTGGGGAGGATCGATCCCTGGCCTAGACCAACAGGGCGATCCTTCCAACCAAACGAGAACCACTAGCCCACCACCATGTGGTTAGTTTGGATGTTTATGTTCAGCTCTCATATTTATTATTACACATTTCTCATTTCTGATTCAGTTTTTAATTCTTTTTTTTCCCATCTTAAAAATGTTAATTTAATTGACGAGTAAGGTTATATTTTTTAAAGGGGTTTTGAATTGTTAGTTGTTAATTTTTCGGTCTATTTTATTTTATAAATGGGCCTACAAGTGAGGAAAATGGCCTTGCCCCGCAAGTAACTCATAAATAATTTCAATAATCTAGAAACCCTAAATCTTTTTTTTTTTCATCAACTCAATCCTCGGCTACGCTTAGGATTCGAATTTCTTTCAAGAAATGCCGAGAAGCCTCATCACCACATTCTTCAGCCTCGCCGTGAGATCTACCGGAAAAGCCTCCAACACAGCCACAAGAAACGTTAGGGTTTCGATTATTAGGGCTCTTAACACTCGAGCCATTTCTGAACGAGGTACTCATAAACCCTAATTTCCTTGCTAAAATTCCAAAATAGGAACATTTCAATTGTAACATCGACTCCTTCATTGATCGGCCTTCTATTCTTTTGAATATATTACTGATTCTCTTGTTGTGAGCTCTGTAGATACTTTCAGTGAAATTTCACAACAAAAATCGCCTGAATATGCTTCGAAAACTAGCGCATATGCGAGTCTACGATCTGCTCTCGAAACTGGTGCTGAAACTTCTAGTCAAGCGTTATATACCCTTGAGTCATTAGGATTCGTAGATCTTTTAGAAAAATGTGAAACAGCGATTCTACTTAACATACAAAATGCCAAGAGTAGCAACAATGAAGAGAATGCTATTGAACAGATGGCAAAAGCTTTCGAGCTTATGGTAGCCATGAAAAGAGTAGGTTTCTGTGTAGAAGAAAGAATTTATGGTCCTCTTCTAAAGTTCTTGATAGATATGGAAATGGTAGAAGAATTCGATATGATTTTCGATATGATTAGAGATGGCCAAAAAATTTCTAATTCCTCTCCAGAATTTGCGAGACTTGGTTACTATGAAATGCTTCTTTGGATCCAACTCAAAGACGAAGAA
Source organism: Arabidopsis thaliana x Arabidopsis arenosa (assembly GCA_019202795.1). Taxonomy (NCBI): domain Eukaryota; kingdom Viridiplantae; phylum Streptophyta; class Magnoliopsida; order Brassicales; family Brassicaceae; genus Arabidopsis; species Arabidopsis thaliana x Arabidopsis arenosa. The sequence goes on along the minus strand of CM032919.1, from coordinate 4,152,120 downwards.
AAGATCAACGAAGTTTGTTCTATGATTATCAAAAAATATGAAGAGTATTGTAGCTTTAACCGATGTCGATTAACAGAAATGTATCTGCTTGCACTTTGCGAGAAAGACCAGCATAAGGAGGTTTTGATGATATTAGAGACTCTAGACACAAGAGTCTGTTCTTTCAAGATCTTGACAAGCATTTTCGAGTACCTTGGAAGGTCGATATCAGAATCGGTCGCCAAGAAACTTCTCCGTGAATTGAACAAGAAAGGTACGCACAGACACATAAGACCAGTTTACTTGATATCTATTACGTACACTCTCTGTTAGCATTCTAACTTTTTAAATTAAGTTTGCATTTGTAGGGATTTTCTGGTTTAGAAGTAAGAAAGTCCCTGAGCTGATCTTTAGCTACGTAACCAGCATTCCTAACATATGGGTAAGTAGAAAAATCCTTATTTTTCTTAAAATGTTTCTGGTCAAGGAAACAAAATATGCCATCTCTAATGTTTTGCTTGGCATAATTATAAGGTTGGTAGTGCCGTTTTCAAGTTCAACGAGTTACTCGAAGAGCTTAAAGTTTCCCCTTCATCCGCGTCATATCAGAAGCTTATCAAATATAGTTGCGACTCACGAGAGGTAATTTTGATTCTAGCTAGATGTTTTCAGTGAAGCGTTCTTCATTCGTTTAATATGTTATTATAGGAGGAAACCGGTTTATGGATATTGGAACACATGTATGAAGTGGGTCTAGAAGTATCATCAGACACTGCCATTTACCTTTTTCGTACCATTGAGAAGAACTATGAGTTTGATATGGTATGTGAAGGCTTAGTATATTGCTCTTTCAAAATTATTTATTATACCTTGTTTACTTAGACCATCTTTATTGATGGTCTCTTAAGACAACTCTTAAGTTAAGAAATATGTCTTATAACTAACAAAAGTCTCTTATAAGACATATTTCTTAACTTAAGAGTTGTCTTAAGAGACCATTGATAATGTTGCTCTTATATCTAAATGTTGTATAGTTTCAACGCCTTGAAATTGTATTAATTTTACGTGTGTGTGCAGCTTAGAGCTGTACAAAATGTGCTTAGAAGGATGAGTAAAGGAAAGGACGAAAGTAGAATGTTCAATCTTCGGTTAGCTGTATACATTTGGGAGGTGATTTATTTTTGTCTTTTTTGAAACAAAAAGATTGACCTTTGTGTTTCCATCATTCCATGTGTTACATTTTTGTATAGTTTTTAACATTTTGTTTTGTTTATTGAAGGTATTGTTTGGAAGATGTGAACCAAAGCATAAGGAAGGAGGTCATTATAAACCATGGTTAAAGGACAACTATTATAGTTTCACACTGGAAGATTATGAGAACCGTTGTTTTCCTTATCCAATTGAGAGAGAAGATTATGGTAGTTATGGTTATGACTATGCGACTGGTGAGGAGGAGGAATATTATTGCGGGGATGATGACTCTGTTTCTGGGTCGTAGCCAGATGTCTTGATCTCCACATGTTTTCAGGTGTTGGCTGACTTATTTGTAGGCTTCGGGGACTTATCTTAGTCAATTACATTGTATGAGGAAATAAGCTCCTTTTTCATTGTACTATTGCGTTGCGCCTAAGCATATTTCACAGCTTATTTTTAGGTACACAACTAGCATCGAGTACGACATGGTGAGTCTTGGATTCAGGTTTTGATTGCTCAATAGCTTGAACTTGTCAAAGAAATTGTTTAGGATTCAGGCATATCGCTGGTCGAGCATGTTTATTTAAGAAACAATCAAACCAAAGAGTTCTAATCTAATCTTTTGTTACCTCATGACTTGTTTAGGGATCATACTTTTTTCTCCATGAACCCAAAATTATTAATTAGTAGAGTTGATTGAAAATTTGAAGTGATCAAACCTGGTTATTGTCGATTTTGTGACATTAAAAAGAGAAAAATGTAGGATTCTGTCATTTGCCTTGAAACTACAATGTCTTTTTGCTTTGACTCTACAATTCCAGCGACGTATGTTCTACAAACACCTTTTTATCTCGACCATTGATCCAGATTCAAGCCTTGCAAAGTGTCTGTCAAGATACTTCCCCTGCTCAACATAAAGAAAAATACATGGTTCTTGGATTACTCAAAACTCGATAATAGATAGAAGAGGAGCCAATGAAAATAATAGAAGGTTACTGTAAATATACCTGTCTGGTGTTATCCTTTTCGCGTACTGTTAGCTTCTTTAAATTTGGTGAGTTTTGTAACATTCTTTCTATATCAGAAATAACAAAATGTTCCATCTTAAGGGTCAAAGCTTTGACCTTGAACATGGGAAAAGGAACACCACGTTTCTCCGCAATAGATGATAAATTCTAACAAAAAAACACAACAAGACCGTGAATACCAAAACACATATTGATTAATATATAAACGGTCCTAAACTTATATGGCCTAATGAAAATTAATACATCAGCAAAAGTTGAATTTGCAACCAATATGAGTAAAATTAGTAAAAGAGTTGTAGGCATTAGAGAATGCAAGAATTAATGAACCTAAAACATACCTGAAGAGAGCCTCCACTAAAAGTAAGCTTCTCTACATTCTCTAACTTTTTTAGCATCTCTAGCATCGTGGCATAAAGAAAATCAGCCTTCAAGGACATGTTCAATGGGAAAATGATAATGTCCAATACTTCAGCTTCGGTTAAGGACGAGACATCAACTAGAGTACATGGTAATTGAGTGTTTCTCAATTTGAGACAATGGATATGTGGTGCCACAATCTGCGTTGGCCCTGGAATCATAATGTGGCTGTTTATTTCTAATGTTCTCAAGCGCAGCGATTTGCTGAGATCAAGAACATTAAGTTTTCCGCAGTGATACAATGTTAAACATTCGAGAATCGGACAACCAGATAAAATTTTAGCAGATTCATCAGGTAAACCACAATACCGCAAGGACAACTTCTTCAGGGATGTCCAAGACACACCGTGTCCGGGAATCACATCAGAAAAATCTAACTTATGGTTGAGTGGCTTGAAATAGGAATTGATGTCGGAGAAACGAGGAATATTTTTACAACGAAAAAGGACATCAAGGGACATATTCTCTACGTTGCGGGACATGGCAAATTCGATCCACTTCTTGATGTGGTGAACATTGTTATTCTTGTTGATTTTGAGATGAAAATCCATCATCTTTGGAGCTGTGTATTTAGCTAGGGCTTTGTTTATGGCATCAGCTTCCTTAATATCATCAAAGGAGAGAGAAGGTATGTTGCACCATACATGCCTCCATCGTTTTGACAAGACGGAAGTTCGGATGGCGAATTTCGTCTCAAAAGAGAAGAGGATATGTTGAAGGATCACATCAGGTAAAGAGCTGATTGAATCTACTTCTCCTTTGATTACACAGGCGGCCGAGTTGTCTGCCATTTTTAATTTGCGTTTTTTTTTCTTAGGGTTTTAAAACCCTTTTATAACAAAAAAAAGAAAAAAATGTATTCCTAAAACCCTAGGCATTTTTTATTCCGTCACAAAATTTCCTTGTTCATCAAGTTTTCTTCTCTCCCTTCTATCTCTCTCTGATAGAGTCATCTTCTCTTCTCATCTTCACTTCTTCGTCTCATCAAATGCTTCCGATTCCAAAAATGGCAGCATCAAAGGCTAAAAGCCTAAGCAACCTCCTCGGCTTCGCGTTTAAATATCGTCAAAACTCAGCTTCCGCCAGCGCGAATCACGCGGGAATTTCTTACAGATCGGCTGAGATTCCCCGGTGTCTTCACACTTATTTAAACGACGAACCAGGTATTTTCATATTTGGTTCCATCTTGAATCAGAAAATTAGGGTTTTCTTTGGGGGTCCAATTATTTAAATAGCTTCGGCTTCCACTGCAGAACCAAAAATCGAAATCGAAACGTGGAATCAAGATCTTGAAACTCTTCGAAGATTGGGAGTAATAGTGAGCGTAGAAAGTTGTAAATCAGTCGCAAAAGATAACATAGAAGAGTCCATATTCCCCAACCCCAATAGGAGATTATCATTCAGAATTATACCGAGAATAGATGAAAACTCCGTTCTCTCTAGTGAAGGTCGAGAAAAACTCATGAGTGTTTTCGAATTTATGAAGAAGCAAGGTCTCTCAATAGAAGAAGAAATGTATAGTTCTGATCTTTGTGAGTTAATTAATGAGCATAGCAAAGAGGAGTTTCAGTTTCTTATTAGAAAAATCAAGGAGGCGTTTCCTGATTCTTCATCGGGACTTGGTTACTATGAAATGCTTTCATGGATTAAGATCGACGACGAAAAAAAGATTGAGGAGATTGGTCGAAGAATCATCGATAGATGGGACAGGCTATCGAGCTTGGAAGGTACGGAATTAATGTGTCGAAAACTTGTTAAGAAAAAAAGATGTAACACTTAATTTCTTTGGATGAATATGCAGTGAATTATCTGGAAGCATTTTGTGTGACATGTCAATATGAGTATCTTCAAAGACTGTTAAAGACTGTTGACATAACTAAAGCTACTTCGTTGGACCAATTGACACCGATATTTGAATATCTTGGACGGTTGGATTTGATTATTGATGCTAAGAGGTTACTTGGGGAACTGAAAGGGACTGGTAAGTTGTGTTATTTATGTATTTGTGAGTAAACACTAATCTTTATTACATATATGAAACATTGAAACTATGACATTTTCAAAATCTGAACTTTTAATTATTTGCAGCATGGGCTGAGCATATTTCACACCTCATTTTTAGCTATGCAACTAGCAGCGTCCACGACAACGAGGTGAGGTATTCTTGGATTCAGGTTTTACTAGTTCTTATGTGATAGGATGAGATTCAAAAACTTTTACTGCTTTTTTTTGGTTCATGAAAAACTCTCAAGCCAAAGAGTTCTTATCTAGTCCTTTGGTACACCATGACTTGTTTAGGGATAATACTTTTTGTTTCCATCGACCTAAAAACATTGTTAGGCATGATTGAAACGAGCAAATGTGACTATATATGGTCGGTTTGTGACATTGAAATAAGAAGATTTGAGGTTCTGCTATTTGTCTTGAAACTCATTAGTGACTTTCCTGACTTGGTTTGATTCGAATCAGGATATACCTGGGAAGGCCAACACATTTGAGATGTGTAGGGTCCTGCATACAGAGGTCGGGTTTAAACCTTCCTTTGAATTTTTTGAGAAGCTGATCGCATTTGAGTGTGACTCACAAGATGATCCTCATTACTCACGATATGATCATACAAAGGTATATAATATAATTTGTTTTCTTTAGAAATGGACATTGAAAGGAATTCAAATAAAACCAATTTGAGCTAGCAACTTTGATTAGGTCTTCCCTTGTGTCTCTTTGATGTTTGATTGGTAACACTTGTATATTTTAGATACCACTTGCAGCAAAAATAGTAGATGAAATGAGGGAAAATGGTTTGATAGAAGACTCGGAGGTCGGGCGTTATTTTTATGACACCATTGAGAGGATTTATGGGATTGATTGGGTACGTTTTCTTGTTTTTTTAACTATGTTTTAATGCCTAAATCATCAGATCATACTCATACATTATTGACAACAGTTTATTTGTTAGATAACCAAATATGTAGTAGTATTACTGTTAATGCGATAAGTTATCTAAACATTTAACTTATATACGATTTGTCATCCATTGTTTTTGAAATTAGAAGATAGAATTTGGTTATAGTGCAATGTGCATATTCTCTGTCCAAAACAATAGATGTTTGTGTTCTGGTTTTTATGTCTTTCGCAGCTAAGAACTACAGAAGGTGTGATCAATGATATGGGTTCGAAAAAGTTTGAACTAAACAAGTTCATCAGCAAGTTCTCAGATTACAAGGTCGAATCAAGATGGTCAATATAAAGATCAAGGTTACTTCCTTTTGGTATTCATGTTATTTTAATTCATAACAATGCCAAGATTCATCGTATATGGTATCTTGTGTAGTGCACATGGGATACATAGCATGGCTTCATTTGGAAACGACAACAATCTAATATTTGTCATGATACACATTTTCTAAGACATATCTATTCAAGTGATGGGCTAAATTTTCTTAGAACTTTTTGACTTTTTTGGTTTTACTTGTGGGAGATTTTTAAAATCTTAATTTTTTTTTGATAAAAGCAAAACACACTCGAGACCACGACGAATGGTTCTACCTGCATCATTTTAAAATTTCTGATAAACTTTCTTTAATAATCTGCAAAAAATGTATATCCCGGAATCAAACCTTTAAATCCTTCACCATTGGGCCAAATAACATTTTCATGGATATGGTTTTAGTTTAAGTTTTTACTTTTAGAAACCAAAAATAAGCTCTTTAAATAAATTTTAGAATTATTTAATTTAATCACTAGAATTATTTCCTTCAACTATTTGCACCCTATTACTATTCCTCTATTTTTATTCAATTCAGTTAACCACCATTTCCATTTCAACCTTTCGTTAATAAATGGGCCGACACATCTAGGAATGGGCCTTGCCGCACAAGCAATGCATAAAGTTTTCCACGGGTATCGAATTTCATAAACCAAACCCTAATGTTTTTTTTTTCTTTTCCACACATCGATTTTCCATTAAGATTTCAAAAATGTCAAAAAGCTTCATCACCACATTCGTTCGCCTCGCCGTCAGATCTACCGGAAAACCCTCCAACACAGCCGCTTTTGCCGCAAGAAACGTCAGGGCTCTCAACACATCAGCCATTTCTGAACCAGGTACTCCAAGCTAGCCCTAATTTTTTAACAGTAACTTTATCAAATGTATTACTGATTCTTTTGTCACAATTGTTTCGGTGAATGATTTCTATAGCTCTAGTAGATAATTCCAGTGAAATTTCACAACAAAAATCGCCTCAATATGCGTCTAAAACGAGTTGGTCTGCCAAACTACAAGCTGCTCTGGATAATGGTGCTGAAACTTCAGCAATATCTAGACTTGAGTCATCAGGATTCGAACTAGAAGATGAATGTCAAGCCGCGGTTCTACTTAACATAGAAAATGCTCAGAGGAGCAATAATGAAGAGTATGTCATTGATCAGATCGCAAAGGCTTTCGAAATTATCGCAGCCATGAAAGGATCATATATCAATGGAAATGAAAAAGTCTATGGTCCTCTTCTTAACTTCTTAATTGATAAGAAAATGGTAGAAGAATTCCATATGCTTGTTGAAGCAATGAGGGATGATAGTGATCATTATTGGTTACGGGAAAAGTTAGCGAGATTAGGTTACTATAAAATGCTTCTTTGGATCAAGCTCAAAGACGAAGAAAAGATCAAAGAAGTTTGTTCTATGATTATCCAATCCTTCAAAGAAAAAATTGCGGTAGAAAAAAATCCTTCAAAGTCATATGTTGTTCGTCGCGGCTGGAAAATCCATCGAATGGAACTTTGCAATAAACAATGTCCAAAATTAACGAAACATTATCTGCTTGCACTTTGTGAGAAAGACCAGCATAAGGAGGTTTTGAGGATATTAGAAACTCTAGACATAACAAGAGTCGAGTCTTTTCGCCTTTGGACAAGCATTTTCGAACACCTTGGAAGGTCGCTAGCAGAATCTGTTGCAAAGAAGCTCCTCCGTGAATTGAACGAGAATGGTAAGCTAAGGCACATAAAATAACGTTTTTGATATCTAATGCACATTTTTATACTTTGTAATTATTGTTACCATTGTAACTTTGTTTCATTGACATATCCAGTTCTTTACGATTATAGAGAGCATGACGTTTCTGAGCTGATCTTTAGCTACGTAACCAGCATTCCTAACCTGTCGGTAAGTATACATCGAAGTCAAGAAGAGCAACTTCCTAACAAACTTTTGCCATCTCTAAATCATTTTCTTGGCAATTATAAGGTTGGTGGTGCCTTTTTCAAGTTCAAAGAGTTGCTTAAAGAGCTGGATATTTCCCCGTCAACCGCATCATATGAGAAGCTTATCAAATATAGTTGCGATTCACGAAAGGTAATTTTTTTCTTACCTAGTTGTTTTTTTAGTTTACTTTAGGTGAAACTTAGTTTTGGTTTCTTTAGCCGGTTTTTATATATGTTATCACAGGAGGATATTGGTCTATACATACTGCAACACATGTATGAAGTGGGTCTAAAAGTACCATCAGACGATGCGGTTTACCTTTTTCGTACCATTGAGAAGAACTATGGGTTTAATCTGGTATGTGCATGAAAGCCTCAATTGGTTGCTTTTTAAATGATTTATCATCACTATTATACATTTGTGTCTTGTTTACTTATCTTTATATATATAATGAACTCACAATATCGAATTTTGTGAGTGCAGGTTAGAAGTGTAGAAGATGTGCTTACAGAGATGCATAAAAAAGGGGACAAAAGTAAAATGTTCAATCTACGGTTGGCTGAATACATTTTGGAGGTGAATTCTTTACATTTTGGAGGTGATTTCATTGTTACACTCTTCTGTTATCTTTGTATATTTAACTTTTTTTTACTTTCTTTGTTTTATCGAAGGTGTTGTTTGGAGGATGTGAACGAAAGCAGAAGCAAGGTGATAGTTATAAACCATGGTTAATCAACAACTATTTTAGATGCAAATTGGATGATTATAAGAGAAAGTATCCTAAAGGTTGAACAAGAAAAGCAATGTTCTTCAATTGTTTTCAAGTGGTATCCACTTATTATATTTGTGGGTTTAGTGCCTTGTCCAAATCAAATCACACATTTTAATTTTATGAAAGTGGATGATGGTTGAAGAAGAAAGTTCTTTTATTTAGCGTTTTTTTTAGTACAATGCGTGGCGTTTTTGCGATTTATTTTGTGTTTTCATCTAGTGCTATCGTCGTTTACATTTGCGTATGATAGAAGAGAATTGATTTTTCTTAAGGGGACCGAAACAAACCTAGCTTAATCAAACCGAAACCAGATTTTATGCCGTGATAGGTATTATTGCATAACCAAATTCTTTTTGGTTGCTTTGTTGATGATTCTATATGGGATGATTAGATGTCAACTCTTAGCACCTCCATTGGGAGATTTCTCATTAAAATAAAGGAAAATATTTAAAAGAGGAAGAAAGTGAGTAGTATGTTAGCGGTTAGACCACTACTTATGTTAGGGTTAAGAAAAAAGGGGTAAAAATCTATCCAAAATCCGACGAAAATTATGATTCCAATGATATTTCGGTGTCCAATTGCGATGCATTGCTCATTTGCTCTGTTCTTCGGTTTAGGATACGATGGTTATAATGTGTATTGTAGCGTGCATATAATAAGTATACAAATGTTAACGCTCTAATAAAGGCCTGGGCAAAATATTTGTTAGATCCGCTTCGATTCGGTATTCGTTTTGATTCGATTCGAAAAATCCGAATATCCGTAAAATTAATTTTGGAGCAAAGCAAATAGGAAAATGTAGTATTCGTAAAAACCAAAGCAAATAACAAATATTTATTTTTTTAAAGTCGGATATCCGCTTCGATCCGTATTTTTTGATATATATATCAGTATATATATATATATATATTTTTGGTAAAAATTTTATGATATATATATGCATATCATAATATATTTTTGGCTTGTATTTGTAAACTAAGTTTTTAATCTTTTGAACATGTGTTTGTAACACAATTTAATAGTTTTTATTAGTGAAGTGGAATTTATTGAAGAAAAAAAAACAATATCTTTTAAAAATAAGAAGTATCGAAGCGAATATCCGCGAGCGCTTAGCTTTTTAGGGTTTTAATAGGTGCATAAATATAGAAGCGAATATCCGTAAATATCACAAAAAAATCCGGATATTCGTTTTTCCGAATAAAATGAATATCCGGAAATTTTTGGATCAAAGCAAATCACAAAATCAAGTATTCGGTTGAGACGAATCGAATAACGAATATCCCAAATTTTCCGGATATCCGCTTCGTGCCCAGGCCTAGTCTATATACGTGTTAATATCTATACAAATGTTAATAACGCTATATATGTATACATAGATCTAATTACTTAATAGTTAATACTATTATTATTTATAACTTTTTATGTATATGTTTACATGGATACAAATATCAAAATGATGTAATATATTCATTGAATATCCATGTAACTAGATTAGTTGTTTAAATATTTTGATTTTCATTCCCGTCTAGATGTTTTCTATATTGTTTCCTTTTATCGCTGTGTAAGCATCAATTCACCTAACCAGCTTTATATAAAAGTGTCCAAGAAATCAACCACATTTATCCCACGCGCCTAGAAAAACCTATACTAGTTTTTTTTGTAATTATTTTGAACGTTAGACCCATTTGTAAACTTTATTTGTCCCTCGTCGAAGAATTTTTCTTCTAAATTTTACCAAAATATGATTTTATACAAAATTCAGGTTTAATTCTTTGTATTTTGGTTAGGATAATTCGGTATTAAAATTTGGAAATAAAGTTATTTAGTATGATAAATTAATAAATTTAATTAGTTTCTCAGATCCTCCCTAACCTTTGACTTTTTCTTTTGCTTCTGTTTCCTTCTTCATCAATTCTCTTTTTCTTTTTCTTTTTTTCCTCAAAATTTCCTTTTGAAAACCCTAAACCAACCGACTCACTTACCTCTAATTTCAATTTCATTTTCCTCAACTCTACCACTATGAACCAACCCAGATCCGAAAATCTCTCCTTTCCCAAAAATTCTTCCATCTTTCTCCTCAATTTTCCATCTTTACTTGACCAAGTCTTACTTCTTTCGTAATCAACAATGTTGATCTGAAAAATTCCCAGTTTTTCTTAGATCTACACAAAAAAAATCTCACCTTTTCCTCTTCTTCTTCTTCCAAAGATCTGATTTTTGTTTCTGGGTTCTTTAAATTTCGACACTTTCTTACAAAAATTTCACTTCTTTTCATCAATTTCGTTATTTAGATACTAAAGTTCAAATCTTTGCATTGTGGAATCGAAAAAGGTTGAATCTTTATTTGAATTAGTTTGAATTAGTTTCTGTGAAGAAGAAGGAAGAAGAATCAAATTATGGGTTGTATTTGCTCAAAAGGAGTACGAACTAATGATGATTACATTGAGACCAATCATGTAAGTATTGGGAAAGAGAATCCTAAAGCTTCTAAGAAACAATCTGATTCAGAGGAAACTAGTGTTAATGGAAACGAAGCTACATTGAGGTTAATACCTGATGAGACCAAGGACACTTTCTCTGATGAGGAAGTGGAGGAGGTGGAGGAGAAGAAAGAGAGTAGCTTTGAGATGAAATCTTGTGAATCAGTGTTGCAAAAAGGGAATGTTTTGGAGATAGTTGATAATGTAGGACCATTGCAGCCTAGGATGAGTAGGATTGGTAGTGTTAGTAATGGAGATAGAGCTGCTAAGGTTATTGCTGGTTGGCCTTCTTGGTTAGTTTCAGTTGCTGGTGAAGCTATTAATGGATGGATTCCTCGTAGTGCTGATTCGTTCGAGAAGTTGGAGATGGTGAGGGGGTTTTTAATCGAATTTGGAGTGTTTGTTTTTGAATATTAGATGATGCTGAAGTTTTGGTTTTTTTTTCGATTGCAGATTGGGCAGGGGACGTATAGCAGTGTGTACAGAGCTCGTGATCTCGAAACTAACCAGATTGTTGCGCTTAAGAAGGTTCGGTTTGCTAATATGGATCCTGAGAGTGTGAGGTTTATGGCGAGAGAAATTATCATTCTTCGTAGGCTTAACCATCCAAATGTTATGAAACTCGAAGGGCTAATCATTTCGAAGGCTTCGGGAAGTATGTATCTTATATTTGAATATATGGATCATGATCTCGCTGGCCTTGCTTCAACCCCTGGGATTAAGTTCTCTCAGGCACAGGTAAACAACATCTCAAGTGTGTATATTTTGGTGTGGTTATAAGAAGTTTTTGTAACATCTGATATGCTTTTGCCAGATTAAATGCTATATGAAGCAATTGCTGCTTGGGTTAGAACATTGCCATAGCTGTGGAGTGTTGCACCGTGACATCAAGTGCTCAAATCTTCTGCTGGATCGTAACAATAATCTCAAGATTGGTGATTTTGGTCTTTCTAACTTTTACCGGGGCCAACGAAAGCAGCCTCTGACTAGCCGTGTTGTGACATTGTGGTACCGCCCACCTGAACTTCTGCTCGGGTCAACAGACTATGGAGTTACGGTTGATCTGTGGAGCACAGGATGCATACTTGCGGAACTCTTTACTGGAAAGCCTCTTCTGCCCGGAAGAACCGAGGTATAGTTTCCTTTATGAAACAAAATTCCCTTTTTAAGATTTGGCACGTTGGCTTTGATTACGCCAAACAAGTTAAACGTTTTATGTTATCTTAGGTAGGCATATCAAAAGAACCTTCTTTTTTTATATGAACAGGTAGAACAAATGCACAAGATCTTTAAACTCTGTGGATCACCTTCTGAGGAGTATTGGAGAAGATCACGGTTGCGGCATGCAACAATCTTTAAACCTCAACATCCGTACAAGCGATGTGTAGCTGATACATTTAAGGATCTTCCTTCGTCAGCTTTGGCCCTCCTTGAGGTTCTTCTAGCTGTAGAACCAGATGCACGTGGAACCGCATCTTCTGCCCTTCAAAGCGAGGTTAACCTAGAACTTAACTTTGCTACTAGATTCAGACTTCAATATGTTTTACACTTTTTGCGTACTTTTACAATTTATCTTATACATACATGTTGATATTCCTTTTTGTCAGTTCTTTACGACAAAGCCTTTTCCAAGCGAGCCTTCAAGTTTACCGCGATATCAGCCAAGGAAAGAATTTGATGCCAAGCTTCGAGAAGAGGAAGCAAGACGGTAAGATTCAGAGCTTCTCCTCCTTTTGTCACCATTTGCAAGTTTTTTCTTAGTATCATCGCAGTAACATTTATGACTCCCAATTTTTCTCATGAGCAGACGGAAAGGTGCGAGTAGTAAACAGAATGAACCGAAGCGGTTGGCTAGGGAGTCCAAAGCTGTACCGACTCCTAGTGCCAATGCTGAGTTACTGTCATCAATACAGGTAACTTCTTAGTCTATAGATGCATGTGTGTGTGTTTGTGTATGTGTATGCCTATGCTTCTATCTTATTGCTTGGAATTTTTCCTTCCAAAGAAACGGCTAGGGCAGACTAACAAGACAAGCGTGAGTGAGACGTTCAATCCTGAGGGAGATTCTGGAAATGGCTTCCGGATCGAACCACTGAAGGGTATCACCGCACAAAATCCCTACCCAATCTACACAAACGGAGACAATCATCCTAACGGATCAAGCCAACTGAGAACACAAAGGTCCTATGGCCAACGCAGGGCAGCCCAATTGTCGAGATTCTCAAACTCAATGGCACCTACTAGAGATGGATCACAGTTTGGAAGTATGAGAGACGCTATAGTGAATCAACGCTGGCTTGAAGATGGTTCAGAGAATTTCAATTTGTCCCAAAGATTGCTTGAGAAACCTAATGGTTTTAGGAAAGATGACCCCTCATCCTCTAGCAAAGATTCAATAATGGTAAAAACAAAAATAACATTGTTGTTGTTAGTTCCTTGTGTTCGTATATTTATGGCTGATGATAATTTGGTGAAAACAGGGCTATGATGGTGATAAGAGAGGGAGGATTCAATACTCAGGACCATTGATTCCAGGAGAAGGAAACTTGGATGAAATGTTGAAAGAACATGAAAGACAGATCTTGTTGGCCGTACGACGAGCTCAAGCCGATAAGGCTAAAAGAGACGATAACCGACAGGCTCAAGCCTCGTTTCCAGCTAATGGAAGGTGATATTTTGGGAGATTTATTCATAATGAGTTTCTTAGAGAAAGTAGTACAATAATAAACAAACTTTTTGGGAAAATCTGATGATGGTTCTTCACCATACTTGCCATTTTTTGTTTGTTAGACTTTGTATGGTTTAGAAGAAAGGTTTAGGATTTAGAATCTTGGGTTGTATAGTCAAATTGCTAACAGTTTACATGACTTATATTCTCCATTCTTTTGATAATCTAATAAATCTCGATTAAGTAATTGTTTACTGTTTCATTTTTTCATATTTATATAGTTCATTCCTCTCACTGAGAAACTTTAGCTCTCTCATTGGAACAGAGCACAAGAGATCTTTTTCTATGAGTGTTTAAAGATACGGTTCTTACAGGCGAGAAAGGAGAGAAACTGGTCTTGTCTTGGTCACACAGTAAAATGAGGCGTTTTCATTATGTTTTCAAAACGAAAGAATATAAAATTTAAAAGCAAAATGATAAAAGTTAAAATACGTTTTCAGTTTCTTTATGAAACAAAAGAATATATAACTTAAAAATAAAATGATTTTCTACTGCTAGGCTTTGAAGTTTGAACCCAGAATTATACATCCATAGATATTTGAATTAACCATTGTGCTACAATGGATTTTTTCATTTTTTTGATAGATTATGAATTTATTTTCATTATATACATAAGGGAGATTGACAAAAATAGCCCCAAAAAGTTGTTTTTTCCAAAAATAGCACCTTATTTGAAAAGTTCCACAAATAGCATCATAAACTTCAATTAACCTTAATGAAAATATAAGATAGAAAATAAAAAAGAGAGCAAACACTAATCTAATATTAAATTGAATCAAAATTGTTTTTAAATAGTGGAAATATATACCCTAATTTGGAAATAGGGAACCCAAATATAATACCACAAACTAATATTAAAATAAAAATCTCTTTTAAATGGTGGAAATATATACCCTAAATTGAAAATAGGGAACCCAAATATAATACCATAAATCAATATTAAAATGAATCAAAATCTTTTTTAAATGGTAGAAATATATACCCTAAATTGGAAATAGAGAACCCAAATATAATATTTTAAATTTATTTCTAATTTATTTTGTTGAATAGCTTTTATATAAAAATTGTGGTATTATTGAAAAAAAAACTAGTGATAAAATTTTTAAAACAAAAACACTAATAGTAAGTTAACTAGTGCTATTTTTGAAAGTTTATGGAGTGTGTGCTATTATTGTCAATAAAACTTGTTTTAGGGCTATTTTTAGGAATTTCTCTATACATAAAGGGTCTATTACATGCTAAAGATTTTATTACATGTTTTTACAAAAACCTTCAAATAAAGTGATACTATCGTGCAAAACAAAAAGGCTTGTAGGGGTAGGGCCCTATGTAGTAGTAGTTAGATTACTTGAAGCAACGTTTCTTGAGATATAAGTAAATCTGTCAATGACCCTCTTTCGTTTTATGCTTTATGTTCTTCGGTTTACAACATTAACTATTGTCTATCCACATTCTTCCAAGTCTCTTTCTTATTTTTATGATAATGATGATGATGATGATGATGATGATGATGATGATGGTGATGATGATGATGATGATGAGATGATGATGATGATGATGATGATGATGATGATAATGATAATGAAATGATGATGGTATGATGATGGTGATGATTATAGTACCATAGTTAGTAATTATTAATTATGATAATTATTTAGATTATAGAAAAATTATCAAATGGATAAACTCATTTAATCCATGAATCCAACAATTCAAATGAGTTATGGTTTCATCCAAACCATTTACTAAATGAATTGGATTGACTCATTATCCATTAGACACTAAATTCATATGGATATGGATTGGATTAGTTTGGTTTAACCAACTTGACACCCCTAGTCTCGGGCCTCCTTTGAAAGGCTTCTAGTGCGTCTTTTGCTTGGGAATTTGACTTCTGCAAACTGTACCCGCCCTTCGTCTCCAGCTTACCACTTGGGAAGAACACCAATATCGTTATCACTTCGTCCAACTCCATTCGCCTCGTGTCAGTGTCGAGTGGACGGACTGAGATCATGCTTGTGAATTATGCTTCCATGTTTTTAGCTTTTTTTGCCATGGGACCATCTCTATAGGATTATAATCTATGATTGTAAACCTAAACTTTTTTCATGTTTATGAAATATTAACATTCTTAGCAAAAAAATAAAATAAAAAATAGATTATTAAAAAAAATTCTATGTTATCTAATTAGATGATTTATTTAAACAAATAAACCATGTAATAAATAAATAAACCATGTAATAAAAAAAATTCTATGTTACATAATATGATTTAATACATTGTAAAAAATAAAATAAAAACCTGTAATAATAATTGTTATATTGAAATTCGAATATTAAGATTTAGCAAGTCGTCAAAATATAGTTAAACTCTACAAATTTATATTGCTTCACTATTCTCTATTCATAATACATATATCAAATATATTAGTTTTAACAAAATAGAAAATGAATTTCAAGTATACAATTTAACATGTGCTATGCACGGGTCCTCCTACCTAGTTCTTTTTTAAATAAAAGAGTCTTGATCAAGCGTCAATGAGACAATTGTTTTTCCATGGTGCCATTGCTAGAGGGGATTTTTTTGGTAAAATATGAATTTATTTTGTATATATACATCAATGTAAAGAATCTATTACATGCTTAAGATTTATTTTTACCGATTTAAAGCCCCAATCTAAAAGTGTAAATAGGAGGTTTTAAGGTTTTACAAAAACCTTAAAATTGTGATATTTAAACCCTAGATGTTGAGGATTCTTAATTTTTCTTGCCAGCTCAAGAAGAGTTACATCCACATTTTTGATCATTCATCATATTTTCGCAAAATTCAGATTATTCGTTGATCACCTTTATATCAAAGCCTTTCTTGGTTTATTGCTTCCTTTATAAGCTGCATGAATCTTGCCACTGTTTTAACTAAACTATGTCAACCAAATCTGCAGATCTGAATCAAATTTTATCCATGGATGGCTATCTGTCTCAATCTTTATCAACACTCACTCTCTCAATCTCTCAAGAACCACCGCGATGAAAGAAAGAAAGAAAAAAGAACAGAACAGGAACAGAGGTTCCAAGAAATAGGTAGAAGAAGAAAAAGAAAAAGACGCGAGGCTTTTACGAGTTCGGGAATTGATTAAAATCATGCACAAGATCGATCCAAGCTCTACCTTTTTATAGCATGTTTTGTTACAACAACTATAACAACCTTTTAACCATAACATGAACATTGAACCAAACCTAAACCGAGTCTACGAAAACTCAATTATCGGTTCTAATCCGATATACATAGCAAACCTACGGTTAAAACAGTTTCGATATCACTTGATTTCCAACACGAAGCTCAACACTATCAAAAAAAAAAGTTTGGGGTCAAACTATTAAAGTTTGATTTCCCTTAATATGAATACTACTCATGTAACTTTTTTTTTAATCCGAATCGCATTTTGCTTTTTTAGACGATGATAACTAATGGAAAGCAAATTTAGGGACTTACTATTGTATCAGTCACTTGTGCTTATTTTTTTGAAATTGGAATTGATCACATATATATGGATGTGATCATATTTATATTTAGTATTATTTTACAACAAGAGTATAAAAATAGCATGAACTTACAAGTTACAAATTACCATCCAAACTTGAAAAAGAAACTTGATATATGCATGCTCTTTGAGATCATCACACGAGTTGGTCAGAGCCACCTTTCCCAGTCTTTCCTTCGGCGGCTGGTCCATGTTGTTTTTCGACTTTACTATCTACGATTCTCTCTCGAGCCTTACACAAGATTCTTCCTAAAAAATGAGAAGAAATTGCCAAGAATATGATCGCTATAACGATCAAACACCATTGCCAGATTGGAACCTCCATCTCTTTAGTTTGGATTTTTAGTCACACAAAGTAAACGCAGAGCTGAAGAAGAAGAAGAGGAGGAAGATGCTTGAAAGTTGTTGGTACTGTTGACCAAAAGGAGTAAGTTGTGAAGAAATGATACGCAAAGATTTGTGGAAGGTAACCAATTTTGTAAACTTCGTAGAAGAAATTGAACTCAATTAAAAAATATCTATACATGTATGATGACATAAGAACAATAATATAGTTTAATGGACCTACCAATAATGCCCTTTAAATAGTTTTGGAAGCTACTTAATTAAGAGTTTTTTTTCACTTGGAGTTGGAGTTGGTGTATCAAAATCCTGCATATATTAATTACCATTGTGGTGACGCTTGAATTTAAAAAGCACAACATAAGTTATTAAAAAAAAAAGGATACATCATTTCGGATTTAAAGTTTAGTTTGTATGGTCTAAAACTTCGTTTTTGGTTATCGTTTAGGATATCTTTTTTTTTTTTTTTTTTTTCATCTTATCGTTTAGGATATCTATGTAGAGGAAGAAACCACATAGATACATGAATCAGAGAAGTAACTTTGTGAGGTTGTTTCTTTTTTCTTTTTCTTTTTCTAACAATATGCGAGTTCAGCATAACCAACAATATGGATACAACCAACTAAACTACATATTAATATGGGAAAGTTGTCATAAAATCTGTCAAAAAATACAAAAAAAAAACTCTAACTTTAATTCGGGTAAAATAATGCGCTAATTTTTTTATTGCCTTTTTATTTTAATCGATATAATTTTTATTGACTTCCCATTTTAATCGCTAATTTTTGTTGAGGTTGCCAAATAAGGCAATGGACCGTCATGATTCAAATACGAAGTGAAACCCATGAACTCCAATACATTCCAATGTGTGTGATTGAATGCGTGGGGGTTTCTAGTTTTTATCTCATATTTGGTGTGACGAAAAACATTTCTTAACTTCAACATAATAACCCTAAAGAATTTTCATATTAAACCTTGTAACTTGTTATTCAAGTTACTTCAACGAATAACCCTAATTAAGTTTTGTTTTCTTCTTTTCAGCAATGATTTTTTGAGGTAATTTTGTTCGGTGAAAGGGAGGAAGTGGGCAGCATGTGTTATACAAGCAGAATGAAAGAGACATTGTAGAAGGAAGTTCACAAAAAAATTTATTCGAAGAAGAAAGCAAACACAAACAAGTTCAAGTAAAGAAAATGTCTAGTTTAATTATATAACGGATCAAGACTATTTAAAGAATCTCCATGATATTATCGAGAGAATGGCACTATTTGTTTTCAGAAACGGGCTGGAGTTTGAGGGCAGGATTATAAAAGATACTGCGAAGAATCCTAAATATAACTTTTTCACAAATCAGATCCTTATTGCGCATTTTAACAAGATAGAGGTGACTACTGATTATGATGAAAAATGCGTCCCAACATTCCAAGCCTTCACAAGTATTCAGGTCCACATCCTGAAGGGATCACGACCGAGAAGCTTGTTATTACGATGCTCACAGCACAGTTTGAGGCCTGGTATGGGACAAGTTTTCTGGCAGATTTGAAGGACAGTAACGTTATGAATAATAGTCAGTTTTTTTTATCTATTGGATCCAACTAATAAGAAGTAGCTAGCCCAACTGGTCACGACGTATTCCGATGTAGAAGTGCCAAAGATTTAGAAGAAAAGCTGAGAAATAGTACCACGTACTGATATGACAACACGTTCTTGACTTCTTGAGCGCAGTTTCCATCGTCTTCAATGGTATCGTTTTCTGATGCAGCAAAGGCAGGAATTAAAGGATGTGAGTGTAGAGGATATGTAAATATTATGTAGTTAAGGATTAGGATTGTAATTATTTAAACCTTAGTAACCTAGTATCCCTCTCGTAGCCACTATATATATTTGTAATCATTCTCTCAATAATATTAAGCTTCACATTCTATATGGTATCAGAGCAAAAAGAAAGATTTTTGAGAGGTATTTTAGGGTATCGAAGGCTCTGTGGATTTACGGACTTAAACAAGCTCCTCGTGCGTGGTACTTAGAGCTTCGTAATTTTCTTGTCACCTCCGGCTTTGTCAACAGCCTAGCGGATGCATCACTCTTTGTTTACTGTCATCGCTCCACGTTGATATACATTCTAGTGTATGTTGACGATATTATCGTCACAGGAAATGACCCTAATGCCGTTGCTAGTTTCATTTCTTGTCTTGCAGCTCGGTTTTCGTTGAAGGATCAAGGAGATATCAATTATTTTCTTGGCATAGAGGTCACTCGTACAAGTACCGGTCTACATCTAATGCAACGCAAATACATTGCTGATCTTCTCGCAAAAACCAACATGATGACCGCGAATGCTGTCTCTACTCCTATGCAAGCTTCTCCCAAGCTTACACTTCATACCGGTTCAGCCCTTGATGATGCTTCTGAATATCGAAAGGTAGTTGGAAGTCTTCAATATCTTGCTTTCACAAGACCGGATATATCCTTCGCCGTGAACAAACTGTCTCAGTTTATGCATCGGCCGACGACGGAGCACTGGCAGGCTGCCAAAAGAGTCCTCCGATATCTAGCTGGAACGATGACGCATGGTATTTTTCTCTCGGCTCATAACAAAAATGTTTTACACGCATACTCCGATGCAGATTGGGGAGGTGACAATGAAGATTATATCTCGACGAATGCATATGTTGTTTATTTGGGCAAACAGGCAATCTCATGGTCTTCTAAGAAACAAAATGGTGTTGCTCGCTCTTCTACAGAGGCGGAATATCGAGCCATTGCAAACGCTGCTGCGGAGATTCGTTGGATATGCAATCTCTTAACGGAACTTCATATACCACTACCAATGGCTCCCGTGATTTATTGTGACAATATAGGTGCTACCTACCTAAGGGCCAACCCGGTTTTTCACTCAAGAATGAAGCATATTGCTTTGGATTATCACTTCGTCCGAGGCCAAGTTCAAAACGGCTCACTACGTGTCTCTCATGTCTCGGCTCAAGACCAGCTCGCGGATGCTCTCACTAAACCTCTACCTCGAGCTGCTTTTCAATTAGCGTGTTCCAAGATTGGAGTCACCAAAGTCCCTCCATCTTGAGGGGGTGTGTAGAGGATATGTAAATATTATGTAGTTAAGGATTAGGATTGTAATTATTTAAACCTTAGTAACCTAGTATCCCTCTCGTAGCCACTATATATATTTGTAATCATTCTCTCAATAATATTAAGCTTCACATTCTATAGTGAGAACGTGGGAAATAGCTGAGACGGTTAAGATTTTTGGGCTTAAGCTGTAGCCTCCACCACTGCCTCATACTGAGGAACCAGAGCTAAAGAGACCAAAGTTTGACGAGTCAGCCCATGTTCCATGGGCGACAAATCCTAATAGTACTGTTTGTTAAATAAATGTTTAAATAATGGGTTGCCATAAACAGGGACGGATCTACAGTATAACAAGGTGGGGCACGTGCCTCATACTAGTTATTAATAATTATCGGCTTTGCATTACATGTATTGATCTCTTGGCTCAGTTGGCTTAGAATGCCCCATGTATTTACGTCAGGAAGGGAGTTCGATTCCCTTGTTTTCAGCGTTTTGGTTTGCTTTTTTTTTTTTTTTTTTTTCTCTGAACGATTTTTCATTTCTTTGCCACAGCCCATGTTCTATTTTTTTTAGTACCTTCCTACATGTTTTATTCTGTTTATAATTAATTGACTGCATTTTTCTTTATTCCTTCTAAATAAAACTATGTTCTTTTCTATTGTTATCTTTCTTGTTTTAATTTAACTAACAAATTTTTAAAAATGTTTGTCTACAGTATAAAAATTAATCCCTACATTTTTATTATTAGTTTCAGAAAAACTAGTAAATTAATGAAGATTATTATTTTTTTGTAGTTTATTTAATGTTTAGAGTCTAAATTCGTGTAATATTGTTAGATATGTATATTTAAATTTATTTTAGTTAATGCTAAAATGATGTTTTTAATATTTATTTAATATAATTAATTATATTTAGAAATTAATAGATATAAAGTTTTTATTTTTTTAATATTATTAATTATTTATTATTTGTGCCCCATGTAAACTATTTTTCTGGATCCGCCACTGGCCATAAACTCTTTGTACTACTATTACAAGAATGATTATTACTGACTTAAGTTTGTTTAAAGCTATAATTGATTGTTAACCAATTTTATTTTTATTGGTTTTTCTGACAGAAATATGGATAATATATAACTTGAAAAATAACATAGACACGATACAAATAATCACTTAACCAAATGGGATTATAAAGACAACTTGGAGCAAAACCTATTATGGTGAAGGCTCTTCTTTTCTAAAGTATTTGCAACAACATTAAATTAAAGGACCAATTTACATATATATATGGGAAAAAAAGGAAAGTAATTTGGGAAAATAAGGAAAGAAATTATACATGTTAAGTAAATTGGGTAAATTATCAAAAACATATATCACCAATTTGTAGAAACTAGAAAGAAATTGTTTTGTAACAGCTTTTTTTTTTACTAATTTTAAAAGCATTAGTAAAATTTGGACAATTCATTTTGGAGAACATAGTAAAAGTTATAATCGTTAACCAAATAAAAATAACCAAACCAAATTAGATTGACAAAACCAAAAGCTAAACCGAACTAAACCAAAACCTAACGAAAAAGGAATATTCTCGAGAACCGACTTCACACATCCCTAATTTACACACTCTTATACTATTTCTCGCCGCCGCTTTTGTATCTTCTCTCTCGCTCGCTTTGCTCTCTCGGAAAATTTTGCAGAAACCTCTCTCGTAACTCGTAAGAATCGATCTATCAACTTCTTCTCCATATTTGCTTCTCTCGTTTCGAAATTTCATCGACGATTCACTGATTTAACTTGGTGTTTTCTTTGGTACTAGATCTGAACTCAGAAAATCTCCGAGTTCGTATCTTCTCCGTTTGAGCAATGGCGTTGGTAAGTACTCACTTCCGAGCTCATTACACGTTCGATTAGATCCGTGACGATTGCTTTTAGTGATCTGTTGATGATAGTTTTTGAATTTTGATTCATGTATGTTGCATCTGAGAATATAGTTTGATTTTGGAATGATTTAGGTTCTTGTAGATTTGTTTATCAATTCATTGATATCAATTTTGTGTTGACTATGCAATTTTGTGTTGATGATTTGTTGTGGAATCTTACTATTTTTCAGGTATTGCACACATACAAGGGAAACAAAGGTGCCAATAAGGCACTTATTGCTGCGGAGTATGCGGGTGTGAAGATCGAGGAGGCCTCAGACTTTCAGATGGGCGTCACTAACAAAACCCCTGAGTTCCTTAAGATGAACCCTATTGGAAAGGTGTGGAATCTCTTTCGATAAGGTGTTTGTTTTGATTGATGTTTGCTGTAATTTCCTAGCTTATTAAAGGTTATGATCGTGCTAGGTTCCCGTGCTTGAGACTCCTGAAGGTGCCATATTTGAGAGCAATGCCATTGCCCGATACGGTATTAGTTCATTTCTTTCTATTGTTTATTTTGTACATATCTATTGCTTGTTATTTATTGGATGTAATGACTGTTTTGTTATCCCACTTCAGTGAGCCGTAAGAATGGTGAAAACTCTTTGAATGGATCCTCCCTCATTGATTACGTAAGCTCCTGTTTATCCCATGGCCTCTCCTTTAAAAATTTTGTTTTTAATATGATTATACCTTTGTGTTTATCCCTTGTTTACTGTTGATTCATTTCTATGTGCATGTGTTTACTTTTCAGGCTCACATTGAGCAATGGATTGATTTTGCCTCGTTGGAGATTGACACTCACATGTTGAAGTGGTTCGCTCCAAGATTGGGCTTTGCTCCCTTCTCTGCTCCAGTAAGCTTTCCCTCATTTTTCGTGCTTGTCTCGTGTACTCTTTGTGCTAAAAAATTCATGCTACTCCTTGCACTCTAAGATTAGTAGTAGACTAGTTTAAGCTCTTCTCATCTTTATATTGGTTTATATGAATGAAGGCTGAGGAAGCGGCAATATCTGCATTGAAGAGAGGACTTGAGGCTCTGAACACCCATCTCGCCTCCAACACTTACCTTGTTGGACACTCTGTCACTCTTGCTGATATTGTCACCATCTGCAACTTGAACTTGGGATTTGCTACAGTGATGACCAAGAAATTTACCTCTGCATTCCCTCATGTTGAGAGATACTTCTGGACAATGGTTAACCAGCCAAACTTCAAGAAGGTGTTGGGTGATGCCAAACAAACTGAAGCTGTCCCTCCGGTTCCATCTAAGAAAGCTCCACAGCCTGCAAAGCCCAAGGAGGAGCCTAAGAAGGCGGCCCCTGTTGCAGAGGCACCAAAGCCTGCTGAGGAGGAAGAAGCACCAAAGCCTAAAGCCAAGAATCCTCTCGATTTGCTACCACCAAGCCCAATGGTTCTTGATGACTGGAAGAGGCTTTACTCGAACACCAAATCCAACTTCCGTGAGGTTGCTATTAAAGGTATGCTATATGATCACTTCTCTTAATGTGCTTTTGAAGAGATGCAGGAAAAGCTTTTTAGGCTTATAGAATCAATCTGTTAAGAACAAAGCTACAATACTCTTGCGGACTTAGTCAACCTAGTCAATTGATCAACAATGGAAAACCCATACCCTAGACAATCTGCTGTGACATCCTTATAATACCAGTTCTTACTAACTGCTCTCTAAACAACTCACAGCAGCTCTAGTTTGCTAGATACCCTCCTAAGCTAGATATAGTAGACTTATAGCTTAAGAGTTGATCCTGAAAGTACATTCTATTAGAAGCTCACTACATTCAATGTTTGTGTTCAATGCAGGATTCTGGGACATGTATGACCCAGAGGGGTACTCACTATGGTTCTGTGACTACAAGTACAACGATGAGAACATGGTCTCCTTTGTTACACTCAACAAGGTAGGAGGGTTCCTTCAGCGTATGGACTTGGCACGTAAATACTCCTTCGGGAAGATGCTGATTTGCGGGTCAGAGGGTCCTTACAAGGTGAAGGGTTTATGGCTTTTCCGTGGACCAGAGATCCCTAAGTTCATAATGGATGAAGTGTACGACATGGAGCTTTACGAGTGGACTAAGGTTGATATCTCAGATGAAGCACAGAAGGAGCGTGTTAGCCAGATGATTGAAGATGCCGAGCCATTTGAAGGCGAGGCTCTTTTGGACGCCAAATGCTTTAAGTGAAAAGGCTCTTCACTGTTCTTTGATCCCTCTCATCTTCATAGGGGTTTATTCTGTTACTCGTTTTGATATCTTCTAGAGTCCCTTACAACCTTTTGAAACGTAGATTCGGTTTTCTTTCTCGGATTTAAGAACTAGTTGCTTCTCATGTTATTGTGACAGAATGTCTTACTTAATACTTTACAACTTCTAGTTATTGTGTTTATTATCATTATTATCAAAACTCGAGTATAACAATGTCACTAGCCGCATGATCCATCACCTTGAGGCACGTATCCAATAAGAAAATTCTCACAAAGAGATCAAAAGAGGCATCGTTGAAAAAGAAATCGTAAAACCAAATACCTAATGTGAGTTTAGAGGCTTAAGATAACATAATATTATTATCTCAAAAAAATCCAACAAATCAAATCATTACAATATTATCTCTAGAAAGTCAACAAATCTTTAGCGTAACAGCTTTGATTATAAGATTATTACAAGTAGGCGGCGAACAAAAGAAACGTGTGAATGAATCCATCTTTCTTAATCTAAAAACCCTAAAAAAGAAATCTTCATGACTCTGTTTAGGAGGAGTAATAGGGATGGTTGTCGTCGTCGTCATCTTCAAGAATAACAGTGCGGCAGAGAGGGCAAAGAGTATTATCAATTAACCACTTGTAGATACATTTATCATGAAACACATGGGGACAATTCGGCATCTCAAAGTCTTGTACATCTTCTGACATATCCTCCAAACAAATAGCACATGTCTCATTGTCTTGAGTAGAACTAGAAGAACATGATCCGGTGAATCTCACTGTGCCGTGAAGGTACATGTTAAAAGGCGCTGGAACACGTTCGGATGCTAAAGCCATCTCGACGCAGAGACGACTGCGTAAGAGATCGTCTTGGAAGGTTGAATAGAGGAGAGAAGAGGTCTTGTGTGGATCAAAGCTTACCATGTTGTTTAAGATCAAGTGAGTGATTGGGAACGGAGGAGCATCATCACACGTGTCGTCTCTCTCAAGCTTGAGATTGATCTCGACTGTATTTGATGCAGACTTGCGTGGACTCGGAAAGACGTTAACATCTATTGTGATTTCTGGAAACATTATTGTTTTTGGAATTAGCAGACAAGATATGAAATCGAACAAGAGACAGAGGTAGAGAGGAAGTGATCTTTGTGTTGTGTTGAATGTTGACAAGTGATCTTGTGTTGTTGTTATTTTATAACTAAACTCTAGTCGGCGCTTTCCTTTTTGTTTTTACAATTTCCATTTTTTTTTCTTAATCTCCTTTTTGTTTTGGGAATTTTGCCAAATGTGCCACATTTTGGGAAAATCCTAGCAAATGTACCACATTTTGAATTGGATTTAGCATCCATACCACATTTGGTGTTTGTGTGGCAACTCTTGGACGATTTTGCCCTTCTCTGTGCGTCAGGTATGTGTCAGGGGAAGGAGCTACAGTAGACGCCGGTTGGGAAACGGGGACAACTTTGTGTCAGAGAAGGACAACTTTGTCTGAAAGACAACTTTGTGTCAGAGAAGAAGGACAAAACATTGCATTAAATGCAGTTTACATTTATCATGGACAATAATTATGAAATAGAGTGAATGATGTCCCCCAAGAATAAGTGCAGATCTCTTGATTGTCCATCGCCAGATGATGTGGTTTTACCAGCCAGAGATCTGGATTTACTCGGGGACAACTTCTCTTGATTGTCCATCGCCAGATTATGTGGTTTTACCAGCCAGAGATCTGAATTTACTCGGAGACAACTTGATCTTTATTTTATTCCGCCAGAGAGCCGAAGACGAAGATCTGGATTTACTCGGGGACAACTTTGT
This sequence comes from Arabidopsis thaliana x Arabidopsis arenosa, assembly GCA_019202795.1. Classification (NCBI taxonomy): domain Eukaryota; kingdom Viridiplantae; phylum Streptophyta; class Magnoliopsida; order Brassicales; family Brassicaceae; genus Arabidopsis; species Arabidopsis thaliana x Arabidopsis arenosa. The sequence goes on along the minus strand of CM032919.1, from coordinate 4,125,403 downwards.
TTTACCAGCCAGAGGGACGAAAACGGTTACCAATGCGTTAGGAGAGAGACTGTGGACGGCAGAAAATTCGGATAGTCCCATCAACCGCAGGGTCTTGTCTCAGTAAGTTGGAGGGTAGAATCGTCTTTTCACATGATGAATGTGGTATGGATGCTAAGTGGGCTCAGGAAGTGGTACATTTGCTAAACTTTTTGAAAAAAGTGGTATTGGGGCTAATTTTCCCTTTTGTTTTTACAATTTCCTTTTTTTTTAATCTCTAGTAATCATCACTAAGATTTGTAAATTGTTATTCTACAAAATTATCTCAAATCAATTTAAATCTCCATAAAATTTAAAAGTATCTAAATAAATCCAAATTACGAATTCAATATGGAAATCGTGGAATCAAATCCAAATGATTAAAAGGAAATCCCAAAACCCTGTATTATCTAAAATCTAAAATGAAGAAAAGGAAAATGTAAACAACACCAAAACGCAACACCTAATGGATACTAAGCATCACTTATTAATAGTTCCCGTAGAAGCCAAGCAAGAACAAGAATCATATCTTCTTACTAAGTACTAACGGTGACTTTAAGACCATGCTTCATACTGAGAATGCCAGAAGGAACTGGTTTGATCTTGTGACCTTCAACGATCTTAAAGTCATAGTTTCCTATGATGCCCACACTACAAGAAAAATGAATATTAATAGCACTTCAAGATAGCGATTTATGTGTTTTTGCTATAACTGATTTATTTATATCGTGTCTATAATGATAAACGCTACGATACGTTAGGCAATAAAAATAATGCGCTCGCCTTTAACTTTTGGTTTTCTGATTACTCCGTAATAGCACATATAAGTTGTAAAGTATGAGCTACAAAGCTACTCCTTGAGAGTGGTGCTTTTGTTGAAGCCAAAGCCATCGTAATTTCCAAGATTTACTTCTTGAGGTGCAGATGCAGATGCCAAGTACGAGCTACAAAGCTACTCCTTGAGAGTGGTGCTTTTGTTGAAGCCAAAGCCATCGTAATTTCCTAACTCTCTTTCTTCCATGTGAATCTAGCTTAGATTTTAGTGAGCTATATCTATGTGTTAAGTTAATACGTTGTGTTTATCATTCTCCTTACTTGTCACATATTCTCCTTAATGCTTATGATTCCCCTTTGAGAGGTGTTAACGAGAACTTGGTGTTTGCAGGTTTTAGATTCTATCTCGTCACTTCACTTGTGTGTTCTTAGTGTTTTAACAACTAGTGGTTTTAGACTTTTCCAGAAGCAGTTTCGTAAAATCTTCTGATAGGTGTTATGCTCGTCTTCATCGAAGGGATGTGAACTGCAAAGAAGAAGAAGTGTGGCCATAGCAACCATGATTTTTTTGTTATCTCATTTGTAATAGAGGCATAAGAAAAATCCGATCTTGCTTGCCTTGTATTTTGTTTTCCACTTGAGATAGTTTTTGTTCTTGGGTCATTGAATTTTTATGTTAAAATTTTATATCAATAAAAGGATTTGGTTTTCTATTTATAATGAATTAATTATTAAAATTCAAAATTCAAAATGCAAAATTTGAAATTATTAAAAAAATAAATATGCTGTGAATAATAATTATTTATATCGAAAAGTAGGCGCTATTATATTATTAAATATTGCATCAAAGAAAGCGCTGTGATAACTAAATTTATGGTAGCATAACAGAAAACCGCTATATTTTGTCTCCGACCTATTATGACGGCGATGATAGAGCGCTTGTTAAAACGCTACAGTAAAGTTATATAGCGTTATTCGGGCGCTACAGATGCTCCATTTTCTTGTAGTGCCACAGCTACTATCTTCATCTCCTCTCTTCTTGAAGATATGATCTTCGCAAGCATTTGATTGACAGTGACCATCGAAGTTCTCAGCTTCCTCTCAAGAACAATCCCAATCCCGTTTTGAAACTTCCACAAAATCAACGGTTTGAGATGTCTATAGAAGATCACTTCTTCACCGAGATCTACAGCTTCACCATCTCAACTTAAATTGACAGAGACATAAGATCGTAACCAGTCAATAAAATCGAAGAAGTATCAAACATAAATCTTTGTAACACATCTTGTAAGTCTATGATGATGTTTTTCTAAGCAGCAATATCAAGAAAAAGCAAAACATCCTTCTTTAACTTACTTATCTACTCATTGAGAGCTCAAGAAAATCTTGATGGCGAAAAGTAGTGTGCTTTGACTTCCTTAGATCCTCTCACAACTCCGATTCAGCGGCTAATATGCCATCTCCCAAATCATCAAAGATCTTCTTGATATCAAGTCCTTTAGGGTAGTTCCTAAAGTTTAAATTAAATATGTGATGAATGTTCTTTGGATCAGCCGTGAGTAACAAGTCTGTTCCAGTAAACCAGGACCCTCTGAGAGAAAAAGTCAGATCGTTGGCCTCAAGAACGGTCCAGTCAAATATTCGAGGGATTTGGACGAGCAGACCTGGAAGCATCCCTAGGAAAGGCCAGTTCTTCAGCAAAGGGCTTCACTGAGATTTCTTGTGGAGGAAGAAACATTGGAATACAAGGAAAAAAGCTAATGCTATGATGAAGACTTCAAGTTTTCATGGTCGATCCAATGAAAACAGTTTTTCGGTAATCATATTCCATATGAGTTTCTAAAAACAATTGTGGTCAGAACTCATAAGGTTTTGAGAATAATCTGTCAGGTTTTTAGATTTTATTACGAATGCAAAAAAGGATATCCATACAAGGAAACATAAAGATATGGAAGATATCAATAAAATAAAAATAAAAAAGTAAAAAATCCTCATCATATTAGAAAGCATCTCAACCGTCTGATTAAAAGCTAAGAAACTTGTTTGCTTCTCTTTATTTTAGGTTTTTTCTTTTATTGCTTCCAACCAAGAAACCGATCCCCAAAAATATGAACGGAAGAGAAAAGAAAGTTAGAAAACTTCCAATAAGAAGAGCAAACAACAATGGATCACTGACCAAGCATCATGATCATGTTTCGGAGGAGATTCTGATTGAGATACTAGCGAGGTTACCATTGAGAAGCATCAGGAGATTCAAATCGGTTTGCAAAACATGGAAATCGGTAACAAAAACAGTTTATTTCCGGCGGCTCTTTTTGTCTCTGCACAAAAACTCGTCTTCTTCTTGGTCACTAGTGGTGGGGACCAAGGCAAGAGACCTCAAAAGCTTGCATAGATGCGAGACATGGGATCTTCCAAAGTCTCTAGCTTGTTATTGTTAGAATTGAGTCCATGATTAAATCTTCTAATATCATATGTGTTAGTTTGTATGTAAAGTCAACGGATGTAATGTGTTACCACGAACGGGTGTGAGTAAGAGACGTAACGTGTCGGAGAAGTTACAACTGTTACCAACGGTTACGTGGAGTAGTTATGTAAACATGTATATAAGTGTGTATGTCTTGTCTTAAAAAAAACAACAAGTTTCAGATTCAATAAAGAGTTATTTTTTGTTCTTGTCTTCTTTACAAGAGAAGAGACAAATGTCTCTTGCACTGTTTTTCTTCTTTCTCTCAATATTCCAACATGGTATCAGAGCTTATTTGGTCTTGGAGCCTGTCCAAGTAAAACAAAGATAAGAAGAATTCCGCTGCGAGAAGAAGAGAAAGATGGAGATGACAATTCAACGGTGAGAAACCGAAAAGAAAAAGAAGAAGAAGAAGAAGAAGAAGAAGAAGAAACAGAAAAGGAAGAACAAGAAGAGGTGGTAACAAGAGAGAGTACCATCAGCCTTCACAAACACATTCACATGAAGTACCTTCAAGAGGAAGGCTCCAAAAGCGATGAAGAAGATAGGAAATCTTCTCTAAAGGCAATGGAGAAAACGGATGTGGATATGGAGTTGTGGAAGGAGAATTCTGAAACTTTGTTCAACAAGGTCTTGGTGAAGTTCAAGGATGCAAAGAAGACATCACTTGATGAAGTTGAGAATCCGAAGTAGGAGTCAACTGAAACAAGACGGAGGAAGCCGCCTATGTAAGAAACAGAGCAAGAGTTAGTATCAAAAGGTGTTGTTGAGTTGTGAAGAACACTGCAACACGGAGTAAGCTTCTGTTGGGAGAACAGTGCAAGGCTACTCAGGAAAAAGGTTCAAGGGAACTGATGAGACGTCATCGAGACGTGATGGTGATCAAAAGAGGACACCATAAGAGGATGCTTACCTCGGAGAAAAATGGAGCACAAGAGGATGTTTACCTCGGAGAAAAATAGAGCATAAGTCGGTTGAAGAGTAAACCGAAGACGACGTGAAGAAGATTCACGCACAAGACGTCATGGAGACGTTATGGTGATCAAAAGAAGACACTGAAGAAGACGTGAAGATGTTCACGCACAAGGCGTCTACGTGACGTGATGGTGATCAAAGGAAGACACCAAGCAAAAAGGAGAGATGCTTACCTAAGAGTGAAAGGAAGCATTGGCCGGTTGTAGAGACAACCGAAGAAGACGTGGAGAAGATTCACGCACAAGTTGTCACAGAGATGTGATGGTGATCAAAGGATCACAAATTTGGTGATCAAGAGGACACCAAAAGGGAATAAGAAGAAAACTCACCTAAGAGAAAGGGAGTGAAAGAAGGTTGCAAGAACAGCCGACGAAAACGTGACAAAGGATCACGGAAAAAACGTGAGGAAAGCTCATGGAGACTTCAAGAAGAACGTGAGAGAGGTCACGGGTAAACTTGAAGGTTGGAGACGACTTTCGGCACCTGCAGAAAAGAAAGAGCTGTGTTCGATTAAGGAGAATCGAAACAGGGGGAGGTGGAGAAGAAGTGTTCACGAAAGAGGAAAATCGATGAGTGAAGCATCCGATCAAGAGGGAGACACAGAAGGAATGCTTACTAGTAAACTATGGCATCATCGTGAAAGGGATTTGACCAGAGAAGTGGCAAAGCACCAGCGGCGAAGAAGAAACTATGGGATTGAAATCCCTAGATTGAAATTAGGGATTTAATCAAAGGACTCAAGAGGGAGTGTTAGAATTGAGTCCATGATTAAATCTTCTAATATCATATGTGTTAGTTTGTATGTAAAGTCAACGGATGTAATGTGTTACCACGAACGGGTGTGAGTAAGAGACGTAACGTGTCGGAGAAGTTACAACTGTTACCGACGGTTACGTGGAGTAGTTATGTAAACATGTATATAAGTAAGTTTCAGATTCAATAAAGAGTTATTTTTTGTTCTTGTCTTCTTTACAAGAGAAGAGACAAATGTCTCTACGTAATGTTTCTGGCACTGTTTTTCTTCTTTCTCTCAATATTCCAACAGTTATATTCAGAGTCATATAACAACAGGTCATCTCGACTACGTGGCCTCTTCCAATGGATTGGTTTTCATGGATGGATATAATACTTCCTTCGTGGGCAATCCAGTATTACAACAGTGGGTTCAAATCCCTTCCCTTCCATATCCTTTTGTAACGCTTCCCTTTGGTCTTGTGACCCGCGTGGACGACGACGGCGTCGTTCTTGGCTTCAAAGTGGTTAGGATCGCTGGAGATAAACAAAAGAGACAAGAATCATTGACTATGTTGTGTCTTTGTGTGTATTCGTCTGAGACAGGCGTTTGGTCTAAAAAGCGACTTGATTGCTCTCATTACTTTACCAACTGGGGTCTTCCTATGGCTCTCAACGGGACGCTTTTTATATCACCAGAAGATATTGATGATCCTGCTGCTGTATCAGGAGCGCTTATAGCTCATGATTTCTATGGTGAAGAATCCGATCTATGTCGGGTTATACCTCTCCCGGATCATGATCTGGATCACAACTGGTACTTCAAAAGAGCCTTGACTACATCCGCATGATCAGTCATCTATATCAAAACACTAGCTCACAATCTTTTGAAGGTTTGGATGTTGACCAAAAATGATGATTGGAAGCTTCTGTGGGAGATACGCCTCCCGTTTATAACTTGTGATGATGATATCCTCTATTATGCTCCCTTGGCAATGAATCCGTTTGATGGCAATATTGTCTACTTATGGAGTCAACAGAAGCGTTATTTGGTATCGTGTAACTTGCAGACGCACAACTTCAAAATCCTGAGCGAAGAAGAGTATCTACAAGGCGTATTGATGATGATGGTCTTGAAAAATGTGTCGTGAACCAGTCTACATGTGAGCAGCTTATGAATGCAAGTTTTGATCCAGACTCATTGGACGATTGTGTATATCCACTCACTCTTTTTCATTTTGTTCTCCCACGGTGGATGGAATCGCTACCATGTCCTCCCCAAGTTGAGATGATGGATTCAAGTTCACTACTCTCTTACATTCTTTTAAGATGTCATCAAAAACTGGAGAGCGATCAAGAATATTGACATCGTTTAAAGTACCTGAAGGTCCAAAAAACGCGTGCCATATCCAAAGCTTGGGAAGCTACAGCCTCTAAAACGATCGTTGGCATTCCAGAGGCACATGTATATTTTCCTTTCAAAGAGGTGGGGCAATTCTTCCACTCCCAATGCATACAATCGATGCTTCCCATCTTTCCGGGAAATCCTCGAATCTCTCCAATAAGGAGTACCTGTTGAAGATCTTCTGCTGTGGATTTTCGTAGGTACTCATCTCCAAACAAAAAAATTATTCCGTCAACAAAATGTTCCATGCACTTCAACGAAGTGGTTTCACCAATCCGGAGGTACTTGTCAACCGCATCAGCCGCATAACCATATGCAAGCATACAATTGTTGCAGTAGACTTCTGGTAGCATCTTTTCTTTGTTGAAAGTATGGAATTTCTGCGGAGTTATTGATCATTTTTGGTAAATTTTTGTCAAAACAAGATGGGTAATTTCTTTGGTTGCTTCAAAATTGGGGATTATACACGTGGAATTCAAGAAAAGAGAGGCAGATTCCATAAATAAAATATCATTAGTCAATTTAATTGGGGAAATTCCCAAAAAAACCTCATTTATTTTTTATTTGGACGTTTAATACCCAATTATTTTTGGTTGGAAGAAAAATACACATATTAATTAAACGGTGCGATATAATATCCAAATAATTAAAAATTGTTATTTTCATACTCACGAACTCACAACAAAAAGAATATTTCAATTTTACCCTTGCCATTTTAATTAATTATTAACTTTTAGATGACGTGGCATTTGTTTTTTATTTAAATAAAAATTAATTTTACTAATGTTTTATTTATGTTGTCTAAAAATTAAAAAAAAATTTTATATAATTACTTTATTTTAAAATTAGACATAAAAATTAGCAGAAAATCAAAAATATTAAAAATAGTAATTTGTACAAATCTTATTCCGTCTTTGGAATGTCAAAGAGACGTTTTCTCTTCGATTCTAAATTTTCTCGATTAATCTCTACGAGAATCGCCGGTAAACAATCTCCGTCGTCATCTTTTGCAACCATCAAATTCGATAACCGTTCACTATCTCTTTTTAATCGTATCCAAAATCTTCATCGCCAATAAAACTATTTGATTTTATTCGTCGTGATGCATATGATATCAACGAGCATCGATATGAACTTTTTCTTTGTCGTGAGAAACTCTCTATTCGAATATAAATCCTTCACGAATGAAACTATTTTCGACAAAATCTCAATCCGAATCTCATCGTCTTTCTCAAGATTTATCAAATCATAAAAATGGCTATTTAAATTTTTTTTTTAATTTTTTTTGCTAATTAATTTTATTTTAATTTTTAAAATTAAATATTTGTAAAATAAACTGAAAATTATTTTGAATTTTTTTCGAATTTTTTGGGATAAAAAAGAAAGGAAATATTAATAAAATTAATTTTTATTTAAATATAAAAACTATTGACATGTCATCTAAAATTTAATAATTAATTGAAATGGTAAGGGTAAAATTAGAATTTTATTTTTGTTGGGAGATCGTGAGTATAAAAATAACAAAACTTAATTGTTTGGGTATTAAATCGCACGGTTTTATTAATATATGTATTTTTCTTCCAACCAAAAATAATTGGGTATTAAACGTCCAAAAAAAAAATAAATGAGGTTTTTTTTTGGGAATTTTAGCTTATTAAGACATTTAAAGTAATGATGAGGTCATGCACTAACCATTAACCGCATGTGACTTAATGAAGTGCTTTGGATCACTATGCACATAAAATGCATTTTTTGCATTATGCACATCCGCATCATCCAAAATTCGAAAGTGAACTGACGTAACAACATTGACAAAGACATCATCATGCAAAGACATAAAAAAAATGATTAATTCTCATCAGAAATCTCATAAGAAATTTGACTTTTCTTTGGTTGATTAAAAAATCTCATAATATACCTTTGTCCTGGTGATACAACACACATCATAGTATTGGACCTTTATTGAGAGCCGACCCACGATCCGGTAACCACGGTACCAGGGTACACAATGATGTCCTGGTTTGAGTTCTTTATGGAATATGCCTCTCTTTTCTTGAATTCCACGTGTGTAATCCCCAATTTCAAAGCAACCAAAGAAATTACCCATCCTATTTTGAAAATTACCAAAAATGATCAATAACTCCAAATGTTTCAATTTTACCCTCCGGTAGCATCTCTTCTTTGTTGAAAGTATGGAATTTCTGCGGAGAGTCGATCAACAATACGCATGAATAAAGGGTTGTTCATTCTAAAATGGCGTCGGAATAGATTAGAAGGGAAAATTAGATTTTCTGCGAAATAATCGTTCTATAACTGGATGTGTTCTTCATGATGTCTTTCAATATAGGCTCTTTTTTTTCTTCGGTTTTGCTGCTTGTTGACGATCACCTTATTGTACAAAGAATTATCCAATTCTTGCTCGAATTAAATCGAACATGTAGAGAGAGATTCATACCAAAAATGACCGATTTGTAAAGGATTAACTTTGATTTGTTGAAAAATCGGAGATCTTGAGCTTAGATCTACGATTAGAACTTCTCATCGTCGCCGGTTAGAGCTTCTGCTCGTCGCCGTGGAAGACGAGATACATTTTCTTTTAATTGCTAAAATTAATCCCAAGAAAAGATCAACATATAACCGAGAATAAACCAAACCAAATTGAAAACTGAACCAAAATAATATAAACAATTATGAAAATTTATATGGAAGAAAATGATCTTTTTTTTTTTGTGCAAGAACCAAGACGAGATACATTTTCTTTTAATAGTTAAAAAATAATCCCAAGAAAGGATCAACATATAACCGAGATTAAACCAAACCAAATTGAAAACTGAACCGTAATAATATAAACCCGTTAATCGCCGGCAACCGTGTCGCCCTCGCCGTGAACAACCAAGAAAAAAAGATGGTGTTATTGGAAACTAGGGACCGAGAAACCTCGTGGCGAAGAGGAAGGAGAAGGAGGCATAGTGTTCATGTCCAACAATCTCGCATCTTCTTCTTCTTCTTCTCTCTATTGCTACTGGTGAGTTTTTGTTCTGCAGATGATTATTAACTTAAGGTCGAAATTGTAGTTACGCTTTATGTGAATATAGAGAAGCAACGACAGAGATTTTTGGGGCAAAGCACCTAGCTTTGCTAATTTCAGGCGAATTTGAATTGTAAAATAGTAACTTGCTCATATATTTGCAATGTTAGCTAGAGAGACATAACATCTTGCAAAATCCTACAATGTTGGAGAAACATCTTCTTGTCTCTTGACAAAGTATAGGTAATGATTTTGTTGCACTGTATAATCTGTTGAGAGTTTGAGTAAATCGTTTTGGTAAAACCTTGTCTTATTTGTCATTGTGTAATGTTATTATGATAGATGAAACTCATGACAGATCTATCTAAAACATAGTCATAATTGTACTTTCAGCAACTTCTATAATCAATTCAGGCGTCATCCTGAGCTATGTCAAGACAGGATCCTGGACCAAAGTTGGTACCTGCAATCTTATCTGTTGAGGTATAATTGTACTTTCTTCAGTGTGAAAATTTACTATGTTGAGGAACCTGTATCAGCTTATATCCGATCACTTGTTTCAACGATATTGTTGATAAATGATCGGCTACTTTGATTTGATCTTCTTTTAACCATCTGATGTGTTACAGGATATAGTGGTTTAGTGCTCATTAATCCTCTTCCTGATATTCTTATGGTACCGAAGATTATCTTCTCAACCAAATGCCTGGAGATGCAGAGGTCGAATCTTGTTTATACTGTAATACAGGTACCAAACTTGCTCAACTCTTGTCATTTAACTTCATTTTTTTAAGAACTCAAAACCACACATAAGTTTTTTATTTCAAGCTTTTTATCCTTTTTAGTAAGTAAATATCCAGATGACAGGAAGCTCTTGCTTCTAAATTGCTCAAGCTCTGTTGACTTTTTGTTTTTTTCAGCTAAAAGCTTTAGGCATAGATGATATCTTGGTTTCAAATGGCCTGAACCTCCGTCCCATGAAACAATGATCCGAGCACTTGAAGTACTTTATTCACTTCAGATCCGAGCATGATGATGCTAAACTCACTTCGCCAACAGGATTCCAAGTTGCAGAACTTGATTGCGTATCTTATTAAGATGGAATATTGATCAATATTTCCCTGTTTAGATTGCGTATATTTTGTTAAGGTGGCATATCGATCCATAAATTTCCTACTTTGTGATTTACAAGTCTAACAATATTCATCCATTTATACTGTCATCAATCCTTATTGTTTACACTGTAAAAGTTCTCTATACCTGTAAAAGCAATCAAGTACACATCCATCCAAGTTCTCTATACCTGTAAAAGCAATCAAGTACACATCCATCCGTGGGAAGAAAGAAAGATGCTATATAATGCACCAAATCAATCAAACACCTATGAGCTCTATGCTTCACCAAAACCAGAGTGTTAAGCCTATGCTTCACCAAAACCAGAGTATTCCTGCGTGATCCACATGATAGCTTGCTCCGTGTCTTCATATGTGTCGTAATCGGGAAAGTGAAGGCTGTAGCAACAAGTTTGCGATTTAGGCTTGTATAGATTCTTTGATTTTTTCGATGTATCCATTCTCAAGATGGAGAGTCTTGGAAGTCCTTGAAATCCATCTCTAGGCAAAAACCGGTGTGATGTCCAGAAGCACAAAAGCCTATGCAAATCTTCTTGGTTCATTTGAGAGACCACCTGAAACAATAAAAGAATAGATCAAGTAAGTTGATTGCAATCTAAAAATTTCAATCACCAAGGAAGAAGACTTCTTACATTCCAAAACCATAAGATCACATTATCACTTCGTTGATAGTTGACATAATCGGTATATTGATTCCAATCCTCTACATTGATGACGTCATATTGTGATCCACGGAGCATTGAGTCCAAGTCTTCAAGTTTCAACAAATTGAAGAATCTATCAGCTTTAACTCCTTCATCAATCATGTCTTCAACACCATAAGAGAAATGCAGAACTTGGTCCCTGATTCGGAGAAAATAGCGGTCATACATGATCAAAGTGATGTACTCCTCTTTGTTTGAACTTGTAACTTGTCTGTTATCATTATCGTAACACAGCCCTGAGAAAGTAAGTCCATATCCCTGCAAAGCATCAAACTCTTGAGCATCCATCTCAAGCATTTCCTTGTATTTCTTGTGCAATTCCTTGTCCGTGTAAATCAAGTCTTTCCAGGAGAAGAGTTTCTTTCCAGCTAGGTGAAGGAAGAAGAGAGGATCTGCAGCCATGACTTGATTCAACGAATCTTTAAAGAGACTTGTTCTAGAAACCACAACCTGAAGCTGATGATCTTCAACATCGTCTTCAATTTGTAGTAGTACTCTTGGAAACAAACTTTGAACTAGATGGTTCCTCACGTAAAAGTTTGTGAGCTCTTTTAGCTTCATGACCCAAGGTATATCCTCTTTTGTCGAAACACAAATCAGTAAACTGCAGAATGCATCTGTCCAGCGTTTTAGAATCTCCTCAAAGCGTTTCTTAAACTCCTTATCTGATTCAGACATAGAAACAAGCTTTTCCAGAGTTGAAAGCAGAGGCCTCCATGTCTCAGGGAGTGATTCTAACAATATAGCTCCACTTGGGTGTTCCTGCGTTAGAGAATCTGCAATACGAAGAGAAGTCTTGGCTGCACACAAAATATCTTCACCGCTGTAAGTCATGTAGAGGAACCCATCTTCATCTTTGTGTTTTTCATATATCTCAGACATCAATGCAGTTGTCAATAAACAGAAGTAGACAAGTGAGACCAAGTTTCAGGTGAAGAATGAAACTGCTGTGTTAAAAGACCCTTACTAGTTGGTGTCATGAGTGTGTTCTTGAAAAAGACAAAGATTTCTGTCTGATCTCTTAGCTTCATTCGCTTACGAAGCACATACACAAATTCTCCAGCGTTTAGATTTGCAGGGACGAGAAACCTAAACAAAGTGTAAAAGCAAATCTACTCATCTCTACTCATCACTTAATCTACAGTACTTACTCAAAGACAAGGAATCTACAAAGAGAGACTAGATGGAAGAACATATCTCTACTTACTTATTCTTGTCAATGTTAGGAACATCACTTTCTCCACTCTTTTCAACAATTACCTAACAAGTTTAAGTGTTTCTAAATCGGAACAATGCTTTAACTAAACTTAGTAAGACTATGAAATGTTATGTTCATCAAGTGAAAATGTATCGGAAATCTCTCAAAGTACTTGTCTCTAATTCGAGCAACTTCATCTATCATTTCCTCTGATTAACAAAGTAAAACCAAAAGATCAATCACATAGTAAAGCATAACATTCAAACAAAAGCAGGAAAAATAAACAGGATTATGTATAGGAAAAAAGATTGTCAGCTACTTGAAGTATAGCAGAACACATGGTCACACATGCCAAGTAAACTAAATGATACTCAGCTACCTAACGCATATGAATTGCATGGCCACATATACAAAATATATGGCGTCCTGTGGTCAACATCATAAACATAGCATCTTTGGTTAACCAGTCGACTGTTACACAAATGTGTAACTAATTGCTAAAGAAAAAAAATACAATTTGCTAATTATTTGAGTAAAAAATAAATTTTTACATTGATATGAATATGATTACCAATCAACATACTTAGAGCACCCTCATTCATAGTATCTTAGATGAATCTTAGGTATTAATATGAATTTAATTAAATAGCAAATGTTGATATCTCTTAAGAAACATATTAAGAGACAAAAGATAAGGTAAGACGCGGACGCATGTCGCCATCCTATTGGACGAAGAAGAATTATAAAATGGAAAAAAAAAAGAGAATCGGGATTCTCTCTCTTCTTCTCTCTCTCTCTCTCTCTCTCTCTCTCTCTCTCTCTCTCTCTCTCTCTCTCTCTCTCTCTCTCTCTCTCTCTCTCTCTCTCTCTCTCTCTCTCTCTCTCTCTCTCTCTCTATCTATTTTCACGCATTTGTTTTTTGCTCTAGCGACAAAAGAGGCGATTGAGTGAAATCTCCGACTCACCGTCGTTTCTGTCCTCCGGCCGACCTACCGGAGTTATCTCACCATCTCCACCGACGCGGAGTTTCCACGGCGACGAGCAGAAGCTCTAACCGGCGACGAGGAGAAGTTCTAATCGTAGATCTAAGCTCAAGATCTCTGATTTTTCAACAAATCAGAGTTAATCCTTTACAAATCGGTCATTTTTGGTATGAATCTCTCTCTACATGTTCGATTTAATTCGAGCAAGAATTGGATAATTCTTTGTACAATTAAGGTGATCGTCAACAAGCAGCAAAACCGAAGAAAAAAAAGAGTCTATACTGAAAGACATCATGAAGAAGGACACATCCAGTTATAGAACGATATTTCGCAGAAAATCTAACTTTTCCTCCTAATCTATTCCGACGCCGTTTTAGAATGAACAACCCCTTATTCATGCGTATTGTTGATCGACTCTCCGCAGAAATTCCATACTTTCAACAAAGAAGAGATGCTACCGGAAAGTATAATTGAAACATTTGGAGTTATTTATCATTTTTGGTAATTTTCAAAATAGGATGGGTAATTTCTTTGGTTGCTTTGAAATTGGGGATTACACACGTGGAATTCAAGAAAAGAGAGGCATATTCCATAAAGAACTCAAAGCAGGACATCATTATGTACCCTGGTACTGTGGTTACCGGATCGTGGGTCGGCTCTCAATGAAGGTCCAATACTATGATGTGTGTTGTATCACCACGACAAAGGTATATTATGAGATTTCTTAATCAACCAAAGAAGAGTCAAATTTCTTATGAGATTTTCTGATGAGAATTAATCATTTTTTTTATGTCTTTGTAGGATGATGTCTTTGTCAATGTTGTTGTGTCAGTTCACTTTCGAATTTTGGATGATGCGAATGTGCATAATGCAAAAAATGCATTTTATGTGCATAGTGATCCAAAGCACTTCATTAAGTCACATGCGTTTAATGGTTAGTGCCTGACCTCATCATTACTTTAAATGTCTTAATATGCTAATTAAATTGACTAATGATATTTTCTTTATGGAATCTGCCTCTCTTTTCTTGAATTCCACGTGTATAATCCCCAATTTTGAAGCAACCAAAGAAATTACCCATCCTGTTTTGACAAAAATTTACCAAAAATGATCAATAACTCCGCAGAAATTCTATACTTTCAACAAAGAAAAGATGCTACCAAAAGGCTACTGCAACAATTTGTATGCTTGCATATGGTTATGCGGCTGATGCGGTTGACGAGTACCTCCGGATTGGTGAAACCACTTCGTTCGACGAATTTCGCAGTGTCGCCATGAGTACAAGCTACTTCAAGCTTTCGAAACCTCTGGGTTAGTTCCTCAATTTCTCATTCTCTCTATTAGCTGTTCTCGAAGGATCATTTTTCATCTCTAATTCTGAATTTGTGATTACCGAAACTTTGGAGTTTTTGATTCTGGTTATGAGTATTGTCTACCTGAAGTATAGCAGAACACATGGCTATATATGCCAAGTAAACTAAAGGACACTAAGCACGGCCACATATATGAAGTATATGGCGTCATGTGGTCAAAATCATAAACATAGAATCTCACGAATGTATCACAGTGAGCATTGACCAACAAAAATATTCAAAAGTACTTTTCTATTTATTTTTAATATTAAAAAATAATTTTATTTGGTGTTGTATAATCAGAAAATACATTTTATATCCATTTAATGAATTGATTCTTATAATAGTTAGCTTTTTCAATTTCAAAACTAAACTAAGAGTGTAAGAAAATGATTTAAAATTTTAAGATATAAAAATTTAAATTAGAACCTGAAAAATCTTATTAGAAACAATTAAGTAAGGAAATTGTTTTTTATATTATCAATTAAAAAATATTAACTTCTTATTTTCATTAGGAAATAAATCATTAGAATCAAACCCAATACATATGAGTTTCATTAGGAAATAATATGCAAAAAATTGAGTATATAAGTTTTTAGCCTAAATTTTGTACGGTAATTGTTTTTAATTCAAAATTAAATTTTTAATAAATATTTAATCAAATAAGAAGTTAATATTTTTAATTGATAATGAAAAAAATAACTATTAATTGAAAATATTTATCAATTAAAAAAATAACTATTAATAATATGAATAGTTTATATCTTAAAAATTCTAAATAATTTTTATTACACTCTTTAAAATTCTAAAATTCTATAGTTTAACTTTAAAATTGAAAAAACTAACTATTATAAGAATCAATGCATTAAATATATATACAAACTATATTTATATTGGATATAAAATGTGTTTTTTTTATTATACAACACCAAATAAAACTATATTAATATTAAAACTAAATAAATAAAAAAATTTAAAATATTTTTGTTGGTCAACGCCAGAGTCAGTCAACTGGTTAACCTGAGATGCTATGTTTATGATGTTGACCACATGACGCCATATATTTTGTATATGTAGCCATGGAATCCATATACGTTAGGTAGCTGAGTATCATTTAGTTTACTTGGCATGTGTGACCATGTGTTCTGCTATACTTCAAGTAGCTGACAATCTTTTTTCCTATACATAATCCTGTTTATTTTTCCTGCTTTTGTTTGAATGTTATGCTTTACTCTGTGATTGATCTTTTGGTTTTACTTTGTTAATCAGAGGAAATGATAGATGAAGTTGCTCGAATTAGAGACAAGTACTTTGAAAGATTTCCGGTACATTTTCACTTGATGAACATAACATTTCATAGTCTTACTAAGTTTAGCAAAATATTAAATTGATGCCAAACTAATATTCAGAAAGTGATATTATTTTGAATCATTTATTTATAATATCACTTTGTGAATATGACTTAAAATATTCATCAAGTATTGGTCAATAGTAATATTTTAAGTCAATTTTATTTAATTGATGCCAAACTAATTAATTATAACATCACTTAATATAATTGATGCTAAGACATATATTTACATCATTTATAAATAAATGATTCAAAATAATATCACTTTGTAAATATATATGTCTTAGTATCAATTATATTAAGTGATGTTATAATTAATTAGTTTGGCATCAATTAAATAAAATTGACTTAAAATCTATTAATTCGCATCACTTGTTAGAAACTGATATTAAATATTAATTTACATCATTTAAATAATTGATGTATTTATTAATTTTGATTAAGATCACTTTTTAAATGATACAAAATTTACATCAATAAAAACTGAGGTTAAACTAAATATTAAGCTCTTCAAACAACATCTGTGGTCGGAACAAGTCCTTTAAGCAATCTCAAGAATTTGACTGATTTGTAAGTAGAGATACTGTGAAGAATTTGATTCTTTGGAATGATTCTATTAGATGTATATATGATTCCGGTTTAATGTACTGGTTAAGTTAATATACATGTATACGGTTTAGTCTTTGGTTTAGTGTAGAATGTATATATACACTGTTGTAACAACCTTTTCTGATTTGAGAAATATAGAAAATCATTTCACAATCTCTTCGTTCTCGTTCTCTATCATGGTATCAGAGCATTTTTCCGCGTTTTTCTGTTGATTTCGACCTAATTTCTTCTGATTCTTCTACAATATCTTCGTTTCTTCGTCTTAATAATCATCTATCGTTCTTCCGCACTATCGATTTCGACAAAAATGGTGAAGAAAGGAGGAAAACAGAGAAATCAAAGTGTTACACCTGAAGATGGTGGTTCCGTTGCTAGATCTAATCGCGAATCGATGATCGTTGAAGATCCTAAAGATGCGATGATGAAACAGCAGCTGAATTCAAGATTCGAAGCTTCTGAGGGACATGGATCGATGAATTTCAACACGATCGATAATCCGTTCTTCCTCCATTCTTCAGATCATCCATGTTTAACGATTGTATCTCATATCCTAGATGGAACTAATTACAACAGTTGGTCGATTGCGATGAAAATTAGTCTTGATGCGAAGAATAAGCTAGGACTAGTTGATGGATCGTTGCTAAGGCCTTCTGAAACTGATGCTTGTTTCCGAATCTGGAGTAGATGCAATAGTATGGTGAAATCATGGATTCTAAATGTCGTGAACAAGGAGATTTATGATAGTATACTTTATTATCAAGATGCTATGGAGATGTGGAATGATCTATTCACTAGGTTCAAGGTTAATAATCTTCCACGGATATATCAACTTGAACAGGCAGTTATGACACTCAAGCAAGGTGATCTGGATTTATCAGCATACTTCACAAAGAAGAAGACGTTGTGGGAACAACTTTCCAACACAAGATCAAGAACTGTGAAGAAATGTGATTGTGATCAGGTTAAAGAACTTCTTGAGGAAGCAGAGACTAGCCATGTTATTCAATTCTTGATGGGATTGAATGATAGTTTCAATAACATTCGTGGTCAGATACTTAATATGAAGCCAAGACCTGGATTGAATGAGATCTATAATATTCTGGATCAAGATGAGAGTCAGAGAATTGTTGGTTATACTAGACCAGTTTCTACTCCTTCTGCATTTCAAGCTCAGGCTATTCTCACTGAACAAATTCCTATTCTGATGGCACATGGAAACACTAAGAAGCCTAAATGTTCTCATTGTTCTCGCATTGGCCACACTGTGGATAAGTGCTATAAGGTACATGGCTATCCCCCTGGTCATCCACGAGCTAAGAAGAACAATTATGTGGGCAGTGCAAACATGACCAGTTCAGAAGTAATGGTCACTCAGAAAGAGAATGTTCCTGCAGAGCAGAATGAAGACATGTCTAAAGACCAACTCCAACAGATGATCTCTTATCTTAGCTCCCAGCTCCAGTCTAATACCATCTCTCCATCCCCTGATAAGGCTATAGCTTCGACTTCTAATTCTGTACCAACCATCTCCCAGATGACTGGTACTTTCCTTTCTCTCTATGATTTTACTTACTATGACATGTTGACATCTTCCTTACCTCATGAAACTGAGTTGTCTCATAGGGCTTGGGTAATAGACTCTGGGGCTAGTCATCATGTTACACATGAAAGGGAAATCTATGTAGAGTACAAAGCTTTAGAAAGAACCTATGTCAGATTACCAAATGGTCAAACCGTGAAAATAGAGGGCACTGGTTTTATTCAACTTACTGATGCTTTGTCTTTACATGATGTGTTATATATATCCCTGAGTTCAAGTTTAACTTGTTAAGTGTGAGTGTTATGACTAAAACTCTGAGATCTAAAGTCAGTTTTACTTCTGATGCATGTTCTATTCAGGCACTTACTCAGGAGTTAATGATTGGGCAAGGTAGTCAAGTTACAAATTTGTATGTGCTGAATCTTGATAAGTCTCTTGTTAATGTTTCTTCTTCTACTTTACAAGGTACGCCTGCTTGTGCTAGTATTCATGTTGATTCTGAAATGTGGCATAAGAGATTAGGGCATCCTTCTTTGAATAAAATTGAATCTCTTTCTGAAGTTTTATTGTTCTCAAAACAAAAGATAAATAAATCATCTCATCATTGTCACATATGTCATTTAGCTAAACAGAGGCACTTACCCTTTAAATTGTCACACAATATGAGAAGTAAACCATTTGAATTAATTCATATTGACACATGGGGTCCTTTCTCTGTACCTACTGTTGATGGCTTTAGATATTTCTTGACTATTGTGGATGATTTTAGTAGAGCAACTTGGATTTATATGTTGAAACAGAAATCTGATGTCTTGCATGTGTTTCCTGGTTTTATTCAACTTGTTGAAACTCAATATAATAGTAAAGTTTGTTCTGTTAGATCAGATAATGCCAATGAATTGAAATTTGCTTCTTTATACATGGAAAAAGGTATTAAAAGTTTTCATTCTTGTCCTGAAACTCCGGAACAAAACGCTATTGTAGAGAGAAAGCATCAGCATTTGTTGAATGTAGCTAGGGCCCTTATGTTTCAATCGGGTATACCTTTACAGTTTTGGGGAGATTGTGTCTTAACTGCTGCTTTTCTAATCAATAGATTACCATCGCCTGTCTTAGACAATAAAACTCCTTATGAAAGGTTAACCAATGAAAAACCTGATTATAGTTCTCTTAAAGCATTTGGGTGTCTTTGTTATAGCTCTACCTCTCCTAAAAACAGAACAAAATTTGAGCCTAGAGCTAGAGCTTGCATCTTTTTAGGATATCCTTCAGGGTTTAAGGGTTATAAGCTTTTAGACATTGAGACATACTCAGTTTCTGTTTCTAGACATGTTATATTTTATGAGGAAATTTTTCTTTTTGCTTCATCCAATATCACGGATGCTGTCAAAACTTTCTTTCCTCATTTTTCTCTTCCTGCACCAAATCATGATGAACATTTGCCTCCAGTGCAATCATCTTCTGATGCTCCTCACAATCATGACGAGTCATCTTCCTTGGTTTCTATTCCTTCTGAATCTAAACCACACAGGCAGAGAAAACTGCCTTCCCACTTGCAGGACTTTCATTGTTATAATAATAATACTTTTACTAATCCTATTAAAACTTCCCCTTATCCACTAGCAAACTATATTTCTTATTCTTATCTATCTGAGCCTTTTGGTGCTTTCATTAATATCATCACAAAAATAAAGCTACCTACAAAGTTTTCAGAAGCTAAGCATGACAAGGAATGGACAGATTCTATGGGTAAGGAGATTGGAGCTTTTATAAGAACTGAAACTTGGAGTGTCTGTGACTTGCCTCCAGGAAAAGTTGCAGTAGGATGCAAATGGGTTTTCACCATCAAATTTCATGCTGATGGCAGTATTGAAAGGTATAAAGCTCGCTTAGTAGCCAAAGGGTATACTCAACAAGAGGGTATAGATTTCACTGATACTTTCTCTCCTGTTGCAAAAATGGTAACAGTGAAACTTCTTCTATCCCTCGCACCGAAAATGCAGTGGTCTTTGCACCAATTGGACATCTCCAATGCTTTTCTTAATGGTGACCTTGTTGAGGAAATATATATGAAATTACCCCCAGGTTATGCAGAGTTAATGGGAATTGAGGTCTCTCCTAATGCAGTTTGTCGTCTTCATAAATCCATTTATGGTCTTAAACAGGCTTCTCGCCAGTGGTTTTTAAAGTTTTCAAGCACTCTGGTTGGTTTTGGATTTGACAAATGCCATGGAGACCATACTCTTTTTGTTAAAGAAGTTAATGGTAATTTTCTGGTGGTTCTGGTCTATGTAGATGATATACTCATTGCTAGTACCAGTGATTCTCTTGTAGCTGAGTTGAAGACACAATTGAGCTCTGCTTTCCAGCTTCGAGATCTTGGTCCACCTAAATTTTTTCTGGGAATTGAAATTGCTAGAACTGATGAGGGTATTTCTTTGAATCAGAGGAAGTATATTTTGGACTTACTGGAGTCAACTGGTTTTTCTGATTGTAAGCCGTCTTCTATTCCCATGGAGCCTAATTAGAAGCTTGCTCAGGATACTGGTACAGTTCTTGCTGATCCTAAACAATATCGACGTCTGATTGGTAAACTGCAGTACTTGTGTATTACCAGGCCAGATATCACGTTTGCAGTCTCTAAATTGGCTCAGTACTCCTCTGCTCCCACTAATATTCATCTTCAGGCTATTCATAAAATCTTGAGATACTTGAAGGGAACTATTGGACAGGGTTTATTCTATGGTGCTGATCCTACTTTTGATTTGCGAGGCTTTTCTGACTCTGACTGGGGTACTTGTCCTGACAGTAGGCGTTGTGTGACTGGTTTTGCCATCTTTGTTGGTAATTCATTGGTTTCTTGGCGTTCAAAGAAACAGGATGTTGTTTCCATGAGTTCAGCTGAGGCTGAGTATAGAGCTATGAGTGTGGCTACCAAGGAGTTGATTTGGCTAGGTTATCTTCTCACTGCTCTCAGGGTTCCTTTTCGTTCTCCTGCATATCTCTATTGTGATAATGTTGCCGCATTACACATTGCCAGTAACTCTGTCTTCCATGAGAGGACAAAGCATATAGAGTTTAATTGTCATAAAGTTCGTGAATGCATTGAAGCTGGGATTCTTAAGACGATGTTTGTGCGGACTGATAATCAACTTGCAGATATATTGACTAAACCTCTATATCCATCTCTTTTTCGAGAAAACAACAGCAAGCTTGGAGTTCTTAACATATATGAAGCTCAAGCTTGAGGGGGGCTATTAGATGTATATATGATTCCGGTTTAATGTACTGGTTAAGTTAATATACATGTATACGGTTTAGTCTTTGGTTTAGTGTAGAATGTATATATACACTGTTGTAACAACCTTTTCTGATTTGAGAAATATAGAAAATCATTTCACAATCTCTTCGTTCTCGTTCTCTATCAGATTCTAAAAGCTTCATATGGTACAGAAGGCAAAGATTGATCAGATAGGGTTGGGCAAGTCAGACAAGTTTGACTCTTTGGTGCCACCAGTGACCAACGGCAAGACTCCGGAGGAGGTGTTGGAGATACAATCCAAGTCCCACATCGGAAGTTTGATGGGACAATCAATAATATATAAAGGGTATAGGGCCAATCCACTAATTGCCAATTGGTTTTTAGTTGGAAGCCCAGAATTAGCCCAAATTTAACATGGTATCAGAGCCCAAGGTTCAAATTCTGGTGGACCTAAAAAAGTGGATACGGACATACCTCAAACCCGAGTAATGGGGGGCCCGAAAAAGGGGCTTATTATCGGTCCGAGTGAGGGATCGAGGAGGTGTGTTAAGATCCATGTGGTCCTTGGATTGAAGGGGAGATTGTTGGAGATACAATCCAAGTCCCACATCGGAAGTTTGATGGGATAATCAATAATATATAAAGGGTATAGGGCCAATCCACTAATTGCCAATTGGTTTTTAGTTGGAAGCCCAGAATTAGCCCAAATTTAACAGGAGGAAGCTAGTGCAGAGACGGAGGCTTCTGTGGAAGCACAAGAAGAAGTTGCCGCAGCCACCGAGGTCTAGGTTGGAGCTGGTTGAGAGATACACTACATAAGAAGATATAAACGTACGTGATGTTTTCGATTTAGGCCAACTTATTTCATGGTAAGCACTCACTAAAAATTATAAATTATTAATCATATATACAATATCATAGGACAAATCAATATAAGTTGTTGCAATAAGATATTGATACGGGTCATTTTTAGTGAAAAAAAAAAATCTAAAATTTTCAGATCCCGTTTAGTTTTTTTTTGGTAAGACCCGCTTAATTTTTTTATTCCAGCGGGAATTAATTTTTCAATTTAATAAATAATAATATTTTATATAAATAGATCACTAATAAATTGTTGGATTTAGGGCTTCTAAATATTCTCTTAGGAGGAACCGTCACAGAGCTTAATCCAGTCTCCCACAGATCACGATTCAGATTCAACAGAAGGTTTATTGACAGAAAGTGAGTTTTTCTTTCCTCTATTTATGAAATATCATGCAGTTTTGGTGACCGTCTCCGGAACAAAGTTTCTAGACGGAACGATTGTTGGATAATTGAGGGAGATTGAAGAACAGAGTAAGAGATAATATCTCTTCTCTTTTGAAGAAGACAAGAAGGAAATAGAAAACTTTTTATTAAACTGAAACTTGTTGTTTTGTTAAGACATGACATACACACTTATATACATGTTTACATAACTACTCCACGTCACCGTTGGTAACAGATGTAACTTCTCCGACAAGTTACGTCTTTTACTCACACCCGTTCGTGGTAAGTCACATGTAACACATTACATCCGTTGACTTTACATACAAACTAACACATATGATATTAGAAGATTTAATCATGGACTCAATTCTAACAACGATGGGACACCGATCTGCCATCTTTTGGCATCATACATTTCATTCCATGCCTGTACTATCTCATCGATCTTGAATCCCATACCTGCACTTGTTTGTTTTATTGTTATATATTCACTGCTAATATATGAAAGTAATTTTCGCTAGAGTTTAGTATTAGATTTATAGGTGATAGTTTGCCATTAGAAGACTTATAGGTGACGTAGTAGATTTATAGGTGACGTAGTAGATCAATCAAAGGTAACCAATTTCGATTAGTAACCTTAATCTGGATTTCTCCATTCCCTTACATTTTTTTTAATAACCGTGCTGTAGCAACTTGTGTTAAGTATGGTCCAATTTGGCTTGTGTCTTAGCTTCTAGAAGCCAAAGTAAAATTTGGGAAATGTTTCAGTAGAGGCGATCTCTTCCGAAAAAAAAAACTGTCCAGAGCATCCATGACGAGTACGTTGTGTTGGTCGTGGGCCCACACCTTCAAGATTAGTGAAACATTCAAGTGCAAGTAGAAGACAAGAGATAGAAAATTCTGAATTGGTCGTCCAGCTGAAGACACAAGTGAAGGCATTAGGTGATCAAGTTAATGGAATGTCTACGTTCTTCCAACAAATACTTGGTACTTCAACCGGTGAACAAGTAATAATATATAATAAAAATTTGTAAGTTAAATTGCATTATTATAATTTTATAAATAATACTAATGTTTTAAACTAAATATTCAGGCAAGTGCATGGGCTATAAATTTTGCAGCGGCTTTTGCGAACATACCAAATCCACCATTTGTAAACATTCCAAATCCGCCTAATCCTCAGGTAAATGGTATTTACATATCAATTTCATAGATACCAAATATTTATATAATAAACTAATACATTGAATGATTTATTTTCCAGGAAAAGGATGATGGTGCCAGTGGATAAACGTTTAAGCGCTTAAGAGTTAAAAAAAAAATGCTAGTTATGATCAAAAATTTGTTCAGCAAAACGTTTTATCTACTTTTAATTTATTTATGTTTATGCATTTGCACAATGGATTGATTATGTAATTGTTTTTCAGTTTTTTTTTATTAATTAAATTTTTTTTTTTTTGTTTTTAATTAATTGTTTTTTTTTGGATTAAAAATATATATGCTAAAACACGTTGTTAGTATTTTAATTTGCGTCACTTTATAAATGATGTGAAATCATTTCAATACATACTTTATCAATTATAAAAAGTAATACAATTTTCTCATCGATTTTTATAAATGATACTATAACTATAATCATTTATGAAAATCGATATAAATATAACATCAATTTTGTTAAAATGAGTTAATGATTTAAATCAATTATTATAAATGATGCATTTAGTAAATCGTTTATCATAAATGATATAATTATTAAAATCAGTTATGAAAAGTGATACTAGTTTTAGTATCAATTATTTATAAGTGATGGAAATATTAACATCAGTTATAATAACTGTTACAAACACTAACATCATTTACACAAAATGATGTAAACAATAACATCATTTTTTATAACCGATTCAAAATAAACATCAGTTATGACAAGCGATGCAAATATTTTGTATAATTGTATCAGTTTTTAATAAAATGATGTAAATTATTTGCATCAATAATATATAAATCAATTATTTAAGTGATGTAAAATTATTTTACATCAATTATAAGTAATACAAATATTCAAAATAAATGATGTAAAATGATCTTTTTCTGTAGTGGCTCTGACACCATATTTTACAGACTTAAAACAAAAACAGTCTTACAAAAACATTATTTAGCTTAGGAAGAATTAAAACTTGTTACATTTTTTTGCCAGTTAAGTACATGCCCAGGCGGTTTATCGAAATTCCTTGTGAACCAAATCCCATCAATTTTGGCGGTCCATGAGCGCAGCTGTCCACATCGAACAAGAGCGGCTGCTCTGTATACTTCAATGTCAAAATAATACTCCATTTTGGGACCATGCTTTAAAAGACAATCCCATTTTGTCCTTTCAACTGCAGGAGCATCTTTGAAAGGAATGATTAGTGTCTCATTGAATTTTAAAATATTTCTCCTAACGCCACCACGTCTAGCACGGCAATAATATTCAAGAACATTACCAGGTTCGAGTTTATTATGAATTTCTATCTTATTTGTTTTGCAGGCGTCATTAAACCCAAAACACATTGCGACAACTAACATAACAACTATGAGATGATTCATTATTTTGGATCTAAGGTAAATTTGGAGAAATAGGGGTATCAATGTGTGTCATTTATAATTGTTAATCGTGGAAAACATTTTTTCTATATTTAATAAATAATCTATTTATAGTATTCTCTTTATTTAAACACAAACATAAACCATTTAAACCTTTGGTGAGGAGATAATTTATTACGAAAAGTATGTTTGACCAATACAAGTAAACTAATTATTTACTTCTTGATATGTAATTTTCGTGGAACGACAAACTACTTTTTTTTTTTTTTTTCGCAATATGGAGTATCTATAGTCTTCTTGCTTCAGGCAAACAAGGAGACTGGTGAGTTTGAAGTATGCACATCGCGGTTTTGCCATACATTATCGAAACATTATGACCAAGAATTCATAGTACAAACTCCATTCATAAAATAACACTTTCTTTCCTTCTTGTTCGATTCTGTTCTATCACTTATATCATCTACCCATCAAAGACTAACCCCAATCCCTAAACCAAAATTCCTTAACAAATCTTTGGTTCTCGATTTCTTGCAAATCTTCTTATTAGCTTGAGTTTTAAGGGGGTAAAAAAGGTTATGGTTTAGTATTTCTTACACTTATAACGTATCCATTAACTATTTACATGAACAGATACAAAGACCCATTCATGAATCATGATATATATTAATATATAACACACTTTAACAAAACATCTTTCGCATGGATATAGAAAGCCTCCGTAAACATCGTAAATAGTAGTAATAATTCCAAGGAAAAGAAAAACTGATTCCAGATATATATAACAGTTACGACTTTTGAAGGCTTCACGTTCATAGTGATGAGCTGAAGCATCTCGCAGGGAAGTCCACTTGTTGCCGGCGACGTTTATCAACAAAGAATGCCACGAAAATAGTAAGCAACATGGATAGTATAATCAATGGGAATGCAAAGAAGAAGACGATCACTGAGTAAATCTCGGTGGAAGATTCTGGATTCGGGAATATAGTGGCGTACGATGATGAGATAGCGATGCCTAAAGCCGCCGTTGAACCATAGATTAACTTCCACATGGGGAGTCCAATTATAAGGATTAGGATCACATAAAGAGATAATAAGAAGGCAAATCCAGTGAGGCTAATAAAAATGAAAGCATTATTAAAATCCATAGTCATCTGCCCAGCGAAGTGATCATCTTTAGTCTCCTGCCAAAATCCTCCTGGAGGACACACACCAGCCGTGTATGTAGCTGTTACCATCAGTATAGCCACCACAAGATTTGATTTGTAATGGTTACTAGTGCTTCGCGAACTGTCTATACTCATGCTGAATTTGCTCAATCCCAAGAGAGTGTTCTGTTTCTCAATAAACGAAAGATCTTTGCTCAAATATCCTGCAAGAGTCGTTGTGGAACGACAAACTAGTTTTTCTTTAGCAATATGGAGTAGGCTTCTTGGTTCAGGCAAACAAGGAGACTGGTGAGTTTGAAGTATGTCCATCGCGGTTTTGCCATCCAAGTTCTTGGCTGTTACTTTAACGGTTTTACGCAGTAACTTCATGACCTACAAAATTTGACACATAATTCTAGGATGAAGAATCATACATTGATAAAAGAATGTGAGACATAAAGAAATATATATACTAAGGTCACAGAAACTCATTAAAACCTTTTACAAGAACTAAATCAAAGAAAGTAAAATAGACATGTTGATGATAAAATTACTGAAGAAGCATATCCAAGCCATGTCTTAACAAGAATTGTAGGGAAAAGGAGAAACTAAATGACATTTACCTCAGTCTGATTTATCGATGCAGCAATATGGAAGACTGTGTTACCATCTTCATCCTTCCAGTCCAAGATTTCCTCTCTGTTTACTCTCTTGACCCATCCCAATAGAACCTTAAACGCCATAAACTGGTGGTTCTTCACAGCAATGTGCACAACGGTCTCACACTTAATCGTCAAATCGTTTACAGAAGAAGGACAAGCAAACAAGAACTCACTCAACAATTCTGCATCACCTATTTTAGCCACATGATGCAAAGGAGTAATCCTTCCTCTTCCCTTGATGCGGACTAAGCTGCTGTCGATTGCCACAAACCCTCTCACCATTCGAATGTGGTTGTTTTGCAGTGCTAAATGCATTGGACTGAAACCTGACACGTTGAGCTTCAAAGCAAGCGACGGCTTAAGGGTCATTACTTCGATGGCAAAATGAGTTTGCCCATTTTCAGCTGCAATGTGTAGTGGCGTCTCACAAAAAGGCATTTTATCAAAGTGACCTAGAATGTTTTCATCTGCTCTTATCAACTCATAGAGTCTTTCTATATCTCCATCTTGAGCCGCCTTCTTTAGTTTCTCTAGGATATTATCATTCCTGCTCAAACTCTCACCGAGATTTTCATCTTGAGCTACCATATCTGATACTACTCTATTGACATCCACAAGGATCGACATAACTTCACAGCCAAGCTTCTGCTGCCTCCAAAGTTTTTTTCTTTCTTTTTATGTTCTTTTGGGTTTTTGGCTCATGTGCCTCATATATAAGTGCTAACCCAACAAAGTCTACAATCAACTACCTTGCATATGAAAGACTTTAAATGTTATTTCAGACCAATCATGTTCCACATGAAAGACTTTGACAATGTGGCAAATAAATCCTTACGACCATCTCTTTGGATTAATGGCATTTGAAAATGAGGTGATGGAGTTCTGGCAAATTAAATTTAGTTAGGTTCCCCAGCAGAGTGGTAGAAGAACCCATCAAGTATTTTGTCAATCTGATGTCAAATCTTGTGAACAGACAACGTTTGTGTCCATACCCAAACTAGGGACAGGATCATGTAACACACATGAACGTTAAGAAAAGGTGTTCATGCAAAACTAAAATACCAACAAGAACTACATTCGGATTACTCTTTTTTTGGAGACACCATACTAAATGGTGAACATAATGTTTAATTAGCCTTGGATACTAAGTTCATATAGAAATGAGAACGTGTTTTTGGGTACTATTTTAGTAACATTTGTATGAAAGTTTTCTTTATTTCATTGATCAAGCAATATTCATCTCATTTACTGTATTTACTCTTCATTTATCAATTATTCATTCATTTACTCAACAGCATATATATTCTCTTAAAATTACACCGGGACATAAAAACTTGGTAAAAGAAACAACACCACAAAGCATTTGTACAACAATTTTCAGAAATTTGAAATGCCCACCAAAAAAAGCTTTAAGCAATATTGGGAAATAGGTCCAAGGAAGATGGCAGAGACGCTTCAACTTGAGAGAATGAGGCCGTGTAAGTAAGCTCCAGTCATTACGAGTGACACCACCGACACAACTCCAGCCGGTACCACTTTCCTCGTCCTTAGGTAACGTGATCCCATCATCCCTGTCAGTGCCGCCGACCCCACTGCATATTGTTTAACATACTTGAACTTTGGACTCGATTTGCCAAGAATGAACAGGAAGTATGATTCTCTTACCAATGCCAATGGAGGATGCTAAGACTGGATTTCCTGGGAGCTCCGTGTATACATAATAGAACAACGCCGCTGATCCTCCTCCTGCGACTAGTGATATTTTGCTTCCGCGTTTCAGGTAACCCATCAACCCACCAGCTGCCACAACAATTTCCATGAGTCAAAGCATTATATGTTAGATTAAGATGACGAACTGGAAAACAAATTGCATTGGGGAAAGATCTAATACACTCATTAAAGGATGGAAGAAACGTATAGTATAGATACACACCATTATTGAAACATTATGACCAAGAAGTCACAGTACAAACTCCAATGATGATGCCAAACCTCACCACCAGATAATATCACTATTTACCACAATCGAAATCTAACACTCGCATTTCTGGACAGAACGTGACAATAGAACCAGTTTCTATAACACACTTATTAACACAACAACACATGCTAAACTACAATCAGACTAGTAACCACGTATATTACAAAGCCTGGATAAATAGTACATAAGACAGTGACAATGAAAGAGATGTGAATATCTCTTGAAGTCATGGGAACCAAACTATCTAATGGTTCCTCTCCTGCACTACTAGCGTTTATTATCTTAAAGTCATGGGTTTAGGATAGCTATATTTAATTTGTGTACTTGTCCTAAATTAGTTAAACAGATAAGAAATTGGATTTATTTGGATGGCGTTACCGCTGAACAATGGTCTAGACTCATTGTTGAGTAATTCTTTGTCTTCCTGATTATGTATTCCAGTATCTATTCTGTTAATAAAACCAGCTCTATTCCTATACATTGTTTTTCAATCTCATAGACTTTAAACTCAATCAGTTTATCCAACCTGGAAGGATATTCAAAGATAAAACAAGCTTTTTAAAGTTCAGGATAACATGGATCAGAGACCAGTGGCTGTGGAAGACACTATAGAGCAGATTACAGAGCAACAAGGCGAGAAGAAGCGTTCTCGGAAAGTTGAAACTCCAGGGACTGACTCACAGAGGAAGGAACCAGCATAAACTAGAAACAGACTGACCCAAGTCCCAACCCATCGCTGTCTTATATGAACAACAACTCACAGTGTCGCTGAACCAAAATAAGAAATGGATGATCCCATCGTTATCATTGTTCAAGACAAACAATATGTAGCAGTCCAACAAAACTAAGGATCAAGTCAAGCAAAACCTAGATGGAAGAAGTCATATTGAAGTTGATGGACCTATTCTATGAGGACTTGGTTAAAAGACACATTAACCATCGGGACACCAACAGATTTCCAGCACATGAAGTGAAAACATCAGGGTTATAAAATTAAACTAAGGTTCTAGAATCTTTGTTAAGATCCCCGCTGATGTATTCCGATCCTATTTCTTAACAAAGTCAGCTCTAACTCCAATAGTTTAGTTGTTTACCAACCTCAGCAGCTGTAACTCCATCACAGCTAGAGATTACAAATGACAGCAGTAGTTCAATCAATGTTCAAAAACTATTTAATGAGAGAAACAAAAGGAACCAAATTATGAGTAAAACACAAACAATTATGTATCTAGCAAAAACTTACCTATGCCAAAAAAAATCACACAATATTTGTGATACGATTATACGAACGAAATTATCTGGTTTTAGAAATGTTATGATAGAAATGTCTCTCTAGCTAACATTGCATATATATCAGCAAGTTACTATTTTACAAACTACCAAAGTGTAAGTTCTGTTTCAATACATATTTTCTAAAATGCAAACTTTGATGCTGTTTTTACAGGTAATGCATCTGTTAATTATGCTTTACCTACCTTTTAATTAGAGTCAGCTTCAGCTTCTTTACTGAGAATTGTCTCCTTTGCTTTCTCTGTTCTTTGGATTATGTGTTAGTCAGTTCACATGCATTATACTATACGGATTCTTGAAAGGTAACAAACCCGATTTTCATGTCGTTTAAGCAAAACCGTTTTACGCTTCTTTAGTCTAGAAAACCTTTTTTAATCCTGATGCAGTAACAGGTAAAAACACACTCTCATAGTCTCATTGATCTTTTATTGGTAAATTCCGGACCAAAAAAAAAAACACAGCAGATCGAATCGAAAAACCCCTATTTGCCTCTACTATTCTCTCCGTTTTGTCGAGAAGAAACGGCTACGCAACAAGCGTTCACGAATTCCAAAGGTATCCTTAAACTCTTTTCTATTCCCCTCCATTACAAGAATGTAAGAGAGTAGTGAAGTTGTATCCATCATCTCAACTTGGGGAGGACATGGTAGCGATTCCGTCCACCGTGGGAGAGCGAAATGGAAAAGAGTGAGTGGATATACACAATGGTCCAATGAGTCTGGATCAAACCTCGCATTCATAAGCTGCTCACATGTAGACTGGTTCACGACACATTTTTCAAGACCATCATCAATATGCCTTGTAGATTCTTCTTCTTCGCTCAAGATTTTGAAGTTGTGCGTCTGCAAGTTACACGATACCAAATAACGCTTCTGTTGGCTCCATAAGTAGACAATATTGCCATCAAACGGATTCATTGCCAAGGGAGAGGATATCATCATCACAAGTTATAAACGGGAGGCGTATCTCCCACAGAAGCTTCCAATCATCATTTTTGGTCAACATCCAAACCTTGAAAAGATTGTGAGCTAGTGTTTTGATATACATGACTGATCCTGCGGATGTAGTCAAGGCTCTTTTGAAGCACCAGTTGTGATCCAGATCATGATCCGGGAGAGGTATAACCCGACATAGATCGGATTCTTCACCATAGAAATCATGAGCTATAAGCGCTCCTGATACAGCAGCAGGATCATCAATATCTTCTGGTGATATAAAAAGCGTCCCGTTGAGAGCCATAGGAAGACCCCAGTTGGTAAAGTAATGAGAGCAATCAAGTCGCTTTTTAGACCAAACGCCTGTCTCAGACGAATACACACAAAGACACAACATAGTCAATGATTCTTGTCTCTTTTGTTTATCTCCAGCAATCCTAACCACTTTGAAGCCAAGAACGACGCCGTCGTCGTCCACGCGTGTCACAAGACAAAAGGGAAGAGTTACAAAAGGATATGGAGGAGAAGGGATTCGAACCCACTGTTGTAATACTGGATTGCCCACGAAGGAAGTCTTATATCCATCCATGAAAACCAATCCATTGGAAGAGGCCACGTAGTTGACATGGCCTATTGTTATATGACTCTGAATATAACATGCTAGAGACTTTGGAAGATCCCATGTCTCGCATCTATGCAAGCTTATGAGGTCTCTTGCCTTGGTCCCCACCACTAGTGACCATGAGGAAGACGAGTTTTTGTGCAGAGACAAAAAGTGCCGCCGGAAATAATCTGTTTCTGTTACCGATTTCCATGTTTTGCAAACCGATTTGAATCTCCTGATGCTTCTCAATGGTAACCTCGCTAGTATCTCAATCAGAATCTCCTCCGAAACATGATCATGATGCTTGGTCATTGATCCATTGTTGTTTGCTCTTCTTATTGGAAGTTTTCTAACTTTCTTTTCTCTTCCGTTCATATTTTTGGGGATCGGTTTCTTGGTTGGAAGCAATAAAAGAAGAAAACCTAAAATAAAGACAAGCAACCAAGTTTCTTAGCTTTTAATCAGACGGTTGAGATGCTTTCTAATATGATGAGCATTGTTTTCCTTTTTTATTTTATTTTATTCCATATCTTTTTCTTTCGTTGTATGGATTTCCTTTTTTCAACAAAATAAATATTCTATTCAAGAAAAAACTACCCTCGATGGGTGATCGGGAAGTTCATTACCCAGGCCACGATGGATTTCCTTTTTGCATTCGTAATAATCTTAAAATCTGCCAGATGAATATGATTACCAATCAACATACATACTCCCTCCGTATTTTAATAAGTGTCGTTTTAGAATTTTTACATTTTTGAATTGGATGTCGTTTTCAAATTTCTATGCAAAATTTATTACTTTTTAATGTTTTATGACATCATAAAACATTAAAAAGTAATAAATTTTGCATAGAAATTTGAAAACGACATCTAATTTTTAAAAAAAAAAAATCTTAAAACGACAATTATTAAAATACGGAGGGAGTAACAATTATATTATATAGTCACATATGAATATTACTATTAAGTGGGAACAACTAAACCAATACAATTCCTAAGTGCATAATTTATCAATTACTCATTTATTCCTTCAATATTATATGAAATATTTCGAATACAAATTACTAAATAGAACTTAATACAAGTATGAGCATGACGTTGGACAAACACCTAATACGTAATACAAGTAGTAATAGTTGCCGTAGAAGCCAAGCAAGCATAAGAATCATATCTTCTTAGTGACTGTGACTTTAAGACCATGTTTCATACGGAGAAGGATAGAAGGAATTGCTTCGATCTTGTGACCTTCAATGACCTTAAAGTCATAGTTTTTTATGATCTCCAGAGCTACTATCTTCATCTGCAAGAGAGCTAGATGTTTACCCAAGCAAGTTCTCGGACCAGAATTAAACGCCACGTACTTGTATGAAGGTTCATGTCTTAGACCTCCATTGTCTGAAATCCATCTCTCTGGTTTGAAATCCGATGCATCTTCTCCCCATACAGATCTCATCCTCCCCAAGGCGTAAATACAAATCACGATCTTTGATTCTGGTTCAACTTTGTGCCCGCTTGGAAGCACATCTGGCTTTGCAGGAGCCTTGTGGTTGAAGGGAAGTGGCGGGTAGAGTCTCATTGATTCGGACAACGCAGCATGAAGATACACGAGCTTCTCTAGATCTGCAGGATCATACTTTGTGTTGATCTCATGTCTGATCTTGGCCATAACTTGAGGATGCTTAGAAAGAAGCCAAAAGAACCAAGTGAGAGCTGAGCTTGTGGTGTCCCTTCCTGCTAACACTAGACTAAAAATAACATCTCTTATAAACGTATCATTTTTCGGTTTCAAGAGCTTATATTTGGTCGTGTCCACATTCATATAATACGTCAACGCGTCCTTGGATGGCTCTGTTTTCTCGCGACTTATCTCCTCTCTTCTTCTTGTAGATATGATCTTCGCAAACATACGATTGACCGTGGCCAAAGCT
The DNA here is from genome assembly GCA_019202795.1 of Arabidopsis thaliana x Arabidopsis arenosa. Classification (NCBI taxonomy): domain Eukaryota; kingdom Viridiplantae; phylum Streptophyta; class Magnoliopsida; order Brassicales; family Brassicaceae; genus Arabidopsis; species Arabidopsis thaliana x Arabidopsis arenosa. The sequence goes on along the minus strand of CM032919.1, from coordinate 4,091,500 downwards.
GTTCTCATCTTCCTCTCAAGTCCAATACCAAGCCAGTTTTGAAGCCTCCACAACATCACCGGTTTAAAATGTCTATAGTAGATTGCTTCTTCGCCAATATCTGCAGCTTCACCGAACTCAACTTCCAGCATTTCGATGGATAGTGACATTGGATCATAACCAGTCATCAAAATTGAAGAAGTATCAAACATGAATCTCATGAACACATCTTGTAAATCTATGATAATGTTTTCATGAGCAGCATTATCAAGAAAAGGAACAAGACCTTCCTTTAACTTACTTTTGTTGCTACTTAGTGAGAGCTCGAGGAAATCTTGATTGTGAAACATGGCGTGATTTGACTTCCTCAGATCCTCCCACAACTCCAGATCAACGGTTAAGATTCCCTCTCCCAAAACATCAAAGATTTTCTTGAACTCAGGTCCTTTAGGGTAATTCCCAAAGTTTGAGCTTAGTATGTGATTGATATTCCTTGGATCCGCTGTGAACAACATGTCCGTTCCACTAAGCCATGGCCCTTTGAAATAAAAGGTTAGATTGCTCGCCTCAAGCACCTCGACGGTCCAGTCGTAAATACGAGGGATTTGGGGGAGCATTCCTGGAAGCATCCCGAGGAACGGCCAGTTCTTGAGAATAGGCTGACCGCGAGGTTTCTTGTGGAGGAAGAAACAAGTAAAAAGAAATACAAGAGAAAAAAGGAATGCTACGAAGAGTTCAAGTAAACCTAGCATCGCCATTTTTAGACAAAGTATTTACGAGTATAGATAGATACAAAACTCTTAGTTAAGTTGGTATGCTATTATATAGCCTAGACTCAATTGAATGCACAACGTTGGTTGGCACAAATGTTGTTGGCTGCCTGGTCCCATCCGATCTTAAACGGTCTGGGAACGGCATGAATATGAACATGGTAGGAATCAAACTCATTTACTATTTTGTCTTGTATGTTCTGCTTAATTAGCTGAATACGTACGTACATGATCTACTCGGTTATGTATAATGCTCTAAACTTAGAAACCTAACGAAACTAGCCACATGGTGTTTCATATAGGCTGGACGATTATAGAAAGGAACAAGTTGTTTCTTATCGTGTTTTCAGACCAAGAGTTAGGCTTTGTAATGGGGGATGAATTCGATTATCTTTGTACCAATTGAATTTTTAGACATCCGAGACAGATTTTTTGGACTTAATTATTGATAACCATTGGCCAACTTTCTCTACGTAGCTATATGCATTAGTTACTCTTAATTAAGATTCAGATTTTCAAACTTAAAAGATCTTGGGAATTGCTTCTCCATGATTTGTTGTAGTTGGGTGAGCGTTTGACAGGTCTATTCACTTTATTTCTCTAGTTTTTTAAACCGCCATTTTCTTTAAGGTTTTGTGCAAAAAAACTTTCCAACTCGCTCATTTTGAACTTTTATGGTGTTGTTACCTTTAATGAAGGTAACGCAATCCGGTATAACCACTTTGTGTTCAACCATCAACGAAATATGTAAAAAATATTAGTAGTATAAACTAAAACTCAAAAATTAAGTAAAGAAAAGAATGCACCATATGCGCCTTTCACGGCTTTCAAAGGTCCTTCATGTTCTTTGAGTTTGTTCTTAAAAGAGCTTTCGTCTTTTCTAAACTCCAAGATTGAAATGAAGCCGGTCCAAACGGCCGGTGTCGTTCAAACCCTTTGCTAATAAACTTTTTGCCATTGAGTTAATTAATTGCTATTGTAAATATGGAGAAAAAGCAACAAATTTTTTATTAATATGGTCCACAATTTCAATTGGCTCGATCATGCATATTTATACTGCCATATTTATTTTGTTTTAATCATTTAAACCGTTTATAAAAACTATTGTTATCTTATTATTTGTGAAAACATGTAAATAGATTTATTTATACATTGATTATGGACTGGTTTCAAGTTACTAGTTAGTAGTTACTTGGTATATTTAAATCTACAACAATAAATGTTGTTTTTCCCTACATTACATTTTGTTAGTACTTAGTACGACCTCATCTTAGCCTTTTATTATCATCATTATTTATTTATTTTTGCAAAATTAATTAGTTTTCTTATCATGTTAGTACAAAGTACAGACAACATTTTTACACCTATCAATGCCAAAAGTGATCTACTGTTTTTTACCTAGAGTCGTTTTTAATTTTTTTTTACTAGAGTCGTTTTTGTGTAAACATGCATGCATTTTCTTACAGTCATGCATGCAATTTCTTTACATTTTTATACGTGGTTGTTCGAATTTTAAATCCGAATGGATATCTGCAGCCTGCAGTTACATGCTCGGCACAAATAAAATTTTGTCCATATGCTGAGTTCATTCTTTTTTCAAACCTTATACTTATAACAATAAAATAAAAATCAGAGCTTTAATTAGCTAAAGAGAAATTATAATTAAGAACAAAATTGGGGGTATTAAGGGTATAAGGATCGGTTAGCTTCGGTTATGTGTGGTTTACTGAGCTGAGATTAATACTCGGTTTAGTTCTATGTATATAAGCTTAATTACATTCATTTTATACTTTAAGTTGGTTGTAACAACATTTAAGCTGAATAAGAAAGTTTGTTATATCCTTCTTCTTCTCTGTTCTCCGATCTTGAACTTCCGGTACACCGGAGTTTATTATGGTATCAGAGCAATCTATATCTTCCGCATTCATTGTATTCATCGGAGAGCAATCTTCGTTTCTTCCTCTTTTGTGATTTTCGATTTCATTGTTCGTCGCGATTTGCGATTTTCCGTCACCGGAATCTATTTCTCCGTTCTGTTTCTTTGATTTCTTTCGCTTGACCTCTAGTGTTGACGAATCTTTGTTTCTTTATCCAAATTCGTCTCACTTTCTTTGTAATTTCTTGTTCTTAAACTGAGAATGGGAACTTATGTACCTCCATCTACGATTCCGGTGGTTCGTCCTCCGATTAACGCCGGTGAACAGTCGCGTTATCAAGCTGATCACTACGAGAATTCATATTATCTACATAATACGGATCATGCTGGACTTATTCTTGTTTCAGATCGGTTAGCGACTGCTTCTGATTTTCATTCTTGGCGTCGATCGATGTTAATGGCTTTGAATGTCAGAAACAAATTGGGCTTCATTAATGGTACGATTTCAAAACCACCTGAAGATCATAGAGATTTTGGTGCTTGGTCTAGGTGTAATGACATTGTTAGTACTTGGTTAATGAATTCTGTTGATAAGAAGATAGGTCAGAGCTTGCTCTTTATTGCTACTGCTCAAGGTATATGGAATAATTTGGCATCAAGATTTAAGCAAGATGATGCTCCACGAATCTTTGATATAGAGCAGAAGTTAAGTAAGATAGAGCAGGGATCAATGGATGTTTCAACCTATTATACTACTTTACTTACTCTGTGGGAAGAACACAGAAATCATGTTGAGCTTCCAATCTGTACCTGCGGTCGTTGTGAATGTGATGCTGCTAGTAAATGGGAAACATTACAACAGAGAAGTAGGGTGACTAAGTTTCTAATGGGATTGAATGAGGGTTTTGATCAGACAAGGAGACATATTCTGATGCTTAAACCCATTCCTTCTATTGAGGAAGCTTTTAACATTGTTACACAAGATGAAAGACAGAGAAATGTCAAGCCCCTTACTCGTGTTGATAATGTAGCTTTTCAGAATAGTACTCCTATGATGAGTGATGGTGAACAAGCTTATGTTGCAGCATACAACACTGTGAGACCAAATCAGAAGCCTATATGTACTCACTGTGGGAAAGTGGGTCATACGATTCAGAAATGCTACAAGGTGCATGGTTATCCACCAGGAATGAAGATGGCAAATTCGGGTTATCAATATAAGACTAATCCTCAGTTACTAGTACAGCCTAGGATGCCAATGATGCAGACTCCACGGATGCAGTATCCAACTCAAATGCAAATGTTGCCATATGCTAATTCAATGCAGAAAGCAAATGCAGTGGCTCATGTTTATGCAGAGACAAATGCATATCCTTCTGAAGGTTATTCTCAAGCATCTATGGTGAATCCTTATGGCAATTATGGTACTTATCCAATGCCTCATATTACACATGGTGGAAATAATCTGAATCTTCAAGACTTTACTCCTCAGCAAATAGAACAAATGATTTCGCAATTCCAGGCTCAAGTTCAGGTTCCAGAGCCTGCAGTTACTTCAAGCAATCCTAGTCCTTTGGTTACAGCTACAGTCTCTGAACATGGTCTAATGGCAGAAACTTCAACATCTGGTATCACAATTCCTTTTCCTTCTACTAGTCTTAAATATGAGAATAGTAATCTCACCTTTCAGAATCATATACTTTCTTCAATACAAAGATTTTTACCTAGTGATGCTTGGATTATAGATAGTGGAGCCTCTAGTCATGTATGTTCAGACTTAGCAATGTTTAGAGAATTAAGGCCAGTTTCTGGAGTCACTGTCACTTTGCCAAATGGTACTAGGGTTTCTATTACTCATACAGGCACTGTGCATATTACACAAAAACTCATATTGCAAAATGTTTTACATGTTCCGGATTTCAAATTTAACTTGATCAGTGTTAGTTCTTTGGTTAAAACTTTGTCATGTTCAGCTCATTTCTATGTTACTTGCTGTTTAATTCAGGAACTTTCTCAGGGCTTGATGATTGGGAGGGGTAGACTTTATCACAATCTATACATTCTAGAGACAGAAACTACATCCCTCTCTACATCAACACCTGCAGTATGTTCTTTTTCTGGATCAGTTCTTGATGATGGTCAACTCTGGCACCAGCGCTTAGGCCATCCATCTTCTATAGTTTTACAGAAACTTGTTAGTGTTATCCCTTCTTTAAAATCTTTTAATTCTAATGATTCTCCATGTTGCATTTGTCCTTTAGCTAAACAGAAAAGATTGGCATACATATCTCATAACAATTTAGCTTCAAATCCTTTTGATCTTGTTCATTTAGATATATGGGGTCCTTTTAGTATTGAATCTGTTGAAGGATTTAGATATTTTCTTACTTTGGTTGATGATTGTACAAGAACCACTTGGGTGTATATGTTGAGAAATAAATAAGAAGTTACCAAAGTATTCCTTGCTTTCTTAAAGCTTGTTTCAACACAGTTTAATATGAAAATAAAATCTATAAGAAGTGATAATGCTCCTGAATTGAAGTTTACAGAATTGATAAAAGAACATGGCATGCTTCATTATTTTTCTTGTGCTTATACTCCTCAACAGAACTCTGTTGTGGAGAGAAAGCATCAACACCTTCTTAATGTTGCTAGAGCTTTATTGTTTCAATCAAATATTCCTATGCAATATTGGAGTGATTGTGTGTTAACTGCTGCATTTTTAATCAATAGACTGCCATCACCTTTGTTAGATAACAAATCACCATATGAGCTTCTATTGAATAAGAAACCGGATTATTCATTGTTAAAGAATTTTGGATGTCTCTGTTATGTTTCAACAAATATACATGAAAGGAACAAATTTTCACCTCGTGCTAAGCCTTGTGTATTCTTAGGATATCCTTCTGGATATAAAGGGTATAAGGTTTTGGATCTTGAAACACATTCTTTTTCTATATCTCGCAATGTTGTTTTCAAAGAAAATATTTTCCCTTTTAAAACCAGTGAATTACTTTCTAAAGCTGTTGATGTGTTTCCTAATACGATTTTACCTTTACCAGCTCCTTTACATTTTGTAGAAACTATGCCTTTGATTGATGAAGATTCTTTAGTACCTACTGTGTCTAATAATACTAATGCTGCATCAAATAATGCATCATCATCATCATCATCTGCATTACCTAGTACCAGAATACCTAATACTACAGTGACACTGGATTTAGGCCTTAATACTGTACCTATTGCTAGATCTAAACGTACTACTAAGGCTCCTAGTTATCTATCTGAGTATCACTGTTCTCTTGTTCCTTCTATATCCACTTTACCACCTACAAATTCTCTTCCAAACACTATACCATCCTGTTCTTCTATATCTGCTATAACACCTATATCTAATACATCATCTTCATCACCTAAAAAGACTACACCATATCCTATCTCCTCAGTCATTTCATATGACAAATATACACCAATTTTTCAATCCTATATCTTAGCCTATAATACAGAAACAGAACCAAAGACTTTTTCACAGGCCATGAAATCAGAGAAATGGACTAAGGCTGCAGATGAAGAGCTTCATGCTCTGGAACTTAACAAGACTTGGATTGTTGAATCTTTACCTCCGGGTAAGAATGTGGTAGGATGTAAGTGGGTCTTTACAATAAAGTATAACCCTGATGGTACAGTGGAACGTTATAAGGCAAGGCTGGTGGCTCAAGGGTTTACACAACAGGAAGGAATTGACTTTCTAGATACTTTTTCCCCTGTTGCAAAACTCACCAGTGTGAAACTCATGCTTGGTCTTGCTGCAGCTAAAGGGTGGACTCTGACACAAATGGATGTTTCAAATGCTTTTCTACATGGAGAGCTAGATGAAGAAATTTTTATGAGTCTTCCTCAGGGTTATACTCCTCCTTTGAATACAGAGTTACCACCTAATCCTGTTTGCAGGTTATTGAAATCTCTCTATGGCTTGAAGCAGGCTTCTCGCCAATGGTATAAGAGGTTTTCTTCGGTTCTTTTGGGTGCTAACTTCATTCAGTCTCCTGCTGACAACACTTTGTTTGTTAAAGTGAGTTCTGGTTCATTTATTGCTGTGCTTGTGTACGTTGATGACATCATGATTGCCAGTAATGATGATATAGCAGTGGAGACATTGAAGACTTTATTGAGATCTGAGTTTAAAATCAAGGATCTTGGACCAGCTAGGTTCTTTCTTGGACTGGAAATTTCAAGATCATCTAAAGGGATCTCAGTTTGTCAAAGGAAGTATGCTCAGAATTTATTGGAAGATGCTGGTTTACTTGGTTGCAAGCCTAGTTATATTCCTATGGATCCAACACTACATTTGGTAAAAGATATGGGAACTCCTTTACCAAATCCGACTTCTTACAGAGAACTTATAGGACGCTTGCTTTATCTGACAATAACAAGACCAGATATTACCTATGCAGTCCATCAGTTGAGTCAGTTTATTTCAGCACCTTCTGATATACATTTACAGGCTGCACACAAGGTACTAAGGTACATTAAAGCTAATCCAGGTCAAGGCTTGATGTATTCTGTGGATGCTGAAATATGTTTGAATGGATTTTCTGATGCTGATTGGGCTGCGTGTAAGGATACTAGAAGATCAATTACAGGGTTCTGCATCTACTTGGGAACATCTCTCATTTCCTGGAAATCAAAGAAGCAGGCTGTAGCAAGTAGAAGCAGTACAGAATCTGAATATAGGAGTATGGCTCAAGCTACATGTGAGATCATTTGGCTTCAACAACTCCTTAAAGACTTACATGTGAAGGTTACTTGTCCTGCAAAATTGTTCTGTGACAACAAATCTGCTCTGCATATTTCCATGAATCATGTCTTCCATGAAAGAACAAAGCACATAGAGATTGATTTTCATACTGTCCGTGATCAAATCAAAGCAGGTAATCTCAAAGCTTTACATGTTCCCACAGCGAACCAACATGCTGATATACTTACTAAAGCGCTTCATCCGGGTCCTTTTCATCATCTACTACAACAAATGTCTTTGTCAAGTCTCTTTCTTCCGAACCAGACATCCTGAAGATAGAGACTTGAGGGGGGCGTATTAAGGGTATAAGGATCGGTTAGCTTCGGTTATGTGTGGTTTACTGAGCTGAGATTAATACTCGGTTTAGTTCTATGTATATAAGCTTAATTACATTCATTTTATACGTTAAGTTGGTTGTAACAACATTTAAGCTGAATAAGAAAGTTTGTTATATCCTTCTTCTTCTCTGTTCTCCGATCTTGAACTTCCGGTACACCGGAGTTTATTAGGGGGACACCCCATAAAACCTAGCATGTGGAGGAGATACACTACTGTTTAAAATGTCTTTGTTTCTGATTTAGATGTTAGATTTCTAAAAAAAAAAAAAATGTTAGGTTTCCAAATTTTTTAACAGTCATCGACTTAGATTGAACAAAATTTTGGTGGCTGCAACAAAGCCTAATAAAAAGGAAAAACACGAAACTGAAATCAACTCAAACAACCAAACACCATTAGAGTTAAAAACCCATAACTGTGACATAAATTTTTTTTTGACTTAAACGCAAACCACCATTAGCTTTCAACAGTAACCGATGATTTCTACCAAACCTACATAGTTTACATTTTTTGTGGAGATCCTTGAAGAGATACTTACCGTGACCGAAGAAGCCGTGAACTGGCCAAAACTATGGTAACATATTTTCCAAAACTGATGTAAGATTTACATTGCCAATTTCGTATTCGTTAGTTTCATAATCCGACAACTCATAACTTCAACAAATTCCTTAAACTTTTCTTTCTATACGTTGAAATCGGTAAAAACGCGACTTTGCAACGTCGAAATAGAAGCCATTCGAATAGATCAGATCTTGAACAGATCAAGCCTGATTGGTAACAGCTGTAGCTTTACTTTTTTTTGCTGTAGAAATATGACTGTAGGTTTATTTGTTGTGGCTGTAGATTTTATTGCTGTAGTATTTTGGCTGTAGAATTTTAAATTTTGGAAAGTTGAAAATTATGTGCTTTAGGAAAAAAGGCTTTCTACAGCCAAAAAAATGAATTAAGGAAATATTTTGGCTGTGAGAAAAAAAAGGAAAGCCAAAGCTTCTAAAGCTTGATTGGATGAATTTCAAATCTTTAGAAATCTTTTTGCTTTGTAAAGACTCTAAAGCACTTGCCAATCAGGCCCCAAAATTTTGTAGAAATTAGAGGATCCTAAGAACATCTCACGATTCATTCCTAGCCACATTGGATCAGGTGGATTCAATCTTGCTCACTCATACACCAAGACTTTCCATATCTAGACCCGAGAATCTTCAATATATGCACTCCAACAGCTAGTTTCCTTTGAACTAAAGAAGACCACGACTTCTAGAAGCTTCTACACTGACCAGAACTTTCCATACATGATACATGGATATAATCTCACGTTATAAGTTTTCTATAACCAGTCTTAGGCGTCAACAATGTCCCAACGGCCATATCCATCAAAGGCGCCTGATCAATCAAGTTGGTATCTTGCTTTCAATTAGTTTATTTTCTTCCCTTTTATTCTTTTTAGACCGTTAAGTCTTGTCTAGAGTCGAGCCTATAAAGCTCAAGTCATTTGTAACATTTTATGCACGCAATTTTCAAGTAATAAAATTTCAGTTTGTTTGCTTTCAAAGTTAGAGTCTTTGAGCAAAAGTTAGTCTTTGACCAAATAAAACCATCACAGAGAAGGACAGACGCAGTGCGCAACATGTCGTCTTACAACATACGTCGTCCTTTTGTGTTGCCTATTTTTTTTTATAGTTGACCAATTTCAGTAAGCCATTGCATGCTTTATCAAATTTACAAGTTGTATTTTTAATATTGTTTAGCTAGTTGGAATAATGTAGTTATTAGTCTTATAGATCACGCAATTTCCAAGTAGCCTTTCGTATACGACAAAAGGTGTATGGAGATTAATAATGGCTCTATCAGTTAAAAATATTCTTGAAATTATTTTCTTTTCATATTGACGAAGAAGGAAAAGGACGTCTAAACATTCCTGAACCCGAGCTTAAAGAATTTATTCGAGCTATCTTTCATATCTTTCATATACGTGCTAAGCAAATTCAGTGGAATTTTTTTTTTCTTTAATTAATTTTGTTTTATAACAGCTAGATAGAAATATTTTCAAGTGTGTGATTTCTGTTTTCAATGGGAAGGCCTGATGTGCACTTGGATCGACGAGTAGCAGAAAAACATCCGGCAATATCAAGTTACAATGTCATATCCACACCATCTCTGGATTTGTCCACTCTCTTCGACGAAACCAGTGAAACTATGCCGATGGATCCAAAGACAATGGCTGCAGTAAGAGCAGGTAAGGATAATTACCTGAGAAATAATAACAGTTACATTAGGGTTGCTCCAACCTTAGTGAACGACCATGGAAATACAATACTTCATCTTGCTGCTTCATCGGGTCACGCAAGCATAGTGCGTTATATAATCAAAAAATGCCCAGGTTTGCTAATGAAGACAAATCTGATGGGTGAAGTTGCTCTCCATGTGGCAGCAGGAGCAGGCCATCTAGATGTTGTATGGAATCTAATTGATTTCATAAATGATATATCTTGTACTGACCTAGGTGTTGCAAAAAGGATATATTTTGCTAAGAACAAAAACCAAGACACTGCTTTGCATGTTGCTTTGAAAGGGAAACATCTGGTGGTGGCTTCCTATTTGGTCTCTGCAGAGAAATCTTTGTCTTTTATTGCGAACAGCGATGGGTTTTCTCCCTTGTATCTTGCTGTTGAAGCTGGACAGGCAGATCTTGTGACAACAATGTGTCACCAAACCAATGAGTTAAGTTCAAAGGTTGGAGGAAGATCCATAGTACATGCAGCATTGAAGGCTAAAAGGAAAGGTTTGTTGTTAATTCTACTAAACCTATCTACACCTATAACTATAAGTTTCTTGTTCATGCTACTTTTAATCCAAAAATAAATTCTTAAATAGATATCCTTGCTGCTATACTTAGCAAAGATGCAAGTCTTATAAACTTGAGAGATGAAGGAAGGACTTCTCTTTCTTTTGGAGCATCCATAGGATATCATCAAGGGTTTTGCTATCTTTTGGACAAAGATCCACACAAGGTTTATGTCAGCGATGATGATGGCTTATTTCCAATTCATATGGCGGCCAAGTATGGTCATGTTCAAATTATTGAGGAAATTCTTAAGCGTTGTCCAGAGGCACTTGAGTTGCTTGACGTAGATGGTCAAAATATTCTTCATGTTGCGGCAAAGTATGGGAAACTCGAAGTCATCAAGTTTATCCTAAGATGTTGTAAGGATAAGAACAAGAAAAGGTTGATTAATGAACAAGATGTGAATGGAAACACACCGTTGCATCTAGCCACCACAAACTGGCACCCTAAAGTTGTGAGTATGTTTACTTGGGACCACAGAGTTGACCTGAAAAAAACAAACTACAATGGTCTCACAGCTTTAGATGTTGCTGAGGAGAACATTGATTCGAGCTACATATTTCATCAGGTAATGTGACAAGATGTCTCCCCCTATGATGGCTTGTCTCAAAGTATTTGAAGGTTATAGATAGCAAAACATTTTAATCATATACTCTAGTTGCAAATGCTAAAAGTCGGTTTTGCTCCTAATATTACTATGTATAAATTTTCCATACTAATTCTTGTATGTGTATATACAGAGATTGACTTGGATGGCTTTGATCAATGCTGGTGCACCAAAAAGTTCCATTCCAATTACAGAAAATCTTAGATCATTCAAGAAGCCAGATGGTGGAAAATACAAAGATCGAGTCAATACTCTTCTGTTGGTTGCAACTCTTGTAGCCACCATGACTTTCACTGCAGGATTCACATTACCTGGTGGTTACAACGACTCTTTTCCCCACTTGGGAATGGCCGTTTTGGCCAAGAGAACAGCTTTTCAAGTCTTTCTTGTGTGCGACACATTGGCATTGTACTCTTCTATCATAACAATAGTTGCTCTCATTTGGGCACAACTCGGTGATCTTTCTATCATACTCAAAGCCTTCAGCATAGCACTTCCATTTCTAGGACTTGCTCTTACATCAATGTCAATAGCATTTATGGCTGGCACGTATGCTGCGGTAAGCCATCTCCCCTTGCTTGGTTATTTCGTTTTAGGTATCGGTATCATCTTCCTACTGGTTTTGTTGCTGCTCCTTGTTCCTTATGTGTCTCCATATGCTCATTCCCAACCCCTTCTTCGACACATTTTCTACTATCCCTATTTCCTTAAGCTTTTGGCTGCTGGTGACAACAAAAATCTTGTTGGTGTGTACACTGCATCAGATGAATGAAGAAACGTTATAGCTTCTATTTTTCTAATAAAATTGTAACCTTGTATATTTTATTCTGGATGTTATCGTGTTAACCGATAAATACCCATAATTCAGGACTTAAGGTTACAGACGCTTCAAAGTTTAAATCATAACGGTTGCTACAAGAGCTGCCACAACTATAAGAGCATTGATGTATTCTTTGTTTCCGGAATGGTCCCAATGGCACCAATGGTCTTGTAAGCTTCATGGTTTTGATGAGTCTAACATTTCTTTGGACGTGGCCATGTACTAAGACCATAAGTGTCAATCTGTGTAATCCAACCAAGGGTAAATAATTATAATCTATCTGTGAATCGTGAAAAGGTAATGTTATGGTGGGAAATTATATATACCTATCGAAAGATGTAATGAGGTTGGAGATTTAGTTCGGCAATATAGGGCACCACGTTATTGTCAAGCCACTATTGTTCTGTATGAACAGGTTTTCTTGCCCCGTAAGGCAACAAGCATCTCTAAGGCGCAAACATTATGGTAGCTAGATGCAGTCATGCAGAAGTGTATTCCCATCTACATCTTGCTCGTTAGCTAGATGGTCTGTTTGTTCATGTGTCGTCAATTGGCGTAGAATTCAATCTCCCACTATTAGCTGCAATGTGTAGAATGTTCTGCCTTTTTTGTTAACCAAGTGCTTTGAATATGGACAACGTTTTATAATCTCTTTGAAAAGTTCAATGACCTTTCTCTACTTCCATGTGGATTGGATATGAGGATCCATCATCGTCACATACAAAAATACCATTCGTCAACCGGTCTAACATGTTGCTTATTCCTTTATAATTTGATAATTTCCAATGGATGCTCCAAAGGAAAGAAAAGTCCTTCCTTCTTCATCTCGCTCATCCACAAGGCTTGGATATTGTTTAAGAATAACATCAAGAATATCTGCTCAAACAAAAGAATATCTGCTCAAACAAGTGGGAGTATGACAAGTCTTTTAGTCTAGCCCAAGAGCATTGTAACAAGTGCAGGAGCATTGTAGTTGTGTTGACAACTCATCAACTAATGTGGGAAAATAGATTTTAAAAGAACAAGAAAAAAAATTCAATTGTAAATCAACTTAAATTTTTGAAAAATTAATTTATGAATGAATGTTATGAGAGTTTATATATATATGAAAGAAGAAAAGAGAAAAACTATAAACTTTTATTTGATTTATTTTTAGAAAATATTGAAAACAAAGAGTAAAAAATAAAAATGGGCTGTGAAAACTTTAAAAAAATTTTAAATAAGAAAAGCTTGATTAAAAAAAAAAGATTGTAGAAACTTTTTAAAGCTTTAAAATTTTTTATCAATCACACCCAAAGTTTCCACAGGAAAAAATAACAGTCGTTACCGATCGGTCCCAAAAAATATATAAATATATATTAATTTAATATAATGAATTAAAAATATTATAATTATATAAAAATAAGAAAAATTATTAATAAAAGTCCAATAATAATATAAAATATCTCGGATCCGGATATCCGTTTTAATTTTTTCTATTATCAGGATCTGGATCCGGTTTGGATAGAAAGTTATAAAGTAGAAAATTTAAAGTTTTAAACATTTTAATGGTTCATAATTTCTTTTGTTGGTTCTTGCAATGACAACAAATCTATATATAATAGCAATCTAATAAATACCATTTGCACATCTGAACGGTTGCGTCTTTTTATCGCAACTTTTCGTTAATGTTTTTATTAATTAAAATATATATTTTACGGTTATGTTTTTTTTTATAAATTGCATTCTGAATGTTTTCTACGGTTGCGTTTTTTATTGTAACTCTTCATAAACAGTTGAAACCGCTTATTCGAATCATTGCAATATTTAGTTTATTTTACGAACAATTGCAACCTTTGGTTTATATATTTAGTTTATTTCACGAACAATTGTAATTTTAGGTTTATTTTATAAATAGCTATAACATTTAATTATCTACCGCTGCGTCTCGGTGTAACTTTTCATAAATTATTATTTTAATTCTTAATTTTAATTACTAAAATATATTTAAATGAGATTGTAACTATTTAATTGAACTGTTTCAACATTTGGATTATTTGACGAATTATTGCAACTTTTGGTTTTGTGTTACGAACCATTGTTATCTTTAATATATTTGATGAACTATTGCAACATTTGGTATAATTGACGAACCGTTGCAGTTTTTGGAATAATTGATATCTACGGTTGCGTTTCTCGGATAAGTTCGTCATATTTTTTAAAAATATTTAAATACTAAAATATATTTAAATGAATTGTTGTTACCGTTTAATTTAACACAATAACATTTGGTTTATTTGACGTTGAACGTTTTGACTTATTTATCAAACCATTGTAATATTTGGTTTATTAGTTTATGTTTTTTGCACTTGGGAATAGTTTTTTAGTTACAAATTATTGTTTTTCTAATATTAATATACTTAATAAATGCTTGTGAGGGTTTTCTTTATCATAATTTTTGTAAAATACATATTGATTTGTTATTAAAAAAATTCAAAATTATTAAAATTCATTATGATTTTTTTCGTTTGATATTTTTTTAAATGATTTTTGAAATATATTCCCCCGCGACATCGCGGGGGTCCTGAGTCCTAGTATGTAATAATTACAAAATAACCATTATTTGGATTTCTCTCATAAGTTATATATTCACCTAAACACGTTTTCATCGCTAATTACCTTTTTTCTTTTTGAACATAAAAAATCGCTAATTACCTAAAACTGCAAAACTCTTTGCGTTTCCTCTTTTCTTCGGGACACAAAAACATTGGAAGCTTCTTCTTCTTCTTCTTCTTCTGCCAGAGAAGAATCGGTCCTTCCTTGCGTACAATCAAACTCCAAGAGACATCGAGAGATGAGAGAGATCTCGATCTCGACGCTTACTCTTTCAGGGTCACATCTTCTACTCTTCGCTTTGGTTTCTCTCCACTTCGTCTTAGGTTCGTCTTCTTCAGATCTGTGATTTCAATTTCACAAACCTCTCTTTTTTGGTACAATCATTAGATTCACTTAGATTTTGTAAGATTAGGTAGTGATTCCGCGAGATTTAGGTCGAATTTTAGCTTGACTTGGCTCTTTCTCGATTTCCGAAGAAAAATTTGTGTTTTCTGGGCATTATGATATACTTGTATGTATCACCAGCAATGTTACATGTGGATAGGCTTTTGAGGATAGATTATGTTAGCTTCTTCAGGACTAATGATAATCGTTGCAACTAATTTTACGATTAAGCTGATTAGCGACGTCCTCTTCTAGGTTTTTTAAAATCCTTAGGAGCTTTGTGTTGATTTTATTGATTATGTTATTTTTTCAGGTATATCCGGTGATTCCAATAGTTCAACTACTGGAGCAAAGGCGGAATCTCATACTTCTTCCGGCAAAACAGGCACGAAAGTGATCCTCGTATTGCTTGGGTTTGGTGCTGTAGCGGGAGTCTCGTTCTTCCTGTACAAACTATGGCAAAAGAAGAAAAGAGATGAGCAGTATGCTCGGTTATTGAAACTGTTTGAGGAAGATGATGAATTGGAGGTTGAATTAGGCCTTCGTGATTAAGAAAAAGGCAAAATCTGTAACAATGTCTGAGGTATGTTTTCAATTGTTTGTTCTTGTTGTTTACGTATTAGTTGAATCGTTGTGATAACATCGAGAAGTAATATGAGCATTATTCCAAGCGTTGCTAGTTTACATTAAAATCTTAGACCACTAAAATGTCATAGATAAAGGAATTAGTGAGTTGAGTGATGCAAAGCTGACTGATGGGTTACATGGTATATATGTTTATGCTTTGAAACTTTTATTGTTAATCTCAAGTCAAAGTTTATAAGAAATGATGAACTGTTCGGTTCGAGTTCTCAAGGTTCTAGACCATAATTGTGTTTACTAAAATGATTCAAGATCACCGAGGTTAACCGTTCGATACAATGATAATGAGATATACTGTTTGGCATTTGGCAGGTGTATCAGATCATACAGGCATTGGAAATATTGAAGTATATATATAGGAAATATATACTTAAAATGATGTAATTGTGATTGATCATTTTGAATTCTCTGGCTGATATAGCCGTTGGAGGCTCTAGAGAAATTGTTCTTCTTTAGCATTAGGTCAATTCTTGTAAAACAATGAAATTTCTCAACTTCTTCCATGTTTTCTTTGATTTGCCATTTGTACAATTTAGATATTTGTCTCGGATTAACCAAGAATCATACATATATGATACATTCAATCAGAGAAAAGCCATATGAAATCATAGATATTTTGACGACATTGGAAACCTTCATAAATCAGTCGAAAATGCGACCGCTGGAATTCAGTAAGGGATTTTCGACAGAATTATTTTTCTGACGCTCTACAACCAACAGTTTAACTCTGTTATGTCACTTTCCGACGGCATTCCGATAGTTTTTCCCGTCTGTTACGACTTATGAGGTGTTTTCTTGTAGTGTATGTATGTATGATGGTACATTTTGAAATCAAGAATCATCGCATACCGAAGTCTAGAAGGATATAAACCAGTTGACATGCAAAATGCCAATTGTGTGTTCTTAAAAGGCATCGAAGCATGGGGTTACTAGGAGAAGTATCTACTTAACATTTTTGAAGTACAAATTTGCTCTCTCCAATTGGGTCGGGTTTTTTACAAGATTTTGACCCGGAAAGCTATTAATTTTGACCCGGAAAGACTTTCCAAAACAAATCCAAACAAAATTAAATGATTGATTTAGTAGTTATAACAAACATATATTTTCGGTGTAAATCGTTTCCTATTTAGGTGCTAATGAGTTTAGTGCAAATTCTATTTTTTCCTTAAATAAAACATGTAATTTATGATATAAAGATTACACGATAAATGCAAATCCTATCAAATCCTTAATTTTGGTATCCAATTAAAAGCATATTCTCTCTATATATTCGATCAAATTAGATTTCCTAAACAAAATTATCTACAATCTTCCATCATATTCCATCGAATCTATATTGTTACTTCACGAAATTGTAATCTTCCCTTAAACTTTTGTTACATTCATTGTGATTAACCTAAAAATCCATTTTTATTTTCCCGTATCTTAGATATTTACTTGCTCCCAAAGAATTTTCTCAAATCGACTTGACCAACCCTAGACATCTAAGTTCTCTATAAATATCGCTCTTCAGTCAATCTTCTACATCATCAAGCAATTACCTAATTTCTTAATAAACTCCTTCATTCATCAAATCTAGCAATGGCGGCTTCCTTTGTATTTCTCAGAAATGTGAATCCCTACAAGATAACATGGCAAACTGAAGTGAGGATCCTTCATACCTGAAAATCATACACAAGAAGATTTGGTGAGACGTTGGACATGGTGTTGGCTGATATACAAGTAAGATGCCAAAATTGAGTCTATAGTATGATTATTCTTTTTACGACATTATCTACAAATGCTCACAAATTTCTTTTTACAGAGTAAAAGATTCTTGCTTCAGTGAGAAAGAAACATGTTAATCTCTTTGAAAAGCTGATAACCCGAGGAGAATAGAAAACCATTGAAAACTTCGAATGAAGTTATGCAAGTGGAGAACATTTCTACCAATCAATCATCCCAAGATAGGATTCATCAATCTTTTTCTGTCTGGTTCACTCTTTTTCATTGCGATGTTGTTATTCTTATCTTTCTTTTTACCTCATGCCTAAATGTTATATTAGTACTTGGATTCATATTTTACATTATGTAAACTAGAAAAGTGATAATATTTATGTCAAACAAAGCCAAATGAAGAAAACTATCAATATAATAACATTCATGAACTCCTTCCATTTAGATTGTTTAGGAGTATTTGAGCTTATGCTTACAATTCTCACATGACCTTACAACATCTATACTTTACTAATCACGAAACTAAAGAATCTACGAGATAACTATACTCTTGAATGTATAAGTCAAAACTTCCAACGAGAACTAAGTAAGTCTTTAACTTATACATTGAATTGAATTCAAAAATCATCAACCTAAGAGACCATAAACTAAAACAAAATTCACTATATTTGAACCATTTAACAATATTTCGTCTCATTCTTACAATTTTCACATGACCTTAGATTGCAGCATCATTACTTGAGTCTAATTACCAAATTAAGAGTCTAAGAGATCATAAACAAACGAATAAACTATTCAAAATTCAATTCTAGAAACATAAATTTCAATATACTCAGAGACTAAATTACTTATATTGGAGTGTCTTTAAGAACTGAATCGAAGTTGGTTGTGTTCAATTCAACAGCTTTGTCCTTTTTTTATCAAGGGCGAGCCCGAGGAAGAAGACACGGACGATTACAAGGCAGATACTTAAAGCACATCAAATCGAATTGAATCTCCATGTTGAAGACGAACCCTCTTCTGAGATTTCAAAGCTTATCTTCTTTTTTTCTCAAGAGAGAGAGAGAGAGAGAGAGAGAGAGAGAGAGAGGAAGAGAAGATCTACATAAAGCTGTCATCCTTTGAACTCCGACACGACATCGCATACACACTCTTTGAACTCCGTTCGTGTACATAATGGGTTTTGTTCACCATTTCATTTAAAGGCCTTATGGGCTATCTACACTACACTAATGTATTTAAGCTTAACCAAAATTTTAAAATGGCCCTTCTTAACTAAAGAAATTGAGTATGGGTTTGGTCATTTGTAATGCATTGATTCATACTTTCATAGTAATGGGTTCTCGGGCAGGGGAATAAGACATTCAATTAGAAGGAATTTATATTGTGAATATTTAAATATATTTAAAAAATTTAAAATAATACTGGACGAGTTACATTGCGAGAAGAGTTTCAATCGCCATTAATAAATATTTTAAAAATTAAGAAAAAAAACTCCACGTTACAATACAGGTTAAATCCTCATTTTATTTTTTTACGAACATCATTAATATTAGAATTTTAGATATGTCGAAGCTGAATGATTTTGTGAACATCATGCGAAATAAACATTAACTATATTGAGGGTTGAAGATGACATTTGTTATTTTTGAAAAAAAAACCATATATTTATGTTTAAATTAGGTAAATAGGTTTTAGAAAATTAGCCCAAATTTGTTATATTAGCACTATATCATCATATTTGATCCGATGTACACCGCAGATTAATTATTATTATTTTATTAAATATTTAAATTTTATAAAACTTTTAAAGTATTTATAATATTCAAATTCGATAAAAATTTTATAATATTAATAATATAGATGAACTCTATAAAAACTAACCATTTGAAAGCAAAATTTAAAATTGACTCGAAGTATAGATCTTTTACAAAAAAAGTATTATTGAAAATAAAAATAACCAAATGATGTTTATTTTCACATGACGGGACTATATGGTGAGACGGGTTTGGATCGATATTAATATGGGACGGTATACCACGGGTGAAATCCTAGAATTAACAATCAAAATAAAATTATAAAATCTTAAACACTTAACAAAACAAATACAACCTAAAATTTAATTTTTTTAGTTACAAACAATCGATCCGCGGTGTACAACAAAAAATATTACACATAACAAATTCATCAATTTATAAAAACAAAATCAAAATAAAAAAAATTAACCCGCGGTGTACCGCGGGTCATAGAGAATGATTCTGTCGTTTATGGGCCTGGGCTAGTAGATGGACCTATCTTAAATTAGCCCATTAAAGACTGAGTTTATCCAACAAAACAAAAAACAAGAGTAAAGCTAGTGTGCATGTAACGTGGCTGCTTTAAGGCCTCTATTGATATGTAAGAACAATAAGCCCGCCAAATCCACACACAGAGACACACATGCTCGTCTCTCTCTAGTCTCTCCTCCTATGGCCGCCAATTTCTGGGGCTCGACGCTTCAGTCTCCGTTTCTCTGTAACTTTAGACGACCAACGATCAGATCTTCTTCCTTCATTCGGTCTTCTTCATCAACCTCTTCCAATGGCAATCTTCCCATTAAAGAATCTTTCTCTGGTTCAATCTCTCTCTCACTTCATACAATTGTCTTGTTTCTTGAATTGTGTGTAGAAAGCAGCAAACTAAAATTAGGTCTTTATTGTAATAGTTGCTAAGTTATTGTATGGTTGTGTGTGTTTTAGGAGAGCCTGAAGCAGATGTTGTGGTTATTGGAAGTGGCATAGGAGGATTATGTTGTGGTGCACTGTTAGCTAGGTATGATCAGGATGTGGTTGTTTTGGAGAGCCATGACCATCCCGGTGGCGCGGCTCATTCATTTGAGATCAAAGGGTACAAGTTTGACTCAGGTCCTTCTCTGTTTTCTGGTTTGCAATCACGAGGTCCTCAAGCCAATCCACTTGCTCAAGTACAATGTTTCTCTTCCTTAAACTTTGTTTTTTGTTTTTTGTTTTATATTATTCCATATGAGCGGGTTTACTATTATTCCATATGAGCGGGTTTACGGCTTCTGGATTGGGATGAAATTGATCAGAGTCTTTGTCTTTGGAATTTGTTCTTATGAATTTTGGGTGATTGTGCATTTTTCAGGTTCTTGATGCTTTAGGGGAATCACTTCCATGTAGCAAATATGATTCTTGGATGGTTTATTTACCCGAAGGAGATTTCTTGTCACGTATAGGCCCTACCGATTTCTTTAAGGTAATAAAGTTTAGCTTATGTTGCTATGTTGCTGAGTTCTAGTTAAACATGATAATGAAAATGTAAATGTGTTTTATTTGCGATGAAATTCTACGCATAAATTCATATGTACAAAGAACTGTTGAGCTACATTTGTATAGAATGCGAGGAAATGAACTTCCTATGTTGCCATTTAGATGCTCCGGTGAATCAATTTTTGCTTCACTTTGCAGTGATTTCTATGAGCTGGTATGATACTGTATTTCTGATGTTGTTAAGTGTTGTTTTTATATTCAGGATCTAGAGAAATATGCCGGTCCTAGCGCAGTCCAGGAGTGGGAAAAGCTTCTTGTGGGTGCCCAATGTGTGAATATAAATGACATCTACTCGTGAGATCTCATCTACTAATAACCACAAAACTATGATGAACCTGCAGGGAGCAATACTCCCACTGTCTTCTGCTGCTATGGCGTTACCACCATTGTCTATTCGCGGGGATCTTGGTGTTCTCTCTACGGCTGCTGCTAGGTATATATCAGAATATTTTCCTGTGTATAGAGTTACTTATAGTAATCTTTTGCTCCTTCTCTTTTAAAATGACTGCTCTTTTTTTCTTGTTAGATATGCTCCTTCCCTATTGAAATCTTTTATCAAAATGGGTCCTAAAGGAGCGTTGGGAGCCACAAAGCTTCTCCGCCCGTTCTCGGAGATCGTTGATTCTTTGGAGTTGAAAGATCCGTTTATACGAAACTGGATTGATCTTCTCGCATTTCTTCTCGCAGGGGTCAAATCTGATGGAATACTTTCAGCAGAGATGGTAACCATATATCCTCAACGATAGGAAAAAGAAACAAGATTATCATATTTTTGGTGCACAAGATCAGGTTAAAATGAAGTCTTTGCTTCTTATGTGTGCAGATCTACATGTTTGCGGAATGGTACAAGCCAGGCTGCACACTGGAGTACCCTATTGATGGAAGCGGTGCTGTGGTTGAAGCGCTTGTCCGTGGCTTAGAGAAGTTTGGAGGACGTCTGTCTCTTAAAAGCCATGTTGAGAACATTGTCATCGAGAATGGTAAAGCTGTTGGAGTCAAGCTCAGGAATGGTCAAGTATGAAGAGTTCATGAAGTTGTATAAATATCTTCAATCTCTTTGTGTTTTTCTTTGTTCATTTCTTATTTTGATATGGAAATGTTTCAGTTCATTCGAGCTAGAAAAGCTGTGGTTAGCAATGCATCGATGTGGGATACTTTAAAGCTCTTACCTCCAGGAGCTCTCCCAGATTCATACGTAAAAGGTGTGAACACAACGCCTCAATGTGAGTCATTCATGCATCTTCACTTGGGATTCGACGCAGAGGTATGGAAGGAAAATCCATTTTACCTACGTTTCTGTTTTGTGTGTTTGTTATTTTCTTGGTTTTGATATTTTCTTAAGTGGAACTGGAACAGGGAATAGCAGATAACCTTGAGATTCATCATATCGTTGTGAATGACTGGGACCGCGGTGTGGATGCTGACCAGAATGTGGTTCTGATATCAGTCCCTAGTGTTCTTAGCCCAAACCTTGCGCCACCGGGAAAACATGTTCTACACGCTTACTGTCCTGGAACCGAACCTTTCAGTCTCTGGGAAGGTCTTGACAGAAGAAGTGCCGAGTACAAGAATCTCAAATCCCAACGGTCTGAGGTACCTATCCATTTTTATAAGCTTCAGTTTTCTGAATACGAATTACCAAATCTCAACCAAATTGTACCGGTAACGTTGGTGAAGGTGATGTGGAGAGCGGTGGAACGGGCATTGGGGCCCGGGTTTAAAAGAGAAAAGTGCGAGGTGAGTTTGGTTGGAACACCATTGACACATCAGAGGTTTCTAAGGAGGAATAGAGGAACATATGGGCCTGCAATAGAGGCTGGTAAAGGTACTTTTCCTGGCCATTCCACTCCCATTCCGCAGCTTTTGTGTTGCGGTGACTCGACCTTTCCCGGGATCGGAGTTCCTGCAGTGGCAGCTAGTGGCGCGATTGTGGCGAATTCGCTAGTTCCTGTTTCTAAGCATTCCCAACTTCTTGATGCTATTGGCTTATAGAAAGCTGTGCTCAGCTTTCTTGATGCTATTAATTTTATATAATAAAATTAAGTTTCCTCCAAACTCACACTCTAAAAAGTTGCACGTATAACTCTTGCTTTTGCAATGTCTTTTTTTAAAAAAACCTCAAATGTATTATTACCTATAAAAATACAGGAACAAACGCACATACCAATGCTACAACAATGAATAGCACAGTTACATGGGAGCTTAGTTTAGCCAAATTTTTTCATGTGCTTGGAATTTACCAACTTATTCTTACTTCTTTTTTTTGTCATCCGAAATTAAAACCAACTTATTCTTACTGTATAAAAGAATGTAATGAATTTTACCCAAAAAAAAATAAAAAATAAAAAAAGAATGTAATGAAGTATGTTTTTTTATTTTGGTATTCTAGAAAAGAAGCTATGTAAACTATTTATAGGTTATTGAATATCCAACGTAACTAAAATAAAATATTATAAAACTAACTTGAGAAATTTATGTGAGTATTTTAACTTCTTGAAAAATTAATAAATAACATACGTTACAATTTATCTTTTCGATCAGTTTTTTTGAAATTTAAATCCAAAATTGATGCAAGTAGTGATATCAAGTTCAACTTAAAAAATTAATGATAAAATTTAAAATTATGTCAATAGAAGCCAAATTATTGGGTATGAAGTTCAAACTCTACATATATAAGATTTTAAATCAAATAACTACAATGTTCAAATATTAAGAATTCCTCTAAATATTTTTCATTACGAGTGTTTATAAGCCTTACTCACATTTTGTTTAATGAAGTTATTTAAATGAAAAATCATATTTTGAACAATTTGTTTAATCTAAAAAACTAATAAATGACACTTGAGTAATATATTCGAAAGGTAGGGATATGGTCTAGATCCATAACTAATAATTATGCAAAACTTCCACAAAAACTTAAGATACGATATCTATCAATGGACGCATAAAAATATTTCACGGATCCCATACTAAGTAAAAATGTTTGGAAAAACTAAAGGTAAATAAAGAAAATCTACAAAAACGGATTTCACACACCCTTTCGAACACTCTATTTAGTTTAGAATTTAAGTTTTATGTAGATTTTGAAAGAAAAAAACAAAGTCTTGGTTTGTTTTAGGATGTTTTGATTTATGGAATTGTGAGATAAAAGAGTAATTAGAAAAATTGTTTGATTACTATTTTTGCTTGAAATTGACAAAAAATAATTCTTTCCATAATTATAGAAAATAGTTGATACTTTGATTGGATTATATTTTTAGCCGAAAATTAAAACATAAACAGAACTACCAATATTTTTTTGCTATTATTTCTTTTTCATTTTTGGATTATTTTAAATATGTTATTTTTCTCTTTTTAAAATCGAAAAATAGATGTTTATTCGTCTTACGAAAGATTGCTTTAATTTATTTTGTATTAAATACATACATAGAAATAAATTTATGGTAACAAAATTGTTACAAGTTTAAATATCAATATATTCGATCAAAATAATATTAAAACACACATATTTTAAGCGGTTTTAGAGATTGAGACACAATGACTCCACACGTCATCCCTCTTCTTCAAGTATTGTGTTTCACGGCCAATTAATGATGGTCTGTCAGCAATATATTTAATGAGATTATCGTGACACACTTTTCCTTCTTGGACAAGATCTTGGCAACAAGACTCAATGAGGGTTCCATTTCCAAAAACAACAGCTATTATATTCAATGCACACTTAGGAGTGATTTTAACCAGACAAGAGTCCCATAATGTTTTTGCTTCAGCTTCTTCGACTGAAAATACAGGAACAAACGCACACACCAATGCTACGACAATGAATAGCGCAGTAACATGGGACCTTAGTTTAGCCATAATTTCTCTTATGCTTGGAATTTACCGACTTATTCTTACTGTATGGAAAGAATGTAATGAAGTATGTTTTTTTGTTGGTATTTAGACAAGAAGCTATGTAAACTATTTATACGTTATCGAATATCCAACGTAACTAAAGTAAAATAATTTAAAATTAACTGAATAAATTAATGTGAATTTTTTTAACTTCTTGACTAATTAATAAACAACGTACGTTAAAATTTACTTTTTCGATCAGTTTTTTTAAATTTAAATCCAAAATTAACGCAAGTAGTGATATCAAGTATCAACTTAAAAAATTAATGATAAAAATATAAATTTATGTTAAAATTTGAAGCTAAATTATTGGATATGAAGTTCAAACTTTACCTATGTAAAATTTTAAATAAATTAACTACAAGGTTCAAATATTAAGTCCTCTAAATATAACTCATTATCAGTGTTTAAAAGCCTTACTCACGTTTTTTTTAATGATGTTATTTAAATGAAAAATCATACTTTTAATAATTGGTTTAATCTAAAAGACTAATATATGGCACATTAGTAATACATTCGAAAGGTAGGGATATGGTCTGGATCCATTACTAATAATTATGCAAAACTTCCACCAAAACCTTAAGATATAATCTCTATCAGTGGACGCAAATATAGATATTTCACAAATCCCATACTAAGTAAAAAATGTTTTGAAAAACTAAAAGCTAAATAAAGGAAGTCGATTAAAAACATTGAAAAAGGAAGCAATAGATTGAACTTGAACTAGTTAAATGGTTGAGAAGACAACATTCTCAAAGTTAACCTAGCCTGCTTGTGGGTTTGGAGTCTAAGAAACTTTTACCCCACCTATTTCATGATTCTAAAAGTTATATTTATGTCACATTCATAAAGATAAACATTCAATTTACTACAAAAACGGATTTCACACACCCTTTCGAACATTCTCTTTAGTTTAGAATTTTAGTTTTATGTAGATTTTGAAAGAAAAAACAAAGTGTTGGTTTGTTTTAGGAGGTTTTGATTTATGGAATTTTGAGATAAAAGAGTAATTAGAAAAATTGTTTGATTATTATTTTTGCTTGAAATTGACAAAAAATAATTCTTTCCATAATTATAGAAAATAGGTCATACTTTGATTGGATTATATTTTTAGCCAAAAATTAAAACATAAACAGAACTACCAATATTTTTTTTGCTATTATTTCTTTTTCATTTTTGGATTATTTTAAATATGTTATTTTTCTCTTTTTAAAATCGAAAAAATAGATGTTTATTCGTCTTACGAAAGATTGCTTTAATTTATTTTGTATTAAATACATACATAAAAATAAATTTATGGTAACAAACTTGTTACAAGTTTAAATATCAATATATTCGATCAAAATAATATTAAAACACACATATTTTAAGCGGTTTTAGAGATTGAGACACAATGACTCCACACGTCATCCCTCTTCTTCAAGTATTGTGTTTCACGGCCAATTAATGATGGTCTGTCAGCAATATATTTAATGAGATTATCGTGACACACTTTTCCTTCTTGGACAAGATCTTGGCAACAAGACTCAATGAGGGTTCCATTTCCAAAAACAACAGCTATTATATTCAATGCACACTTAGGAGTGATTTTAACCAGACAAGAGTCCCATAATGTTTTTGCTTCAGCTTCTTCGACTGAAAATACAGGAACAAACGCACACACCAATGCTACGACAATGAATAGCGCAGTAACATGGGACCTTAGTTTAGCCATAATTTCTCTTATGCTTGGAATTTACCGACTTATTCTTACTGTATGGAAAGAATGTAATGAAGTATGTTTTTTTGTTGGTATTTAGACAAGAAGCTATGTAAACTATTTATAGGTTATCGAATATCCAACGTAACTAAAGTAAAATAATTTAAAATTAACTGAATAAATTAATGTGAATTTTTTTACTTCTTGACTAATTAATAAACAACGTACGTTAAAATTTACTTTTTCGATCAGTTTTTTTAAATTTAAATCCAAAATTAACGCAAGTAGTGATATCAAGTATCAACTTAAAAAATTAATGATAAAAATATAAATTTATGTTAAAATTTGAAGCTAAATTATTGGATATGAAGTTCAAACTTTACCTATGTAAAATTTTAAATAAATTAAATACAAGGTTCAAATATTAAGTCCTCTAAATATAACTCATTATCAGTGTTTAAAAGCCTTACTCACGTTTTTTTTAATGATGTTATTTAAATGAAAAATCATACTTTTAATAATTGGTTTAATCTAAAAGACTAATATATGGCACATTAGTAATACATTCGAAAGGTAGGGATATGGTCTGGATCCATTACTAATAATTATGCAAAACTTCCACCAAAAACTTAAGATATGATCTCTATCAGTGGACGCAAATATAGATATTTCACAAATCCCATACTAAGTAAAAAATGTTTTGAAAAACTAAAAGCTAAATAAAGGAAGTCGATTAAAAACATTGAAAAAGGAAGCAATAGATTGTACTTGAACTAGTTAAATGGTTGAGAAGACAACATTCTCAAAGTTAACCTAGCCTGCTTGTGGGTTTGGAGTCTAAGAAAATTTTACCCCACCTATTTCATGATTCTAAAAGTTATATTTATGTCACATTCATAAAGATAAACATTCAATTGACTACAAAAACGGATTTCACACACCCTTTCGAATATTCTCTTTAGTTTAGAATTTTAGTTTTATGTAGATTTTGAAAGAAAAAACAAAGTGTTGGTTTGTTTTAGGAGGTTTTGATTTATGGAATTTTGAGATAAAAGAGTAATTAGAAAAATTGTTTGATTATTATTTTTGCTCGAAATTGACAAAAAATAATTCTTTCCATAATTATAGAAAATAGGTCATACTTTGATTGGATTATATTTTTAGCCAAAAATTAAAACATAAACAGAACTACCAATATTTTTTTTGCTATTATTTATTTTTCATTTTTGGATTATTTTAAATATGTTATTTTTCTCTTTTTAAAATCGAAAAAATAGATGTTTCTTCGTCTTACGAGAGATTGCTTTAATTTATTTTGTATTAAATACATACATAAAAATAAATTTATGGTAACAAACTTGTTACAAGTTTAAATATCAATATATTCGATCAAAATAATATTAAAACACACATATTTTAAGCGGTTTTAGAGATTGAGACACAATGACTCCACACGTCATCCCTCTTCTTCAAGTATTGTGTTTCACGGCCAATTAATGATGGTCTGTCAGCAATATATTTAATGAGATTATCGTGACACACTTTTCCTTCTTGGACAAGATCTTGGCAACAAGACTCAATGAGGGTTCCATTTCCAAAAACAACAGCTATCATATTCAATGCACACTTAGGAGTGATTTTAACCAGACAAGAGTCCCATAATGTTTTTGCTTCAGCTTCTTCGACTGAAAATACAGGAACAAACGCACACACCAATGCTACAACAATGAATAGCGCAGTAACATGGGAGCTTAGTTTAGCCATAATTTCTCTTATGCTTGGAATTTACCGACTTATTCTTACTGTATGGAAAGAATGTAATGAAGTATGTTTTTTTAATTGGTATTCTAGACAAGAAGCTATGTAAACTATTTATAGGTTATCGAATATCCAACGTAACTAAAGTAAAATAATTTAAAATTAACTGAAGAAATTAATGTGAATTTTTTAACTTCTTGACAAATTAATAAACAACGTATGTTAAAATTTATTTTTTCGATCAGTTTTTTTTTAAATTTAAATCCAAAATTAACGCAAGTAGTGATATCAAGTATCAACTTAAAAAATTAATGATAAAAATATAAAATATTGTTAAAATTCGAAGCTAAATTATTGGATATGAAGTTCAAACTTTACCTATGTAAAATTTTAAATAAATTAACTACAAGGTTCAAATATTAAGTCCTCTAAATATAACTCATTATAAGTGTTTAAAAGCCTAACTCACGTTTTGTTTAATGATGTTATTTAAATGAAAAATCATATTTTGAATAATTGGTTTAATCTAAAAGACTAATATATGGCACATTAGTAATACATTCGAAAGGTAGGGATATGGTCAGGATCCATTACTAATAATTATGCAAAACTTCCACCAAAAACTTAAGATATGATCTCTATCAGTGGACGCAAATATAAATATTTCACAAATCCCATACTAAGTAAAAAATGTTTTGAAAAACTAAAAGCTAAATAAAGGAAGTCGATTAAAAACATTGAAAAAGGAAGCAATAGATTGAACTTGAACTAGTTAAATGGTTGAGAAGAC
Organism: Arabidopsis thaliana x Arabidopsis arenosa; assembly: GCA_019202795.1. NCBI lineage: Eukaryota > Viridiplantae > Streptophyta > Magnoliopsida > Brassicales > Brassicaceae > Arabidopsis > Arabidopsis thaliana x Arabidopsis arenosa. Next base: position 4,062,665 of record CM032919.1, on the reverse strand, counting down.
AACATTCTCAAAGTTAACCTAGCCTGCTTGTGGGTTTGGAGTCTAAGAAACTTTTACCCCACCTATTTCATGATTCTAAAAGTTATATTTATGTCACATTCATAAAGATAAACATTCAATTTACTACAAAAACGGATTTCACACGCCCTTTCGAACATTCTATTTAGTTTAGAATTTAATTTTTATGTAGATTTTGAAAGAAAAAACAAAGTCTTGGTTTGTTTTAGGATGTTTTAATTTATGGAATTGTGAGATAAAAGAGTAATTAGAAAAATTGTTTGATTATTATTTTTGCTTGAAATTGACAAAAAATAATTCTTTCCATAATTATAGAAAATAGTTGATACTTTGATTGGATTATATTTTTAGCCAAAAATTAAAACATAAACAGAACTACCAATATTTTTTTGCTATTATTTCTTTTTCATTTTTGGATTATTTTAAATATGTTATTTTTCTCTTTTTAAAATCGAAAAATAGATGTTTATTCGTCTTACGAGAGACTGCTTCAATTTATTTTGTATTAAATACATACATAGAAATAAATTTATGGTAACAAAATTGTTACAAGTTTAAATATCAATATATTCGATCAAAATAATATTAAAACACACATATTTTAAGCGGTTTTAGAGATTGAGACACAATGACTCCACACGTCATCCCTCTTCTTCAAGTATTGTGTTTCACGGCCAATTAATGATGGTCTGTCAGCAATATATTTAATGAGATTATCGTGACACACTTTTCCTTCTTGGACAAGATCTTGGCAACAAGACTCAATGAGGGTTCCATTTCCAAAAACAACAGCTATTATATTCAATGCACACTTAGGAGTGATTTTAACCAGACAAGTGTCCCAAACTTTTTTTGCTTCAGCTTCTTCGACTGAAAATACAGGAACAAACGCACACACCAATGCTACAACAATGAATAGCGCAGTAACATGCGAGCTTAGTTTAGCCATAATTTCTCTTATGCTTGGAATTTACCGACTTATTCTTACTGTATGGAAAGAATGTAATGAAGTATGTTTTTTTAATTGGTATTCTAGACAAGAAGCTATGTAAACTATTTATAGGTTATCGAACCAATGTAACTAAAGTAAAATAATTTAAAATTAACTGAAGAAATTAATGTGAATTTTTTAACTTCTTGACAAATTAATAAACAACATATGTTAAAATTTACTTTTTCGATCAGTTTTTTTTAAATTTAAATCCAAAATTAACGCAAGTAGTGATATCAAGTATCAACTTAAAAAATTAATGATAAAAATATAAAATATTGTTAAAATTCGAAGTAAATTATTGGATATGAAGTTCAAACTTTACCTATGTAAAATTTTAAATAAATTAACTACAAGGTTCAAATATTAAGTCCTCTAAATATAACTCATTATAAGTGTTTAAAAGCCTAACTCACGTTTTGTTTAATGATGTTATTTAAATGAAAAATCATATTTTGAATAATTAGTTTAATCTAAAAGACTAATATATGACACATTAGTAATACATTCGAAAGGTAGGGATATGGTCTGGATCCATTACTAATAATTATGCAAAACTTCCACCAAAAACTTAAGATATGATCTCTATCAGTGGACGCAAATATAAATATTTCACAAATCCCATACTAAGTAAAAAATGTTTTGAAAAACTAAAAGCTAAATAAAGGAAGTCGATTAAAAACATTGAAAAAGGAAGCAATAGATTGAACTTGAACTAGTTAAATGGTTGAGAAGACAACATTCTCAAAGTTAACCTAGCCTGCTTGTGGGTTTGGAGTCTAAGAAACTTTTACCCCACCTATTTCATGATTCTAAAAGTTATATTTATGTCACATTCATAAAGATAAACATTCAATTTACTACAAAAACGGATTTCACACGCCCTTTCGAACATTCTATTTAGTTTAGAATTTAAGTTTTATGTAGATTTTGAAAGAAAAAACAAAGTCTTGGTTTGTTTTAGGATGTTTTAATTTATGGAATTGTGAGATAAAAGAGTAATTAGAAAAATTGTTTGATTATTATTTTTGCTTGAAATTGACAAAAAATAATTCTTTCCATAATTATAGAAAATAGTTGATACTTTGATTGGATTATATTTTTTGCCGAAAATTAAAACATAAACAGAACTACCAATATTTTTTTGCTATTATTTCTTTTTCATTTTTGGATTATTTTAAATATGTTATTTTTCTCTTTTTAAAATCGAAAAATAGATGTTTATTCGTCTTACGAAAGATTGCTTTAATTTATTTTGTATTAAATACATACATAGAAATAAATTTATGGTAACAAAATTGTTACAAGTTTAAATATCAATATATTCGATCAAAATAATATTAAAACACACATATTTTAAGCGGTTTTAGAGATTGAGACACAATGACTCCACACGTCATCCCTCTTCTTCAAGTATTGTGTTTCACGGCCAATTAATGATGGTCTGTCAGCAATATATTTAATGAGATTATCGTGACACACTTTTCCTTCTTGGACAAGATCTTGGCAACAAGACTCAATGAGGGTTCCATTTCCAAAAACAACAGCTATTATATTCAATGCACACTTAGGAGTGATTTTAACCAGACAAGAGTCCCATAATGTTTTTGCTTCAGCTTCTTCGACTGAAAATACAGGAACAAACGCACACACCAATGCTACGACAATGAATAGCGCAGTAACATGGGACCTTAGTTTAGCCATAATTTCTCTTATGCTTGGAATTTACCGACTTATTCTTACTGTATGGAAAGAATGTAATGAAGTATGTTTTTTTGTTGGTATTCTAGACAAGAAGCTATGTAAACTATTTATAGGTTATCGAATATCCAACGTAACTAAAGTAAAATAATTTAAAATTAACTGAAGAAATTAATGTGAATTTTTTAACTTCTTGACAAATTAATAAACAACGTACGTTAAAATTTACTTTTTCGATCAGTTTTTTTAAATTTAAATCCAAAATTAACGCAAGTAGTGATATCAAGTATCAACTTAAAAAATTAATAATAAAAATATAAAATTATGTTAAAATTTGAAGCTAAATTATTGGATATGAATTTCAAACTTTACCTATGTAAAATTTTAAATAAATTAACTATAAGGTTCAAATATTAAGTCCTCTAAATATAATTCATTATAAGTGTTTAAAGGCCTTACTCACCTTTTGTTTAATGATGTTATTCAAATAAAAATCATATTTTGAATAATTGGTTTAATCTAAAAGACTAATATATGGCACATTAGTAATACATTCGAAAGGTAGGGATATGGGCTAGGTCCATTAGTAATAATAATGCAAAACTTCTACCAAAAAACTTCAGATATGATCTCTATCAGTGGACGCAAATAGAAATATTTCACAAATCCCATACTAAGTAAAAAATGTTTTGAAAAACTAAAAGCTAAATAAAGGAAGTCGTTTAAAAACACTGAAAAAGGAAGCAATGGATTGAACTTGAACTAGTTAAATGGTTGAGAAGACAACATTCTCAAACTTAACCTAGCCTGCATGTGGGTTTGGAGCCTAAGAAACTTTTACCCCACCTATTACATGATTCTAAAATTTATATTTATGTCAATTTCATAAAGATAAACATTCAATTCACTACATAAACGGATTTCACATACCCTTTCGAACTTTTCTCTTTCGTTTAGAATTTAAGTTTTGTGTAGATTTTGAAAGAAACAAAAAGTGGTGGTTAGTTTTAGCAGATTTGGATTTAAGGAATTTTGAGATAAAAGCGTAAATACAAAAATTGTTTAATTATTATTTTTGCTTGAACATGACTAAAAAAATTCTTTTCATAATTAGAAAAAAGAGTTGATACTTTGATCGGATTAAAGTTTTAGCCGAAAATCAAAACATAAACAGAACTACCAATATTGTTTTTGCTATTATTTCTTTTTCATTTTTGGATTATTTAGATATGTTATTTTTCTCTTTTTAAAATCGAAAAAAAGATGTTTCTTCGTCTTACGAGAGATTGCTTTAATTTATTTTGTATTAAAGTACATACATAGAAATAAATTTATGGTAACAAAATTGTTACAAGTTTAAATATCAATATGATCGATCAAAATAATATTAAAAAACACATATTTTAAGCGGTTTTAGAGATTGAGACACAATGACTCCACACGTCATCCCTCTTCTTCAAGTATTGTGTTTCACGGCCAATTAATGATGGTCTGTCAGCAATATATTTAATGAGATTATCGTGACACACTTTTCCTTCTTGGACAAGATCTTGGCAACAAGACTCAATGAGGGTTCCATTTCCAAAAACAACAGCTATTATATTCAATGCACACTTAGGAGTGATTTTAACCAGACAAGTGTCCCATAATGTTTTTGCTTCAGCTTCTTCGACTGAAAATACAGAACAAACGCACACACCAATGCTACAACAATGAATAGCGCAGTAACATGGGAGATTAGTTTAGCCATAATTTCTCTTATGCTTGGAATTTACCGACTTATTCTTACTGTATGGAAAGAATGTAATGAAGTATGTTTTTTTAGTTGGTATTCTAGACAAGAAGCTATGTAAACTATTTATAGGTTATCGAATATCCAACGTAACAAAAGTAAAATAATTTAAAATTAACTGAAGAAATTAATGTGAATTTTTTAAATTCTTGACAAATTAATAAACAACGTACGTTAAAATTTACTTTTTCGATTAGTTTTTTTAAATTTAAATCCAAAATTAACGCAAGTAGTGATATCAAGTATCAACTTAAAAAATTAATGATAAAAATATAAAATTATGTTAAAATTTGAAGCTAAATTATTGGATATGAAGTTCAAACTTTACCTATGTAAAATTTTAAATAAATTAACTACAAGGTTCAAATATTAACCTCTAAATATAACTCATTATAAGTGTTTAAAAGCCTTACTCACGTTTTGTTTAATGATGTTATTTAAATGAAAAATCATATTTTGAATAATAGGTTTAATCTAAAAGACTAATATATGGCACATTAATAATACATTCGAAAGGTAGGGATATGGTCTAGATCCATTACTAATAATTATGCAAAACTTCCACCAAAAACTTAAGATATGATCTCTATCAGTGGACGCAAATAGAAATATTTCACAAATCCCATACTAAGTAAAAAATGTTTTGAAAAACTAAAAGCTAAATAAAGGAAGTCGATTAAAAACATTGAAAAAGGAAGCAATGGATTGAACTTGAACTAGTTAAATGGTTGAGAAGACAATATTCTCAAACTTAACCTAGCCTGCATGTGGGTTTGGAGCCTAAGAAACTTTTACCCCACCTATTACATGATTCTAAAATTTATATTTATGTCAATTTCATAAAGATAAACATTCAATTCACTACATAAACGGATTTCACATACCCTTTCGAACTTTCTCTTTCGTTTAGAATTTAAGTTTTGTGTAGATTTTGAAAGAAACAAAAAGTGTTGGTTAGTTTTAGGAGATTTTGATTTAAGGAATTTTGAGATAAAAGCGTAAATATAAAAATTGTTTAATTATTATTTTTGCTTGAACATGACCAAAAAAATTCTTTTCATAATTAGAAAAAAGAGTTGATACTTTGATTGGATTAAATTTTTAGCCGAAAATCAAAACATAAACAGGACTACCAATATTTGTTTTGCTATTATTTCTTTTTTATTTTTAGATTATTTTAAATATGTTATTTTTCTCTTTTTAAAATCGAAAAATCGATGTTTCTTCGTCTTACGATAGATTGCTTTAATTTATTTTGTATTAAAGTACATACATAGAAATAAATTTATGGTAACAAAATTGTTACAAGTTTAAATATCAATATGTTCGATCAAAATAATATTAAAAACACACATATTTTAAGCGGTTTTAGAGATTGAGACACAATGACTCCACACGTCATCCCTCTTCTTCAAGTATTGTGTTTCACGGCCAATTAATGATGGTCTGTCAGCAATATATTTAATGAGATTATCGTGACACACTTTTCCTTCTTGGACAAGATCTTGGCAACAAGACTCAATGAGGGTTCCATTTCCAAAAACAACAGCTATTATATTCAATGCACACTTAGGAGTGATTTTAACCAGACAAGTGTCCCATAATGTTTTTGCTTCAGCTTCTTCGACTGAAAATACAGGAACAAACGCACACACCAATGCTATAACAATGAATAGCACAGTAACTTGCGAGCTTAGTTTAGCCATAATTTCTCTTATGCTTGGAATTTACCGACTTATTCTTACTGTATGGAAAGAATGTAATGAAGTATGTTTTTTAGTTGGTATTCTAGACAAGAAGCTATGTAAACTATTTATAGGTTATCGAATATCCAACGTAACTAAAGTAAAATAATTTAAAATTAACTGAAGAAATTAATGTGAATTTTTTAACTTCTTGACAAATTAATAAACAACGTACGTTAAAATTTACTTTTTCGATCAGTTTTTTTAAATTTAAATCCAAAATTAACGCAAGTAGTGATATCAAGTATCAACTTAAAAAATTAATAATAAAAATATAAAATTATGTTAAAATTTGAAGCTAAATTATTGGATATGAAGTTCAAACTTTACCTATGTAAAATTTTAAATAAATTAACTATAAGGTTCAAATATTAAGTCCTCTAAATATAATTCATTATAAGTGTTTAAAGGCCTTACTCACCTTTTGTTTAATGATGTTATTCAAATAAAAATCATATTTTGAATAATTGGTTTAATCTAAAAGACTAATATATGGCACATTAGTAATACATTCGAAAGGTAGGGATATGGGCTAGGTCCATTAGTAATAATAATGCAAAACTTCTACCAAAAAACTTCAGATATGATCTCTATCAGTGGACGCAAATAGAAATATTTCACAAATCCCATACTAAGTAAAAAATGTTTTGAAAAACTAAAAGCTAAATAAAGGAAGTCGATTAAAAACACTGAAAAAGGAAGCAATGGATTGAACTTGAACTAGTTAAATGGTTGAGAAGACAACATTCTCAAACTTAACCTAGCCTGCATGTGGGTTTGGAGCCTAAGAAACTTTTACCCCACCTATTACATGATTCTAAAATTTATATTTATGTCAATTTCATAAAGATAAACATTCAATTCACTACATAAACGGATTTCACATACCCTTTCGAACTTTTCTCTTTCGTTTAGAATTTAAGTTTTGTGTAGATTTTGAAAGAAACAAAAAGTGGTGGTTAGTTTTAGCAGATTTGGATTTAAGGAATTTTGAGATAAAAGCGTAAATATAAAAATTGTTTAATTATTATTTTTGCTTGAACATGACTAAAAAAATTCTTTTCATAATTAGAAAAAAGAGTTGATACTTTGATCGGATTAAAGTTTTAGCCGAAAATCAAAACATAAACAGAACTACCAATATTGTTTTTGCTATTATTTCTTTTTCATTTTTGGATTATTTAGATATGTTATTTTTCTCTTTTTAAAATCGAAAAAAGATGTTTCTTCGTCTTACGAGAGATTGCTTTAATTTATTTTGTATTAAAGTACATACATAGAAATAAATTTATGGTAACAAAATTGTTACAAGTTTAAATATCAATATGATCGATCAAAATAATATTAAAAAACACATATTTTAAGCGGTTTTAGAGATTGAGACACAATGACTCCACACGTCATCCCTCTTCTTCAAGTATTGTGTTTCACGGCCAATTAATGATGGTCTGTCAGCAATATATTTAATGAGATTATCGTGACACACTTTTCCTTCTTGGACAAGATCTTGGCAACAAGACTCAATGAGGGTTCCATTTCCAAAAACAACAGCTATTATATTCAATGCACACTTAGGAGTGATTTTAACCAGACAAGTGTCCCATAATGTTTTTGCTTCAGCTTCTTCGACTGAAAATACAGAACAAACGCACACACCAATGCTACAACAATGAATAGCGCAGTAACATGGGAGATTAGTTTAGCCATAATTTCTCTAATGCTTGGAATTTACCGACTTATTCTTACTGTATGGAAAGAATGTAATGAAGTATGTTTTTTTAGTTGGTATTCTAGACAAGAAGCTATGTAAACTATTTATAGGTTATCGAATATCCAACGTAACTAAAGTAAAATAATTTAAAATTAACTGAAGAAATTAATGTGAATATTTTAAATTCTTGACAAATTAATAAACAACGTACGTTAAAATTTACTTTTTCGATCAGTTTTTTTAAATTTAAATCCAAAATTAACGCAAGTAGTGATATCAAGTATCAACTTAAAAAATTAATGATAAAAATATAAAATTATGTTAAAATTTGAAGCTAAATTATTGGATATGAAGTTCAAACTTTACCTATGTAAAATTTTAAATAAATTAACTACAAGGTTCAAATATTAACCTCTAAATATAACTCATTATAAGTGTTTAAAAGCCTTACTCACGTTTTGTTTAATGATGTTATTTAAATGAAAAATCATATTTTGAATAATAGGTTTAATCTAAAAGACTAATATATGGCACATTAATAATACATTCGAAAGGTAGGGATATGGTCTAGATCCATTACTAATAATTATGCAAAACTTCCACCAAAAACTTAAGATATGAACTCTATCAGTGGACGCAAATAGAAATATTTCACAAATCCCATACTAAGTAAAAAATGTTTTGAAAAACTAAAAGCTAAATAAAGGAAGTCGATTAAAAACATTGAAAAAGGAAGCAATGGATTGAACTTGAACTAGTTAAATGGTTGAGAAGACAATATTCTCAAACTTAACCTAGCCTGCATGTGGGTTTGGAGCCTAAGAAACTTTTACCCCACCTATTACATGATTCTAAAATTTATATTTATGTCAATTTCATAAAGATAAACATTCAATTCACTACATAAACGGATTTCACATACCCTTTCGAACTTTCTCTTTCGTTTAGAATTTAAGTTTTGTGTAGATTTTGAAAGAAACAAAAAGTGTTGGTTAGTTTTAGGAGATTTTGATTTAAGGAATTTTGAGATAAAAGCGTAAATATAAAAATTGTTTAATTATTATTTTTGCTTGAACATGACCAAAAAATTCTTTTCATAATTAGAAAAAAGAGTTGATACTTTGATTGGATTAAATTTTTAGCCGAAAATCAAAACATAAACAGGACTACCAATATTTGTTTTGCTATTATTTCTTTTTTATTTTTAGATTATTTTAAATATGTTATTTTTCTCTTTTTAAAATCGAAAAATCGATGTTTCTTCGTCTTACGATAGATTGCTTTAATTTATTTTGTATTAAAGTACATACATAGAAATAAATTTATGGTAACAAAATTGTTACAAGTTTAAATATCAATATGTTCGATCAAAATAATATTAAAAACACACATATTTTAAGCGGTTTTAGAGATTGAGACACAATGACTCCACACGTCATCCCTCTTCTTCAAGTATTATGTTTCACGGCCAATTAATGATGGTCTGTCAGCAATATATTTAATGAGATTATCGTGACACACTTTTCCTTCTTGGACAAGATCTTGGCAACAAGACTCAATGAGGGTTCCATTTCCAAAAACAACAGCTATTATATTCAATGCACACTTAGGAGTGATTTTAACCAGACAAGTGTCCCATAATGTTTTTGCTTCAGCTTCTTCGACTGAAAATACAGGAACAAACGCACACACCAATGCTACAACAATGAATAGCGCAGTAACATGGGAGCTTAGTTTAGCCATAATTTCTCTTATGCTTGGAATTTACCGACTTATTCTTACTGTATGGAAAGAATGTAATGAAGTATGTTTTTTAGTTGGTATTCTAGACAAGAAGCTATGTAAACTATTTATAGGTTATCGAATATCCAACGTAACTAAAGTAAAATAATTTAAAATTAACTGAAGAAATTAATGTGAATTTTTTAACTTCTTGACAAATTAATAAACAACGTACGTTAAAATTTACTTTTTCGATCAGTTTTTTTTAAATTTAAATCCAAAATTAACGCAAGTAGTGATATCAAGTATCAACTTAAAAAATTAATGATAAAAATATAAAATTATGTTAAAACTTGAAGCTAAATTATTGGATATGAAGTTCAAACTTTACCTATGTAAAATTTTACATAAATTAACTACAAGGTTCAAATATTAAGTCCTCTAAATATAACTCATTATAAGTGTTTAAAAGCCTTACTCACGTTTTGTTTAATGATGTTATTTAAATGAAAAATCATATTTTGAATAATAGGTTTAATCTAAAAGACTAATATATGGCACAATAGTAATACATTCGAAAGGTAGGGATATGGTCTAGATCCATTACTAATAATTATGCAAAACTTCCACCAAAAACTTAAATATGATCTCTATCAGTGGACGCAAATAGAAATATTTCACAAATCCCATACTAAGTAAAAAATGTTTTGAAAAACTAAAAGCTAAATAAAGGAAGTCGATTAAAAACATTGAAAAAGGAAGCAATGGATTGAACTTGAACTAGTTAAATGGTTGAGAAGACAACATTAAAACTTAACCTAGCCTGCATGTGGGTTTGGAGCCTAAGAAACTTTTACCCTACCTATTATATGATTCTAAAATTTATATTTATGTCAATTTCATAAAGATAAACATTCAATTCACTACATAAACGGATTTCACATACCCTTTCGAACTTTTCTCTTTCGTTTAGAATTTAAGTTTTGTGTAGATTTTGAAAGAAACAAAAAGTGTTAGTTCGTTTTAGGATGTTTTGATTTAAGGAATTTTGAGATAAAAGCGTAAATATAAAATTTGTTTAATTATTATTTTTGCTTGAACAAGACCAAAAAAATTCTTTTCATAATTAGAAAAAAGAGTTGATACTTTGATTGGATTAAATTTTTAGCCGAAAATCAAAACATAAACAGGACTACCAATATTTGTTTTGCTATTATTTCTTTTTCATTTTTGGATTATTTTAAATATGTTAGTTTTCTCTTTTTAAAATCGAAACACTACAAGAAAACACGTCATTTGCGACCCCCATATTGGTTGCAAAACGGTCGCGAAATAGGGTTTTGCAACTGAATAGCGACTACTTCCAGTAGTCGCAAAAAAACGGTCGCAAAATTTCTGTGTCTCATTATAGTCGCTAAATTGCGACTATTTGGCGACTATAAATATATCGTCGCAAATTAACGACTAATCTGTGACAGGTGAATATCGTTGCAAATGTGTGACCAAAGAGCAACGAACAGACGTTAGCGACTCATCTGCGACTGTAATAACCTTACATATTTGGATCAATTTGCGCCTTGTTTGCGACCGTTTAGAGTTCTTCGATCAAATACTTAGTCGCACTTTAGTCGCAAAATGTGTATGTTTTAGTAACAGTGTAGTCGCAAAAGAGTTGCACATGGTGCGACTATTTTAGGACTCATTAATTATGGTGACAAAATAGTCCTAAATTAGTAACCATTTTGATACGAGATTTGGAGTTATTTGTAAATTTGTTTAGTCACAGTTTGGTCACATTTGTTAATTGTTCTGGTCACAAATTAGTCCGAATTTCTGAAACTTTTTGGTCACAAAATAGTTACATCTTATTAGTCCGAAACCTGTCCATTTCAAAAGCAAATGCATTCAAAAACCATCCGAATATTAATCAAGTACCATTCCAAACCATTCAAAAACAATCCTAATCAAAGCATAACATAAATAAGTTCACATACACAGAGAAAAGGAAACTAAAATCAAGTTTACTGATTTGAGGCGGTGGATAGAGGAGAGGTTGGTGTGGTTCCAGTGGTGTGTCCTGCTGGTTGGACTGCAGCTCCTGTGGTGGCTGGAAGGGTGGTTGTTGTAGTGGTGGGTGGTATTAGCACTTCTGGTTCAAGGAGTGGAGAGGTTGACATAAAAGCTGCCAAGTTTGGATCTTTGTCTTTCATGAAAAGGATGAGCTTCTCCAAGCTTGCGATCCGAGCTTGAGACTTCCGGTGCTCCTCATCACGTCTTGCATTCTCAGCATCCTGATTAGAGATCTTGCGCCGCAGCTGCTCTTGAAGCTCAACAACTGTCACTGTAGAAGAAGAGCTTGCATAACTCTCCTTCCTTTTTCCCTTGTGTAGGGTCTCCACCAGTGATCCAAGGCCATAAGGGTTGCCTTGGTCATCTGTATGAGTACACTTCAAAAAAAGACAAACATTCAGTGAAATCAGACAAGAAGGATCCAGAATGTAGCAAAGAAGTCTGACAAAGACAATCCACAAAGCAAATCAGACAAAGACAAATAAGAATCATCATTGATATTAAAGTAACAATGCTCAGCAGACAAGACTATCATACTCCAAGCAAAAAAATACAATCATATAATCCAAGCAAACTAAAGACAGAAATGACTTACCTTAAGGAAGATATCATTCATTTCATCAATGCTGAGTTCTCTAGGATGCATTGAATGTTCAGAGGAAATCTCTGAAGCATCCTGAACATCCTCTTCCAGTTCAGCCAATCTCTCTTCAACTGTCTTCTTATATGCCTCAGCCACTTGTTCAGACTTTTGATCAACAAAAGAGCCATCAGCTCTAGTATGCGTTCTCATAAACACTTCACCTAATGAAACTGGACGCCCCAACTCTTCCTCCTGAAATGAAAGTCAAAAAGAATATCATGTGTAGAAATTATAGAAATTATGTAAAAGTAAAGTATTTGGAGCGATTGAAACAACTTACCATCTCTTGATGAACTTGAATAAATGATTTCTGACCGGCTAAGTGTTTGTGCACTCCAAGTCCGCCACGATCAGAATTTCTGCATTGTGAAGCATTCTCACTCCTCTCTATAGCATCAGCGGTCTTCCAAAAGTTCTGCATCTCAGTCCAAAGTGTAAATCTAATCCAAGTTGGTTGTACACCTTTCGTTCTCACTTGACTGACAATGCCTTTCATCCGTTTCTGCGCTATAACCAAGAATCCTTGTTTAACAAGGCCAGTAATCCCAGTATCCCAATTAAACTCCCGCTACATAACACAAAATAGTAAGTTAGTAACATACTATATATACTACAATAAGAGAGAATGAAAGCTATATATATTCATTACCGCAAAAGTTCTGAAATATCTCTCTTGTATGTTGATTGGAGTAACCTTCCAGCTGTAGTAAGGCCCATCAAACTTCCTCCTAAATATTCTAGAAATTGCTCGAGACAGCACCCCCTTTTGCCGGTTAAACCTGTTACAACAAGAGGCTATTAGTCTATATAAAGCAGATTTTATATAGAGCAAACAACAAACAGAGAATGAGCATGAATGTTCAGGATGTTATAGCAAAGATTACAACAACGATTACAAGCTAATATATGCAAATGTCAGACCAATAATATGCAAATGTCAGACCAAAGCAATAACATGTATCTTTTTGAAACTTTTAGCAAATGATAGATCAAACCCTAGTCAAATGATAAATGTCAGACCAAAACTTTTAGCAATACCAAACATCACACATCAAACAAAACAAACAGAGGGACAAAAGTGTTAATACCAGAATATTTCAACGTTTGGGATTGGGTGTACAGACAATCGAGGAAGATGTTCTCGGCCTGGAAGAGCTAGCAAACGATCCAGCATATCTTGGTAGTCTTCCCCAGGATTAGGGTTTTCTTCGTCATCTTCTTGTCCTACATCATCGATCTCTTCCTCTTCAAGGTCTTCGTTTTCAGGTAGCACTTGGTGATTCGCATCATGTTCCGGTAGAGGCTGGGTTTGAGGAGACGGTGGCTGATGCTGCGGCTGAGGAGGAGGAGTCTGCCTAGGAGGAGGATTCTGTCTACTAGAATTAAGTGAAGGACGACTCACTTGAGATTGAGTCGCAGACTGACTTGCCAAGGATGGGTTCGACGCGTTTGAAGATGTTCCGACTCCACTCGCAGTGACTGGTGGTCTGTGACCAACGAAGGTTCGGACTCGACCTCGAGAGGCTTTTGGTCTGCTGGTCTCGCCTCCTCCTACAGCTTCTTGTGGTAGCGCCTGGCCACCTCCGGCGGCTACTCGTCTGGTGGTTGCGCCACCTCCGGCGGCTTCTTGTCTGCTGGTTTGGCCACCTCCGGCGGCTTCTTGTCTGCTGGTTTGGCCACCTCCGGCGGCTTCTTGTCTGCTGGTTTGGCCACCTCCGGCGGCCACTCTTCTGGTGGTAGCGCCACCTCCGCGACCTCGAGAGGATTTACCTTTAGGCGGCATAAGAAGATTTGAGATTTGAGATGTTGAGATTCGAGAGCTTTTAGAGAGGATTCGAGAGGATTGGAAGAGATTTGAGAGAGAATCGGGAAAAACTGAGAGAGTTTTGTGTGAGAATCGATTGAGAGAGAGAGGGGACGATTGAGAGATTGAGAGAGAAACCCTAAATCGATTTGGGGATTTTGGTGGAAATGAGGGTTCGTTTAAGTTTTACCTAATTAATAAAGAGTACCAGTCGCTCTTTAGTCGCAAAATGGTACCAAAGTAAAAAAATTGGGGGGAATCTAAACCGCCAAAACACTTAGCGAAAATCTTAGAAATTTCACATTTAGTACCTAAATAGTCGCAACAATGGTCGGCAAATAGTTGCAAACATGGTCACAATATAGTCGCTTAATGGTAAACAGTTCCAACATAGTGGCAACTTTGCGACCAGATTGTGACTGTAATCTATAGTCACAACGCAAAAGGAGAGGTATACACATTTAGTACCAAAATAGTCGCAACTATGGTCGGTAAATAGTTGCAACAATTGTCGCAAAATAGTCGCAAACAGGCAAATCGTTCCAAAATGGTGGCAAATTTGCGACGGTTGTGTGACTGTGATCTATTAGTCACAAGGCAAAATTTTGAAATCTACACATTTCGATCCAAAATGGTGACATATATCACTCTATAACACTCATATTAGGGTTATAGAGGACATATATTTGTTTAAGGTTACAAAACTTTGCAAAACTCAAGTAATGTAGAGTTTTTACTAAATCCCTAAACATTACTCATATGAGTAATGTAATATCATAAAGAGATTTGTTTGTTTTTGATATTTTGTTTCTAAACATCATTATTTATGACTTTGGTTAAGATTTTCTTGATGAATAATATCAAATAAGTGTAGAAATGTTTAACTTTATATGTAAGCAAATTTAAAATGTGAAAAGTGAGAAAACAAAAATCGAGAGTTGGCAAATAGTCGCATATGGGTCGCAATCTCAGGTGCTAGTCGCAAAAAAGTCGCAAAACCTTCAGGTGCTAGTCGCAAATGACCGACTAGTTAGCGACTAAGAGAAAATTGGTGGAGAATAAACGTTTCAATATACGTTTGTCGCAAAACGGTCGCAAATTTGCGACTGATTTGCGACGTATTTTAAAGGAAAGACAAATTGGAAAACGACGTCGTTTAGTCATCTCATTTAGTCTTCTTCTTCTTCAACCCTTCGACATAAAATCGAATTGGGGATTTTGGAAAAGCTAGGGTTCTAAAGATCCCAATTTCTGCTGAGCTTCATAAGTGTTGATCCCGATGTCTTCATCAGCTTCTTCAGGTCAGTAATCGAGAATGTAAGGTGTTAAATTCATTTTCTGTAGATTTTGATAGTTACTTAATTTCTTGCGGATTGGTGAAGGAGTGAGCGATAGGTTCTCTGTGAGAGGAAGAGGGATCCCAAGACAATGTAAATGTGGTCAATTCTCTGTGATTAAGACTTCAAACACTTTGAAAAATCCGGGGAGACTCTTTCATTGTTGTCCTTCCGGATCAGAGGAGGTAATGTTTTCTTAAGTTATAGAATCTTAAGGTACACAAAGCTTCTCTTGATTTGAATTTGCGTTTAGCTTTCGATCTTGCTTCAAGACATTGGTGAGGTAATGTTTTCTTAAGTTATAGAATCTTAAGGTACACAAAGCTTCTCTTGATTTGAATTTTCGTTTAGCTTTTGATCTTGCTTCGAGACATTGGTTTATCTCTCACCTTTCGTAATTTGTCTACGTTGATCTTAGTTTCACATTCTCTAGCTGCTTAGGTTTTGTTGTACGTTGTAAAAATGTGATCTTTTTGGTTATGATATGCTCTCACGTTGTATGAACATATGCAAATTGTCCTCATGAGTGTATTTTTGTTGCAGAATAAGCATCATTTGTTTAGGTGGACCGACATATCCATGGTCGAAGAGATGGAAATGGTTGAAAGTGTGGTTGAGAAGATAGAAGGAGATGTGGGAAGCTTAGCAAAAGGATTACATGAGCTTGAAGCTGTAAAAGAAAGGGCAGAAAGATGTGAGAAAGAGATTGTATATCTCAAAGATGTCGTCAGTTTGTGTGAGAAAGAGGTACAAGAGTTACGAAGCTTCAAAAATATGGTTGTGTGTGGTGGTTTGGTCATGGCTATGGTGTACTATGTCTTCTTTGCATAAGAATTCTAGTTTGTGTAATGTTGAAATGTAATATTGTTTATGAGACTTTAAGCAACCCCAACTTGAACTTGTAATATTTATGAGTATTTGCATAAGAATTCTAGTTTGTGTAATGTTGTCTTGTAGTGTTTTCATCAATTGAATTTGGTTTTAAAATGGATCTGTAGATGTCATTGGTTAGGACATTTTAACGAACACTTGGTGTGCATGAATCTTATTACTAAGTTCAACCAAACACTTAGCAAAAATCTTAGAAATTTCACAATTAGTACCAAAATGGTCGCAAAATTGGTCGGTCAATAGTTGCAATATTCGTCGCAAAGTAGTCGCTAAATGAACAATGGTTACAAAATGGTGGCACTTTTGCGATTGTTATCTATTTAAATTATACACATGTTACAATATCTTACAAAACACATCTTTAAACTTCATTCATCTTCAAATTCTTCATCTTCATCTTCTGATGTGGACAAGTTACAAAGAAATTCGTCCTCTGGTTCAGCATCTTCGATATCAAAATCGATATGTTCATCCTGATGATTTCCGTCTACTAAGGTGTCGACGATGACTTCTTCAACTATGGTAGGAGTTGCATCATCAACTGTTTGTTGCAATATAACCAAGTCTGTATCGCTAAACTTCCCTTGGATGACATTCCGGGGATTCACTTTGCAAACTGTTAGCCACGATTTGCGAGGTCTTTTTGTGTACGGATATGAAAGATAGCACACTTGATCAGCTTGAGACCCTGAATTAATTATAAAAATACATGATTATATATATATATATAAAAAATAAATTAATTATATAGAAACACGTATAAGCAAATACAATTACCTAAAATAAATGGTTCATATTTTCGGTATTTCTGAGATGGTTGCACGTCTAAAATACCTCCATTTCCAATACGAACTCCTTTGCCAACCGTTGGGTCATACCATTCACAGTAGAAAAGTGTGATCTTTAAGTTAACAAATCCTGGATACTGGAGCTCAATTATATTTTCCACGGTCCCAAAAAAATCATCTTCCTCAGCCACATCAGAATAATTTTGTCCTCGTACACATACCCCATAATTCATTGTTTTTTTGGTGCGACCGTGAGTTTTCGTGTGAAACATATACCCTCTTGTAAAATACATGGGCCACGACGTGACTTTGTTTTCTGGACCTTCGACTATATCATGAACCCATGGAGGAAAAGTTTCTTGACTTTTCATTGCAAGCACCTATATATATATATATATATAAGTTTATTAAACATATTCAGAAAAATGATATTGAATTTGTATAATCGGAGATATATGATATTATATGTATACTTACATATTGGCGAATCCACATAGGAAAATCTTCATCTCTTTTCAATAAGACCTCATCGTCAGAAAGTTCTGGAGAATCATACCGGATTTGTGCTTCCAACACACTGTTTTACAAACATGTTAATTATTAATTTAGTTAATTCAAAACTAATTAATTCAAAACTACTAAACCAATATAGCTATACCTCTCAAGCGGACGAAAGTAGTCACAATTACGCAACACATATGCATGAGCACATTTATAATCTATCTCGGTTAACCAAAATTCACTGCTTTTGCCACTCGGACGACCAACTTGAGTGAATATATCCGGAACCGGTATAGAATATACTGGAACATCACCTGCATCATACCGGCTTGACCTAAAAAATGTATGTATGAGTATAATTAAAAACAAATTATAAGTATAGTATATGTATGAAATATATACCTTCTTCTAATAGCGGTCGAAATGTGCGAAGCAAAGTAGTGTTCTGAGAAGTAAGATATCTCATCATTCATGTACGATTGAACGATTGAACCCGCTGGATATCTTTTGTTCTTCGCCTTGCTTTTCAAACGTTTAAAAAACCGTTCAAAAGGGTACATCCACCTATATTGAATTGGACCGCCAAGCTCTGCTTCATCTGGTAGGTGTACAGGTAGGTGCTCCATCACATCAAAAAAAGAAGGTGGGAAGATCTTTTCCAAATTGCACAGGATCATGACAATATTCTCCTTCAAATTTTGGACGCGGCTTAGCTCCAATGATCGAGTACTTAAGTCACGGAAAAATGCTCCAAGCCCTACAATATAAAAACAAAAGTTAATAATTATTTAACTATATTATTAATTTAACTATATATATTATTTGACCAAATTTACCTGATAATGCAAGATGCACATTACGCGGTAGGAGTTCTGCAAACACGAACGGTAGCAATCGTTCCATGAAAACATGGCTGTCGTGACTTTTCATTCCCGAAAACTTGCCGGCATTGATATCTGCACAACTAGCTAAATCCGCAACATAGCCATCTGGAAATTTGACCCATTCTAGGAGGCTTTTTTTGGCTTTTGCACTTAATCTCCAAATAGGAAATGGTGCTTTCCCTTGATCATCAACATGCAATTCTGGCCGGTCACAAAATCTTGATACATCTATTCTTGACCTCACAGTATCTTTTGATTTGTCTTTGACATTCATTACAGTGTACATGATGTTGTCGAGAACATTCTTCTCAATATGCATCACATCAAGATTGTGGCGTAGGTTTAGATCGACCCAGTATGGAAGTTGCCAAAGAATGCTTTCTTTGTGCCAATTATGCCATTGTCCATAGCCATCTACTTTCTTTTCATGCCCATTTCCTCCGCAATCAGATGTCATAGGCGGCTCAGCAGTCCTTATACGCTCATATAATACCTGTTCACCAGTCAAAGATTGTGGTGGGTATTCCTTCACTCCCTTACCCTTTAGAAAGTGGGTTTTATCCTTCCGTAACGAATGATTTACAGGAAGAAATCTTCTGTGGCAATCAAACCAACAAGTCTTCCTACCACCTGGCAACCAAAATGCATTTGTATCCTCCATACAAATTGGACACGATAATCGACCATGAGTAGTCCATCCCGACAACATGCCATATGCTGGGAAATCGCTAATAGTCCACAAAAGAACCGCTTTGAGGTTGAAGTTTTGATCTAAGGACACATCATATGCCTCAACTCCATTATGCCACAAGTCTTGTAACTCGTCGATTAATGGTTGAAGGAAAACATCAAGACTGGCTCGTGGATGATTTGGTCCCGAATTCAAAATCGTCAAAAACAAATACTCACTTTTCATGCACATATCAGGAGGCAAGTTGTATGGCGTCAAGATCACTGGCCACAACGAATGATTTTTGGACATCCCAAATGGATTGAACCCGTCTGTACATAATCAAAGATAAACGTTTCGCGGTTCTTCGGCAAAAGAAGGATGCAATTGCTGGAAATTCTTCCACTCAGCCGCATCTGATGGATGACACATTAATCCTTCTTCCGATTCGTGCTCAGCATGCCATCTCATCGAAGCTGCAGTCTTCTCAGATTGGTACATTCTCTTCAATCTGTCCCCAATCGGTAAATACCACATCTTACTGAATGGTATTCTTGTTCTTCCTTCACTCTCCTTATATCTTGGTTTTCCGCAGAACTTGCAATTCCCCAACTTCGCATCTTCTTTCCAAAACAACATACAATTATCTATACATACATCATATGTATGGTACGGTAATCCTAGCTTTCGCATCAAAGTCTCTGTCTCGTAGTAGGAACCGGTCGCCTGGTTACCCTCTGGTAAATATTCTGTAAACAATTCTGCCCATCCGTCCATGCAACTTTCTGATAAATTGTAGTCCACCTTATTGTTCATGAACCGAGCTGCCAACGACAACTGCGATTGACCTTCCCGACATCCATCGTAAAGTGGAGTGTTTGCGGCAGCTAGTATGTCGTAAAATCGTTTTGCTTCTTGGGTGGGTTCTTCATGAACATGATCGTTTCCACTTTCATGTTCATGATACTCGTTATACGGTACAGAACCGTGAAATGCATCATTAACCATTCCAGCAAATATATTTTCCCCATGAAAGCCGATTGGTTCATTGACATTACTAGTATAATCGGTATTATCAGCATAGTTACTAGTATAATCGGTATTATCAGCATAGTTACTAGTACCCTCCCCAACAACATTATAATCTTCTCCATGCTCATACCATACATAGTAATTCGGCATAAATCCTCTACTAAGCAAATGACTTGATACCGTAACAGCTTTCACAGATTTCGAATTTTGACATACTACACAAGGACATAAAAACCGACCTTTTCTGTCTTCAACATGGCTTGCATAACTGATGAACGCTTCCACACCCGCCAAATAGTCCGCCGCAATGTGATTTGTGTATGGATCGATTCGGTTGTACATCCATTCTCGTGAAGGATTATTCCACATCGTTTCTTTTTTTGTTTCTCTCTTTTTTTTTCTTCTCTTTTTTTTTTCTTTTTCCTCTCTTTTTTTTTTTCCTCTTCTTCTTTCTCTTTCGTTTTTTTTTTGGACTTGTAAATGGGAGGATGGAAGAGTGGGATGGAGAAATGAAATGAGTGAGGGGTGGTATATATAGGCTTAAATTTGTGACTATTTTGCAACCATTTTCACGTAGTCACAAAAAATCGGTACACCTACCTCTTCTGCATTTTCAACGTGTTTTCTACCTGCTTTTTCCAACTAATTTGCAACTAACGCGTAACTATAATAAGTGGTCGTTACATAGTCGCTCTTTTGAGACTCAATTGCGACTACTACTTCTGACCAAATAATTAGTCGCACATCAGTTGCAAGTTTGCGACTGAATTGTGACCAAAATATTTTAGTCTGTCATCGGTCGCAAAAACGTCGCTACTGGACGACTAATCACCGACTGTTTTGTTTAGTCGCTAAGTTGCGACTAATTTACGTCCATATTTGTTTTCGTCAGTAAATAGTCGCAAAAACGTCGGTAAATAGTCGCAGCAATTTGCGACCATATATTTAGTCGCAAAAGTTAGTTGCAAAACGCAGGTTTTCTTGTAGTGAAAAATAGATGTTTCTTCGTCTTACGAGAGATTGCTTTAATTTATTTTGTATTAAAGTACATACATAGAAATAAATTTATGGTAACAAAATTGTTACAACTTTAAATATTAATATGTTCGATCAAAATAATATTAAAAACACATATTTTAAGCGGTTTTAGAGATTGAGACACAATGACTCCACACGTCATCCCTCTTCTTCAAGTATTGTGTTTCACGGCCAATTAATGATGGTCTGTCAGCAATATATTTAATGAGATTATCGTGACACACTTTTCCTTCTTGGACAAGATCTTGGCAACAAGACTCAATGAGGGTTCCATTTCCAAAAACAACAGCTATTATATTCAATGCACACTTAGGAGTGATTTTAACTAGACAAGTGTCCCATAATGTTTTTGCTTCAACTTCTTCGACTGAAAATACAGGAACAAACGCACACACCAATGCTACAACAATGAATAGCGCAGTAACATGGGAGCTTAGTTTAGCCATAATTTCTCTTATGCTTGGAATTTACCGACTTATTCTTACTGTATGGAAAGAATGTAATGAAGTATGTTTTTTTAGTTGGTATTCTAGACAAGAAGCTATGTAAACTATTTATAGGTTATCGAATATGCAACGTAACTAAAGTAAAATAATTTAAAATTAACTGAAGAAATTAATGTGAATTTTTTAACTTCTTGACAAATTAATTAACAACGCACGTTAAAATTTACTTTTTCGATCAGTTTTTTTAAATTTAAATCCAAAATTAACGCAAGTAGTGATATCAAGTATCAACTTAAAAAATTAATGACAAAAATATAAAATTATGTTAAAATTTGAAGCTAAATTATTGGATATGAAGTTCAAACTTTACCTATGTAAAATTTTAAATAAATTAACTACAAGGTTCAAATATTAACCTCTAAATATAACTCATTATAAGTGTTTAAAAGCCTTACTCACGTTTTGTTTAATGATGTTATTTAAATGAAAAATCATATTTTGAGTAATAGGTTTAATCTAAAAGACTAATATATGGCACATTAGTAATACATTCGAAAGGTAGGGAAATGGTCTAGATCCATTACTAATAATTATGCAAAACTTCCACCAAAAACTTAAGATATGATCTCTATCAGTGGACGCAAATAGAAATATTTCACAAATCCCATACTAAGTAAAAAATGTTTTGAAAAACTAAAAGCTAAATAAAGGAAGTCGATTAAAACATTGAAAAAGGAAGCAATGGATTGAACTTAAACTAGTTAAATGGTTGAGAAGACAATATTCTCAAACTTAACCTAGCCTGCATGTGGGTTTGGAGCCTAAGAAACTTTTACCCCACCTATTACACGATTCTAAAATTTATATTTATGTCAATTTCATAAAGATAAACATTCAATTCACTACATAAACGGATTTCACATACCCTTTCGAACTTTCTCTTTCGTTTAGAATTTAAGTTTTGTGTAGATTTTGAAAGAAACAAAAAGTGTTGGTTAGTTTTAGGAGATTTTGATTTAAGTAATTTTGAGATAAAAGCGTAAATATAAAAATTGTTTAAATATTATTTTTGCTTGAACATGACCAAAACAATTCTTTTCATAATTAGAAAAAAGAGTTGATACTTTGATTGGATTAAATTTTTAGCCGAAAATCAAAACATAAACAGGACTACCAATATTTGTTTTGCTATTATTTCTTTTTTTTTTAGATTATTTTAAATATGTTATTTTTTTCTTTTTAAAATCGAAAAATAGATGTTTCTTCGTCTTACGAGAGATTGCTTTAATTTATTTTGTATTAAAGTACATACATAGAAATAAATTTATGGTAACAAAATTGTTACAAGTTTAAATATCAATATGTTCGATCAAAATAATATTAAAAACACACATATTTTAAGCGGTTTTAGAGATTGAGACACAATGACTCCACACGTCATCCCTCTTCTTCAAGTATTGTGTTTCACGGCCAATTAATGATGGTCTGTCAGCAATATATTTAATGAGATTATCGTGACACACTTTTCCTTCTTGGACAAGATCTTGGCAACAAGACTCAATGAGGGTTCCATTTCCAAAAACAACAGCTATTATATTCAATGCACACTTAGGAGTGATTTTAACCAGACAAGTGTCCCATAATGTTTTTGCTTCAGCTTCTTCGACTGAAAATACAGGAACAAACGCACACACCAATGCTACAACAATGAATAGCGCAGTAACATGGGAGCTTAGTTTAGCCATAATTTCTCTTATGCTTGGAATTTACCGACTTATTCTTACTGTATGGAAAGAATGTAATGAAGTATGTTTTTTTTGTTGGTATTCTAGACAAGAAGCTATGTAAACTATTTATAGGTTATCGAATATCCAACGTAACTAAAGTAAAATAATTTAAAATTAACTGAAGAAATTAATGTGAATTTTTTAACTTCTTGACAAATTAATAAACAACGTACGTTAAAATTTACTTTTTCGATCAGTTTTTTTAAATTTAAATCCAAAATTAACGCAAGTAGTGATATCAAGTATCAACTTAAAAAATTAATGATAAAAATATAAAATTATGTTAAAATTTGAAGCTAAATTATTGGATATGAAGTTCAAACTTTACCTATGTAAAATTTTAAATAAATTAACTACAAGGTTCAAATATTAAGTCCTCTAAATATAACTCATTATAAGTGTTTAAAAGCCTTACTCACGTTTTGTTTAATGATGTTATTTAAATGAAAAATCATATTTTGAATAATTGGTTTAATTTAAAAGACTAATATATGGCACATTAGTAATACATTCGAAAGGTAGGGATATGGTCTAGATTCATTACTAATAATTATGCAAAACTTCCACCAAAAACTTAAGATATGATCTCTATCAGTGGACGCAAATAAAAATATTTCACAAATCCCATACTAAGTAAAAAATGTTTTGAAAAACTAAAAGCTAAATAAAGGAAGTCGATTAAAAACATTGAAAAAGGAAGCAATGGATTGAACTTGAACTAGTTAAATGGTTGAGAAGAAAACATTCTCAAAGTTAACCTAGCCTGCTTGTGGGTTTGGAGTCTAAGAAACTTTTACCCCACCTATTACATGATTCTAAAAGTTATATTTATGTCAATTTCATAAAGATAAACATTCAATTCACTACATAAACGGATTTCACATACTCTTTCGAACTTTCTCTTTAGTTTAGAATTTAAGTTTTGTGTAGATTTTGAAAGAAACAAAAAGTGTTGGTTAGTTTTAGGAGGTTTTGATTTAAGGAATTTTGAGATAAAACCGTAAATATAAAAATTGTTTAATTATTATTTTTGCTTGAAATTGACCAAAACAATTCTTTTCATAATTAGAAAAAATAGTTGATACTTTGATTGGATTAAATTTTTAGCTGAAAATTAAAACATAAATAGAACTACCAATATTTTTTTTGCTGTTATTTCTTTTTCATTTTTGGATTATTTTAAATATGTTACTTTTCTCTTTTTAAAATCGAAAAAATAGATGTTTCTTCGTCTTACGAGAGATTGCTTTAATTTATTTTGTATTAAAGTACATACATAGAAATAAATTTATGGTAACAAAATTGTTACAAGTTTCAATATCAATATATTCGATCAAAATAATATTAAAAAACACATATTTTAAGCGGTTTTAGAGATTGAGACACAATGACTCCACACGTCATCCCTCTTCTTCAAGTATTGTGTTTCACGGCCAATTAATGATGGTCTGTCAGCAATATATTTAATGAGATTATCGTGACACACTTTTCCTTCTTGGACAAGATCTTGGCAACAAGACTCAATGAGGGTTCCATTTCCAAAAACAACAGCTATTATATTCAATGCACACTTAGGAGTGATTTTAACCAGACAAGTGTCCCATAAAGTTTTTGCTTCAGCTTCTTCGACTGAAAATACAGGAACAATCGCACACACCAATGCTACAGCAATGAATAGCGCAGTAACATGGGAGCTTAGTTTAGCCATAATTTCTCTTATGCTTGGTATTTACCGACTTATTCTTACTGTATGGAAAGAATGTAATGAAGTATGTTTTTTTTGTTGGTATTCTAGAAAAGAAGCTATGTAAACTATTTATAGGTTATCGAATATCCAACGTATCTAAAGTAAAATAATTTAAAATTAACTGAAGAAATTAATGTGAATTTTTTAACTTCTTGACAAATTAATAAACAACGTACGTTAAAATTTACTTTTTCGATCAGTTTTTTTAAATTTAAATCCAAAATTAACGCAAGTAGTGATATCAAGTATCAACTTAAAAAATAAATGATAAAAATATAAAATTATGTTAAAATTTGAAGCTAAATTATTGGATATGAAGTTCAAACTTTACCTATGTAAAATTTTAAATAAATTAACTACAAGGTTCAAATATTAAGTCCTCTAAATATAACTCATTATAAGTGTTTAAAAGCCTTACTCACGTTTTGTTTAATGATGTTATTTAAATGAAAAATCATATTTTGAATAATTGGTTTAATTTAAAAGACTAATATATGGCACATTAGTAATACATTCGAAAGGTAGGGATATGGTCTAGATTCATTACTAATAATTATGCAAAACTTCCACCAAAAACTTAAGATATGATCTCTATCAGTGGACGCAAATAAAAATATTTCACAAATCACATACTAAGTAAAAAATGTTTTGAAAAACTAAAAGCTAAATAAAGGTAGTCGATTAAAAACATTGAAAAAGGAAGCAATGGATTGAACTTGAACTAGTTAAATGGTTGAGAAGAAAATATTCTCAAAGTTAACCTAGCCTGCTTGTGGGTTTGGAGTCTAAGAAACTTTTACCCCACCTATTACATGATTCTAAAAGTTATATTTATGTCAATTTCATAAAGATAAACATTCAATTCACTACATAAACGGATTTCACATACTCTTTCGAACTTTCTCTTTAGTTTAGAATTTAAGTTTTGTGTAGATTTTGAAAGAAACAAAAAGTGTTGGTTAGTTTTAGGAGGTTTTGATTTAAGGAATTTTGAGATAAAAGCGTAAATATAAAAATTGTTTAATTATTATTTTTGCTTGAAATTGACCAAAACAATTCTTTTCATAATTAGAAAAAATAGTTGATACTTTGATTGGATTAAATTTTTAGCCGAAAATTAAAACATAAACAGAACTACCAATATTTTTTTTGCTGTTATTTCTTTTTCATTTTTGGATTATTTTAAATATGTTACTTTTCTCTTTTTAAAATCGAAAAAATAGATGTTTCTTCGTCTTACGAGAGATTGCTTTAATTTATTTTGTATTAAAGTACATACATAGAAATAAATTTATGGTAACAAAATTGTTACAAGTTTCAATATCAATATATTCGATCAAAATAATATTAAAAAACACAGATTTTAAGCGGTTTTAGAGATTGAGACACAATGACTCCACACGTCATCCCTCTTCTTCAAGTATTGTGTTTCACGGCCAATTAATGATGGTCTGTCAGCAATATATTTAATGAGATTATCGTGACACACTTTTCCTTCTTGAACAAGATCTTGGCAACAAGACTCAATGAGGGTTCCATTTCCAAAAACAACAGCTATTATATTCAATGCACACTTAGGAGTGATTTTAACCAGACAAGTGTCCCATAATGTTTTTGCTTCAGCTTCTTCGACTGAAAATACAGGAACAATCGCACACACCAATGCTACAGCAATGAATAGCGCAGTAACATGGGAGCTTAGTTTAGCCATAATTTCTCTTATGCTTGGAATTTACCGACTTATTCTTACTGTATGGAAAGAATGTAATGAAGTATGTTTTTTTTGTTGGTATTCTAGACAAGAAGCTATGTAAACTATTTATAGGTTATCGAATATCCAACGTAACTAAAGTAAAATAATTTAAAATTAACTGAAGAAATTAATGTGAATTTTTTAACTTCTTGACAAATTAATAAACAACGTACGTTAAAATTTACTTTTTCGATCAGTTTTTTTAAATTTAAATCCAAAATTAACGCAAGTAGTGATATCAAGTATCAACTTAAAAAATAAATGATAAAAAATAAAATTATGTTAAAATTTGAAGCTAAATTATTGGATATGAAGTTCAAACTTTACCTATGTAAAATTTTAAATAAATTAACTACAAGGTTCAAATATTAAGTCCTCTAAATATAACTCATTATAAGTGTTTAAAAGCCTTACTCACGTTTTGTTTAATGATGTTATTTAAATGAAAAATCATATTTTGAATAATTGGTTTAATTTAAAAGACTAATATATGGCACATTAGTAATACATTCGAAAGGTAGGGATATGGTCTAGATTCATTACTAATAATTATGCAAAACTTCTACCAAAAACTTAAGATATGATCTCTATCAGTGGACGCAAATAAAAATATTTCACAAATCCCATACTAAGTAAAAAATGTTTTGAAAAACTAAAAGCTAAATAAAGGAAGTCGATTAAAAACATTGAAAAAGGAAGCAATGGATTGAACTTGAACTAGTTAAATGGTTGAGAAGAAAACATTCTCAAAGTTAACCTAGCCTGCTTGTGGGTTTGGAGTCTAAGAAACTTTTACCCCACCTATTACATGATTCTAAAAGTTATATTTATGTCAATTTCATAAAGATAAACATTCAATTCACTACATAAACGGATTTCACATACTCTTTCGAACTTTCTCTTTAGTTTAGAATTTAAGTTTTGTGTAGATTTTGAAAGAAACAAAAAGTGTTGGTTAGTTTTAGGAGGTTTTGATTTAAGGAATTTTGAGATAAAAGCGTAAATATAAAAATTGTTTAATTATTATTTTTGCTTGAAATTGACCAAAACAATTCTTTTCATAATTAGAAAAAATAGTTGATACTTTGATTGGATTAAATTTTTAGCCGAAAATTAAAACATAAACAGAACTACCAATATTTTTTTTGCTGTTATTTCTTTTTCATTTTTGGATTATTTTAAATATGTTACTTTTCTCTTTTTAAAATCGAAAAAATAGATGTTTCTTCGTCTTACGAGAGATTGCTTTAATTTATTTTGTATTAAAGTACATACATAGAAATAAATTTATGGTAACAAAATTGTTACAAGTTTCAATATCAATATATTCGATCAAAATAATATTAAAAAACACAGATTTTAAGCGGTTTTAGAGATTGAGACACAATGACTCCACACGTCATCCCTCTTCTTCAAGTATTGTGTTTCACGGCCAATTAATGATGGTCTGTCAGCAATATATTTAATGAGATTATCGTGACACACTTTTCCTTCTTGAACAAGATCTTGGCAACAAGACTCAATGAGGGTTCCATTTCCAAAAACAACAGCTATTATATTCAATGCACACTTAGGAGTGATTTTAACCAGACAAGTGTCCCATAATGTTTTTGCTTCAGCTTCTTCGACTGAAAATACAGGAACAATCGCACACACCAATGCTACAGCAATGAATAGCGCAGTAACATGGGAGCTTAGTTTAGCCATAATTTCTCTTATGCTTGGAATTTACCGACTTATTCTTACTGTATGGAAAGAATGTAATGAAGTATGTTTTTTTTGTTGGTATTCTAGACAAGAAGCTATGTAAACTATTTATAGGTTATCGAATATCCAACGTAACTAAAGTAAAATAATTTAAAACTAACTGAAGAAATTAATGTGAATTTTTTAACTTCTTGACTAATTAATAAACAACGTACGTTAAAATTTACTTTTTCGATCAGTTTTTTAAAATTTAAATCCAAATTTAACGCAAGTAGTGATATCAAGTATCAACTTAAAAAATTAATGATAAAAATATAAAATTATGTTAAAATTTGAAGCTAAATTATTGGATAAGAAGTTCAAACTTTACCTATGTAAAATTTAAATAAATTAACTAAAAGGTTCAAATATTAAGTCCTCTAAATATAAATCATTATAAGTGTTTAAAAGCCTTACTCACGTTTTGTTTAATGATGTTATTTAAATAAAAAATCATATTTTGAATAATTGGTTTAATCTAAAAGACTAATAAATGGCACATTAGTAATATATATATTCGAAAGGTAGGGATATGGTCTAGATCCATTACTAATAATTATGCAAAACTTCGACCAAAAACTTAAGATATGATCTCTATCAGTGGACGCAAATACAAATATTTCACAAATCCCATACTAAGTAAAAATGTTTAGAAAAACTAAAAGCTAAATAAAGAAAGTCGATTAAAAACATTGAAAAAGGAAGCAATGGATTGAAATTGAACTACCTAAATGGTTGATTAGACAACATTCTCAAAGTTAACCTAGCCTGCTTGTGGGTTTGGAGTCTAGTAAACTTTTACCCCACCTATAACATGATTCTAAAAGTTGTATTTGTGTCAAATTCATAATGATAAACATTCAATTCACTACATAAACAGATTTTACATACCCTTTCGAACTTTCTCTTTAGTTTAGAATTTAAGTTTTGTGTAGATTTTGAAAGAAACAAAAAGTGTTGGTTAGGTTTAGGAGGTTTTGATTTAAGAAATTTTGATATAAAAGAGTTATTAGAAAAATTGTTTAGTTATTATTTTTGCTTGAAATTGACAAAAAAATAAATTTTTCCATAATTAGAGAAAATAGTTGATATCTTGATTGGATTATATTTATAGCCGAAAATAAAAACATAAACAGAACTGACAATGTTTTTTTTGCTATTATTACTTTTTCATTTTTGGTTTATTTTAAATATGTTATTTTTCTATTTTTAAAATAAAAAAATAGATGTTTATTCGTCTTACGACAGATTGCTTTAATTTATTTTGTATTAAAGTACATACATAGAAATAAATTTATGGTATCCAAATTGTTACAAGTTTAAATATCAATATATTCGATCAAAATAATATTAAAAACACATATTTTAAGCGGTTTTAGAGATTGAGACACAATGACTCCGCACGTCATCCCTCTTCTTCAAGTATTGTGTTTCACGGCCAATTAATGATGGTCTGTCAGCAATATATTTAATGAGATTATCGTGACACACTTTTCCTTCTTGGACAAGATCTTGGCAACAAGACTCAATGAGGGTTCCATTTCCAAAAACAACAGCTATTATATTCAATGCGCACTTAGGAGTGATTTTAACCAGACAAGTGTCCCATAATGTTTTTGCTTCAGCTTCTTCGACTGAAAATACAGGAACAAACGCACACACCAATGCTACAACAATGAATAGCGCAGTAACATGGGAGCTTAGTTTAGCCATAATTTCTTTTATGCTTGGAATTTACCGACTTATTCGTACTGTATGGAAAGAATGTAATGAAGTATGTTTCTTTAGTTGGTATTCTAGACAAGAAGCTATGTTAACTATTTATAGGTTATCGAATATCCAACGTAATTAAAGTAAAAAATTAAAATTAACTGAAGAAATTAATGTGAATTTTTTTAACTTCTTGACAAATTAACAAACAACGTACGTTAAAATTTATCTTTGCGATCAGTTTTTTTGAAATTTAAATGCAAAATTAACGCAAGTAGTGATATCAAGTATCAAATTAAAAACGTTAATGATTAAAATCTAAAATTAGGTTAAAATTTGAAGCCAAATTATCGGATATGAAGTTCAAACTTTACATATGTAAAATTTTAAATAAATTAAATACAAGGTTCAAATATTAAGTCCTGTAAATATATTTCATTATAAGTGTTTAAAAGCGTTACTCACATTTTGTTTAATGATGTTATTCAAATGAAAAATCATATTTTGAATAATTTGTTTGATCTAAAAGACTAATTAATGGCACATTAGTAATATATATATTCGAAATGTAGGGATATGGTCTAGAAGCATTACTAAAAATTAAGCAAAACTTCCACCAAAAACTTAAGATATGATCTCTAGCAGTGGACGCAAATACAAATATTTCACAAATCCTATACTAAGTATAAATGTTTTGAAAAACTAGAAGCTAAGTAAAGAAAGTCGATTAAAAACATTGAAAAAGGAAGCAATGGATTGAACTTGAACTAGTTAAATGGTTGAGTAGACAACATTCCTAATTTAAACCTAACTTACTTTTGGGTTTGGAGTCTAAGAAACTTTTACCCAACCTATTACATGATTCTAAAAGTTATATTTATGTCAAATTCATAAAGATAAATATTCGGTTCACTACATAACCGGATTTCACACACGTTTCGAACTTTCCCTTTACTTTAGAATTTATGTTTTGTGTAGATTTTGAAAGAAAAACAAAGTGTTGGCTAGTTTTAGAAGGTTTTGATTTGCAGAATTTTGAGATAAAAGAGTAACTATAAAAATTGTTTAATTATTGTTTTTTGCTTGAAGTTGACAAAAAATAATTTTTTTCATAATTAGAATAAAATAGTTGACACCTTGATTGAATTATATTGTTAGCTGAAAATGAAAATATTGTAACACCTTGGTTTCAAGAATATGGGGGTGCATGCAGAGAGGTTTAAAAGAATTGATTTGGCCACAAATGTCACCAAAGTGCACTTATCTTTTCGGTCAACTTCTGAGAGAACTCCACAGTTAAGGGTGTTTGAGCTAGATCAATTTCAGAATGGTGACCTTTTGGGAAGTGATTATCGGAACTGTGTGAGTGAGGACAAAACATGTACAGGGAAAGATCATGTGGGGATTTGTAGGGTCGGTATACAAGTCTTTAAAGCCTCCCGGACGTAACGGACCGGCCGTTGGAAGATGGTGGATCCACGGGCTGAGAGAGGACGTGGAGCCCATTAAGAAAGGTGGCGGTCGAGGCGTTACAAACATAAACAGAATTTACAATGTTCTTTTGCTATTATTAGTATTTCATTTTCGGATTATTTTAAATCTGTTATTTTCTATTATTAAAATTGAAAAATAGATGTCTATTCATTTTACGAGAGATTGCTTTAATTTATTTTGTATTAAAGTACATACATAGAAATAAATTTATGGTAACAAAATTGTTACAAGTTTAAATATCAATATATTCGATCAAAATAATATTAAAAATCACATAATTTAAGCAGTTTTAGAGATTGAGACACAATGACTCCACACGTCATCCCTCTTCTTCAAGTATTGTGTTTCACGGCCAATTAATGATGGTCCGTCAGCAATATATTTAATGAGATTATCGTGACACATTTTTCCTTCTTGGACAAGATCGTGACAACAAGACTCAACGAGGGTTCCATTTCCAAAAACAACAGTGATTATATTCAATGCACACTTAGGAGTGATTTTAACGAGACAAGTGTCCCATAATGTTTTTGCTTCAGCTTCTTCGACTGAAAATACAGGAACAAACGCACAGACTAAAGCTACAACAATGAATAGCTCAGTAACATATGAGCTTAGTTTAGCCATATTTTTTTTTATGCTTGGAATTTACCGACTTATTCTGACTGTATGAAGAGAATGTAATGAAGTATGTTTTTATATTTGGTATTCTAGACAAGAAGCTATGTAAACTATTTATTGGTTATTAAATATCCAACATAACTAAAATAAAATATTATAAAATTAACTTAAGAAATGAATGTGAATTTTTTTAACTTCTTTATAAATTAATAAACAACTTACGTTAAAATTTATCTTTTTGATCACTTTTTAAATATTTAAATACAAAATTAATTCAAGTAGTGATATCAAGTTCAACTTAAAAAATTAACGATTAAAATTAAAATTATGTCAAAATTCCATGCAAAATAATTGGATATGAAGTACAAACTTTACGTATATAAGATTTTATATAAAATAGCTACAAGGTTCAAATATCAAGTCCTCTAAATACATTTCATTATGAGTGTTTAAAAGCCTCAATCACATTTTGTTTAATGATGTTAGTCAAATGACAGTTAGGTAAGAACCCTATGCCATGCACAGAGAAATCTTATGTTATTTTATTTTATAAGAGAACGATTTAAGAACTAAAACTCGTAGTTTTTTAATTGAATCCTTAAATATCAAAACTTAATTTTATCCATTCGCTAATTCTCAAAAATACAAAATTTTAACCAAAACTTAATGTTTCAATCTTGAATAATTAATTTTCTGTAATATTTTTTTCTTTTAGTTAGTAGGTTTTTTTAAGATTTATCTAATCATATATAAATTATCATTTAATAGATATTTATTTATAAGTTAGTTACTTTCTCTATATTTTGCCCCAAAAGAATTACTTACTTTTCACTTAATAACATTAGAGAAATTTCAAAAGATAAATATTCATTAATTTTAAAACACCTAATGTGCAAATAGATATAACTCAGTATTTTTCTTACAATTAATCCTGACTTATTCTTTTCTTTTTTAGTTTCTAAAATTTTACTGTATATTGTTAGTCTAAATACACAATGGTCTTAATTTTAATGATATCCAATACTTTAAAGTTCACATGTCTCTTCATTGTACATATATGATATGGGATGATAACTCAACATGAACTAAAATGTAAAACTAATTAAGAGGAATAACCATTTTTCCTTAAGAACAACATCACAAAATAAATACAGTAATATATAAAGATAATAAAAGTACTTTTAGAAAACACTAAATGAAATGGATGAAAATAATAATTGAGAAAAAACTGATTGCTTAAATAATAATTACAAAATTTTGATACATTAAATATAGAGATAAGAATTAAGGTTTTGAAAAAAGGTTTTTTAAGATATGTATTAATTAATTTTGTTGTGCAAATGTTTATATAAAATAGGCTATATGCTATATATATTTATATAATTTTATTAGTCATTTGATTAACAAATTGTATGTTCAATGTATGGAAACTCTCTTCTTTATATATATAAATATGTATAAATATATTTTTAAGTGTTAGAGATCAAAAGAGATTTTAAGCGAAAAGAATTTTAAACAATTAATATTTTTGTCTTTGGAATTTAACTATGATGGGTTCCTGGTTAAAGCCACAAGGAATCACAACTATGATGGGTCGCTGGTTAACGAAATCAAGAGAAAACATTCTCGACAAGTAGAGTGACTCAAATCTCTACATAACTATGTTTTTTACATAAAAACTTTTTGTGTGTTTTATATATTTCTCTTACACTGATACTTTTTTTTTTTTGCTCTTCAAATTTTCTCTAGTGTAATTGTAACAGATGCCGAGTTGAAGATTTCGATGAATTTTGAAGATTGCGCAAAAAAGATCAGAAAAGTTGCTTGCCAATTCGAAGGCAAGAAAATCAGAAACTTTTATTTACAATACATATATTTATTCACAATACATATTTTATATAATGTAATATCTACGTTTTTTTAAGTTTTACAATGTTGTTTTTAGGAGTTAAATCATGCATAACGGATGTAGATGATCAAAAAGTTCTGATCAGTGGTGAATTTAATTTGCATAAATTGGTGAAGACTCTAAAGAAAAAAACTGGTAAAAAGATAGAAATTGTGATGAAGAATGAGAAATCTAATGGTACCGTTCAAAATGAAGATAAACCGGAAACAAGGTAAATTAATATATAGTAGTTTTAATTTTTAATTTACTAAGTGGCAAGAATGTTTTAACTACTGCCTACCAAAAAAAAAAGAATGTTTTAACTACTTTTTTTTTTTTTTTGTTAACCATATTGTCTTAACTCTTCTTAATTTGATACTTTGTAGTATAATGAAAGTGGAGTTCGTTATACCATTTCTCTGTGAAAAATACGAGAAAAGTTTTGGAAAATTTATTTCCAAATGCACAGGTATACTATCTATTTTATCAATTTCATATATATATAATGTAATGTGTGATTTATTTTAATAAAATTTTCTGAATTATGTATGATTAGGTGTTGAAACATATGTAATGGATCTAGAAAATAAAAAGGTTGTGGTTATTGGTAACTTTGATAAGGATGAATTTTCGAGAAAACTTAATAAGAAGATGCAACAAAAGATTAAAAAGGCTGAAAAGGAAAGACAGGAGTGGGAATCTGAAATGATGTTAAAGGAGGCTGAAGAAGAAAAAAGAGTTGCAGAGATTTATGAAGAAATTGACAAGGATAGAAATGTATATCTTAACCCAGTTACTGATTATGAAAAGGAGATGGCTAAACATTATAACATGTTTAGTGATGAAAATCCTAATGGATGTTCTATTTCGTAATATAGTCGAAAGAACTATCCACCATGAAAAATACAGCATTATAATGGACCTTATGCATTTTGAGATGTTTTAATGTTTTATTCACCAAAAATATTATGTAAGTTGGATAAAATAAAAGTATGATTTCATTTTAACGTTTTTAGTATAAAGCTATTGGATTGTGTTTGGTTAAATGGACTCAATGAAGTTGGCAAAGATGTTGGATTGTCTAAGGAGAGGGTAATGGGCGCGGACTCAAGTTGGATTGGACTGATCCGGTGTGAAACATCGGATATCAATCCCACCCGGGAAAGAGGCATATCAACCAAGGAAAATCTTGACCGCGAGAGAAATTCTTGAGGAGCTTGGATCAACTAGTGTAAGAAGCATTGTCACTTCTACAAGATACTTGATCATGGGAGTTCTGACTCTACGTTATACTAAAAAGACCAGAAGGAAAAAATTTCATCGAAAGAGAAGAAAAAGTTAATCGAAGTTGAGCAATAAGTTTATGAAGCTCAAACGGTAAGCAAGAAGTTGACATAACAATATCCAAACAGCTCATTTTCAAACCTCTCATCATATAACATACTAATGGAGCTATGTCACCATCTCTAAGATGTGCCCAGATCAAACTCATAAAAACTCCATACAAACATTGCCAAAATATGTACTTTTAAACTAGCTCAAAAGCGTTCTTGGGAGGCTCGATCCAAATGTTATTAGAAGAAAGCTGGTTTCCCCGATCAAGATCATGCTCACGCGGGTGGTATCTCCCTTCATCAAACGAATACGCCACACAACGTTTCTCATTATAACACAACTTAGGGAAGCACACACTATTCCTTAATATCCCCTCGTTAACATAAGTTCTCGATTCACATGACTTACTACTCACAAAAATAGTTAAACTACCGAGTGTATCCTTCAGCTCCCAAATACCTTGAGTAAGATCGAGTTTAAACACCAAAAGATCCTCGTGTTCATATGTACGTATCACAAATATGTCTCCTTTATATCCCACCATGAACTTTCCTTGATTCCAACTCTTCTCATTGGGACATCTAGGTGGTGGTACATCAAGGACATTCCATGTACGTAAAGAGGGATCAAAAACCGCAATGTGGTTTCTTCGGTTAAGACAGTAAAACACACCATTTGAGAAGACAACATTGTTATGTTCAATATCAAGGAATTGAGACTCAACCTGCATTGAAGTCCACATCGTTTGACCCGGACTCCAAGTACGAATAGTGACATGGCCAGGGTCATAATCCTTGATAGTAAACACCACGCAATCGCTTGACGTAGGAGCACAAGAGAAACCCACTAACTGATAATAGTTCCACAACTGAAGATAAGGCAAAACCATAACATCCATAGTAAATGGATTGAACAAGACAAAGTCTGATGAATCTTCTTTGCTCATAAGTAACCATCCATCTTTCGAGTAATGAACAATGGAGCCCGCTAACGATTTAGGTAGCTCCATTGTATACTTCTTGCAACCCAACGGATCGTAAAACTCGCAAGTGTTCTTGGTTTTAGGGAAGTACATAAGCCAAGGAGGTTGGTCTATGACCCTAACCGAAACAGCGGCTTCATACCATGATTTGCATACAACAGAAGCTCTTACGTTATCTTTGATTTCAAGATAAGCCATTACTGAACTTAGAAGCTCTAAAGGAAGATCCTTCCACATGTTCTTGGACGACCCTTCATTGTTTTCAACGCTCATGATAGATCTGAGAATTGTTCATAAACAAGATTAAAAATTGAATAATCAGATAATGAAAAGACTAAAACTTTGATTGATTTTGGTTCATATTAACCTCAATGAATTCAAGAATCGAGATTTGGGCATCAATTACGAAACTTGGTTTTCCAAATTTCCAGAGATGATTCACAAAGTACATAAATGTTTCGTTTTTATCACAGATCAAATAGAAGAGAATCGAAAAATACAAAATTTAAAACCAGAAGATCTAGAGCGAAAGAACACTTACGATTTCAACTTTACTGTTCTTCTGCTTCCAGTTGTGTTTGGTGTGAGACTGAGACACGATAAGTTCTTACTGTCTTACTTACACATATCCACTCATAATAAACAAAACAAAAAAAGTTTTAATATGTAAATTAGATTATAGTTATATATCATCAAAAAATAGTTAAAATATTAGATAATGGAAAGATAAAATACATTTCAAATTATTCTTGTTTTACTTCTATTTTTTATCTCTTTTTGGAATTAGATTTTCCAAGGATTTTTTGCTTTTAATTTTTCTTTACAATTTCGTTTTTATTTTTTTATGAATTTTTTTTTTATCTATACTATTAATTGGGAATCGCTAAAAACTAAACGACTTTTTTGTTATACAATATTACATGGATAGTCATTAGTATTATTGAATTTAAATTGTTTGACTCATCCTTACTTTTGAGTGTCCACAAAGTTCTACCTAAATGAGACGTCTCTAAATAAATCTCAAAATCTTTTGGAGTGCTCATCCATGATTGTTAGCTTTTAAACGTTGAGTACTTTCTTTTTAGGGAATATTGCTGATTTAGGCATTTTTTAGCCCAAAAATTTGAAAAAAAGAATGAGTATCAGGCCTTCAGATTTAGGTATTTCTGGACTCAGTGGAATTACTCATTTACCCCTGAATTTTGGTCTCAATCAACACAACCTCCGGCAACGTCGTCGTCCGTCTTCAAACACCATCTCCATCTCCGATGAACTCAATGGAGTCAATTGTTTTTTTTAAATACAATACTAAACCCTAATAGTATCTACTAAACCCAAGTGCTCCAATTATAAACACTAATTGAATCAAAATTTCCAATTCATCTTCATCATCGTCATCGCCGCCGGTCATAAGTCGCAAACCACCGTTGTCACCGGATCTCGTCATCACCACCATCTAATTTCCAGTGTCGTTTTCTTCGTCTCGTCTCCTCATCGTCACTGAATCTCATCATTGTCATTGAATCTCATCGTCGTCACCGAATCCCATCATCGTTACCACCATCTCGTTCACCGGAATTTATCATCGTGTTCACAATTTCGTTCACCGAATTGATTTAACAATCATGGAGGTTGACAACTCTTTCTTCAAGCCACGAAGGAGAGATCTGGGAATTGTTAAAAAAAATTGTCTGAAGAAGAGAAAAAGAATCGTGAGAGAGATGATTGTTTATGTGAGAGGGGTAGATTCGTCTTTTTGTTCAAATGAAAAATACCTATTTCTGAAGTATGGACAGTTGTACTGGATTTGATAATTTTAGTTGGGATAAAGCCCAACCCCGTAATTGATTCTTCTTTTTAACTTTCAAAGTGTTTGGGATAAATAAAGACAAAAACTTTGTTTGTGTACAAACAGGGAATAGCGCACTGAGAAGGCTCTTCATAATCGACAAGGAAAGAGTGATCCAACATCAACAATCTTGGTATTGGTCGAAGCAATTACTTTTTGTAACAAAACTTTACATAATAAAACAAATTCATTTACGATTTCTAATATTTTAGTTGAGTAACATAAGATCCTATTGTACCCATTATACACCACACATCAACATCATATAATATTTACGAATTTTTATATTAAATATTATAAGATTATCAATAAATATTTATTTTACTTTAATTTTATCAAAAAAAAAACAAATTTTAAGAGCTCCTGAATCATATAGCATAACGGGTATAGAATCAACATTAACTCTAAATTTTTATTATCGTCATACAGTATAAACGACAACATTAATTTTTATTATAAAATATTACTAAGCTCACGAGACGTAGTTATATGGTAAAACAGAATTAGATCAAAATTAATACGGAACGGTATACCACATATAATATTTTAGAATTAACAATCAAACTAACTCTTTTCAAAATTTGCCGGGACTAAAATTACCTTCCACAGCAACTTGCTACTTATATTCAGCTAGTCATTAGTATTTTAGTTGAATTTTATTTGATAAATAAGTATAGTAAAAGCCTGCTAAATTTACTTGTCGGCAGTGGGCTACTCACGGCCACGGACCCATATTGCAGAATTTTATTACATTAATCCAATTAATTGTTTGTACTAGAGATATTAAATAAAACTATTATTATTTTTAATTAAACTATTTTGTTTATTCTTTTAATTTTTTAGATATAATAATATTATATTATCATTAACGGTAGTTAACATAATTATTATTTAACGGTCAATACGAATTCAGGTTTACTTGAATGTTTTTCTAGGCAAGGTTATTTAGTTAGAGGTTTGAAATAGTAATACCAAAATTTGGGAGTTTTAGTTGGAAAAGTGTTTCAACTTGAAAGTTTTCTTTTTAGATTTTCCTCTGTCGTGGCTTTTCATTTTCAAGTTTTAGTGGTGAACATTGATTTTAAAGTTATATCGGCCAACCGTAGTTTCCGACAATAAATTATCCTCCAGCCAGTGGATTAATAGGTTGGTGTATGTTTCTTAATTTAGCTAATTCTTTAAGAAATTTACTCAATACAAAATGAAAGTGTCACTAACAAAACTATATATATAGGCTCAATTTGATGTTTTAGATTCATGTTATTCTAAAAAATAATAAAAGATTTAAACATGAATCAGCACACAGTTTTCATCATGTTATTCCTTTTGATGTTTTTCTGTTTGAATGAAGCAGCTATGTTTTGCGAAAATAGCATTTTAGCATTTCGGAATGAACTCACACCTGGGAGTATTCTCAAAGTTAATTGCACATCCAAAAACAACAATATAGTTAGAGATGTGAGGTTCCAGGAAACTACAGAATGGAAATTCAACGAGAATCCGTTCAAAAGAACAATATGGAAGTGCCTCTTGAGACAAGGTCCTAAAATGGAAAATCAGCATATGTTATGGAGAGCATAGAGAGGCGGCTCTACTCGAAGATGTGGTCAGATACGTAGATGGATTGCCAAAACTGATGGAGTTTACTTAGAGGGTAATCTGGCACCACGAAAGCGCATGTATGATTGGTATAAAGTCTGATTTGTTTTTTTTTTTTAGAATGAAAATGAGAACATATACAATAAAAATCTATTTTCTTACGATATGGTTTAATTTTTTTTTTCTTTTATGAGATGAGTTAACGTATACAATAAAAGTGTAATAAAATATTTGTTCATTTAATACCTATATATTTTGTGTTAAATTAACATTTAATATTCATTATCAAAAATATATTGTATATTTATTGTAGTACTGAACAACAATATTTTAAATTAAATTTATTTAATATTTTGTGTTGATATTTCAAATCAATCATATTTTGGAATTAAGAATTAATATTTAGGAAAAACTAAGAAATGTACCACATTTCTCCAAAATCTTTCCAAATGTACCACATTTGGGAACTCCTTTCCAATCCTACCACATTTGGAAAGTGGAGTTACGATTTTACCCCTCCCTTGTTGGGGCAGTTTTCGCGCTTCACGATGCAACGATTTGACTTCTCTTAACTGTTTTGCTTTCCTATTTATCTCTCATCCCTCTAGATCTTGTCCCCGATTTCATCATCCTGCTCTATTATCATGAATCTCACATCTTGTCCACCAATTGTTCTCGTTTAAAAGTTTTGAATTTTATATAGATTTCACATCATCTATTTTGGTCTACAGATTAGTTGAGCACTATTGTCTTCACCTACACGGATTATTGAACTTTTTTTTCCTTCTATTGCGGAATAACAGAATGATCCAGTTGTCCCCGAGTAAATCCAGATCTTTGGCGGACAAAACCACACCATCTGGCGATGGACAATAAAGAGAATTAGATGATAAAAATCATCATGCTCAATTTTTGATATAATCATATTACTCATTCGATTTGAACTTGTCCCCGATCTAATTATATTACCCATTCGATCTGAACTTGTCCCCGATCTAATTCTATTACTCATTCCATATGAACTTGTCCCCGATATGATTATATTACTCATTCGATCTGAACTTGTCCCCGATCTAATTCTATTACTCATTCCATATGAACTTGTCCCTGATCTACTTCTATTACTTATTCGATATGAATTTGTCCTTTATCTAATTATATTATTCATTCGATATGAACTTGTCCCCGATATAATTATATTACTCATTCGATATGAACTTGTCTTGATCTAGTTCTATTACCCATTCGATATAAACTTGTCCCCGAGCTTAATTTTATTTTTCTCTTCATATGTCCCCCAGTATTTGTTGGATCTTGCTGAAGGCCTTGAAGGATCTAACCCTACTCTATTAATATATTATTTAATTATAATTATAAGTAATTGTAAACGTACAGATTTATTGCAGCCTGGTCCCTCTTCTCCAGCCAGTGCCAACTTGTCCTTTTATCTGACACAGCTTTATGTCACCATCAAGGGCAATTTCGTCCGCTATTTCGCATATGGCAGAGAAATGTGGTAGATTTGGAAAGCTTTTTCAGAATGTGGTAGATTTGGAATGCCACATCTCTAAAAGTGGTAGATTTGGAAAGATTCCCTAATATTTAATATATTAATATATATATTTCATATTTAAATATATTTAATATTCGATATCACATTATCCTTCTCTCTTATATACCAATTTGTTTTTCAAGAATTAATTGTCCAATTTTTAGTGTTTTTATCTTTTTATTTTTTATCATTAATTAATTTATGTAACATGAAAAGTAACTAATAAAATTTTTGATATATATATCAAGTTTAGGAGATGAAAGAAAATATTTCTGAGAGATCGACGAGTTTAACTTCCTAACAGATTCTTCTCATTGAGAATAAATACTATAGCAAACACAATATATAACACCGCCGGACTATTTTTTATAGACAAATTATTTTGTTATATTTAAACTTCAAAATTGAAATGTTTGTTCTATTTGTAATGGGTACATTTTTTTCTTAATTGTTGTATACAAAGATAGATATATTGTTTGATGTTTCTAGTTAGTTCTCTAAATAATATTCTTCTAATATTATATTTTGGATGTCACTTTTATATAAATGTCAATTTTTTATTTTGTTTTTATTATTTTTTAGTTAATGAATCCAAAAATATTTTGATATGCATATAATATTTAAATAATGTATACAAATTAAATATTTTAAATAGAATTCATACATAAAAATATTGTTTCCCATATAAAATATTTTTTTCAATCCCATGATTATGCTTACCCTCATTTTTACTTAAGAGCACCTCCATTGCGAATATCCCAATGAGTTCTTAAAACAAAAAAAACTAAGACCATCTCTAATAGTTGGTTTTATTATTTGTTCCAAATTTGGAGTTCTCTAATTAGAGCAGAAGCTTGCTCTGGTTATGTTTTTTGCTCTAATATATTATTTTAATTTCTGGCATAGTCCTTTACTTTAAAATTTTCTATCTATCCACTTAGTTTTTTCTAAAACAAATATCTAATAAAACCATACTATTAAGAGTAAAGTTTGATTTCATTATTTTATTTAAGCATCATCATCAATGTAATTCTTCCACAAATGATCGACTAATGTTTTCGATATGAGAAATTAGCTCATTTGTCTTTGATTTGATTATATCGAGCAAAAAACTCTTCGCTATTTCGACCTCTGTAGGTGGAGCTTCTCTTCTAACTTCAATTGGCACATTAAGATCACGCTCATCTTTGATTATCATGTTACGTAAAATTATACATGTAGTCATTATATCATGCACCTTTTTTTCCCAAAATTGATACGGTCCTTTCACAATTGTGAAACGCGATTAGAGAATTTCAAAGGCGCGTTCCATATATTTTTTGCACGCTTCTTGTTGTGTGACAACATTTGTTTTGCATATATTTCGTTAGCCAAAAAATAACCCTTTTTTCCTTGAATGTCATAGTTAGCAGGAGGAGCTATATATACCTTGAGCGAGATTGGAGAAAAGATGAGAAGATTCCAATACATATCTGGCATTCCAAAATAAGCATGACATATCCAAAGAACATAATATGCCACCATTTCAAGAATTGATGTTGGTGATCCACTACGACACGCATATTGTCCAGCCTAGTCAGTAGAAAAATTTTTCCACTTCCAAAGCATGCAATCCAAGCTACCTAACATCCCTTGAAACCCTCGTTTTTCATTAATGTAAAGAAGCCTTGCAATGTCATTAGTTGTTGGTGATCGTAAGTATTGATGCGAAAATATATCCACTATAGCTTGACAAAATCATTTCAAACTTTTGATTGCGGTTGATTCACTTATCTTAACGTACTCATCTGTGGCATTTGCTGGTAAACCATACGCTAGCATCCGAAACATGGTTGTTCCTTTATGAAGAGATGATAATATATCCAAGTCTACCAGTTGTATTCCGTCTTCATGTGAAGTAGTTGTCATAACCTTTAGTTGCATTAATAATACGGAGGAATAGGGAACAAGACATACAATACCTTTTGCGAAACATAGCATCATTATAAACTGGAGTCTCTGAGAAATAATCATTGAACAATCTAGCATGAGCATTTTCTCGATCACGGTAGATGACAGAACGACCTCGAATTGAGCCACCATAGATCGCAATGTGGTCTCCAAATTCCTCCCTATAGCTCAGCTTCTCGGTTTCGCTTCAAAACGTTTCATAATCTCCAAATGAGTTTCGAACACATAATAACCTGAAAAAGACTCAAAAAGGGACCTTAGAAATAACAAAAACACTCTAAAAACCATGATATATCAGTGTGTCTTTTTTCTTGCCTTGTTATCAGTTAGATTTATAAAATATGCAAGATTTTGTATAAATGTTGGATTTTTTATTATTATTATTATTTTAGGTATACGGTATAAGTTTTATCTGATTTCAAAACTGATATGGAAAACAAACTAAAACAAAATCTACATATATTGTAATATGTAAAATCTACATAACTTTTTCTCTTTGTGTTATAAGGTCTTTTAATCCAGATAAACTAAACCAAATGCGATTTTAACGAAACCAATATATTCATTCAAAACTGAACCATATCTTAAGATGGTTTATGTAGATTCCTTATTTCTATATTCGAGAAAGCCGAATCCGAATTAAACCGAAAAATGATCC
Organism: Arabidopsis thaliana x Arabidopsis arenosa; assembly: GCA_019202795.1. Classification (NCBI taxonomy): domain Eukaryota; kingdom Viridiplantae; phylum Streptophyta; class Magnoliopsida; order Brassicales; family Brassicaceae; genus Arabidopsis; species Arabidopsis thaliana x Arabidopsis arenosa. The sequence continues at coordinate 4,018,210 of CM032919.1, read as the reverse complement.
GAAATTATTATTTTTTTTATTTTATTTTTTTTCCTAATGATCCGAAATTATTGTTGAATATTAAAGTCGTATTGTGCACTAAGAACTTCAAAGAAGGCCACTCGGAAATTCGGAATACACGACTATATATATATATATATATATGTTGTTGGAGATGATTGATACACAGAAAAAAATCTCGTAGAATCTACCGAGAGATGGTTGTCAGTTATGTTCCACGTTTGGTTCAGATATAATATTTTACTGGAGGAAAACCTAAGATTAGTTTACCTTCTTTTCTTTGCTTCTTTGGATAAAGTTAAAAGAGTGAGTCACAAACGTTAAATTGATTAAGTTGTAAAGATGTATAAGAGCATCTCCAACGGTGAGAGTCCCCTATGGGCTCTCACCAATTGTTTAATATAAATTTTGTCAAATTGTTAGATGAGAGCTTATGTTTTTTTTTTTTAATTTTTCATAGTCCAATGGTAGTTTCTCTCTAGTGAGGTTCTTAGGAAATTTTTTTTTTAAAATTATTATATTTCATAAAACTTAATAATTATTGCAATTCTTAACATATTAAACATACAATATTTCAAACATGTAAAAATAGATATTCAAATAAAAAACTGGAATAACGATCACATTTTGGGAGATGAAGAAAAAGAAAATATGGAGAGAAGTCATGGTTTTGTGGTTGATGTAATTTAAGTTTTGTTCTAGTTTGTGTGAGATATGAAGAAATCATTCACATAAGAAGATACTTTGTATATATACAAATAAAAATTTGGGTTACATTTTACTCTTAAAATGACACTCTCTCAAAAGATAACATCAGAAAATGGTTTTATCCCATGTCACCTAGCTTCTGCAACTACATAAACGTATAAAACCACTCATCAACAATCCATTCTTTCCTTCAATAAACCATCAAAACAAAACATAGCTTTTCTTTAATCACCTAATCAGTCCTTAATTGCAATATAAAACCATCAACAACACATCGTTTAAGTCATTATTTGCAGTATATAACCACTAAAGCACATATTTTACTATCAGATCACTCCTTAATTGTAGTATTTAACCATTTAAAAGCACAGATTTAACTAACCATGTAAGAATAAACAGAGTTTAGAACATACCTTAGAGACTAAAGCTTGTTTTTCTTTCTTCAATTTAGGCATGTAAGAATAAACAGAGTTTAGAACATTGCTTCATTTAGGCATTTCAACAAACATGTTATGTGCAGCTACCAAAAGCTCACGTCAATAGCAAAATCAGCTCTTGGAAACCAAATGTGATTCAAAATACAACAATTTCAGACGCAAACTATACTAAACAACACAAAGGATCCCGAAATTTCCAGAAAAGAGAAGAGAAAGCAATTGCCACAATTCATTTAATAAATAAGATCCCAAAAATTGATATAAAAAGCTTTCAACTTTCAGTGATTCAATGGTTCTGCTTATTGAATGCAAAAAAATACGAATTTTAAAGATTGAGTAACCTGTTCCATAGCAGCCTGAGCGGCGGTCATGAGCTTAGTGGCGAGACCGAGAGTCGGGAAAAAATTTGCGAAGAAGGAGAAGGACACAGCGTGTTCTTTTTTTTTTTTTTGGGTTAAAAAGCATCAGCCAATCAAGGCTTGACACGTGTGCGGTTCTCTCTAGTTCCCAAAACTCTCTCAAGAGAGCTGACTCTCTTGATAATTATGTGTTTTGATTTATTTTAATTCAATTTAAAGCAGAGAACCTCACTCTAAATCAACTAAAACCCCCCATTGGAGATGCTCTAACTATTAATTCTTTGAGGAAATGATTACTACAAGAACAAAAAAAAAAAAAAATCAAAACCATCGTCACTAATCTAGTTGGTGCTCTGTCTTTTTGGTCCGACCGATTTAGGAGACCGTTCTTTTCATAAGTTTTTTCTTGAGCTATCGGCCTATCGCGTAATTGTCAATTTTAATAAAGTAGTGAGACTTTTTTTGAGTTTTTCTTAACTTTTTATATCTAAAACAGGTCGGTCCCGTTTTGTTAAAGTCTTACCGAACTGGGTTATACGGCCGTTAGAATTGCTAGATTCTAGTGTCGTAGTTCCTATTTTTCTCACTAGAAATATTTTGTGCCATTGATTTATGTAGAAATGGTGTTTTCTGTACAGGTCGAGAACATAAGATTATTTGTTCGTAAATTGAAAAATAATGGTTTCCATCCTTGTCCAAAATGAAAGTTTATATTGTTTTTATTTCTTTGCTTATGAAAATTAATTACTGAGAATTAATAATAAGATCACAGTTCCACTAAAATTTGTTTTCAACATGGTAAGTAAACAAATGTTCGCTAGTAAATGAACAAAAATATCTCAGCGTAGTGTAAAATAATATATAATGAAAATGTAAATGTTGTATAATAATTAATGAGAGTGTCTCTATCTACAAACAAGCACATGGTCAACGAAGATGAAAGATGTGTGCGGAATTAGTGATTATCGTTTATGTATCCATAAAACTTGTTTTGATATTAAACGACCCAGTGAATCTTTATATTTAGCTAAATTAAAATTGGTGTGAAATTAAAATTTTGGAATTTGGGTTTAGGGATTAAATGTTATTGGTTTATGGCGACTGGCATTCTTAATAACATCCATTCTTACTCACAACATGGGGTGAGAATGCGAGATATATCAGAAGTGGTACTTTTCCCGAAAAAGAATGATTGATTAATCATTATTTTTTTGTGTCAAGGTCTCTTTGCACTAAAAAATATTTTCATAAATTTATATATTTTAAAATCATTTTAGAGAAAAAATGGAATTTGTGGGCGAGTATCGAGAAAACCCAACTTAGTGATACTATCGTCCTTGTGAGTCTTAAGACTCCTTTTACATTCTAATGTGAGGAGAAGTTTTGGATGGCGATGATTTAGTTTGCATTCGCTTTTATGCATCATTGTAACTTGTAACCGACAAGAAATATCCCTAAAAAGATACTCGAAACGAGCACTTAGTTGGGTTCAACTTCATTTTGTACTTCCATCGTGATTTGAAGCATGTAACTAGATGTTTTACATGATATGATGCATCAAGTTAATGGACAAGCAAATCGTTTACATAAACCACCATAATGTCATCTTTTTGATTTTAGAATATGTTGCTCATACATATTTGGTAAGCGGATTCGGCATTTTTTTTTAAGAACTACAACATCTGGTAGCAGTAGAAACGAAACTCATGATCGATCCATATGAACAGGGCCGGCCCAAGACTAAAGCCCGTAAAGCATGGGGTTTAGGCATCAGATGTCTATAAAAGGATTTAAGGGCATCATTTCACAGATATTTATTGTGGTAGAGTGGTTATCACCTTCAAATTCTCCTTAGAGATGCTGAGTTTGAACTTGCTCAGTGTACTTTTTATATAATTTTTTTTTAACTGTATTTAATGATGGGCCAACATTTTTTTTTGCTTCAGGCATCATTTTACCTTGGGCCGGCCCTGCAAATGAATGATAAAGACATGTTTTTTTTTTTGTTTTTGTTTTTTGGGGTCTTCAAATCAAGTAGATATAGTTATATTTTGAGAACACATCAATGAAACGAAAATAGCTTGTAACCTATGGTGACATGAGCCAACGTTGTGTATGTGGGATAATGAGAGCGGGACTATAAACGCGTCGACATTGTTTAAATACGTGAAATCAACATGTAGACAATCATCACATTTCGCTTGTAAGTGGGTATAGAGAACCTTCTAATACCCATAAATTAAAATTAACATCCATTGTTATCATTTACATTAAAAAGGGATAAAACAAAATACAGAGAACAAACCTTGTAATAATATATAAGGCAAATAATTTTCAAAGATTTATTTCTTTTTTAATATATTAAAAATAATAGTATTATTTTACTATCTTAAATTTTCAAATATCATAATTAGTCCATATTCAATGGTAGATATTTTATAGTAGGACAATTATATTTTTTGACAACTCAAAGAAATTTCCTTCCTTATAAGGATAATTTGAAGCCCTAAAAATTTAAAAACCTTTCACTGTTGGTGTCTCCTCTTCTCTTCGGCGAGCTCTTAGATAGGGGATAGAGCGCGAGAGAGAGCGAGAGAAGAGAGAGAGAGAAGAGGAGCGAGAGAGAGAAGTCGCAGCTGCTTCGTCTAGATATCGGGATATAGATCTATCTCATCATAGTCGCCTCTCTCTCTTCTCTCTCTGCTCTCTCTCTCTCTCTCTCTCTCTCTCTCTCTCTCTCTCTCTCTCTCTCTCTCTCTCTCTCTCTCTCTCTCTCTCTCTCTCTTGTGGCACGTGCGTTACGCCTTGGCACGTGTCCTGTCTTTCGTGCACCTCCGAAACCCTAGCATCTAGCTACTTTACAGTTGCTTTGTCCTGATTGCTCTGGTGAAACCGATCCTCTTCCTGTTTCCAGCGTTGCGGCCGGGTATGGATCTGTTGGTTCAGAAGGCTATCCACGCAATTGAGGCGTATGGAACTGTGTCTGCTGAACAGAAGGCTAAGAAGAGGCAACAGTTACTGAGTGGCAAGCCCTGGTCCATGAGGATGAAGAAGAAGAGTAAAGAAAAAAACCCGACGATGAGGATAAGGATGTGTTGTCTCACTTCAGGGTTCTACAAAACTATTAGAATGTCCCACATTGCTTGGGATTAAGATCTTTGGGTAGTATATAAAGGATGTGGCAATCCTTAACTCTTGAGCTAGCTTTTGGGTTAAGTTAGGCCACATTCCTAATATGGTATCAGAGCCCAAGGTTGGCCCAACAAGCAAATTCCCACAAAAATGGTTTCCCACCTATGTGGCCCATATAAGTGGCATGTCTTGTTGTATTTCCGAGATGTTGGGCTTGGGCAGTTTCCCGTTGGACCGTTTCCCACCCACATCTCGAGGAGGCCTATTAGAATGTCTCACATTGCTTGGGATTAAGATCTTTGGGTAATATATATAGGATGTGGCAATCCTTAACTCTTGAGCTAGTTTTTGGGTTAAGTTAGGCCACATTCCTAATATGGTATCAGAGCCCAAGGTTGGCCCAACAAGCAAATTCCCACAAAAATGGTTTCCCACATATGTGGCCCATATAAGTGGCATGTCTTGTTGTATTTCCGAGATGTTGGGCTTGGGCAGTTTCCCGTTGGACCGTTTCCCACCCACATCTCGAGGAGGCCTATTAGAATGTCCCACATTGCTTGGGATTAAGATCTTTGGGTAGTATATAAAGGATGTGGCAATCCTTAACTCTTGAGCTAGCTTTTGGGTTAAGTTAGGCCACATTCCTAATATGGTATCAGAGCCCAAGGTTGGCCCAACAAGCAAATTCCCACAAAAATGGTTTCCCACCTATGTGGCCCATATAAGTGGCATGTCTTGTTGTATTTCCGAGATGTTGGGCTTGGGCAGTTTCCCGTTGGACCGTTTCCCACCCACATCTCGAGGAGGCCTATTAGAATGTCTCACATTGCTTGGGATTAAGATCTTTGGGTAATATATATAGGATGTGGCAATCCTTAACTCTTGAGCTAGTTTTTGGGTTAAGTTAGGCCACATTCCTAATAAAAACCCCGTGAAGGTGCGTATACTCTACCACCCTTTATGTGTGTTTCTCATATATGTTTCTCCTTGCTTGATGTACTAATTTGAGCTTTGTGGCTTAGACTTTATTGACACAATTATTTGTTCGTTCTTTTTACAAAGGCCGCTTAGACTTAATTGTTGTGATTAGCTACATTTCTAGTTCACGGTTGTTAATACACTTGTTTAAGTTATCCTTTTTATTTTACCATTTTTGGGTTAGATTGTTTAGTTGAGAGGTGTGTATCATCGTGTTGTGTAAGGATTTGGTATGTGTACACTTTTGTTGACGATTGATTTTTTCTATATTGTTGTTTTGGTTGCCATTTTATTGGATGTTTCTCTTTATTTAGAGTAGATAATTACTGATGAGTATTCGAAAAACGAGGACCTGTACAAACTGTAGTAATAGGAGTTGCAATACATTTTTTATATTAAGTGTTAATTTCTACTTTTCAAAACAATTATTTAAGGTCTTGGTTGATTCTCCCGCTATCACCCGCCTAACGGGGTTTTAGCGGTCTGTTGCGGTTGTAAGCGGTTAGTACCAATCATAGAAACCGTTCCATACCGCTTCGGACCGCTCAAAATCGTCGGATTTCAAAAGCTTGTTCCCGCAAGCGTTTGCGGTTGCGGGCAGTTGCGGTTGGTTCAAAAAGGAAAGAAACTAAAAAGGAAACTTAATTAAAATATATATTATCAAATTCTATATATATTCACGTTAATTCTCAAAAAAAAAAAATATCTAAGTTTAATTTTCCAATATTAATAGTTATTTGTGTTCTGTAAAATTCATTTGTTTCATATTTTAATAATTATTTAGTAATTATTTATCATGCTTACAAATTTTATACTTTTTGATAAAAATATAGTTTTTGGTGTTTTTATACTATCTCATAATTATATATTATATTTATTTCGGTAAATTTTTGTTTAACCGCGCTATCGTACCCGCTGATCAACCAGTCATAAATCTCCCGCAAACACCCTAGTTTTCAACCGCTAAACTAGTCAGTCAAAACGCTAAATAACGCTTGAAACCACAACCGCCTGTTTCCGCAAACACCCTAGTTTTCAACCGCTAAACTAGTCAGTCAAAACGCTAAATAACGCTTGAAACCACAACCGCCTGTTTCCGCAAACTCCCACAACCGCAACCGCAACCGCTGCGTTTATCTTGTGTATTTCTTTTTTCAGACACCATGTTGGCACAACGCTTGCTTGATTTGTTTCTTGAAGTGGATGGGTCAGAGAAACTGCAGTTGTTGGACATCCCGCAGCGTAGTTCCTAAAAGCATGCCAAGCAATCCCTGTATCAACTTCTCCATTGTGTCTGCAATTAGGATAGCAAGAGTCTCTAGGCTGATGCGAGTACTTCAAAAGTTGTTCACTTCATCAGCAATGAAGACCGTCCAGAGAAAGCATTTAAAACTGAGCGCGCGAAGAAACCACGGAATGCAAATGCTTCAAGTGGAAGGATTTTTGTTACAATCCCACCTGATCACTTTTGTCCTATATCAGCTGAAGATGATCCTGTCAGGAACCAATGTCTTTTGGTTGGAGAATCCTAGAAGGGTCGACTTGAATGTTGGCAGTGGGGGCTCACTTCCCACCTATGTGTGGAATTGGTGGACATGCAAGTTATGGAGCTCGTTGTGCTCTCCGGAGGTTATGAGGATGACGAGGATCATGGAGAATGGTTTCAATACACAGGAAGGTCGGTCTGCTTTTCATTACCCCCACTACAAGAAAACCTGCAATTTGGGACTCTTTGTTGTGACTATTTTTATGGTCGCAAAAAAGCGCGACTACTTTGTGTCTGTTTTGTGACTGTTAAACAACTACAAACGAAACAGATGGAAACTGGTCGCTTATTAGCGACGGAAGTAAGTAGTCGGACAAAAGTCTCAATTAAGCGACTACTATCCGACCGTTTACCGATTCAATATTTTTGGTCGCAACAAGGTCGCACTTTGAGACCACTTAGCGACTTGTTATCTATAGAACTCTTTTTTTTTACAATTTGACTAAAGGTCACAAAACGGTCGCAAAGTTTGCAACATATTTGCGACGAACAAAGATAATCGATCACATTTATCTGAGATTTAGCGACCACTTTGTTACATATTAACAACTCTCGATATTAAACATTCGAAATATCAGATTTGAGGTTTGTGACCATAATCCGACATATTGTGTGACCATTGTACGACTGATGTTGTGACCCTTTCGCGTCTAGCACCTGAGATTAGTGACTATTTTGCTACATATTACCAACACTCGATATTTTCAATTCGAAATTTGTAAATTGAGGTTTGTTTACATGTTTTCTTATATATTACTACTTTGATTTTATTGAAGTTAGTTAGAAAAGACTTAACCAACCTCTTGAAATTCAATGTTTACAATCCATACATTCAAAAGTTCCAAATCCATATGAACTAAGCATGTTTCTTTATGAACATAATAGGGAATTTTGTAAAATTTCTAAAATAAGTTAAGAAGGCCAGGTTTGATCAACCTAACACTTATATATGTACTCTATGCTACTAAAGTGAGTGTTTACTAGTGATTTCTATCAGTATAGTGAATCAAATCCAAAACTTTTGTATTTTTCTATAGTGACTACTCATTATCTGTCTCAACTTAGTCACACTTTGCGACTAGTTTGTGACATTTTCGCGATTGTACCTATATTGTGACTAAATTACGACAGGTTTTGTGACTATTTGCCGACGAATATTGCAACGGTTTTGCGACTTTTGCGATGTTTGTTATATTTTAAGAAATCTTGCTAACTATTTTGTGACCCTTTCGCGTCTAGCACCTGAGATTAGCGACTATTTTGCTACTGATTACCAACGCTCGATATTTTCAATTCAAAATTTGTAAATTGAAGTTTGTTTACATGTTTTCTTATATGTTATTACTTTGATTTTATTGAAGTTAGTAAAAAAAGACTCAACCAACCTCTTGAAATTCAATGTTTACAATCCAAACATTCAAAAGTTCTAAATCCATATGAACTCATCATGTTACTTTATGAACATGATAGAGAATTTTGTAAAATTTATAAAATATGTTGAGAAAGCCAGGTTTGACCAACCTAACACTTATACATGTATTCTATGCTACTAAAGTGAGTGTTTATGAGTGATTTCTATCAATAGAATGAATCAAATCCATAGATTTTGAATTTTTTGTGTTGTGACTTTTTATTGTCTGTCTCAACTTAGTCACAGTTTGCGACTATTGTGTGACATTATTGCGACCTGTACCTTTATTGTGACTAAATTACGACAAGTTTTGTGACCATTTTCCGACGAATATTGCAACTGTTTTGCAACTTTTGTTAAATCTTATGAAATTTTCCCCAAGTATTTGGGCGCTTAATTTTCCCCCCAAATAATTGATGTTGCGATTGTTTTGCGACTAAAGAGCGACTCCTTTTCGTTAATTACTAGGCAAAAGACACACTCGACTTTTCACTTTCTTCTTTCTCTCTCGATCTAGGGTTTTTTCTCTCTAACTCTGCGATTCTTCTTCTTCTCTCTCGATCTAGGGTTTCAATCTCTCTCTCCCTGAATCGATTCCTTCTCTTCTTCTCTTTCGCTTCATTCTCATCGTCTCAACAACGAACTCTCCGTCAGCCACAACCTGCGGCTCAAGCTTCACAACCAATGTACCAGAATCCCCATCATCAACCGCCGCCTCCTCCAAATCCGGAGCATCAACTGCCGCCTCAGGAGCCGAATCGTTCCAAAAGTGTCACATGACGGCTTGTTCGCTACTCATCTACGTCGCCATTGCTTGGTTGAAGATGGTGCCGATGTAGACGATTCGATCCCGTGTTCAGTTCTTTAAGATCTCAGATCTAAGTCTCGTTTTTTGTATGTCGGTGGTCTTTGGAAACATCTCTCTTTTCTTTCTTCCTGTTTCGTTTAACCAAGCGATTGGTGCTTGGACGACGTTTTTCACCGCCGTGTTTGCTTTTCGGATGAGGCTTAAGAGAGAGGCTTGGTTGACTTACTTCTCTCTTGTCCCTGTGGTCACCGGGGTCGTTATTGCCAATAGGGTAATTACTCTTCTTTCAACTCTTAAAATTGAATCCTTTAAGTATGCATTTTGTTTCTGGTTTTGATCCAATGACAACGTATTTTGAGTATGTATTGTTACGGCTGATGAAATCTTAGAGAGGTTGATATAAATGTGAATCCGGAGCATGAACTAGAGCTAAATCTGGTTCATTTCAATTTTTATGTTGCCATCATAGGTATAGTTTTGGAAGACAGTTCTATTTTCGTCTTTATATTCTTCTCATAATTTGAGAAATTCAGGGCTGCATATAAAGGTTTTGCAGATTCCATTCGTCTACTTTTATTTCTGGATGCATATAGAGGACGACAAGACAAAGAAGGTGGTTACAAACATAAAATTTTTTGAAATCCTCTTTGTTTATTTTGTTAGATTAACTATACGTTTCTAACATCTTATTCTCCATTATATTGATTCTTTTCTTTCTTCCTGTTTTCGTAGTGGCTGTACTGCTAACAATAAATGGTAGTTGAATCATTCTATTGGCCTAATTTTTGGTAGTTATGTGCATCTCATTTGACCTTTGCATACCTGGTGTAGTTAGCTCTACTTGTAGCTGTTATATGTTAGTTTCTCCAAGTCTGTAGATTTTCTTATTCATTCAAAATGAGCAGCATTATGCTTAAATTATTAAGAAAATTGTGTTGATATTTGTCTGTATCTGTCTTATAAACGCTACTGTGCAGGGTAATGCTAGAAGCCTGCTTGAAAAGCGTTGTGATGGAAGCAGTCCCCTTGGAAGATTGTCAAAGTTGGGACTTGCTCCAGTTCTTTGGATCATGATCTTGCTGCTTCTGCTTGTATATACAAATTCTGTTGTTTTGGGTAGTTACCTTGGCCTTCTCAAATCTCCTTTGTGTGCATCATATCAAGTAACTCTTCTATGCATGCCTATAATTTTATGAACCCTTTGGCCATTGCAGCATCCAATCTGCCAAAGTTAACAACTGGATTGGTGCGCTTGCATGGCTGGGATTCTTTCTTGCAACTGCAGGACTATTTTTGTTTTACCGCTGTAGCAGGTATATGCTCACCATGTCCTTCCTCGATTTCCTTTTCGTATATCTTCAAAAAGTAGCCATGTCTGCTTTCTTTTGTTATCTGATTATTGGTATAGTGTACCTTTGCTATGGGTAAATTTCTTTACTTGATTATTAGTATAGTCATTGTTTCTTACTTGGTTATGTGGTTGGCCTGCAGATGTTCATTGGGTTGTGTCAGGATATACAAAAGTAAGTTCTTTTGCTTTTTTATGCATTCGTAAAAGTTAGGAATTAGAATCAGCTCAAATCATTTAGCTGAAAGAGATTGTGACTTCACTAGATATGCATTGTATAAGGAACACACATGTCACACGGAATTAATATAAAAAATTTTTCCTAAAGAGGTCTAATATTGTATGCTTCATGAATGGTTCTGTCTCTTAAATGACTAAGATTATTCAACAGTTTTGATGTATTGCTTGATCAGCTCTTGATTGTCTTCACTTTGGTAATAAGCTTTTTTGTTTTGTACAGTTGGAGACCTTAATCATCTCATCTCTCCAACCATAACTGATGCAGTTCTTGGAGACCTTAATCAACTTGAACATTGGCAGAGGAACAAGAGAACGCTGCTAGTAAAGCTTCAAGAAGTTCGTCACTTTCCTTCACCACTGAAAGTTGATTGTTTTTACTCTTTTAAGCTAGCTCACTTCAAGAAATTTGACTCTATCTATATTAGTTTTATTTTGTTTTTAGACTTAGGCATCACTTACGATATTAGTATAAGACTTGGTATGATATTATGTAAACTTGTAAACTAGTCTTTTATTTGCTTATGTTTTTGTACTCTATAATACTTTGTTAGGATGGTTTTTATTAGTGTTTTTGAATGATGGATTATTTGCATTTGAAAGCGAATTTGCAGGTTTGGGATTATTAACGTGTAACCAATATGTGACCAAACTAATTAACAAATGTGACCAATGTGTGACTACACATTATTACAAGAAACTCCAAATCTAGTATCAAAATGGTTACTAATAGAAGACTCTTTTGCTACACAACTATGAGAGTCTTAAATTGGTCGCAAACAATTAAGACTCTTTTGCGACTAAATTGGTACTAAAAGATATATCGTCTGCGACTAATGTGGGACTAAATATTCGATCCAAGAACTCTTTCGTTTGAACCGAACAAGTCGCAAACTAGTTGCTAACTTACGTTAGTCGCTCTTTAGTCGGAAATATACAACGACATTAACCCGTCACAGATTAGTCGTTAATATGCGACGCTACAATTTATGTTGGAAAAGAGTCGCAAATTAGCGACTATCTTGGGACTGGAAAATTTTGCGACCGTTTTTTAGCGACTATCTTAGGGTAGTCGTGAAAGAGTCGCAAAACCCTATTTTGCGACCGTTTTGCAACCAATATGGGGGTCGCAAATGTCGTGTTTTCTTGTAGTGCCCGAGCTTGTTGTTGGTCTATTTTATTTATTCTGATTAGGATTTGTTTCCCTAAAAAATATGTCATTCAATTCATCATCATCATCATTAACAAATGGTAGCAGCTTTTGGCTATTATGCCGTCATGTAGCATGACGTATAAATATCCAAATAAATGCAAAGATCACAATATTATGTGCCTTCATTGTTGCCAGCCATTTGAAGCTTTTGAGTCTCCAGCTCCATCGATGACTCCATGGACTTACGAAAACCATTTACTCAAGAGAGCGATAGACAGAGCGAGTCAGGTTGCGAGCATGCCTTATCTTCCAGTGCTTCTGTCAGTAGTGCCTAAACCCTATTTTAACATCTCAAAGATTTGGTGAACCAAAAGTTGAAGTTAAGGTTGAACCAAAAACTGAAGTTAAGGTTGAACCAAAAGTTGAAGTTAAAGGTTTAACAACCACCTCCATTAAGAGGTTCTGATCATGTAGACCAATTAAGGATAGCTAGTGGAAAACAAGGCAAAACAAAGGGACCTACATCAAGAAACCTGCTTCATGTTCCTTAGTTAAGAAGAATAAGCGAAGACGCGAGGATCAAACCTGATAGCCGAAGATTACTCGAAGTATGATTCAATGTGCTTTGATTGTAAAGGCTCAAAGTATGCTCAAACTAACTCTTTAAAGGTTAGTTTCTCCTTCTCAGCAAAATATTTTTGGTTCTGAAGCAACAAAAGTGCCTCAAGACTCGGAGAAATGCAATGCAGCGAAGAGAGTAAAGTGTAAAAGCAAGAACACTAATAATGTGGTTATGGAGGAGTGACCTGATGTAATTGTTATGAGTGTTCGAGATGATGATTTCTACAACTTTAAAAGGGACCGGATCGAAGCTTTGTTTGGAGAAAAAGGTATAGACTGTTTATGATGATTACAGAATGCCCCGGTGGTATGTACTGGTCAAAAGGTTGTGTCTTAATAACTGTTCAAAATGTGTATTTTTTGGGTGTATATCAATAAAAATGATGAATTGGGTCCAATGAAGTGGACTGATTCAGGGTTTTACAAAAAAACCAAACGCTTCTCAATCGGTAAGAGCAAAATTTGTGATTATGATACGAGGATTGCAATGGACCAAAAGCAAGTGTGGTTCCTGAAAGCATGGCAGCCAATCCGCATATCATAAATCAAAGCGGACGATAACTTTTGGTCCATTTGATTTATTCTAATTAGGATTTGTTTTCCTAAATAATCACAATTTTTTCGCTTTCCGATTAACAAGCGTCTACTCGTCTTGTAAAACCTTGAATCAATCAAATTCAGTTTACCCAATTCTTCATTTTTCTTACTATTCAGCCAAGAAATACACATCTTGAACGGTTCTTGAGAGAAAACCTTATCGACCAGTGCATACCAATCGGGCATTCCATAGTGATCATAAGCAGCCCATACCTGGTTTTCTCCAAACGAAGCTTCGATCAAATCCTTTTCGTTGTTGTAGAAATCAGCATATGGAACAATCATAACCATTACTTTAGGTTCCTCCTCCATAACCATATCATTAGTGTTCTTACTTTCACACTTCACTCTTTTCGTTGCATTGCATTTCTCTGAGTCTTGATGGACTTTTGTTGCTACAGAACAAACATTATTTTGCTCAGAAGGAGAAACTAACCTTTTAAGAGTCAGTTTGATCATACTCTGATCCTTTTCCATCACTTCGAATCATACTTGGAGTAATCTCCGGTCTATCACGTTTGATCCATGCATCTTCGTTGATTCTTCTTAACCGAGGAACATGAAGCAAGTTTCTTGATGGACGTCCCTTTCTTTTGCGTTCTCCTCCACTAGCTCTCCTTAATTGGTTTACATGAACAGAACCTCTTAATGGAGGTTGTAGTTCAACCTTAACTTCAACTTTTGGTTTAACCTTAACTTTAGATTTTGGTTCACTAAATCTTTGAGATGTCAAGACAGGTTTAGGCACTGTTGAAAGAACCACCAGAATATAAGGTACGCTTGAAACCTGACTCGCTCTGGCTGTCGCTCTAATGAGATGGTGGTTTTCGTAAGTCTACGGAGTCATCAATGGAGCCGGACACTCAAAATATTCAAATTGCTGGCGACAATGAACACACATAATCTTGTGATCTTTGTATCTATTTGGATATTTATACGTCATGCTACAAGAACAATGTAATGTCTAAATTAAGCTGCTACTATTTGATGATGATGATAAATTGACTGATAGATTTGTTTCTCCAATTGACTGATAGATTTTATCTCTTTTTGTCTTGAATGTGTCACAAAATGGGGGAAGAGATCTCAGCCGCAACAGGAAAGACTAAAAAGGATTACGCTTTTAATCGACAATTTTTATAGTCTAATACAACTTTAAGATGTAGTTGCGAACTAGGTCCTGTTTGAGTTGTTAGGTTAGCGGTTATTTGAGCACAACTTAATTGCATGCAACGTCTTCCATGGACCATGTTTGATCTACTTCTCGTAATCGTGCAAATACATTCAACTTTTGTTAGTTAATTCGATAAAAGCGGAGTAAGTTACAATAACTTCTCATATAATAATTAAGTGATATATATATAAAAATATTAGTTTGATATATGATTTTTTTTATTGTTAAAATGTGTAATACATTAATCAAAAGAGGTAAATGTTATGTACAAAGTGTACATTTCCTTCTAGTCATAACAACGAGTCAACGACAATGACATAAATAGAGCATAAACCATGTCAAAAATCAGAGCATAAAACCAGGCCATGAAACGGGACTGTATGGAAGCTACGAGTGGTGATTAAGGCCTGACCATGAGCCACCGCTGCATTAGAAGACGGAGACGAGGCTTAGCTGAATAATCGAGAGATGTAATTCTGTTTCGGATGAGCTTCTCTATGCTTCAAACCAGTTGGCGTGGCGTCGAGAAATCATTACCATGAATACGAGCATTCCGTTCACGCCAACCAGTTGGTGTGGTTTGATATATGTTAACATTGTTTTGATGATTTTATTAGTGTATAGTATATAAGCATCTATTAACATTTTTAAGGATCTATTTTAGTTGAAGTAACTAGTACTGTAGTAGTAGTAGTAGTAGTAGTAAAAAATTAAGTACCCATATAAATTAAAATTAACTATTTCAAGGAGACATATTTGTGATATGTATATATGGAACAAGGATCATTTGGTTTTTAGACTCGATCTTACACTAGGTATTTGGGAGAAGAAGGATACAAGAAGTTGTATATTTTTCGTTGTTTAACTTCCAAATACTGTGAGCTTTTTAATTAATTACGGTTGAAAAAAATAGAAACGAAAAACATCAAATAGAAAAAATTACAAAAGTAAATATAAATTGATTTTATGGTAAGATTTCACACAATTTTAATAGATTTTTTGGTCATTTTATCACACTATTTAGATTATGATTTTAAATGCAACATATTTAACAACAGAAATAAAATTCTATATTGCTTTGAAATCTTCGGATCCAACTATGGTCTAGGATGGTGGTGTTTCCAAGGAAATGATCAAACAATACTGCATGGTGCAAAGTGTCTTCGGGGGTGTCCATCCCCCCTTCACTCGGAGATGGAATTAAGCGTTAATTTGGGCTATGAAGAATAACCTTTCAAGAATGATTGAATGTCAGACGTTTAAAACAGATTGTACAGAGTTAGTCTTGATGTTGCAATCCCTTGAAGAATGATCCGCTTTCTTCAATCTGGTAGATGAATTTGGATTGCTCTGTGACTCCATTCCCCTGTTTTCTCTCTTTTCTATTTCTCGTTTATGTAATTCTAAAACGGATTGTTTAGCTCGATCTTTTAGACTTTCAATTTTATGAAGTTACATTTGTAAACTCTTCTCCTCCTGATTGGACAATCATGAAACTAATGCGTAGTTTACAGGAAAAAAAAAAACTTTAACTTGTAGATAAAACCATCTACATATCTTAATCACAACAAAAAAAAAAACTAAATCATGCCAACAATTTAACTTGTAGATAAAAACATTCGAAATTGAAAATAGTTGAAGAAATCTTTTTCTTTTGTCTGTTTAAATGTTAAATTTATAATTCATCAACAAAAACAAAATAGAGGCATTGAAAAATAAAATAAATAAGTTATGCTTCAAGAGATCAAAAGACATAAAATAGAGGCATTGAAACATAGCTTATAAAAAACAGAGACGACGTCACAAACATAGCATCATCGGTGAGTGAGAATCCACATACATACCACCATTCTTTGAGTCAGGTGAGTAACACAAAGACGACATCCGAGCTCTTATGACTTTTCAATGAATCCAGAGAGCTGGTGCGAAATATTATGGGCACGTTGGTGCTTCTGTCCATGACCCATCCTGGACAACGCCCAATGAAACATGGGCTTTGGCCCCCAACTTTGGCCCCCAACTATTTCTAAAACCTATCGGAAAAACTTTATTCATTTTTACAATAATATGCACCTATTTTTAAACCTTTTAAAATAACCTTAAGAAAACAAAATTAGTTATTTGGTCCCAGCAATATGAGGGCCGGCCATGCTTCCGTCCATTCCGTTCTTTCCATATAAGGTAAATCGTACTTTAAAAACACAAAAGAATGAGAGAATTGTCAATGTGATTGACCTTCGGCTGAGCAACTACGAACTGTCATCTGGCTCACCACATAGTAGACATGGTTGTATGACTCCGTAGCTTGTCTTTAAAAGCAAGTCAGGTGATAAAGGAACATCTCAGAATTCTGATGAGAAAACAAGACAATAAAGCATAGGTGTTGTAGCCGGATCTGCTCCCAAGTGTGTTTAGCAGATATACTACATCTTGTCCCAGCTCTAGGAGAAGGCGGGTGAATTGCTTTGATGCTCTCAATTATCTCCCGAAGATGAGAAGCCCGGCAGGTATGGATGATCCAGCCTAGGGATGAGGCGGCCTCCGATACCAAATCAATTTTACTCCAAATTTTATTTGAGGGATTGTGTTTCTTAATATTGAAATACACATTCCTCTAGAAAGCATTTTTGTTAGTTATATGGACTTGTTAGAATGACCCAAATATATAATAAAAGTTATAGTTGGTTCAATTGAAATTCAATATAATATTTGTACAATTGCAACAAAATTTACTAAAATTTCTAAAGAAATATTTATCAGAAGTAACAACCTCACAACATATGGTGAGACTGCGAGATATATCAGAAGTGGTACTTTTGCCGAGAAGGAATGATTAATTAGTTAATCATTATTTACTTACGTCAAGGTTCTTTTGCACCAAAAAATATTTTCATAAGTTTGTGTCTTTCTAAATCATTTAGAGAAAAGATGGGATTTGTCGGTGAGTCTGGAGAAAAACCAACTTAGAGATACTATCATTCTTGTGAGTCTACTAGATACTATCATCTAGTAGCAGTAGAAACAAAACTCATGATCCTTAAATCCATATGAATGATAAAGACATATTTTTCTGTTTGCATTTTTTGGGGTCTTCAAATCAAGTAGATAGAGTTATATCTTGAGAAGACATGCATCAATGAAACGAAAATAGGTTGTAACCTATGGTGACATGAGCCAACGTTGTGTATGTGGGATAATGAAAACGTGACTATCGCGTAGACATCGTTTAAATACGTGAAATCAACATGTAGACCATCCTCACATTTCGCTTGTAAGTGGGTATAGAGAACCTTCTAATACACATACATTAAAATTAACATCCATTGTTATCATTTTTTTGTATTAAAAAGGGATAAAACAAAATACAGAGAACAAACCTTGTAATAATATATAAGGCAAATAATTTTCAAAGATTTATTTCTTTTTAATATATTTAAAATAAGAATATTATTTTACTATCTTAAATGTTCAAAAATCATAATTAGTCCATATTCAATGGTAGATATTTTATAGTAGGACAATTATATTTGTTTTTGGTAAGAAGGACAATTATATGTTTTGACAACTAAAAAGAAATTTCCTTCCTTATACGGCTAATTTGAGCCCTAAAAATTTGAAAACCTTTTCACTTTTTTTTGTCTCCCTCTTCTTCACCTTATTTCTCTCTTTTTCTCTCTCTCATCTTTTGGATCTTCTCATCATCGGAAATGACGCGTGACACCCAATTCCCGTGTGACCCCGCCGGTGTATGCATGCGATGCAAATCGACGCCTCCACCGGAGGAATCTCTCACTTGCGGCACTTGCGTTACGCCTTGGCACGTGTCATGCCTTTCTTTACCTCCCAAAACCCTCGAATCTACTTTACAGTGGGTTTGTCCTGATTGCTCCGGTGAAACCGATGCTCTTCCTGTTTCCGGCGTTGCGGCCGGATATGGATCTGTTGGTTCAGATCTTGTAGTGGCGATCCACGAGATTGAAGCAGATGACTCTCTCTCTGCTGAAGAGAAGGCTAAGAAGAGGCAACAGTTACTGAGTGGTAAAGCCGTCGTCGATGAGGATGACGAAGTAGAGAAGAAGAGGAAGAGTAAAGGGAAAAAACCCGCTGATGAGGATGTGCTATCGCACTTCCACTGCTCAATCTGTATGCAGTTGCTACAGAAACCAGTGTCGGTTCGTGTTTTTATGTTTAGTTTTGGATCTTGTGTTTAGTTTCTTTTCGTTGTTTCTCTCTTAGACTTTATTGACACAATTAATTAAACACTCCATAAACGTCTTGTACATGTTAGGATTTGGTATGTGTACACTTTTGTTGATGCTTGATAGTTTCTATATCGTTGTTTGGTTGCCGTTTATGGGATGTTTCTCTTTATTTATTTTTAGACAATTAAGTTAGTGTTTCATATTAATTTTGTCATTGATGAGTATTGGAAACGGGGAACTGTAGTAGGAGTTGCAAGACGTTTTTATTAAGTGTTAATATCTTCTTTTCAAGATAAGTATTTAATTAGGGCTGACGGATATCTTGTGTGTTTCTTTTTCAGACACCATGTGGGCACAACGCTTGCTTGAAATGTTTCTTGAAGTGGATGAGACAGGGAAATCGCAGTTGTGGAACATGCCGTAGCGTGGTTCCTGAAAGCATGATAAGCAATCCCCACATCAACTTGTCCATTGTGTCTGCTATTAGGTTGGCAAGATTATCGAAGAGGGTTGATGCGAGTACTTCGAAAGTTGTTCACGTCATCAGTAATGAAGACCGTCCAGATAAAGCATTTACAACCGATCGAGCTAAGAAACTAGGGAATGCGAATGCTTCCAGCGGCAGGATTTTTGTAACAATCCCACGGGATCACTTTGGTCCTATAACAGCTGAATATGATCCTGTTAGGAACCAAGGTGTTTTGGTTGGAGAATCCTGGAAGGGCCGACATACGGCTCGGCAGTGGGGGGTTCACTTCCCACTTGTTTCTGGCATTGCTGGACAAACTAGTTATGGAGCTCAATCTGTTGTGCTCGCTGGAGGTTATGAGGATGATGAGGATCATGGAGAATGGTTTCTATACACAGGAAGGTCTGCTTTTCATTACTCCGAGCTTGCTTTTGCTCGATTTGGTTTATTCTTGTTAGGATTTGTTTCCCTAAATAATCTCCAGTTGACTGATAGATTTTGACTCTTTTGTCTTCAATGTGTCACACAGTGGGGGAAGAGATCTCAGTACTCGCAACTTAAGGACTAACAGCGTTCAGGGTTTTGATCAAAAATTTGAAAAGTCTAATGAAGCCTTAAGACTTAGCTGCAAACTGGGGTATCCTGTTAGAGTTGTCAGGTTAGGGGTCATTTGAGAACAACTCTATTCCATGCAACGTCTTTATTACTTTTTCACTTAACTTTTTCCATATATGATCAGGTCTTCCAAGGACATACATTCTGCATACGCCCCTGAGGGAGAATTACTAAGGTATGATGGGGTTTACCGCATCGAGAAATGTTGGATCAAAGTTGGAGTACAGGTACACATATAACTAACAACTGTGATAACTATTTTCCATTGCCTTCTTTTTTATGCATTGACCTATTTTTCTATTTTCCATATATAGGGTTCTTATAAGGTCTGTCGTTTCCTGTTTATTAGATGTGACAATGAGCCAGCTCCATGGACCAGGTTTGATCAACTTCTTGTAGTCGTGCGCCTTTTCTATATTATACAAATGTTGCGTACGAAATAAGGTAACAGATGGCAATACGTTCAACTACTAAGGTATGATGTGATATATTGTAGTGATGAGCATGGAGATCGTCCAAGACCTTTGCCTATTGTTCCGGAGCTTAATATGGCCACAAACCTATTTGAGAGAAAAGAAAGTCCATCATGGGATTTTGATGTAAGTTCCCATTGTTATATAAAGACATCTCAATTGTATAACAGTTCTTAATTTGTAATCTTTCCCCTGTCTCCACTAATAATATACGCTTACTTGATCAGGAAGGTGAGGGTCGTTGGCGATGGATGAAGCCGCCACCTGCTAGTAGAAAGCCAGTTAATAATGTTAAGGATCCTGAGGAGAGGAAAATTTTGAGGAAAGCCATGACGTCGACACACTCGAATACGATGAGGGCAAGACTTCTGAAAGGTTAGTGAGTCCAAATTCTCCTCTACCTTTGCTATTATAATGTTTATAGTGAGGAAGTTATGTTTCGAAATGGTTATCTTAGTATTAGCCTCTTTCTTTGTTTCTGAAATTTTCTCCAATCCATCTAAAACTGTCATTGGGATTTTGTTGATGCAGAATTTAAGTGCCAGATCTGCCAGCAAGTGATGACTAATCCTGTGACAACACCTTGTGCTCATAACTTCTGCAAGGCTTGTTTAGTATCCAAATTTGCTGGGAAAACTCTAATGAGAGAGAGAAGCAGAGGTGGACGAACACTACGCGCACAAAAGAATGTCATGAAGTGCCCTTGTTGCCCAACAGACATTGCTGAATTTATCCAAAACCCTCAGGTGAAACATCATCATATATATCTTCTTTTTGATTCTAAGTGAAACTCATGAATAACCTCTTTGGTGAACTGTGTGTAAACAGGTCAATAGAGAAGTAGCGGAGGTGATAGAGAAGCTGAAGAACCAGGAGGAGGAGGACAACACAGAACATGTAGATGAAGGTGAATGCTCAGGTACCAGCCATGAAGAAGAAACTCTGCCCGTGTCTGGAGATGCTGAGCAACCAAAGAAACGGATTAAGTTGGACATTGACGCAGCAGTTTCTGCGACTGTAGTGGAATCTGACATGAAGTAAGTAAGTAGGGGGCTTTCCAATGGCTCTCTTGGATCCAACCATCAAGTAAAGTTGGAAACTATGTTTATGTTTTTGTACCAAAGACTGAAAGTAGGGCAAAAAACTCTGTTACCTTATTTCGTACGCAACATTAGTTGAACGTATTGCCATCTGTTATTTTGGATTTTACTACATTATGTTCTAAATGTATAACGTACAATTTGGTTTGTGGTTTGACTTTTTTTTTTTTGTTTCTTGCATGTTATGAATTTTGGTTTAGTTGGGAATTAAATTTGGTCAAATAAAAAGAGGAAGTGAAATGAATTATAAAAAAATTATTGTTGGTTGTTATTTACATATTTATATTTACATGTTTATTTATATAAACATTGTATTTATGTAAATACCCCTCTACTTGTGAAAATAACATCACGTCTCTTTGAAGGTATGTGACTATTAGAAAAGCAACGATTGATCTAAGAGAAGCATCTCTTGGATCATGCAACGCTTGGATTAATATTTAAAGAGATGTCACGATACAGAGATGGGTGTGGATTTCGAACAAGATAGAGAGAGGGAAGAACAATACATAGAGATTAAGGAGAGACAGAGATTGAGATTGATTCTAATCTTCTCCTTCTCCAAATCAGTTTCTGAGAATCTCAAAGTAGGTTTGCTAGGGTCTCTGTAGAGGTGTGAATACAGAGATCGATTGTTGTATCCTGCAAGATAGACGCCCACAAGAAAGCTACTAACACCACTGTAGGGGCGAAATTCTGTCTTAGGAGATTGCTTATTGCAAGCCTCAATCAAACCAAAACGTTGTTCTTACGTTGAAGCAGAGAAGAGATCGACGGTGTACATACTCGTGTACGTATTCCAGGTTTCAGTTCTCTAGTTGTTACTTATTTAATAAAGTGTACGTATTGTGTGTACGTATTGTGATCTGCATCTATATTTCTGAGACAACAGAGGTCCAACAATCTAAGACAGAATTTTATCAATTCTCTGTTGTCGTGAATTGATAGATGGATCAATCTGCTGGGAATGTGAAAAATCACATTGAGAAGCCTTTTGTTTTCAAAGGAGTTGATTTCAAAAGATGGCAGCAGAAGATGATGTTTTATCTTACGACCTTGAATCTGGCACAATGCTTGACTTCTGAAGCACCGGAATTACCTGTTGAAGGAGACATTCCGGATGAAGTCATTAAAGCATCAGAGGCATGGTCACAGAATGAGTTTTTGTGCAAAAACTACATTCTTAATGCCCTGGATGATTCTCTCTACGATGTTTATCAAATATTCCAAACTCCAAAAGAGTTGTGGGAATCGTTAGAGAAGAAATACAAGTCAGAAGTGGCAAGTGCTAAGAAATTCATCGTTGGAAAATTCTTGAATTTCAAGATGAGTGACACCATCTCTGTGGTGAAACAAGTGGAAGAAATCCAGATTTTTGCTCATGAATTGAGAGATGAAGATATGGGGCTGAATGAGGCTTTTCTCGTTGCTTCGATCATTGAAAAGTTGCCTCCTACGTGGAAGGATTTCAAGATCTATCTGAAGCATCTTCATGAAGACATGAGTCTTGAGCAACTAATTCTCAAACTTCGTGTCGAAGAGGAGAATCGTAAGAATGAGAAATCTGAATTTTCTTCTATGGAAGCAAAGGCCAATGTAATTGAGGGAAACAGTTCCAAATTCAAAGGCTTCAAGAAGAACAAGAACGGTAAGAAACCGTTTATTCCACCAAAGGGTTCTAACTTCAAAAACAAGCCACAAGGTGCTTGTTGGGTGTGTGGAAAGCCTGGACATAGGGCCAAGGACTGCCGCCATAAGAAGGAAGGGAAATCGGTTGGAGACACAAGTAATGCGAACCTTGTCGAAGATCAGTTTGTTGCGGTTGTTTCCGAAGCAAACATGATGACAAACTCCAATGATTGGTGGATAGACACTGGTGCTACAAAACATGTGTGTTCTGATGCGAGTATGTTCTCAATGTACGTACATGGCTCTGAAGGAGAAAAACTGTACATGGGAAACGCAAGTACCGCAAAGATAGAAGGGAAAGGCAAAGTGGTCTTAAAACTCACATCTGGGAAGGAATTGGCACTGATGAACGTGCTCCATGTCCCTGAGATTCGAAAGAATCTGATTTCGGGTTCCCTTCTTAGCAACAAAGGATTCAAGATGGTATTTGAATCGGATAAGGTTGTACTCACTAAAGGTGGGATGTATGTGGGAAAAGGCTATTTATGTGATGGTCTTTTCAAACTGAATGTTGTACCAATCGTTAATAAAAACGCAGGCAATAGCTCTGCTTCTGTTTATTTGCTTGATTCAAATGACTTATGGCATGCAAGATTGGGACATGTCAATTATCATTCTTTGAATAGAATGATGAATTTAGGATTGTTACCGAAGAACAATCTTAAGAATCATGAAAGAAGCAAATGTGAAGTTTGTGTAGAATCAAAATATTCACGGCACTCTTACAAATCTGTGGAGAAGTCAAATGTATTACTTGGTTTAATACATAGTGACTTGTGTGATTTTCAATCAACTCCAAGTCGTGGAGGAAAGAATTATTATATTTCTTTCATTGATGATTACAGTAAGTTTTGCCAAATCTATTTGATTAAGACTAAAGATGAGGCTTTGGATATGTTTAAGAAATTCAAAGCTGAAGTCGAAAATCAATTAGATAAGAGAATCAAGATTCTCCGATCAGATCGTGGTGGAGAATACTTGTCGAATGAATTCTCTGAATTTTGTTCTACATATGGAATCATTCATCAAACTACGGCACCTTATACTCCAATGCAAAACGGAGTTGCCGAGAGGAAGAATAGAACTCTTAAAGAGATGATGAATTCCATGTTAAACGATTCGGGTGCACCATCTAACTTATGGGGAGAAGCCATTCTCACGGCTAATTCAATCTTGAATAAGATTCCTCATAAAAAGTGTGATAAAACTCCATATGAGATGTGGAAAGATAAGACTCCTTCATATAAAAATATGAAAGTGTGGGGTTGTCTTGCTAAGGTTCAAGTACCTTTACCAAAAAGAACTATTATAGGACCAAAAACGGTGGATTGTGTATACATCGGTCCTGCAGAGAATAGTGCAGCTTATAGATTTATAGTTCATAAATCTGATAATGCTGAGGTAAAGGTAAACACGATCATTGAATCAAATGAGGCTGAATTCTTTGAGGATGTATTTCCATACAAAGAGCCTAGAAATCCATGTACCAAACGGGTACGTGATGACAATGATCGTGTACGTATTCAAGAAGAGGAATATGAACCAAGAAGAAGTAAAAGAGCAAGAGTTGCTAAAGATTTTGGCACAGACTTTATGACGTTTTTGAGTGAATATGAACCTCAAACGTATAAGGCTGCAATGGAATCATTGGAAGCATCTTATTGGAAAGAGGCTATTCAAAGTGAAGTTGAATCCATTTTGAGTAATCATACATGGGAATTGGTTGATTTACCACCTGGTAATAAACTAATTGGACATAAATGGATATTCACTAAGAAGTTGAGACCTGATGGTACGATTGAGAAATATAAAGCAAGACTAGTGGCGAAAGGATTTCGTCAAAAGGAAGGTCTTGATTTCTTTGATACCTATTCTCCGGTGACGAGAATCACTTCGATTAGATTCCTAATTGCAGTTTCAGCCATATATGATCTAGAGATTCATCAAATGGATGTTAAAACAGCATTCCTAAATGGTGAACTAGCTAGATGAAGAAATATATATGGAACAACCCGAAGGCTTTATAGTCGAAGGGAAAGAGAAGAAAGTTTGTAAGCTTAAGAAGTCTTTGTATGGACTTAAGCAAGCGCCAAAACAATGGCATGAGAAGTTTGATAATACAATGAGGTCGTATGGTTTCAAAATAAATGAATGTGACAAGTGTGTCTATATTAAGGAAACCAAGAAGGATACGATCATTGTATGTCTATATGTGGATGATATGTTGATAATGGGAACAAGCAAAGACATTATCAATACCACAAAGAAGATGTTGAGTGACAATTTCGAAATGAAAGACATGGGATTGGCTGATGTAATTCTTGGAATTAGAATTAAGCGAGAGCCAAATGGGTATTCACTTACTCAATCTCATTATGTGGAGAAAGTTCTCAAGAAGTTTGGTCACTTTGATGATAGACCAGTAGTTACTCCGTTTGATCCGACGTGTAAGCTTTCAAAGAATGAAGGAGAAAGTGTGTCTCAATTGGAGTACACACAAATTCTTGGAAGTATTATGTACATTACAAATTGTACGAGACCAGATTTGGCTTACTCATTGAGTCGATTAAGTCGATATGCAAGTAATCCAAATGGAGAACATTGGAATGCTTTGGTTAGAGTATTGAGATACTTAAAGCATACAATGAATTATGGTCTATATTACACTAAATATCCTCCGGTGTTAGAAGGATATAGTGATGCCAATTGGATCTCTGGAAGTACGGATAGTAAGTCCACAAGTGGTTATGTGTTTACACTTGGTGGTGGTGCTGTGTCTTGGAAATCATCTAAACAGACGTGTATAGCACGTTCTACAATGGAATCGGAATTTATTGCACTAGATAGTGCTGCAGAAGAAGCCGAATGGCTAAGGAATTTTCTTGAGGATATTCCACTATGGCCAAAGCCGGTGACTGCATAGTGGATACATAGTGCAGTCACCGGCTTTGGCCATAGTGGAATATCCTCAAGAAAATTCCTTAGCCATTCGGCTTCTTCTGCAGCACTATCTAGTGCAATAAACTCAGATTCCATTGTAGAACGTGCTATACACGTCTGTTTAGATGATTTCCAAGACACAGCACCACCACCAAGTGTAAACACATAACCACTTGTGGACTTACTATCCGTACTTCCAGAGATCCAATTGGCATCACTATATCCTTCTAACACCGGAGGATATTTAGTGTAATATAGACCATAATTCATTGTATGCTTTAAGTATCTCAATACTCTAACCAAAGCATTCCAATGTTCTCCATTTGGATTACTTGCATATCGACTTAATCGACTCAATGAGTAAGCCAAATCTGGTCTCGTACAATTTGTAATGTACATGATACTTCCAAGAATTTGTGTGTACTCTAATTGAGACACACTTTCTCCTTCATTCTTTGAAAGCTTACACGTCGGATCAAACGGAGTAACTACTGGTCTATCATCAAAGTGACCAAACTTCTTTAGGACTTTCTCCACATAATGAGATTGAGTAAGTGAATACCCATTTGGCTCTCGTCTAATTCTAATTCCAAGAATTACATCAGCCAATCCCATGTCTTTCATTTCGAAATTGTCACTCAACATCTTCTTTGTGGTATTGATAATGTCTCTACTTGTTCCCATTATCAACATATCATCCACATATAGACATACAATGATCGTATCCTTCTTGGTTTCCTTAATGTAGACACACTTGTCACATTCATTTATTTGAAAACCATACGACCTCATTGTATTATCAAACTTCTCATGCCATTGTTTTGGCGCTTGCTTAAGTCCATACAAAGACTTCTTAAGCTTACAAACTTTCTTCTCTTTCCCTTCGACTATAAAGCCTTCGGGTTGTTCCATATATATTTCTTCATCTAGCTAGTTCACCATTTAGGAATGCTGTTTTAACATCCATTTGATGAATCTCTAGATCATATATGGCTGAAACTGCAATTAGGAATCTAATCGAAGTGATTCTCGTCACCGGAGAATAGGTATCAAAGAAATCAAGACCTTCCTTTTGACGAAATCCTTTCGCCACTAGTCTTGCTTTATATTTCTCAATCGTACCATCCGGTCTCAACTTCTTAGTGAATATCCATTTATGTCCAATTAGTTTATTACCAGGTGGTAAATCAACCAATTCCCATGTATGATTACTCAAAATGGATTCAACTTCACTTTGAATAGCCTCTTTCCAATAAGATGCTTCCAATGATTCCATTGCAGCCTTATACGTTTGAGGTTCATATTCACTCAAAAACGTCATAAAGTCTGTGCCAAAATCTTTAGCAACTCTTGCTCTTTTACTTCTTCTTGGTTCATATTCCTCTTCTTGAATACGTACACGATCATTGTCATCACGTACCCGTTTGGTACATGGATTTCTAGGCTCTTTGTATGGAAATACATCCTCAAAGAATTCAGCCTCATTTGATTCAATGATCGTGTTTACCTTTACCTCAGCATTATCAGATTTATGAACTATAAATCTATAAGCTGCACTATTCTCTGCAGGACCGATGTATACACAATCCACCGTTTTTGGTCCTATAATAGTTCTTTTTGGTAAAGGTACTTGAACCTTAGCAAGACAACCCCACACTTTCATATTTTTATATGAAGGAGTCTTATCTTTCCACATCTCATATGGAGTTTTATCACACTTCTTATGAGGAATCTTATTCAAGATTGAATTAGCCGTGAGAATGGCTTCTCCCCATAAGTTAGATGGTGCACCCGAATCGTTTAACATGGAATTCATCATCTCTTTAAGAGTTCTATTCTTCCTCTCGGCAACTCCGTTTTGCATTGGAGTATAAGGTGCCGTAGTTTGATGAATGATTCCATATGTAGAACAAAATTCAGAGAATTCATTCGACAAGTATTCTCCACCACGATCTGATCGGAGAATCTTGATTCTCTTATCTAATTGATTTTCGACTTCAGCTTTGAATTTCTTAAACATATCCAAAGCCTCATCTTTAGTCTTAATCAAATAGATTTGGCAAAACTTACTGTAATCATCAATGAAAGAAATATAATAATTCTTTCCTCCACGACTTGGAGTTGATTGAAAATCACACAAGTCACTATGTATTAAACCAAGTAATACATTAGACTTCTCCACAGATTTGTAAGAGTGCCGTGAATATTTTGATTCTACACAAACTTCACATTTGCTTCTTTCATGATTCTTAAGATTGTTCTTCGGTAACAATCCTAAATTCATCATTCTATTCAAAGAATGATAATTGACATGTCCCAATCTTGCATGCCATAAGTCATTTGAATCAAGCAAATAAACAGAAGCAGAGCTATTGCCTGCATTTTTATTAACGATCGGTACAACATTCAGTTTGAAAAGACCATCACATAAATAGCCTTTTCCCACATACATCCCACCTTTAGTGAGTACAACCTTATCCGATTCAAATACCATCTTGAATCCTTTGTTGCTAAGAAGGGAACCCGAAATCAGATTCTTTCGAATCTCAGGGACATGGAGCACGTTCATCAGTGCCAATTCCTTCCCAGATGTGAGTTTTAAGACCACTTTGCCTTTCCCTTCTATCTTTGCGGTACTTGCGTTTCCCATGTACAGTTTTTCTCCTTCAGAGCCATGTACGTACATTGAGAACATACTCGCATCAGAACACACATGCTTTGTAGCACCAGTGTCTATCCACCAATCATTGGAGTTTGTCATCATGTTTGCTTCGGAAACGACCGCAACAAACTGATCTTCGACAAGGTTCGCATTACTTGCGTCTCCAACCGATGTCCCTTCCTTCTTATGGCGGCAGTCCTTGGCCCTATGTCCAGGCTTTCCACACACCCGACAAGCACCTTGTGGCTTGTTCTTGAAGTTAGAACCCTTTGGTGGAATGAACGGTTTCTTACCGTTCTTGTTCCTCTTGAAGCCTTTGAATTTGGAACTGTTTCCCTCAATTACATTGGCCTTTGCTTCCATAGAAGAAAATTCAGATTTCTCATTCTTACGATTCTCCTCTTCGACACGAAGTTTGAGAATTAGTTGCTCAAGACTCATGTCTTCATGAAGATGCTTTAGATAGATCTTGAAATCCTTCCACGTAGGAGGCAACTTTTCAATGATCGAAGCAACGAGGAAAGCCTCATTCAGCCCCATATCTTCATCTCTCAATTCATGAGCAAAAATCTGGATTTCTTCCACTTGTTTCACCACAGAGATGGTGTCACTCATCTTGAAATTCAAGAATTTTCCAACGATGAATTTCTTAGCACTTGCCACTTCTGACTTGTATTTCTTCTCTAACGATTCCCACAACTCTTTTGGAGTTTGGAATATTTGATAAACATCGTAGAGAGAATCATCCAGGGCATTAAGAATGTAGTTTTTGCACAAAAACTCATTCTGTGACCATGCCTCTGATGCTTTAATGACTTCATCCGGAATATCTCCTTCAACAGGTAATTCCGGTGCTTCAGAAGTCAAGCATTGTGCCAGATTCAAAGTTGTAAGATAAAACATCATCTTTTGCTGCCATCTTTTGAAATCAATTCCTTTGAAGACAAAAGGCTTCTCAATGTGATTTTTCACATTCCCAGCAGATTGATCCATCTATCAATTCACAACAACAGAGAATCTTTGAGAAAATTCTGTCTTAGATTGTTGGACCTCTTTTTTTAGTTATTGTTTGAAAGATTGAATTTTGATTTTAGTTATAAAATTCATGAAACGTTTTGAAAATCCATTACTATTTTTAAAAAAACTAGAAAAGCTGTTTGCTACAAGAGCGAAAGGGAGACGGACAAGTAATGCTTTAGAGAGTGAATTCTAATCGTGTCCCTCATGTAATATCAAACTCGCTGCATAGCGACTTCTCAAACCATCTATTCTAATATAATGACTTCATTCGACGAAAAAAAAAATTACAACTAAAGATGGCCGACGAAAGCATCACCTCCGGTGTAAGAGCCCCTACCCACTGCTACGATCGTCAATAGACTCAATACCATTATCGCCGGGAAAGCAAAGGACCAATAGCCTTAATCATCTCTTTACCTCAATATTCCTCTGTTATGTATGAAGGAACCTTATGTTAACTTTAGCCTAGTTTCTATCATTTTATACATACATGTATACAGTCTATGAAATACATGATATTATATTCCTATAATATCTCCCAACAATAGGCTAAATATAGAGTTCATGCATTAGAATAACCAAGAAGAAAACCTAAAGAGGGATCCAGCTATTTTTGAATTATTATTATACAATTTCTTCTCTACTCTCTTATCTTACACAGAATCAAGGTACATGATCTCCACAACAAAGAAACTAATCACATCATTTTAAACACTTGACGCCGCTGAAGATGTGCTTGAGTTTACTTTAGAACTTGTGGATGTTGCTCCTTTTGTAGGGAACTAGTTCATCTGGACAATTCCAAATCTTTCTCTTCTTATTTTTGAAAACACTAACATAATTATCTTCTTTTCCTTCATGTCCAATTGTGGCTAGAACTATCTTAACTTCCTTAATGATTTCCATAATAAAACCGGCTTCGGAACTGGCCAAAGAGAGAAAACGAATATAAATCATAAATCACAAGCTTATATAGGTTTAGGGTTTTATTTGTAGTCTTAAAAGACCAAGAAGATCAAGATTAGTGAGTTACCACTTTTCTCCCAAGGACAAACTCATCTTCCCGGTGATACATTCTAAAGTGATTATTTACATATGCATGAATAAAGTCATATTCTTATAGAGTATAGACCATCCGAAAGTTTTCTTTACAAACTTGACGTCATGATAGACATGGTAAGAGCAGGCTCATTAGATGTCAATATCCAAGAACACATCAAAATAGGAAAGAAGATCTACGAATCAATTAGCTTGATCTAAACAACAATATGCATCAATATCCATAACTTATGGATAAACACATATGTGTCCTCATTCCTAAAAAAATTGTGGACTGACGTAAAAGAAAAAGAAAAAAAGAACAAAATGTGGACTGACTTAAAAGGACAAGTGGCAACATTTATTAAACTAAAGTAGGTCCAAAGGAAATAGATGTCGATCGGTCTTCCTTTCAACACTTTTTCTTGCAAACGGCAACATTAGCATTACAAGTTTACTAAGTTTATGTACACGGGATGCTCGTTAAATGATTTGAGGCATCATAGCATGTAAAATATCTAGGTCGATGCTTCCAATCACTATGAAAGTACAAAATGAAGATAAACACAACTAAGTGCTCGTTTCAAGTATTCTGGGAGAGATTTACGGTCGGTTACAGAGCGTAAACATATTGGTTTTCTAAAACTATATAAAATGATTGTGTTCGGTACAAAAATAGTTATTTAATGGTATGTATAACTGCTAGTGGATTTTGGTTTGGGGATTAGAGTCTAGTTGTGAGATGCCTTTTACTTGGTTTGTTTGGCATGAACTCTTAGAATTTAATTGTCTGTGTGTGTCGACCTGAACTAGTGATCTGTGTGTGTTGATACTCAAACCATTTATCTGTCTTCATTTGGTCTCTAAAAGCCATGGATATATCATACATTGTGTGCCCTTATGATTGATTTTAATAACAGGTTGTGAGATGCCTTTTACTTGGTTTGTTTGGCATGAACTGGTCATATATATACCCATCGTAATGTACTAATGTGTTAAGCACATGACTATCTTTGTCTCTGTTTTTTCTTCCTTCACTTTGAGGTACAAACTGCTAGTGGATCTCCTCAATTAAATGTTTTAAGTCACATACAACTTTTTTTCTTCCTTCACTTTGAGGTACAAACTGCTAGTGGATTTTGGTTTGGGGATTAGAGTCTAGTTGTGATAATTATTTATTAAAGATAATATTTATTAAAGATAATTATTTATCATCGAGACCAAGAGCAAACAAAGCACAATCGCCTCTTCACCTCAATCTCGGATCCAGCTCACATGTAAGGAATTTTACTTGAATTATCATGTTATCTTTGATAAATATTATCATTTATCTTTCTAAGGATCTAATTTGTGTAATTTTATTAAATCATATTACTTAATTTTGTAATTAATGAAACCATCAAAAATGACAAACTGCATGAGTTTTTAATTGAAAGATACATATGTGAAATGAAATTAGTTTTTATATATTAGAATTCAGTTGTGGAAATGTCCATATAAGCCTCTTGCATTTTTTCAACATCATACGTGGTTAAACTCAAAAGCTATGAACTTAGAATGCACAAGTCACTCTCTTAAGTTAAACAATCGTCTTCAAAACGTTGCTCTAGTAATATATGTATATCAAATCTGTATAAATGATTAATCAATATAATGAGATCCATATCCATAATCCTCTCTAGTTTTTTACAAATCGCATAAATGGAAAATACGATTACTAATCAATATTATAAAGTTAGTTTAAAGTATTATATATTGTTGTAATATTGGTTATTGTATGATCATTTTCCCATATATTTAGCCTAAATATTATATTCTCAAGTAATATATATCTATATGTATATATATATATATGTACAAATTACTAATCAATATAATGAGATCCATTTCCATAATTATCTAGATATTATGATTTGAGGCATCATAGCATGTAAAATATCTAGGTCGATGCTTCCAATCACTATGAAAGTACAAAATGAAGATAAACACAACTAAGTGCTCGTTTCAAGTATTCTGGGAGAGATTTACGGTCGGTTACAGAGCGTAAACATATTGGTTTTCTAAAACTATATAAAATGATTGTGTTCGGTACAAAAATAGTTATTTAATGGTATGTATAACTGCTAGTGGATTTTGGTTTGGGGATTAGAGTCTAGTTGTGAGATGCCTTTTACTTGGTTTGTTTGGCATGAACTCTTAGAATTTAATTGTCTGTGTGTGTCGACCTGAACTAGTGATCTGTGTGTGTTGATACTCAAACCATATTCTTCTCTAGTCCATTTATCTGTCTTCATTTGGTCTCTAAAAGCCATGGATATATCATACATTGTGTGCCCTTATGATTGATTTTAATAACAGGTTGTGAGATGCCTTTTACTTGGTTTGTTTGGCATGAACTGGTCATATATATACCCATCGTAATGTACTAATGTGTTAAGCACATGACTATCTTTGTCTCTGTTTTTTCTTCCTTCACTTTGAGGTACAAACTGCTAGTGGATCTCCTCAATTAAATGTTTTAAGTCACATACAACTTTTTTTCTTCCTTCACTTTGAGGTACAAACTTCTAGTGGATTTTGGTTTGGGGATTAGAGTCTAGTTGTGATAATTATTTATTAAAGATAATATTTATTAAAGATAATTATTTATCATCGAGACCAAGAGCAAACAAAGCACAATCGCCTCTTCACCTCAATCTCGGATCCAGCTCACATGTAAGGAATTTTACTTGAATTATCATGTTATCTTTGATAAATATTATCATTTATCTTTCTAAGGATCTAATTTGTGTAATTTTATTAAATCATATTACTTAATTTTGTAATTAATGAAACCATCAAAAATGACAAACTGCATGAGTTTTTAATTGAAAGATACATATGTGAAATGAAATTAGTTTTTATATATTAGAATTCAGTTGTGGAAATGTCCATATAAGCCTCTTGCATTTTTTCAACATCATACGTGGTTAAACTCAAAAGCTATGAACTTAGAATGCACAAGTCACTCTCTTAAGTTAAACAATCGTCTTCAAAACGTTGCTCTAGTAATATATGTATATCAAATCTGTATAAATGATTAATCAATATAATGAGATCCATATCCATAATCCTCTCTAGTTTTTTACAAATCGCATAAATGGAAAATACGATTACTAATCAATATTATAAAGTTAGTTTAAAGTATTATATATTGTTGTAATATTGGTTATTGTATGATCATTTTCCCATATATTTAGCCTAAATATTATATTCTCAAGTAATATATATCTATATGTATATATATATATATGTACAAATTACTAATCAATATAATGAGATCCATTTCCATAATTATCTAGATATTATGATTTGAGGCATCATAGCATGTAAAATATCTAGGTCGATGCTTCCAATCACTATGAAAGTACAAAATGAAGATAAACACAACTAAGTGCTCGTTTCAAGTATTCTGGGAGAGATTTACGGTCGGTTACAGAGCGTAAACATATTGGTTTTCTAAAACTATATAAAATGATTGTGTTCGGTACAAAAATAGTTATTTAATGGTATGTATAACTGCTAGTGGATTTTGGTTTGGGGATTAGAGTCTAGTTGTGAGATGCCTTTTACTTGGTTTGTTTGGCATGAACTCTTAGAATTTAATTGTCTGTGTGTGTCGACCTGAACTAGTGATCTGTGTGTGTTGATACTCAAACCATATTCTTCTCTAGTCCATTTATCTGTCTTCATTTGGTCTCTAAAAGCCATGGATATATCATACATTGTGTGCCCTTATGATTGATTTTAATAACAGGTTGTGAGATGCCTTTTACTTGGTTTGTTTGGCATGAACTGGTCATATATATACCCATCGTAATGTACTAATGTGTTAAGCACATGACTATCTTTGTCTCTGTTTTTTCTTCCTTCACTTTGAGGTACAAACTGCTAGTGGATCTCCTCAATTAAATGTTTTAAGTCACATACAACTTTTTTTCTTCCTTCACTTTGAGGTACAAACTGCTAGTGGATTTTGGTTTGGGGATTAGAGTCTAGTTGTGATAATTATTTATTAAAGATAATATTTATTAAAGATAATTATTTATCATCGAGACCAAGAGCAAACAAAGCACAATCGCCTCTTCACCTCAATCTCGGATCCAGCTCACATGTAAGGAATTTTACTTGAATTATCATGTTATCTTTGATAAATATTATCATTTATCTTTCTAAGGATCTAATTTGTGTAATTTTATTAAATCATATTACTTAATTTTGTAATTAATGAAACCATCAAAAATGACAAACTGCATGAGTTTTTAATTGAAAGATACATATGTGAAATGAAATTAGTTTTTATATATTAGAATTCAGTTGTGGAAATGTCCATATAAGCCTCTTGCATTTTTTCAACATCATACGTGGTTAAACTCAAAAGCTATGAACTTAGAATGCACAAGTCACTCTCTTAAGTTAAACAATCGTCTTCAAAACGTTGCTCTAGTAATATATGTATATCAAATCTGTATAAATGATTAATCAATATAATGAGATCCATATCCATAATCCTCTCTAGTTTTTTACAAATCGCATAAATGGAAAATACGATTACTAATCAATATTATAAAGTTAGTTTAAAGTATTATATATTGTTGTAATATTGGTTATTGTATGATCATTTTCCCATATATTTAGCCTAAATATTATATTCTCAAGTAATATATATCTATATGTATATATATATATATGTACAAATTACTAATCAATATAATGAGATCCATTTCCATAATTATCTAGATATTATGATTTGAGGCATCATAGCATGTAAAATATCTAGGTCGATGCTTCCAATCACTATGAAAGTACAAAATGAAGATAAACACAACTAAGTGCTCGTTTCAAGTATTCTGGGAGAGATTTACGGTCGGTTACAGAGCGTAAACATATTGGTTTTCTAAAACTATATAAAATGATTGTGTTCGGTACAAAAATAGTTATTTAATGGTATGTATAACTGCTAGTGGATTTTGGTTTGGGGATTAGAGTCTAGTTGTGAGATGCCTTTTACTTGGTTTGTTTGGCATGAACTCTTAGAATTTAATTGTCTGTGTGTGTCGACCTGAACTAGTGATCTGTGTGTGTTGATACTCAAACCATATTCTTCTCTAGTCCATTTATCTGTCTTCATTTGGTCTCTAAAAGCCATGGATATATCATACATTGTGTGCCCTTATGATTGATTTTAATAACAGGTTGTGAGATGCCTTTTACTTGGTTTGTTTGGCATGAACTGGTCATATATATACCCATCGTAATGTACTAATGTGTTAAGCACATGACTATCTTTGTCTCTGTTTTTTCTTCCTTCACTTTGAGGTACAAACTGCTAGTGGATCTCCTCAATTAAATGTTTTAAGTCACATACAACTTTTTTTCTTCCTTCACTTTGAGGTACAAACTGCTAGTGGATTTTGGTTTGGGGATTAGAGTCTAGTTGTGATAATTATTTATTAAAGATAATATTTATTAAAGATAATTATTTATCATCGAGACCAAGAGCAAACAAAGCACAATCGCCTCTTCACCTCAATCTCGGATCCAGCTCACATGTAAGGAATTTTACTTGAATTATCATGTTATCTTTGATAAATATTATCATTTATCTTTCTAAGGATCTAATTTGTGTAATTTTATTAAATCATATTACTTAATTTTGTAATTAATGAAACCATCAAAAATGACAAACTGCATGAGTTTTTAATTGAAAGATACATATGTGAAATGAAATTAGTTTTTATATATTAGAATTCAGTTGTGGAAATGTCCATATAAGCCTCTTGCATTTTTTCAACATCATACGTGGTTAAACTCAAAAGCTATGAACTTAGAATGCACAAGTCACTCTCTTAAGTTAAACAATCGTCTTCAAAACGTTGCTCTAGTAATATATGTATATCAAATCTGTATAAATGATTAATCAATATAATGAGATCCATATCCATAATCCTCTCTAGTTTTTTACAAATCGCATAAATGGAAAATACGATTACTAATCAATATTATAAAGTTAGTTTAAAGTATTATATATTGTTGTAATATTGGTTATTGTATGATCATTTTCCCATATATTTAGCCTAAATATTATATTCTCAAGTAATATATATCTATATGTATATATATATATATGTACAAATTACTAATCAATATAATGAGATCCATTTCCATAATTATCTAGATATTATGATTTGAGGCATCATAGCATGTAAAATATCTAGGTCGATGCTTCCAATCACTATGAAAGTACAAAATGAAGATAAACACAACTAAGTGCTCGTTTCAAGTATTCTGGGAGAGATTTACGGTCGGTTACAGAGCGTAAACATATTGGTTTTCTAAAACTATATAAAATGATTGTGTTCGGTACAAAAATAGTTATTTAATGGTATGTATAACTGCTAGTGGATTTTGGTTTGGGGATTAGAGTCTAGTTGTGAGATGCCTTTTACTTGGTTTGTTTGGCATGAACTCTTAGAATTTAATTGTCTGTGTGTGTCGACCTGAACTAGTGATCTGTGTGTGTTGATACTCAAACCATATTCTTCTCTAGTCCATTTATCTGTCTTCATTTGGTCTCTAAAAGCCATGGATATATCATACATTGTGTGCCCTTATGATTGATTTTAATAACAGGTTGTGAGATGCCTTTTACTTGGTTTGTTTGGCATGAACTGGTCATATATATACCCATCGTAATGTACTAATGTGTTAAGCACATGACTATCTTTGTCTCTGTTTTTTCTTCCTTCACTTTGAGGTACAAACTGCTAGTGGATCTCCTCAATTAAATGTTTTAAGTCACATACAACTTTTTTTCTTCCTTCACTTTGAGGTACAAACTGCTAGTGGATTTTGGTTTGGGGATTAGAGTCTAGTTGTGATAATTATTTATTAAAGATAATATTTATTAAAGATAATTATTTATCATCGAGACCAAGAGCAAACAAAGCACAATCGCCTCTTCACCTCAATCTCGGATCCAGCTCACATGTAAGGAATTTTACTTGAATTATCATGTTATCTTTGATAAATATTATCATTTATCTTTCTAAGGATCTAATTTGTGTAATTTTATTAAATCATATTACTTAATTTTGTAATTAATGAAACCATCAAAAATGACAAACTGCATGAGTTTTTAATTGAAAGATACATATGTGAAATGAAATTAGTTTTTATATATTAGAATTCAGTTGTGGAAATGTCCATATAAGCCTCTTGCATTTTTTCAACATCATACGTGGTTAAACTCAAAAGCTATGAACTTAGAATGCACAAGTCACTCTCTTAAGTTAAACAATCGTCTTCAAAACGTTGCTCTAGTAATATATGTATATCAAATCTGTATAAATGATTAATCAATATAATGAGATCCATATCCATAATCCTCTCTAGTTTTTTACAAATCGCATAAATGGAAAATACGATTACTAATCAATATTATAAAGTTAGTTTAAAGTATTATATATTGTTGTAATATTGGTTATTGTATGATCATTTTCCCATATATTTAGCCTAAATATTATATTCTCAAGTAATATATATCTATATGTATATATATATATGTACAAATTACTAATCAATATAATGAGATCCATTTCCATAATTATCTTTTGTTTTTCACAAATCTTATTGATGGAAATTAATTAGAATTGAGAAAGTGTCAACTCATCATCATTATTATAAAATTAGTTTGAATATCTAATTTATTAAATTTTTATTATTTAAATTATTCATAATCAATTTTAACATACATTTAGCCTAAATATTGAAAAATATATCATTTAGGTCAATATAGCTAATTTATTGTTCGTAATTACCTTTTTATTATTAAATCGATTGTATTGTCAAATTTATATGTTCTCTATGAATTCAAGCTAAAACTTTATAAATGTCAAAATTGTCAATCATGATGAGTCATTTAATGTTATGTGTATATTTGTTTAGATGAATCACTTAATTCTACGTTTAGATTATATTGTTGCTTATGCTAATTCATCATATGTTTTATGTGTGGAAAGATATTTGTAAGCTTTGCCTTTATTTCATATATTGTAAGGTATAATCATCCACATATAACCTCGACTACAAGAACACTTCGAAACTACATCTTCTCAGTAAAGATTATGCTTAACATAATCGCTACTACGATTATACATAGAGTGGCTTGAAAGTTGTAACAAACATAGGACATATGGTTTTCATCACCACCCCTTCAATGTAGTAACCAACCGTTGAGCACACTATCCCATTGTTGGTGACTGTAAGAAGTTTGATGTTCCACCCAATGGCTCACACGCCATGATTTACTTTCTCCATCAATAATGCCACAACGAGGGGCAAAGGCAATGTAGGATTAAGAAAGTCAGTTGATCCTCCATAAATTTTGAAAATCTACTACACGTTCTTAATATTAATTATAATAACCTCAATACATTGTAGTTTTTGACCCTATGTAAAATTAATTTAATCACGTGAGATAAAAAAATAAAACAATTGAACCCCAAATACTAAGGTAGGTTCACTAGAATTTAAACCCAATTCTAATGTAATAAAATTAAAAATCCATGACTTACTTAGAAAACAAAATTCAACTAATGATCTAATATTATATTTACTTGTAAAAACACACACATAAGACCTAATTCTTTTTGTGTCCTTTTTAATTATTGTGGACCGTAACTAAAAACTCCGAAAATATCAATCTTGGTTGATTTTCAAATATTCATACTTGTAATTATATTTCTTTTTACATAATATATATTATTTTACATTAAAAATGTTTTTGACCCCTACAACAAAAATTTCTAACTCCGCCATTGGTTACAACGTTACTTATTGATGCATAAAAGTGAATGCAAAGTAAATCAATGCCATCCAAAACTCATCCTCACATTGGAATGCAAAAAAGGTCTTAAGAGTCAACCAATCTTAAAATGACAAGATGGCTAGTTAAAAGAATGTGTGGGCACCTTTACCTTGTCGCATGTGTAGCGAGTCCCTGGGAAGAGAATAACCTCGTAGATTCTTTGGCCAAGCCCCGATCGTGATTGGAAAAAATTCTTTGATGACAACATAGTAGTGGTAAGACTATTGTGGTTGTCCTTGGAAAAGCTGTCAGAAATATCCTTAAAATGAATCTTGAATGAGCCTTAGGTTTTGGCACTTGTGCAAACAATAAGAAATAGAAGAATATCAAAAAATCACTTCTAGGTAACTCTGAGAGAAACTAGAGCAAATATCCTTGTCTTAGGTGATCACCGACAAGGAGGTCTGCACCATATTGAATAGCTTATTGCGAGAGGTGCTTTAGCAACATGACTAGAAATACATGGAAGGGACTGTGTTGCCAATATAAGGAATAAAATACTAAGCTCACAAAGTCTTGACGACATGTACTATTGTCCACACTCCATTCAGACGCTATGATGCATGTTTGGCTATGCGAAATGCCAGAGGTTGGCGCAAGTCATACACCATCCGCTAGGGAATCCGAAATTGATAGGCTTATTATTGCATTTCATGGAGTGGAGACCAAACATAGCAGATAAGTTATCTAAGTTACTGACACTATCTATACTAATATTTTTGCAGTCACTTTTGAGTCGGGTGGATAAAATTGTTCTCGGATACTTTGGATATCCGACCCGTTTACAAATTTTGGTCATAAAATGTTTATTGGGTCGGATTATATCTAACCCAACTCATACACCAGATATTCCGTATTTAATAATTTAGATATTTAGAAGATTTGATTAAGATTTAGAATTATAATTCTCCTATCATCTTTATTTGATTTGTTTTGAACTGTTTTGAATCATCATATAATATATAAAGTAATAAAAAACTCAATTTTTTTTCTGCATATATTGTGATTCGAAATTTTTAAAACGGACATATATTATCCAATTGACAAAAAGTGTGTGTTCAAAGTTCCACATCGACTAAAATATTTAGACAATGATTCAGAATCATATCATAAATAAGATCAACATTAATAAAATAAATGAGTTTTTTGGCGGGACGGGTTTGACGGGACAGGTTTTTAAATCAACAATAATAAAAAAAAATTAAAATATCAATAATACGTCGCTTCAATACGGATTAAATCCTTAATTTTTTTAATACCACCAATATTAGACATATCAAATCATTAGAAAAGATTGTATAAAACCAAAAATTGTCCCATGGTAGAATGTTACTTAATAACTATTGTAACTGTAAAATATAATTGTCTTAGAGAATGATACAATTTGGAAACTTTTATATATAGTATCTAATCATTAAATTTTTAAAATTACTACTTTTAAAAAACAAATCACGGGACAGGTTAAAAAATTATAGGACAGGTTATATTTCGGAACGGGGTTATATGGTGGACGAGTTTGAATCAATATTTGTAAAATTAAAATATCATTAACATGCCGCTTTAATACAGATTAAATCCTTAGTTTATTTAAATATAAATATCTTAGAGAATGATACAATTTGAAAACTTTTATATAAAATAATAATCATTAAATTTTAAAATCACTACTTTTAGAAAACAAATCACGGGACAGGTTAAGAAATTACGGGACGGGTTTTATATCGGAACGGGTTTATATGGCGGACGGGTTATCAATATTTATAAAATTTTAAAATATTAGTAATATGCCGCTTTAATACGGGTTAAATCCTCAGGTCGCCCTAGTTTCGTTTTCTCCCAGGCCCGACGCCCGAGGTAGCCGCACATCGGAAGCATGATGACTCTCCACCGGCGTTTTGTCTCCGTTTGTTCTCTCGCCTGAACGAAGCTGCTCTCACCTCTCTCGGGATCTCCCGAAGAACCGTCCCAAACTTCCGCCGGCAGATCCTCGACGCCGGCGAGATCTTTTTGAATTTGTTGGCGTTTTTCTGCTCCGATCTCTATGTTGGTGTGTCCGACTTCGACGTTTGCTCGCCCATTTCCTCCGTCCGCGATGACATCCCATGAAGGTCTTCTCAAGCTGCTTCTTAGCCTCCATTTGTCTTCTCCGAAGTCTTCAAACCCTCTCCACCCGCCGGAGCCACCAGATCCTCCGGATCCGCCAGATCTGTTGTCAGCTCCGTCCATACCTCCGTAGACTCGAATCTCTTCTCCTGCTGCCCCACTGTTTGCAAGTTCCTCTTCACCTCCGGAGAGCAAGGTTCTGACCTGCTTTTCTGCTGTGTTTGACCTCGCTAGCATGATGTGTTGTTCCGGCGACGGCCATTTTGCCCCATATGACGTTCCCGTAATCAAGTCTGAAGAGCTGGTTCTTTCCATGTTTCTTCCATTACTGGGCCTGGTGAGCCCATTAATGTCTGCAGGCTTTGTATTCAGCCTTCATAATCCCGTTTATGTTATTGGCTTCACTGTTGGTTCTTCAGAGGTTCTTTCCGGTGCTTCTACCGTCTTTCCTCCGAGACTTTACTCCATTATGGAGAAACCTTCCTCCTTTACGGAGAGACCTTCCTCCTTTACGGAGAGATCATTTCCACCTATTTCCTCCTCCTTGGAGAGATCATTTCCTTCATCCTCCTTTCTCAAGGAGAGACTTTTCTCATCATTCCTCTTCTTCATGAAGAGTGTTTGTAAAAGCTCAGCCTACATGGCATTAAGAGCCCAGTTGGTTCGCTCGCCTACAATGGCATCAGAACTTGTTGCAGCACCCTCGGATCAAGACCAAGTGTTGTCGATCGACCTCGTGTCGTTCACCTTCGAAGCCATCTCGAAGATCTCCCTGGTTATTATCTATGGATTTAACCTTCTATCTTATTGCTTTCAAGCTTTGTATTTCAAGTGCGTTTCCTTTTCGAACCTTCGACATGGATTCTCTTTGGCAAAGAGTTTCCCGTATCGTTTGATTGTTGTAATCGTATTTTAGTTTTAATATAATTCCGTTGACAAAAAAAAAAATACGGGTTAAATCCTCAGTTATTAATAATTGTCCTGTGGACTCGTGGTATACAGTTACTTAAGAACAGTTATAAACTATAGGAGATATAATTTGCAAAATTTTATATATACCAACTTTAAAAATAAATCATCCCGCGGTGTACCGCGGGTTAAAATCTAGTTATGACTGGTAAAAAGGAAGACCTAACCATAGGGAAGTGATTATTTCAGAAAAATGATTGAAGCAAAACCTACTAGTACAAACAAGCAATGTTAAATAATAATATACTATCTGACTTCCTCTCTAAACATGATCTGCAATTTCGATATTCTCCATGAGATAGTGTTGACATTCTCTAACCTCTCTTCTGTTAGAGTAAAAATTCTTTAGAGGTAATGGAGAAAGTGTTTACGTATTTGAGAGAGAGTTTTAGGAAATAGAACTTTTATAACTTTGATTTTAACTTGAAGACAACTTCACAACATTACAACAAATGAGAAGAGGGAAGAAGTATTTGTAGCCTCCAAACTACAAAATAACTATAATATTTTAATTCTAAATCAAGATTATTCCATCATAATATCTAGATTATAAAAATACAATTATCTAGATTATTCTATAAAAAATAGCTAGATTGTTATGTTTAAGGAGGTAATAGAAGATCATTCTAGAGAATTTTTAAATTTTTTTAAGGAGGTGGAGATGTTGATATTTCTAGAGAAAACTCTAGAACTTGGATTTGGCCCATCAAATGATTATTGGATAATTGACCCAATAATTAAACTTGATTCAATAATTAAACTCGTTTTACGGCGGGATTCGCTACCTCCGGTCAAAGGCTTGATGCATGGATCCTAGCCGCAATGGAACCGTCCTTGTTAGCGTCAGATTTAGAAGGCGAGGGTCGCGTTTCTTGTGTACCGCACGTTGTAGATCTCGACTCCAGTTGGGCTCTGATTTGGGCCTCTTCATTTTGTAACTGTGTAATTCTCTTCGGTCTTCAGTCAAACCCCAGTTGGTATTAATAAATATTTGAATTTACAAAAAAAAAAAAAAAAAAAAAAACAACTTAGAGAGAATAAACTTATGAATTACATTTTGTTATTGGAACAAAGGATAATTTTTTACAATAACTCACATACATACATTTAGTGGTTTCGCTACTTGCCGCATACACTTGCATCCATACTTCTACTAACCTAGACCTTGCTTCTAGACATCATTATCCTTAGGTTCACTTACACAAGCAACCTTAACAACTATACAACAACACTCTTTCTTCTTTGGGCCTAACTTAACTAACAGCCCAACACTAATATTGTTACAAAACACCCAAAGCCCATCTCTAATCCAACGGCCAGGCGGAATCCACAAATAAGCCCATCTATAATCCATTACCTTGAAGAAATTTTTGACTGCAACAAAAAGAAAAGCTAAGGGCATTTAAAAAATGAATGTAATCGCTTTGAATTGTTACAAACTTCTATGGGCATTTAGAAATCAGAGAGAAATGGCTGAGTAATACTTCTTTGCTTTTCTGTTTTGACTCTTGTGTCATTACTTCAGAATGGATAAAAAAAATAAAAAACCTCTGCGCCAGAACGTCACATGAAAGAAAATGTAAAGAACCAAGTTTTTTGAATTTGGTGATTATTTAAACTCAAAACCAAACCTAGATAGAATTTAAATTAAACAACATCCATTCAATATTTTACTAAATAGAGAACGCACTTTTTAGCACCTGGTGGTACTATCAAACCAACCAATTCGAGTTATGAAACCTAATAAACCAGAAAATCCAAGATAAGAGAAAAATATTTAAACCAGAGAACCATAGTTCTTAGTTGTAGTTAAAAACCAAAATAACACATCAGGTAGAGAGTTTTTTTTGCTAGAGTTTTCTTTGGTACCAAAACAAAACCATAGTCTCCAACTTTACCTGATGGTTCCGTCCAAAAAAGCCATTGGAAAGGCCCCTACCTACGTACTTCATACCAGATTACACAACAGTCGCAGAAACTGCTGCATCGGTGTCCAACTTAATCCGTTTCTTCAGTTGCTCAGCATCTTCAGACTCGGCCAGAGTTTCTTCTTCAGCGTTGGTACCTGAGCCTTCGCCTTCCTGGTTCTTCAGCCTCTCTATTACCTCAGCTACTTCTCTATTGATCTGTTTACACACATTTCACCCAAAAAAAATTAGTCATCAGTTTCTGTTATCATAATAATGGTAAATACCGCATGATCAGATTTGCTACAGTATCACTTTTCATGAATGAAAAGCATCAAATAAGTGAATGACATACTAAAAATCCACACAAAATTATA
The DNA here is from genome assembly GCA_019202795.1 of Arabidopsis thaliana x Arabidopsis arenosa. NCBI lineage: Eukaryota > Viridiplantae > Streptophyta > Magnoliopsida > Brassicales > Brassicaceae > Arabidopsis > Arabidopsis thaliana x Arabidopsis arenosa. Next base: position 3,973,229 of record CM032919.1, on the reverse strand, counting down.
GATGATAATGCTTGGCAGATAACGAAATAGAAACAGACATATTACCATTGAACCAACTTCACCTAATTCCAACAGAGTCAAAATAACTGCTAATGCAATTTACACTTGTATTCATATAATACGATATGAAAGGAGAAGAAGATAAGATGATATTTCACCTGAGGGTTCTGCAGAAAATCGGAAATGTCAGTGGGGCAACATGGGCAGTTCATCACATTCTTCTGTGCTCTTAGTGTTCGTCCACCTCTGCTTCTCTCTCTCACCAGCGTTTTCCCAGCAAACTTGGCTTCTAAGCATGCCTTGCAGAAGTTGTGCGCACAAGGCGTTGTCACTGGAAGAGTAAGCACTTGCTGACAGATCTGACACTTAAATTCTGCATCAACAAAATCCAATGACAGTTTAGATGGATTCGGAAACAAAGCTATATAAAGAAAGAGTTGGATATTTGTGGTTCATATTAATAGTTAGGAGAACCATTTTGGAAACATTGACTTCCTGAACCTAAAAGTTCTCAGGGAATCTTTAGCTTGAGTCTCATTTCTAGAAAAGGTAACCTTGAATTGTTAAGAAAGGCAGTCTTAGAAATATAAACATAATGCACAAAGAACTCATTCGGCAAAAAGGGAAAACTATTTAACATTATAACAACGAGGTAGAGAATTTGGACACACAGACCTTTCAGAAGTTTTGCCCTCATGGTATTCGAGTGTGCTGCCTTTATGGCTTTCCTCAAAGTTTTCCTCTCCTCAGGATCCAAAACATTCACTGACTTTTTACTAGCAGGTGGTGGCTTCATCCATCTCCAAGAACCCTCACCTTCCTGGTCAAGTAGGCCTATGTTATCAGTCGGTACAGATAAAGAATTGTTACAATAGAGATGTCTTGGAACTTACATCAAAATCCCATGATGGACTTTCTTTTCTCTCAAATAGGTCTGTGGCCATATTCAGCTCTGGAATATTAGGCAAAGGTCTTGGACGATCTCCATGCTCATCACTGCAATATATCACATCATTAAACTCAAATCGTATGTATACAGAAAAGGCGCAGCTTTCAAGAAGTAGATCAAACCTAGTCCATGGAGCTGGCTCATTATCACATCTAACAAACAGGTAACGACAGACCTTGAAAGAACCCTATGGAACACAGAAGAATAGGTCAATGCATAAAAAGATCAGTGACATAAACAGTTGTTAGATATGTGTACCTGTATTCCAACTTTCCGCCAGCACTTCTCTATCCGGTACACCCCATCATATCTCACTCCCTCCTCAGGGGCGTATGCAGAACGCTTCTCCTTGTGAGACCTGATCATATGAGAAAAAAGGTAATTAAAGAGATAAGATCACTAAAACAAGCTTTCATGCAATGGAGTTATGCTCAAATAACAGCTAACCTGACAACTCGAACAGGATACCCAAGTTTGCAGCTAAGTCTTAAGGCTTCATTAGACTTTTCAAATTTTTGATCAAAGGACTGCTCCTTGTTAGTCCTTTTGTTGCCACTGAGATCTCTTCCCCCACTGTGCGACACATTCAAGACAAAAAGAAACAAAATTATCAGAAAATAGAAGAATAGCAAATGTGATTAATATAACACATGAGAGAAGTAAAATACACCAAATGTGATTAATATAACAATCGAGTCATTAGAATAAACGAAATGAACCATAAGCTAGAAGAAATGAAAAGCAGACCTTCCTGTGTATAGAAACCATTCTCCATGATCCTCATCATCCTCATAACCTCCAGAGAGTGCTACAGATTGAGCTCCATAATTTGATTGTCCAGCAATGCCAGCAACATGAGGGAAGTGAGCCCCCCACTGCCTACACTCAAGTCGGTCCTCCCAGGATTCTCCAACCAAAAGACCTTGATTCCTAACTGGATCATTTTCAGCTGGTATAGGACCAAAGTGATCTGGTGGTATTGTAACATAAATCCTTCCACTAGCAGCATTTGCCTTTCCCGTTTTCTTTGCACGCTCAGTTGTAAATGCTTTATCTGGTCGATCTTGGTTGCTTATGAAATGAAAGACCTTTGAAGTACCCGCAGCAGCACTTTTAGATACTTTCGCTAATCTAATAGCAGACACAAGGGACGAGTTGATACGGGGATTCTTAGCCATTTTCTCCGGAATTACACTTCGGCATTTACCACAAGTTCGCTTGCCCTGCCCCATCCACTTCTCAAAACATTTCAAGCAAGCGTTGTGCCCACATGGTTTCTGAAAAAAGAAACATACAAGATATCCATCAGCCCTACTTAATCCAGCCTTCATTTTTGTCAAAAAATGACTTATTTTGTAAAGAAGAAGTCAACACTTATACCGTCTTGCCACTCCTACCATACACAGTTCAGACCATATTGAATACTCATCAAAAGCAAAAGTTTATAGTTTTTCTTTTGACAAGAACACCAAGACAAGCATCCCATAAACGGCAACTAAACAACAATCTATAGAAAAGTTCAACCATCAACAAATTTTCAACAACACAGTAAATTACTCCAACTAAATAATCCAACCCAAAAGGGTAAATAACAGGATAACTTAATAAGTATATTGAGACAGTTTATCAAAAGGATCGATTAATTGAGTCAATAAAGTCTATGCCTTTGTATCACGCAGTTTCATTGTGGTATGTCACAATCATTAACCAATAATGTGATTCAACATTTAAGCAGAAACACTAAACAGATTCACCAAAAGAAGTATCAAAACAGGTCAAATAATCCAGAGATAACACATTAGATACACTAATTTAACAAGCATCAGAGCCAGGACAGATTCACCAAAAATGGTATAAGAAAACACACTAGATACACTAGATTAACAAGCACCAGAGCCAATGACAAAGAGAACGAACCGTAACAGGTCTCTCAGGCAATTGCATACAGAAGGAACACATCAAGTTATCTCCAAGAGCAGATAAAACATCGAGATTCGAATCCTTCCCTTTACTCTTCTTCTCTTCTTCGTCATCCTCAACGACGCCTTTACCACTTAACAACCGTTGCCTCTTCTTAGCTTTCTCTTCAGTACTCAACGACTCATCAGCCTCAATCGCGCGAATCGCTGCAACAAGATCTGAACCAACAGATCCATAACCAGTAGCGTCGCCGGAAACAGGAAGAGGATCGATTTCGCCGGAGCAATCAGGACAATGCCACTGTAGAGTAGAAGCTAGGGTTTCGGGTGGGGTTGAGAGACAGGACACGTGCCAAGGCGTAACGCACGTGCCGCAAGTGAGAGATTCTTCAGGCGGAGGTTTGGATTTGCATCGCATGCATACACCGTCGCCGTCGCAGGGGAGTTGGATGTCACGCGCCATTTTTGGGGGAAAAAAGATCTGAGTGAGAAATTGTGTTTTCGAGATTGTGAGAGATATGGAGAGAGGAAGGTTCTAGAGAATTGGAATTTTAAGAGGGAGACGAAAAAATGAAGAGGCGGGTTTTTAAAAAATTTGGGAGTACGAGAGGAGAGCAGTGTAATATTTTGAAATTCAAAACTATATTGTATATATTAAAATAAATAATAAAAAATGAAGAGATTTTGCGTATGTGTTGTCTTGTCAGTTGTCACTAGATTTTCTCGAAATACTATTTTTGACTTTTTAAATTAAAAAAAGGAAAGAATTTAATATAGTTTTGTACTATTTTAAATTGGAATGAAGGTGAATAATCATTTTTAATAAGTTAAAAGAAAAAATTAGAAATAAAAAAATATCTAATAAATAATTTGATCATATACGTTGGACAAAAAAACTATATATGCTTTGGAAAAAAAATTGGTGATTTATTTGAAAAAGTTGATTTTTTTTTACACATAAAGTTTCATCTAAAATTGTTGGAATACGTTTTCTAGTATTTTACGAATATCAAAGTTTCTGTTAGACCTGGGCATAATCTCCGAAACCCGAATACTGTACCCGACCCGACCCGAAAAAAAGAGATTCGGATACGGTTTCGGTTAAAGTCTATAAACCGAATGGGTAATATGATTGCTTTGCATCGGGTTCGGTTTCGGTTGGGGTATAAACCAAAACCCGATCGGTTAACCGCCCATATTGAATATACACATACTTATATATCATGTATAAGGTTCATATAAGGATATGTGTAGTTAAGAGGAGTAATCATATATTCACAAACCCAAAATTATCGAGACTCGAGAGCACATATCTCCGATTTCCGATATTCTCTCTGATTCTCTAGATTGCTTTTGCCGTTTCCACTTCTCCACTTGATTGATTCGTTTTCTCATCTTAACGCCTATATAAACCCCAAATTGGCAAACTAGAAATCGTAAATCCCCTAAACGATTCACGAAAAAGAGCTAAACCTACTCTATCAGGTTTTTTGACAAATCAATCGTCCGTTTGTGTTTCTCCTTTCTCGTATTCTCTTATTCAAGCTTTGTAATTTTGTGCTTAATTTTATTTTGTATTTCAGTTTCTTATGCATCTTAGATTCTTAGGTTTGTGACTTTGTGTAAATGTGAAGTTGTGTAACTGTGAAGTATGTAGCCGTAGGTGTGATTCTTAGGTTCTTGTGATTGTTATTGTTATTGAATTAGTGGATCTGTTGGTTTTCGGATTTGTAGGATAAGATTCTCTTATTGAGATTTTCGTTTTGTTTGCTACATAAAAAAAGTAATTGTTTAGTGTCATTAGTCTCATTTGAAATTGTAACTTTTTGATTTTTGAGACTGAGCTTTCAATTTAACTTTGATTTGTGATAATCTTTGATTGTTGCAGATGGATTCTTCTTCACCCCCTCAAAGACAACAAGATGAATTTCAAAATGATGATAAATCCGAGAGAAGTGAAGAAGATGTGGTGACACCTACTCATGAATCTAGAAACAAAGGAAAGGACAAGGTGATACTTTAGGAAAATTTAAGGCAAAGAAGAAAGGTACTTCTAGTTCTTCTAGGTCAAGGGTATGGGATCATTTTACAAGAACTGCGAAGAATAAGGATAAGTGTACATGTCATTACTCTACTAGAGTTATGTGTTGTGCAACATGAAATGGTACTTCTTGTTTAAAGACATTTAGGTATCTGCAAAGAATACCAAGTATGGAAGGATAGTAATGCTCAGAGTCAGCATATTTTGAATCTTGGAGGTAATGGTGGAAGTGGTAATGGGAATCTGATATTAGCTAAAGTTTCTAAAGATATTTTCCATGAAGTTACTAACGAAATGCTTGTCTTGGGTAAATTGCCACTTGCGTCAGTTGAAAGCTTGACTTGTAGACATTTTGTACTCGGGTTAATCTTTACAAACCTCAGTCTCGGACGACAGCTACTAGAGAGATTGTGCAGATGTATGTGAAAAGGAAAGCTGCTAAGATGAAGGTGCTTAGTTCTAATAACCAAAGGGTTTCTCTTACAACCGATGGTAACATCGTATTTTAGCCCACTTTTACTATGTTTTATTCAGGTTTTTCACAGAGAAAACAAGAAATATTAGAGATTTCAAGGATGTTTGAAGAGTACAATAACCAGGGAGAGACTCAATGTGTCATCATCTCAAACGGCTGGGACGTCATCTGTTGGAGGACAAAACTCACAAGATTCTGATTTGTTTGACAAAATAGATTTAGAGAATGATTCTGGATATGAAAGAATGGATTTTCTATACAAAGAGATGGTGAATGAGATAGGATTTGCGAATACAAGTTTTGAGCTGGAGTTATATTTGAAAGAGAAAGTGGAAGTTGTAAAGATCAATCCGCTTGGAATACCATTTGATGTCATGGGATGGTGGAGGACCAACAACTCAAAGTATCCCGTTTTATCTGTAATAGCCAGAGATATACTTGCAATGCAAGTGTCTTCGGTTGCATTTGAATCTGCATTTAGCAATAGTAATCGCATCTTAGATCTTTTTAGGAGTTGCTTGACCCATACATAATCTAAATGGGCAAAATATATTTAAACATAGATAAAAAATCAAGTAACACCACTTTTGGTGTAATGATGAAGAACTACATGATGAATTCCCAAATCAGCCTAACAGAAATCTACCTAACAGAAATCTACCATAAATTTCCTTTAGAAAAACGCAATATCCAATGAAATGTCTACTCAAATATGAATGTAAAAACAAATCAAGAGATTGGATAAAGAATTCATATTAAAACTGTAAATCATATATATGAAAGTTGGTCAACTCTCTCCATATGAGTGATATATCATCACTTTAGCATTTGTCATGTGTCCCTAAATAGTTAAAGTAAGCTCTACATTTTTTATTTCATAGATTAATAGTATATTTATTATTTAATTGTACATATTAAACGCTGGATATTTTTTTGTATAAATGACCTCAGAATTATTTTCTATAGTGAAAACAATATTTTTTTTTCTACAAACTGTGGGATTACCTATTAATATATCACGAGGTAAGAACCCGTGGTATGCACAAATAGCTCTTATGTTATTTAATTTTATGATAGAAAAATTAACGAAAAATTCAAAGATCTTATATTGAATTCCTAAATATCAAAATTAAGTTTTATAAATGTGCTAAAATATTTTAAACTAAAATAATGCTATCACTACAAAAAATCAGATGTGAGACGTCGGTTTATTAACGCCACTTGTTGAACCGACTTTAAGAATTTTAATTGGACGGGATTTGGCGTCATTTAATAAACCGACTTAATTTTAATAGGAATGGCGTCACTTAATAATAACCTTTGTAAGTATATTTTTAATCACCGAATGTCAAATTAGTGATGTTCGAAATTTCTAACGCCGCCGCAGCTTCCGTTTAATTGCCGCCATATTCCTTCAGTCTACTCCGAGCTGTTCTTCTGAAGAAAAGCCGTCGCAGCTTTTCGTCATCTTCTTCTGCTTCATCCTCTAGAGAATCGTTGGTTCTCTCAACATCGTATATGGCTCTTCCTGGATCTCTCGCATTTTCCCTCTTTCAATGATTTTTCTTCGTCTCCGGTGAGTGTTCTATAATTTGGTCTTCGATTTAGGGATTTGATTTGATTTGGTTCTCCGGTGAGTGTTCTATGTGCTAGTTATTTTGAAATCAAAATCCTACCTTAGGCTACCAGTTATTTTGGTTCTTGTTTATGTGCTAGTAGTCGCATTTGAGTTCGATTTCTGGTTTTCACAAGTTATTCTTGACGTTACCGTGTTCTGCATTCTGATTCTTGGTTTAATTGGTAACCTAAGGTAGCAGATGTTGTGCGTATATATAGCTGCAACTAGAGATGGTACAAGGATTTTGACAACTTTAAATGATGTGAAGAAGAATCGATTTCCTTCAGATTGTTCTTGAAAAGGGTTACAACTTTGTTTTCACGGTATGTTTCTTACACTCTTGGCAACTGAAAGCAAGAACTTAGTGGTTCTTCTATTGAGTTGTTCATTGTCTTCCCTTTCTGGTCTCCAGGACTACTTGATTGAGTTTGGAGTTAAAATGATTTGTTAGCTTGTCTTCGGTATGATATGATCTAATGGTTTTTTTTTTTTGCTTCAGAACTCATAAAAATGATGTTATTGGAGGTGACCTATTTGATCACATGGACTAGATAAGCTGGAGGTTTAGTTGCAATGAAGAAATAATTGTGTGGTTAGTTATCTATTTCTTCTGAATGGTGGTTTGATGCTTAATTTATCTTGAAATCTTCAATGTGTTAGACTTTCTACTTAGATGGATTTGATCAAATTAGGCGATGGATCCATCAATTTTTACCCTTGTTAAATTGTTCTAAACTTCATCTATTAAATTAAGCTAGTAAGCTCTAACATTGGCATGTACATTTCACTGATTTTGATATGAGACATTTAAAGAAAATGGAAGTCTATTACGAATTAGAAATTTAGTCAAGAATATCATGAACACATACTTGTAGATGTTGGAGCATGATTTTAAAGTTCTTCTTCTAAAGGAACCATGAAGTACCTGAAATTTCAGAAACTATGACTCGATCAAGCAACCAATGCCAGGTAATTTATTTTTTATTTCATTACTCCAATTTGTATACAACTCATAAGTAATTTAATCTTCATTTCACTTTGAAACGGGTATGTTCATCACATTCATGACGCATTATTATGTATTTTTTTTGGAAATTATCACACAAGCTCCTTCATTGAAGATACTGGAGGTATGATAAATTGATAATGGCTTAAAGTTGTGTTGTTCTTTAATAGTTTACTCTAATCATCATATATGTCATGTTTTGAACTTGTGTGATAATTAAAGAGAATATTGCTCTATGGAGTACTTTATTGAAACTCAATCTCACGTTGGAGTACATTAGGGGTAGTAGATACATTTTTAAGTTTTTTTACTATAACACCCTCAACTCATCCTAACTAACCATGGTTCTAATATTTAATATTTATTTTCTTTTTATTCAAATATCATTCATTTTTCTCTCTCCTTCGTCTCATCTCTATCTCTCTTTTTCATTCATCTTTTTTTTCTCTTCATCTCACCCAAACATCCTATATTTCTTTGTATCCAAATATCTTTTATCTCTCTCTTTTTAGTTATCTCTATCTCTCTTATTACTTTTTTTTTCTTCCTCTCTTCTTCGTCTTTTTCCCTAAATAGTGATTTGTGATGAATTAATTTGTTGCCGGAATTCGAGAGAGACGACTCCTCAATGAATTTCAATTTTTATGTCTTAGATTTGTATCCATCAGATCTGTGATTTGAATTTCGGAAACCCAATTTTCTCCTCCTTGAAATCCTCAAAAAGCTTCCCGAATCTCAGAGCAACGTCGTCTTACTCATCTAAATCTCCATGGACGACATATACGAATGCTCAAAGTCTCGTCTTGTTTGAGTCTCACCCAAACAGATCTGGGTATTTTATCTTCTTCTTCTTTTAATTGATACTACTTAATTTATAATTAATAAAGATATATGTGAAAACTAATTTCTATGACAGCTTGGGGTTTCATTTATCAATGATATAAGGAAAGAGTTTTTGTTGAAATCATGAATCCTAGATTAAATCGACAAGAAGAAGAAGCTTCATGAGAATGAAAGTGGCTAATTTGCCCTATTTTGTCTGAAGATTCGATAGGGGTGAAAATATGTTTTTTGGAGAGTGAGAAATAAATTAGACGTGGATTGAAATTACCACGTGGTTAGAGTTTGGTGGATGTGCATAGATGGTCGATAATTTGAAATGATTGCGTTGTAAATTTTGATATAAAATTAACAAGACTGTCATGTGTTCAAGATTCTGTGGATAGTTTATATTTTGTCCCTTAAAAATATTTATATGTCAATGACTTCCCACACTTATCTCTATTAGTCACCATTATTATTGTTGACTATTATGTATGACATATTATGGATGCCACATTATGGATGACACATAATGGATGATGTATTATGCATTATGAATTTATAAATGATTTATGTATAGAAAAAGCATTATGGAAGCCAGTATTTTGTTATGTTACAAATCTAATGTGATTTTTGTATAATGTTGTCCACAAAATAAATGTTACATTATATAAAAGATCGTGATAAAATATGATGAAACAAGTTCTAGTAGTCATATCCACAAAAGATATTCCATAAAGTTAGATTACATATAAACAAAACAACAATACGAGTGTATATTGTATGATTGTGTACATGAACACATCGATCTCAATAATGTTATATGTTTTCAGATTAAGAAACATGTTTTAGATTATTATGGACCCAAAGTGGTGGTTATTGATGTTGTAACTATAAAAGTTAGGGTTTAAGGTTGAAGGGATAAAAGTTAGAGGTTGTATTGTAGGGTTTAGGGTTATAGTTTTGGATTTCATGTTTAGGGTTTAGAGTTTAGAGTTAAAGGTTTAGAGTTTAGGATTTAGGGTTTAGGTATAGGGTATAAGTTATAGTTATATGGTTAAGGGTTAAGGGTTTAGTCTTTATGGTTTATGGTTTAGGGTTTATGGTATAGGGTTTAGTTATATGGTTAAGGTTTAATGGTTTAGTCTCTATGGCTTAGGGTTTAGAGTTGAGGGTTTAGTGTTTAGAGGTTTAGGGTTTAATGTTTATGGTTTAGGGTTTACTAATTATGATTAGGGTATATGGTTTAGGGTTTATTAATTATGATTTAGTTTTTAGAATTTATTTAGGGTTTAGGGTTCCTTTTTTAGTATTTAGGGTTTAGTATTTAGTGTTTAGGGTACAGTTTTATTGTTTAGGGTTTAGGGTTTCGTTCTTATGGATACAGTATAGTCTTATAATTTGAGCATATATGGAATCCCGTGGCTAGATTTACATGGAAAGGGTGTTTATCCAACCCCGTGGCAATATTTTGATGGTAATGTTTATTGTTTATTGGATTTATTGTTTATGGTTTAGGGTTTAATTTATATCGAACACGTGGCTATGTTATGATGGATAGGGTATAGTATCTAGGGTTTAGGGTTTAATAATTAGAGTTTAGTATTTAGTATTTATGTTTAGGATATAGTATTTCGTGTTTAGTATTTAGGGTTTAATGTTTATTGTTGAGGGTTTAGGGTTTCGTTTTTATCGGTATAGTGTTAAGTGTTTAGGGTATAGGGTTTTGTGTTTAGTTTTTAGGGTTTAGCATTTACTATTTAGGGTCTAATATTTAGGGTTAAGGTTTAAATCTCTATGGTTAATTTAGGTTTTAAAATTTAGGGCTTTGAGTTTAGGGTTTAGGGTTTAGGTTTAAGTGCTTGGGTTTAATTTCTAGGGTTTAGGGTTTAGTATATAAGGTTTAGGGTTTAGTGTTTAGTATATAAGGTTGAGGGTTTAGGTTTAAGTGCTTGGGTTTAATTTCTAGGGTTTAGGGTTTAGTATATATGGTTTAGGTTTAGGATATTATGGTTAAAGAATCATGACTGTTTACAATGATTATAGGGTTTATGGCTACATACTTCTCAGTATAGTGAAAAAATAAATTAGACCTGAATTGAAATGACCACGTGGTTAGAATTTGGTGGATGTGCTTGTATGAGCGGTAATTCTAAATGATTGTGTTGTCAATTTTGATGTAAAATTATAAAAACCTATCATGTGTTCAAGATTATGTGGATAGTTTTTATTTTATCCTTTAAAAATATTTTTGTGTTATATGATTTTTTATATTTATAAACTATAGTAAAATGGATCTTCAAATGTAAAGAAAGAGTAATTATAATTTATTATACAATAAAAAATATGTTTATCTCTGATTTAGAACTTATAATCCTTTTTTTTATTAGAATCCATTACCTTCATTTCTCTCTCTTTACAACCAAACTCCACTCCGAATACCGTGCCCACCCACAACCATTAGATCTTTTTTTTCGGCAATATCCACACAATTCCATCATCTCATCTTTCAATAATAACGAACCGTTAGATCATTTCTCTCTCATGGATATCCAACGGCTAAGATTAAACAAGTTAACTATAGTTGGGTTAACTGTCCACGTGTAGTAAGGGTATAATGGTATTGATTTTTGTTGAACAGTGAAAAAACACAAAAAAAGTACCCACTCCTTCCCATGTACCCCATTTGCTCAAACAATCTCACAAACTACCCCAACATGCCACAAACCCATAATTAAACAGTCGATCTCAAAGTTTAAGAAACGCGTAGAGGACTTGAAGAAGATAGAATAATGCAGAAGGAGAAGCTAGCAAGAATGTCATGACAGAGTGGTACATTTAATGGATTTTTATGTAATGTTTGAAAACATGGTCAAGACGTATATCTTATGTTTTATGTTTGTATCCAGATAATTGACAGTTGTTATGTGTGCTATTTATTTGATTTATTAATTTATATTGAATTTATTGTTTTCTTTTAGTTTTTCCTAATTATAATTTAATTTAATGTAAAATTAGTATTAATGGTTGTGTGTATACGTCGGTTTTGAAAGAGACGTTAGTGTGATGCTTTTGAATCATTTTTCAAACCGTCGTTAAATCTATAAAAAATGACGCTAGCATATTCGACGTTAAACATAACGTCGTTTTTTAAAGTGAAGCAAAATAAGTTAACGTCGGCCAATAATACGTCAATTTTGTAGATGACGTAAAGTTATTTAAGTCATTTAATAAGTGACTTTAAGGTAAATAAAAATTGACGTTAATAGCCTTCTTTTTTGTAGTGTATAGAAATTTCATGCAATAACATAACTTTTTAGAGCAATACTTGGGTTCACCCTTAGGGATGAACTTATTTTAAGCAATAAAATTGCCATGTCATTTTATATTTAAATAGAAATTAAAAATTAAACAAATAAAAATTAAAAAAAAATAAAACATATTAAAATGAAATCATTTATAAACATATGAATTTAGTTAAACCCAAACTAACACATAATCTCCTTTAATTGTATAAGATAAACCCTAATTCTTATTTATAAACCCAAAACGATATATAATATTGTTTAATTGTAAAATATAAACCCTACTCCTACTTTATAAACCCAAACCGAAATATAATCTCGTTTACTTGTAATTGTAAAATCTAAACTCTAATCCATATATGTAAACCCAAACCAACATATAATTTTGTTTAATTATAAATCTAAACCCAAATAACTTTTTTATAAACCCAAACCAACATATAATTTCGCTTAATTGTAAAATCTAAACCCGAATTCACATTAGTAAACCCAAACCGTCATATAATTAATTTTTTAATTAAAAGTATACAGATTTTGTTTCCTTAATTTTTTTTGTTTTCGGAATTTAATTTTTATTTATTTTTTTTTAAAATATTACATGGCACAATGCTGTATTTTGATTGGATAATCAAATGGGGGGGGGGTGAATAAGAGAGGTTCACCCCTAGGGATGAACCCAAAAAAATTTCAACTTTTTATTCATATAAATTAATTTACAAACTAAATTGTAATTATTTTAATAATTTATATCATACAATTGTATTTGCAGTTACGTCATTCATAAATTTAGGTTTATTGATTAGCGATTTCAGTTTAAATTTTGATAATGCATAAAAAATTTGTCGGTGTTAAAATGTATACACTATATGTTCATATAGTTTAATTTTTCAATTGAAAACACTATACATTTAATATTAACAAAATCTTTAAATAGAAGTTTCCTTATTTAAAATTTTGATATATTTAGTTCTAGTAAGTTTATTAAATAAGAATAAGTAGTATATGAAATTAAAAGTGTTTGGTCAATGGATAGTTGAATTAAATAAATAAAAAATAAAGCATATGAGAATAATTGTGGGTTTGACACATAAGCACAAAAAACTCTCTTTTAATATATAGAGGATTCCACCAAAAATGTAGAAAGATATTAAATTATCATTGTTTATATATTAAATTGAAATGCTACCTTGGTTTTATTTATGAAACACATAAAGCCCATACAAAATATCATTATTCAATAAATACATTAGTTAAATAGATATATAAATAAAAAGAATAACAAATGCGAGATAGCATTACTAGAGAAAAAAATAAATATTCCTACATACTAAAAATAAATTTGGTATCTTTCCAATATAATTTGATTACATCACCTGTTTTGAGACTTCTAGCATCTTTGATATTTTTCCACCCACTTCCAATATAAGGACCCTTTTGGCTTTCTCTAAGGTTTACCCAATAAGAATTGTTATTGTCCAAAATTTCCACTTGAATACCATTTCGAGGTATCGGCACTCCCGTACTCCTTACTATGTTCTCGACATAAGCTTTTGGTAAATACAAAGCATTATTATAGGAAAGATCGCTGTCTTTTAGTTTTTTTACTAGCATCATATTTGGATTCATCTTACTTAAATTTAAGAGTATTATGAATAATGCTTTCAAAAATGAGATATTTGAGGATTTTGAAGAACTAAAGCATATATTTATATATAACTCTTGACCAAAATAATGGTCTTTATCTTTTATGTTTATTTTAAAAGTAATAATTCTATTAAAAAAAATCTTTAAATTTAGTAAAAGTTGCGGATATATATTTAAAGCATATGATTAATTTCTTAATTTAAAAATTTATAGATTAAATTAATCATATATTCTTATTATGCAAAATTGTAATTTACAATAACCTTATTTTTGGTCCTTTTTAAAAAAGTATTCTTATATATTTAAGTTAAATCTATGATAATATCTAAGAAACATAAACTCTATTAATGTTATAGAAATATACTTCCAAGCCCTCTAAAATTAATAATTTTTTAAATTTACATATTTACATCTAATATATCTTTAGGTTTTACTATAACTCCTATTAATTTTAACATTGTTATTTTTAAATTTTAAAATCACTATTAATAAGAAAAAATCTAGTTAAAATAATTTGGCATTAATGTTTTGCTAAAACACAAAGTGTATTGGATTAGAGATTTCAAAAGAATTTACTTTTTCTTTAAATAATTCGTTATTCAACCAATGAGTTTTAAATGTCATCTCAAATCCTATATTAGTGAACATTGAATTTATGTAAAGTAATTCATAGTCATTTACAATCCTTTGTTTTTTAATCAACAATTTGTAAAAAATAATTAAAAAATCTACTTTTATTCAAAACTTCATGATTTTTGTAAGAAATTTGTTTGGAAGGATTAAGGAGATTTCACATATATTTTCATTAGGGAAGACTTTAAAATAAATAAAAACTTCCTTAGAAAAAAATTGCAGAATTCGATCTTTCATCAACCTATTTTCTTCTCATGCTTCTTCTAACTCGAATCTATCACTCTTTACACTGATTACTTCATTGTTCTCAAATCAATAGCTTCCATATATAATTAAGAATTTTGATTCTTAAAAAAGTTGAGTTTGAGAAACTTTTTAAGGGTTATAGACTTCTCATCGGGGGTGAAAAGCTTTGGAGACTGAAAATATTTCGGAAATGATGATGATCATAAAGCAATATAGAACTCATATGTCTTATGCTTCTCAAAATAAAATCCTCTCTACAATCTATTCTATCTCGTTGGATTTTACCGCGAAGGATTAACTAAAATCTTCAAGGGAAGGAAGATGTAGGAAAGAAGTTTTGAGTTTTCATTTTGGCTTATGTGATATTCAAATTGCTCATAGGGGAATATCTGTAATTTAGAAACTATAATAATCATCGAATAAACCATGGGTTTTTTTTTGCCAACCTGATCATCAAATATCTTTATTTCTTGGTAAGAGATGGGGGATAATTATCTCCCACAATTTATTTAACTAAATTAATAAAGAATTACATTCGAACGTTTCGTGGGAACTCAACCCCATTAGCAACATAGTCGAATTGACTACATTAGGACAAGAATCAAAAGAATGGAAACCTAAGTGTAACGAAAATGCATAGTTAGCTAATCCATATGGTAGACGATTAGTTTTTTTCTATACACATGATTAACCCGTACTAACCACTCCCTTGAGAAAAATCCTTGGCTCTGACGTACCAGGAAAGCTAGAGGATGATCTCACTTATCCCGGCTCGTAAAAAGCCCACCGCCAATTCTTAGTCCACCTCCAACTCCACACGCCTAAACCACTAATCCCATTCAATAATTAACCCATAGTACACTACCCATAACTATGCCAAAGAAGCTAAGCATATCCCTATGTTAAACGTAAACCCTCCCAACCATAACCCATCACCATCCCGGATGACTCATCCAGCTGTGGCCGGACCTCGATTATCATGTGAGGCACCATCTATAGTGAGTTTAACCAACCCTCCCTCGGCTTCCTCCATGCGATCATCCTCTCCACTCTTACACCCAATTGGTAGATCACCTCGAACTAGTGAGTGAGCTTTCACGACTTTTGATAATACATTTGATGAAAAACGCACCTTGTCTCTACACTCTCCCCAAAAACATTACTGCATTTTTTTTTCCACCTGTTGTTTTAAGCTTGAAGGAGGATTAAACCGGAGTTTACTTGATGAACAAGATATCGGTTTAATAAAGAGATAAAGTCTAATCCTCTAGGAGTTATCTAGAAGGATCTTTGTATTCCCTAATCGAGTAATGATTAGGTCAAGTAGTTTACTATATAAGCTCGAGAATGCAAAGAACATATAGGACGCGATCAAAGCCAGACATCTAGGAGCGGATAGAGTGAAAGATGCAAGATTACAAACGTTGATGGGAGAATTTGAGAGGATGAAGATGAGAGAAACATAGAAAATTGATGACTTTGCGGGAAGGCTCTCCGAACTGTCTACAAAGTCAGAATCTCTTGGATGTGATATCGAAAACTCAAAGCTTGTAAAGAAGTTCCTCAATGGTTTACCACGAAAGAGATACACTCACATTATCGCTGCACTAGAACAAGTTCTTGATTTAAACACAACTACTTTTGAGGATATTGTTGGAAGATTAAAGGCTTATGAGGAGAGAATTTGTGATGAAGAAAACAGCCAAGAAGATCAAGGGAAGCTTATGTATGCTAATTCAGAAACACAAACGTTTCAAAACAATTGGTATACAAATAGAGGAAGAGGCAGATTTCGTTTTGGCTACTCACAAAGTTATGGCTACCAACAGAACAATGGAGGGTTTAGAGATGTGAGCAAAATAACGTGTTATAGGTGTGATAAATTGGGACACTATGCATCGGACTTTCCAGACAGGTTGCTTAATTAAACTTCAAGAAACACAAGAAACAAAGAATAATGACACACAAGAAGCCGATGCACTAATGGTACATGAAGTTATGTACTTGAATGAGAAGAATGTGGTGCCTAACAAGTTTGAAACGTGTTCCGATGTAGAGAATGTGTGTTATTTGGATAATGGAGCCATCAACCATATGACGGGAATGTTAGCCTATTTTTTTAAGCTTGATGAATCAATCACAGGATAATTGAGGTTTGGTGATGATTCTCAAATTGATATAAAAGGAAAAGGCTCGATTATTTTTGTAGCAAAGAATGGAGAGAAAAGAGCTCTACACGATGTATACTACATACCTGATTTGAGAAGTAATATTTTGAGTCTTGGCAAAAGCCACTGAGTCGGGTTGCGATGTTAGGATGAAAGAGGATTACTTGACTCTTTGTGATCGAGATGGAAAGCTACTAGTTAAAGCAAAGAGTTCCAAAAATCGTCTATACAAGGTTATCATGGAAGTGGAAGATACTAAGTGTTTACAATTTGGGATAACAACTGTATCATCAAGATGGCATGGTAGACTAGGACATATTGGAACAGAAGCTATGAAAACAATGGTAGAAAAGGAACTTGTTTTTGGTATTCCGAGTATCAAAGTTGAAAAAGAAACGTATTTTTTGTGTTTGCTTGGGAAGCAAGCAAGACAATCCTTCCCGCAAGCCACACCATATCGTGCTACGAGTGTTCTTGAACTCATTCATGGGGATCTTTGCGGACCCATTACACCTCTTACGGCATCACAGAACATATATATCTTTGTCCTAATTGATGACTACTCACGCTGCTTGTGGTCACTTCTCCTAAAAGAAAAAAGTGAAGCTTTTCAAAAATTCAAAATTTTTAAAGCATGTGTAGAACAAGAAACCGAGACTGCGATCAAGACATTTAGATCAGATAGGGGTGGTGAGTTTGTGTCCGCTGAATTTCAAGCTTTTTGTGAGGCTTCTGGTACACAAAGACATTTAACTTCACCATATTCTCCTCAGCAAAATGGTGTTGTAGAAAGGAGAAATAAGACTTTGATGGGAATGACCAGAAGTATATTAAAGCATATGAATGTACCAAATTACTTGTGGGGAGAAGAAGTGAGACACGCCACCTACCTCATCAACCGGGTTGCGACAAGAACACGGGTGCATCAAACTCCATATGAAGTCTTTATGAACAAAAAGCCGAATGTTGAACATATGTGGGTCATTTGATGCATTAGCTACGCGAAAACAGAGCCTACACATCTCAAGAAATTAGATGATAGATTGAGAATGCTAGTGCATTTAGGGACTGAACCGGGGTCTATAGCTTATCGCTTACTTGATCAACAAAGCGTAGAGTAATAGTAAGCAGGGATGTTGTTTTTGACGAAGAAAAAGGCTGGAAGTGGAGTAATCTCGAAGATGACAGTAGATTTGAGATCAGTTTTGGTGAGTTTTGGAACAATGGCATAAGAAAAAACATGGTTAGCAATGAAACAGAGAACAATGAGGAAGATGATAGTGGCGGTAAAGAACCAATAGAAAAGGATGCCTCACCTATTAGAAACTCCGAAGATGATGAAAGAGAGGGACAATCACAACCTAAGCTTAGGAGATCCGAAAGAGAAACAAGAAAACATGGTTACTTGGAAGACTATGTCTTGTTATCAGAATATGAAAGAGAAAAACTCTTACTTGTCATTAATGAAGAACCATGGGACTACAATGAGGCAAAGGAGTCTAACGAATGGAGAGATGCATGTGTTGAAGAGATTACATCCATAGAAAAGAATAGAACTTGGGATTTGGTTGATCTTCCTTTAGGTGCAAAGCCAATCACTACAAGAAAACAGGCAGATAACGACTACCATATTAGTCGCCAAATAGTCGGTAAACTGCCTTTAACGACTATTTGGCGACTAAATTCTGTAGTTGTAAATAGCTAGTCGCTAAAATAGGTAGTCGTTATTGTAGTCGCTAAAAGGCGACTAATTTACGACTATTGTAGCCAACGAGAAGTTAGTCGTAAGGTAGACGTCAAATAGTCGTAATAATAGATGACTAAGTTACGACTAAATTACGATTAACTCAGTTGATCGTATGGTCTTCTAAAGATAGACATTAAATAGTCGCCAAATCTTTTGTGTCTATTTAACGACTAATCAGTGACTAATATTGTAGCTATAAACCATAGTCACTTCGTAGTCGCCAAATTGTTAATGACTCTTTGATGTCTAATTAGCGACTATGTTTGTAGCTCTTATTTTTAGTCAGTGTGTAGTCGTTAAAAATGGCGACTAATCCGTGACAATATGGTGACCATATATACGACTAATTTGGTGACTACAGTTCTTTCCGATTTAAAATATGGTACGTTTGTAGTTGCTATTATACGACTACAGGCTAATAATCAATGAAACCAAAACTGAAACTAAAACCAAATCCAAAAATATTAACAAAACCACAATTAAGCTGAAACTAAAATCATTCAAACCCAACCAAAACAACATTAAGTTTTTGTTCCATAGAGCTACAGAAAGTCAGAAACATAAGGCATAGAGTTTAAGTTCAGAAAAGAGAGGCCTAGAGTTTAAGTTCTGAAATGAGAGGCGTAGAGTTTAAGTTCAGAAAAGAGTTAAGACATCTCAACCTATAAAGCAGCATATGGAGATGGAGTTGTAGTTGTATCATCAAGGGGAAGAGTTGTTGAGAGAGGGTCTGAGGTTGGCTCTTTAGCAGACTGACTTGCCATGAAGTCGAGGAAGTGCGGATCTGTTTGACGTAGATACTTCTCCACTAGAGACAACTGCTCGAGCCTGTCCCTCTGCTCAGCCACAGCCCGAGATTGCTCAGCCTCACGCGCTGCCTGCTCTTCTATCTTGCGTTGAGCTTCCTTCAATTGTTCTTGCAGAGACACAAAAGAAGAAGATGAATCGGGTTGCTTGCGCTTGCCATTGACCAGACAGTCTTTGAGGTTTCCAACTCCATAAAAATTTCCTCTTGAATCCCTATCAGTAGACTGCAAAGTCAGGGAAAGCCAGAGATTAGAGCATGATACAAAAGAGAATCATAGAATATAGAGAGAGTGTTTTGGGAAAAAATGAATCATAACCTTAAGGAAGATGGCTGTATATTCTTCGGTTGTTAGCTCTCGTGGTCGTGAAGCACCATCAGAAACAGCAGAAGTATCACCCGCAGCCTCAGCCTCGAGCTCAGACAACTTCTCTTGAACATTCTGGTGAGATGTTTTAGCAATCTTCTCCGCCTTCCGATCAACATAAGTACCATCAGGCCTTGTATGTGTCTTGATGAATACCTCACCAAGACTGACCGGTCTTCCCAATTCCTCCTCCTGCAACAAGGATTAATAACATTAAAAACAGATATGTCAGTTTTAAAAGGCCAATGAAGTTGTAACAAGAAGAAAGAACATAACTTTTAAAGTTACTGACCAATTCATCTTTTACTTGTTGAAACGACTTTGGACCTGAGAAGTGGATGTGAGGCCCGAGACCGTTACGGTCAGACATACGGACATTTGAATAGGTCTGACTCCTTGCCTTTGCTTCTTCAGTGTCCCAGTAATCAGTCATTGTTTTCCAGACAGTGGTTCCAATCCACTCAGGTCGCTCTAAACCTGTCCTCGCATTGCTGACCATGTCCTTCATTCTCCGTTGACAGATTTCCTCGAAATGTTGTTGCACAGTCCCTGTTATCAAGGGATCCCAGGTGTGGGTTTTCTACAAAAAAAAGAAAGAGCTAATGTGAGTGAAAAAAACAAGTAAACATAAATAGAAAGGCTAAAGGACATATAAATGTACCGCGAACTCGAGGAAGTATCTCTCTTGTTTGTCCCGAGGCACACAGGTCCAGCTGTAGTAGGGAGCATCGAATTTGTTCTTAATCACCTTAGTAATCTTCCGAACCAGTTTTGATCCTTTGTCGCGATCAAACCTCCAAATACATGAAACAATAAACAAGAAAGGAGGTTAAAACAGTCGGAGACACTTAAAAAAAAAAAAAAGAAGGAGATAATAGAAGCAAAACAGATACTGTGACTACAAACTCTCATCATAACTCAACATCAAAGACCAATCTCATAACCCATCAGACACCTAATCTCATAACTCATCAGACACCTAAGCTTGAACCATAAGCCATCAGACACCTAATCTCTCAGTTGAACAATTCAGAGACCTATTTCATTACCAATCTGAGACCATTATACTCCAAACAATCACAACACACATTGACAGAACTATTACATGTCCAATCTGAGACCATCACAAACCAAACAATCACAAAACACATTTTAAACCATCACAAAACAATTCACACTAATCCGTAAACAACAACCAAACAACATTTTTCACAAAACTTTAATCAAAAGCAGATAAACTTACCATGTCGTCTCTGGTACGGGTGTGGGAGAGAGGACAGTGGTGAACTTATCCCGGTCTGGGACCAGAAGCAGGTCATTGAGAGCACGCAGGTTATCCTCAGTAATTTCAGGCACAGGAGCATTTTCATCCTGGAACGATGGATGACTCTGAGCCGGAGACTGTTGGACAGGAGAAGCTGGAGCGTCCTGCTGAGGATTGGCCATGTTCTGTGGATTGAACTGGACTTCTTCTGAATTGTTTGCCTCTACGCGAGGACGTTGATTAGTGGAGTTCTGGAAGAGTTGTTGTGGAGGAGGATATTGACGGACATGGGCAGTCGTTGACTGTACCGGCACCACGGGTACTGGTTCTTCAGGCGTCTGCAGCGGTTGAGGAGCTTGGACCGCCGGCGTGAAATTGTATTGCGGTGGTAGAGTGCTAGGTCGTTGACCAGCCGTGGTGGCTCCGGGTCTCTGTGATAGATTAGGTGCGATTTTCCTCTTGCGGCCACGAGTAGGCATCGTGTGAATGAGGGAACAGTAGATCGAAGACTGAGAAGTGTAGATCGAAGACTGAGAAGATGAAAGCTAGGGTTTGGAGAAGAAATCGAAGACTGAGAAGCTGTAATCTAGGGTTTCGAGATGAACAGATGAAGGAGAGGAATGGGTTTGTATGGGTTTCGAAGAAGACGAAGAGGAAGAGAAGATCGAAGGAAGAAGATGGAGAGGAAAGTAACTAGGGTTTCTCGCAGACGGAGAGGAAGAAGATGGAGAGGAAAGGAACTAGGGTTTCTCGCGATTAGGGTTAGCTTTTTATAGGGGTTCTCTTAATGGGTTTAGGATTTAGTTGTGTTGGCCCATTAATAGTCGGACAACAGTCTCTGGTTTGGGCTCAATATTTGGGCTTCGGCCTAATAACGAAATATAGTCGCCGATTAGTCATTAATTAGTCGGTAAAATTAATTAATATAATTAAAACGTAATTAATATAATTAAGACATAATTATATAGTTTTTAAACAAAATTCTTAGATAGAAAATGTTATCTATTAAACATATAGTACATAAATTACATAATTAAACATATATAATTTCAAGACATAATTAATTAACTAGTATTGTTCTTCTTCTTCTTGTTCTTCATCATCAGAAGACGATAAATTACACAGAAATTCATCTTCTGGATCCGCATCTCCGATATCGTAATCGAGGTTTATTGGGTTTAGCTCTTCTACCAAATTGTCGAGTACGAGATCTTCAATTGTTGTCATCAATACAGCATCATCATTTTCTGTTTGCAAAAGAGTTGGATCTTTGTTTTCATATTCTCCTGATATGTTTCCCCTCGGATTTACTTTCAAAACATTGAGCCACTCTCGCTTTGGTTTCTTTGTGTATGGATATGGAATATAGCACACTTGATCCGCTTGAGATGCTATTTGCAAAATCACAATGTTTGGTTAGTTACATATATATGTATATGATCTTGAATATGTAAATAGATATATATATAATGTACTTACCTAAAATAAATGGTTCGTATTTGTTGAATTTCCTTGATGAAAGAACGTCTACAACGCCACTATTGCTCCTCCGAGTGCCTCTACCCATAACCGGGTCATACCAATCACATTTAAAAAGTGTGATTCTCAAATTGACAATCCCCTCATACTCAAGTTCCATGATAAGTTCCCGTAGAAATCCGCGGCATCAGATGCATCCGTATAATTTTCACCTTTCACACATACACCATAGTTACATGTCTTACGTCCAGCGCCGTGATTCTGGGTATGAAACAAATAGCCTCTTGTAAAATACATTGGCCAAGTTTTGACCTTGTTCAAAGGTCCATGCACTATCTCTTGAACCCAAGTAGGAAATGGATTCGTGTCATTCCAGTATGTAACCTGCATTTATATTAAGAAAACATCATTCTTCATATATATATATATATATCCAATCAAATATATGAGTATAGCAAATTTTGCAGACATACATAATCTTTCACCCACACAGGATATTCTTCAGCTCTTTTCTTGGAGAGTTCTTTTTCGTTCAATCCTGGATATTTTGCAGAAAGAAAATCCTCGAACATACTATACAAATTAAACCAACATGTACATATATATATGAGAAACGATGTAAAATTGGTAAACCAACACTTATATATGAGAATCAACGTATGTTGGGAGTCTATGTTATATACCTCTCAATTGGTTGAAAGTAGTCACAATTTCGTAAGACATATTCATGAGCGCATTGGTAGTCTTTCTCTGATAGCCATACTTCATGCATTTGTCCACTTGGACGACCGACATGAGTAAATATATTTGGTACTCCAGGGACATGATATTCTGGGACTTCACCTTCATTGAATCTTGTTAACCTGATACAAATGAGTTAAAACAAAGTAGATGGCATGATCCAAATGATCCATTCGATTTACCAAATAATTCACAGAAATTACCTTGATTTTGTTTGTATATGATCGCCAAAGTAGTGCTCTGAGAAATAAGCAATCTCGTCATTTATATATGACTCAACAATTGATCCGGCCGCATATCTTTTGTTCTTTGCTTTTCCTTTCAACTTTTTGAAAAATCTTTCAAACGGATACATCCACCTATATTGGACAGGGCCTCCCAATTCTGCTTCGTAGGGGAGATGTATAGGTAGGTGCTCCATAACATCAAAAAATGATGGTGGAAAGATCTTTTCTAAGTTGCAAATGATTAGAACAATGTTCTGTTTCAGAATTTGAACGCGACTTTTCTGCAAAGTTCTTGAACATAAGTCCCTAAAAAATGCTCCAACCCCTGCAAATTAAACATGTTCAACTTATAAGTGTTATATCTATATGAAGTATTATCATATTTACATGTCATATATATAATAAGTAATTAGTACCTGATAATGCAAGGTGAACGTTCCGGTCTAGGAGTTCAGCAAAGATAAATGGAAGTAGCCGTTCCATAAACACATGGCAGTCATGACTCTTCATGCCTGAAAACTTGCCATTCTCCATATCAACACAACTAGCCAAATCTGACGAATAACCATCTGGAAATTTAACCGAATGTTTCACACATTCCAATAAACTCCTTTTGGCTGCTTCTGTCAATACATATGCAGGGAATGGAGCTTTACCCTTACTATCAATATGTAAGTCTGGCCGAGAACAAAATTGTTCTATATCCAATCTTGACATGATGTTGTCTTTTGATTTACCCTTCACACTCATAAGAGTATTCATGATGTTGTCCAAGAAATTCTTCTCTGTATGCATCACATCAATACAATGTCTGAGATTTAGGTCCTTCCAGTAAGGTAGCTCCCATAATATGCTTTCTTTGTGCCAGTTATGCTCCTTCCCATAGCCTGCCATCTTCTTTTCATGACCGTTACCACCAACCTCCTTGGTTTTTGGTGGATTTACTTCCTTCAACCGTTCATAATAAACTTGCTCACCTGTCAATGACTCAGGTGGATGATCTCTAGAAGCGTCTCTTCCTTTTAAGAAGTCTTTTTTGTTCCTCCTTAGTGGATGACCATGAGGAAGAAATCTTCGGTGACAATCAAACCAACATGTCTTCCTTCCATTAGGTAAATAAAAAGACTTCGTACTATCCATACAAATCGGACAAGAGAGTTTACCATGGGTGGTCCATCCTGATAACATGCTATACGCCGGAAAATCACTTATCGTCCACAGTAGCACTGCTTTTAGATTGAAATTTTGATTCAATGACACATCGTATGCATCGACTCCAGTAGACCACAACTCTTTTAACTCTTCAATAAGAGGTTGGAGAAAGACATCGAGACTAGATCGCGGATGATTTGGCCCAGAATTCAGAATGGTAAGAAACAAGTACTCTGTATTCATGCACATACTGGGGGGTAAATTATATGGGGTCAGGATCACAGGCCACAACGAATGATTACGAGACATGCCAAATGGATTGAACCCATCGGTACATAATCCAAGATAAACGTTACGAGGTTCTTCTGCAAACTGGGGATTTTGCTCTTGGAAATATCTCCACTCCGCCGCATCTGAAGGATGAGACATTTCTCCTTCCTTTGATTGGTGCTCGGCATGCCATCGCATTGCCGCTGCTGTCTTCTGGCTCTGATACATTCTTTTTAATCGGTCACCAATAGGTAGATACCACATCCGACTATATGGTACCTTGGTTCTTCGACGATCATCCTTAGGCTTCCATCTTTGTGAACCACAAAACCGACATTGATCTTCCTTTTCGTCTTCTTTCCAGAAAAGCATACAATTGTTAACACAAACATCAATTGTATGATACGGAAGGCCTAAATTGCGCATCAACTTTTCGGTCTGGTAATGTGAACCTGTTGCCTGGTTTCCTTCTGGGGAAAAATTTGTAAACATTTCGCAAACCGAATCCACACACTTTTCACTCATATTATACTCCACCTTATTTTGCATCATCCGAGCAGCTAAGGATAACTGCGACTGACCTTCACGACAACCATCGTATAGTGGATTATTTGCACCTTCTAACAAGTCGTAGAATTTCTTTGAATGGTTACGTACCGGTTCTTCCACATTCTGATAACTACCATCCTGATGATAGATGCTATAATCAAACCCCACGTTAAATGCGTCGTTCACCATATCCACATATGGATCTTCCACAACATAATTACCCACATCTTCCTGATTCCTATCATCATGCGTCCTATCATTATACGTCCTATCATTATAACTCGTTCCTATATCCACATTGATCTCTTCTCCATGCTTATACCAAACATAATAATCAGGCATAAATCCATGAGTAAACAAATGACTCATAACTCTTCTACCGGAAACGATATATTTTTCGTTCTTGCACACACTACAAGGACAGTGAAATTTACCCCGATTACTCTGGACTATTGGTTGGCTATTAGCAAACGTCATGAATTCTTCAACTCCTGCTTCAAATTCAGCCGTAAAATTTCCCGTCGCTTCATCGAACCTCTTGTACATCCACTCCCGATAAAACCCGCCATTACCGCCATAATTGTAATTTCCCGCCATTACTAAAAAAAAAATTTGGAATTTTTGGAATTTTTTGGAATTTTTGGAATTTTTGAATTTTTTTGGAATTTTTGGAATTTTTTTGGAATTTTTGGAATTTTTTGGAATTTTTTGGAATTTTTTTTTTCTTAACGTTTTTTTTTATTGTTTTTTTTTTGTTGCTCGCACAATGAAGAGAGGGGTTGCAGAATTTTCTTTATATAGGCATTTTCACAGTGACTAAATAACGACTACAAGCCGTAGTCGCCATAAAAGTAGATACACCTACCACCCAACGAAAAAAACGTGCGTATCTAACTGTTATTTGCGACTAATTAGCGACTACCTTACGACCCGCCGAATGAGTCACTAATTAGTCGCTAATTTGGCGACTAAACATCTCGGTCGTCTACGTAGTCGCTAATTTGGCGACTATTTTGCGACACCAACATAATATTAACAACTTAGTCGCCTAATAGTCGTTGTTTAACGACTAATAGTACGACTATTGATTTTGGTCGGTTTTTAACGACTAATGGACGACTATATAAGTTTAGTCGTAAAGTAGTCGTAAATCAGTGACCATACAGTCGCTAAAAATGACGACTATATACGTAGTCGCCTAAGTTAGTCGGTACCTGCCTGTTTTCTTGTAGTGAATTGGGCTAAAGTGGGTGTTTAAAATAAAAAGGAACTTTGATGGAAGCATAAACAAACACAAAGCAAGACTCGTAGCAAAAGGATATGTGCAAAGACATGGGATTGACTTTGATGAAGTATTTGCTCCGGTAGCTCGCATTGAAACCATCCGTTTCATCATTGCTTTAGCGGCTTCTCATGGCTGGGAAATACATCATCTAGATGTAAAAACGGCATTTCTTCACGGTGAGTTAAAAGAAGAAGTCTATGTCACACAACCCGATGGTTTCATAACAGAGGGAAGCGAGAACAAGGTGTATAAGCTAAACAAGGCACTCTACTGACTTAAGCAAGCACCTAGGGCGTGGAATACAAAGTTGAATACAATCCTCTTGGACTTAAAGTTTGAAAAATGCTCAAAGGAACCCTCGCTATATCAAAAGGTGGAGAATGGTGAGCTTCTTGTGGTAGTAGTATACGTTGATGACTTACTTGTCACGGGGTCAAACTTAGAAGTTATATTTGAAAATAAAAGGTATGGCAGGGAAGTTTGATATGAGTGATCTTGGAAAACTCACGTACTATCTAGGAATTGAGGTGATTCAACATGAAGGTGGGATTATTTTGAAACAAGACCGATATGCAGCAAAAATATTAGAAGAAACTACAATGGATGACTGCAATGCTGTTCATACACCTATGGATGCAAATGTGAAGCTGAGTAAAGCACAAGAAGAAAAAAATATTGACGAGGAGTGTAGAATGAGTATCGGATGTCTTCGGTATCTACTACACACACGGCCTGATCTGTCTTTCTCTGTTGGGTTACTTAGCCGATATATGCATGAGCCAAAGGAATCTCATGGAGTAGCACTAAAACAGATTCTTAGATATTTGCAGGGAACTCGGTCCTATGGTCTCTGTTTCAAGAAAATGGAAAATGTGAAATTGATAGGCTTTAGTGACAGTAGCCACAATGTGGATGAGGATGATGGTAGGAGTACCACATGTCACATTTTCTATTTGAATGAGAGTCCCATTACTTGGTGTTCACAGAAGCAAGAAACAATGGCCTTGTCGTCGTGTGAAGTAGAATTCATGGTCGCTACTGAAGCAGCAAAGCAAGCAGTGTGGCTTCAAGAGTTACTTGGAGAAATCACCGGAAGACCTTGTGAAAGAGTGTTGATCTTGATCAACAATAAGTCAACAATTGCACTTACCAAGAATTTAGTGTTTCATGGACGAAGTAAAGACATATACAAGAGGTATCATTTCATTCGTGAATGCGTTGCAAATGAACAAGTGGAGGTAGAGCATGTTCCTGGAGAAGAGCAGAAAGCCGACATTTTGACAAAGGCACTTGGGAGGATTAAGTTCAAAGAAATGCAATATTTAATTGGAGTTCAAGATGTGTCTAGAGTTGATTTCAAGTTTAAGGGGGAGACTGTTGGTTTAAGCTTGAAGGAGGATTAAACCGGAGTTGACTTGATGATTAAGATATCGGTTTAATAAAGAGATAAAGTCTAATCCTCTAGGAGTATCTAGAAGGATCTTTGTATTTCCTAATTGAGTTATGATTAGGTCAAGTAGTTTACTATATAAGTGTATATCGAGTTGTGATATAGCTTAAAAGATTTGTGAGAGAGTTTTTTTTTTTTGATAACTCAGGTGATCCTAAAGGCTTTCTAGGCCCAAAGACTAATCCTGGGGCCCGGGGAAACCATGTTAAATTACTCGAACCCCGGTGGCCAATGCTACTCGAACCCAGGTGGCGGGAATTACCTCCCTTTACCACTGGACCAAGGCGACTTGGTTTTTGTGAGAGAGTTTTATTTGTTAAGGTTTTGATAAAGAGAGATTGAGAGTTTGAGTTCTTGAGATTAATAAAGAGAGTTATTCTTTAAGGAGTTGTTCTTATATTGTGTTTGATTCAATACCATCCCCACAGAATTTCTATATTAAAAACTTGTTTACTCACTAGAGTTAACGCATCTTCATGTAGAACATCATTAGAGGATAACACCATATATCAAATATGCCAATCAAACACTCTTAACCAAGAGATGAATAGAGGAAGAAGATGAGAGAGAGGGTAGAAAATGTTTCCTCTAAGACCACGACTTGTTTTTACAATTGGTGACTTGAATAGAAAAATATATCACACAAAAGTTTCTAAAATTTAGCCATAAATCTCACCAAATCAGTTATAAATTTATAAATTTTTATAGTAGAAAATCTTTATGAATCGCCAAAATACCTCTAAAATCCACTATAATTGTTGGTGTCGGATTCCAAACTCTAAGTTCGGATCCCACTCGAAGATTGTCGCGTGGATGACAAGTCATAGAAGTCAACAAGTTTAAAACATGAGCCGAAGTCTTAAGACGATGTTAAGCGAGCCGAAGAGCTCGAAGATCACGGCCGAAGAGGAAGGAGTTCAAGGCTGAGCAATGGGCCGAGCATTCAAAGGTCCAGTAAGGATTCAAAGAGATTCAAACAAAGACATCATACTTTATTATGGAATAAAAACGGACACATTTTATATGTAATTATAATATTAATTAGAGCATCTTTAACCCACCTCTATATTTGCCTCTAAACTTTATTTTAGAGGCAAATTTGCTCCAACCCACCTCTATTTTCACCTCTAAAATAGAGATCTCTATTTTTTGTTCTACATACATGATTTCTATTTTTTCCTCTATAAATAGAGTTAAACTTTTTTAAAGGAAAAAATAGAGGAATACGTTGGAGTAAAAATAGAGAAAACTCACATCTATTATAGAGATAGAGGTAAAAATAGGGAAATACATTGGAGATGGTCTTAGCCAACTAATGTAAATCATTTTTGTATAAATATAGGACTCCTTGGACCAAAGGGGAGACATCAAAATATCGATAACAGAGCTAATACTATACTTTTTTCTTTACGTTTTTGCAAACGTATTTGTACTGTTTTCCATACGTATTATATCTTGTATTTTGATCTTGAGAGCTTTAGCCCACAAAGAAATAAATACTTGAGTGTATGAATCCGACAACGACATTTTGGCGCCGTCTGTGGGGATGCGAAGTTCTCAAGCCTCTCAGAAATTTCAAGTCATAAACAAATCATTATGGCTGATCAAACCAACCAAACTGTTGCTGATGTCCTCAAGTCACTCAACGACTATGTGACTACCATATCTGGGAACTTCACAGACTTGGAGAAGTCAATATCTGATCTGCAAGCAGCCCATGTAACAATCACTGAGAATCATAGTTTTGTTTTTGCTTGTTTGGATTCTTTGAGTGCAGGAACCGGTTCGAAAGTCCAGAGGAGGTCAAACCTCAGTTCTCCCAATTTGTGAGCTCGTGTTACTCATGGAACCAATTCAACCCCAGTAGATGGAGACCAAGGAGGAGAAACCCAAACTTATCCAAGGCAGAATCCGGATGGGACGAACAGCGAGGAGGTCCAAGAAGAAGAAAGGCTCAACCGAGGTGAGGACGACCATATCCCTTCGGCACCTACAACGAACTATGATAAAGTCCACTTTGAGCTAAGAGAAATGAAGTCAGGATTCCATCAAGCCACCAGTTCGGCCCTTGACATAGACATGGTAATTGAGGAGACAAGACGAACTCCGTTCACTTCGCGAATTGCAAACTTTCGAATAAGTTATTCTCGCAAGGTTAACTTACCTACCTATGAAGGGAAAGTAGATTTGAAGAGTCATTTGGCAGCCTTCCAGATAGCGGTTGGTAGGATCGATCTAGAAGAACATGCAGAGGACGCGGGATACTGCAAACTGTTCTCTGAAAACCTGTCAGGACCAGCATTGCTTTGGTTCAACATAATTATGTGATTATATTGGGGTTATATTGGGTTTTATTGGGGTTTTCTCTAGTGTCAACATAATTATTTGATTCCTCCTACTTCTAAACATTGCAGACGACTTCCATAAATCCGGAACAACCGTCCACTTCTCCTCACCTTGAAGGATTCATTGAACCTTCTCTCTACTATTATACCTCCAAAGCTTGAGTTGGTTGGATACAACGGTTGGTACTAGCTTCTCCATCTGGTTTACTACTTGGTTCAAATTGTTCCCTACAACTACTCAAAGTGGTTTAGTTTTGTTTAGTTACTTGGGGTTATTGAGTTTCACCACAAAACACTAGTCTTGAACTTTGTACCTTTTTTTTTTTGTTCCTTTTTCTTTCTCATGTTTTGAATTGAAAATCCTTTTAAAAAACAAATTTCAAGGGGATAGAGAATATTAATCAAACGAGTGACTAAGTAATATTTCTGGTCCAGTATCTGACAGCGGTAGTGATTGCAGTGTACGGTCAGATGCTGATCATTTGGTAGTTTCCACCATGTTTAATTTCTATCATACTTAAAATGATTAAATAATAAACTATACCGCCAAAACGTACAGATGAAGAAAGATAACGTGATGGACAAGTTCTATATATGGATATGATCGGATCTTATTGGTGTATTTGATTATTATTTTATTTGGACATTTGGTCTAGTTTCAATAATAATATTTATTACAATAGAAGCAAGTTTATTACAATAACCCTTCACCTAATTATTTTTATAACCTATTTTCGAAACCAGATTTTACTACATAGATCGTGCTATGAGTAACATTAAAAATGAATATAAACATTACTCGATTTGCAAGAAACCCATTAGAATATCCGTCGGAGCTGAATAAATATTCAATATGGAATATACGTTAGAACATCTTTGTAAGTCAAATATTTATCTCCGTATGAATTTTGTGTTGGCAATTTATGTCTAGGACTAGTTGTCTACCACTAATTATGTGATTTTTGCTTGTCCCCTCTTTAATTATGAGACGTGGTGAATAGTGAGCATAATACCTGAACGTGAACGAGAAACGTTATCAAACCGACCAAAATAGTTATTAGCATCATTAATTCAACTACTAAATGGGAAGATATATGTAATAGTGCGTTACACATTTCTTGTAGTTCATGGAAACATGGTCTTCCAAACATCTTATTATATTTTTTTTTGTGATTTAACTAATATAAAACAAAATCTAGCGGAGAACACAATGACATAGAACCTAATTATAAATAGACACTCAAGCCTCAACTAATCTTGCACATTCTAATCGTTATTCTCACTAGAAAAAAAAATCCTAATTTCGAATCGAACCAAATAAACAACTTCTTTCCTCCCACGGACAAGAATTAGGGTTTCAAGTTTTTCGTACCATCTCTATAAACAAATCAGTCTTACAAAATGACAATTTCCATGGTGGCCTTTTCTCAAATCATCCAGCCTTCGCTGATGCAGTTGCAACCTCAAGTGTTCATCAATTTCCGAGGAGAGGAAATTCGCTATGGCTTCATCAGCCACCTTGTTGCTGCCTTTGAACTACGCGGAATATATTTCTTCATTGACAAATATGAACAAAGGGGAAAAGCCCTTACACACCTTTTCAAGAGGATCGAGGAGTCGAAGATCGCCCTAGCAATCCTTTCTGGAAAATATGCACAATCCAAATGGTGCTTGAACGAACTGGCAAAGATGAAGACACTAGCAGAAGAAAACAAATTAAAAGTTATTCCCATATTCTACAAGGTGAAGGTAGATGATGTGAGACATCAGAAGGGAGAATTTGATCATAACTTTTGGAAGTTGGCAAGAACTTCAAGTGGTGAGGAGATCAAGCAGTGGAAGGAAGCTTTGGAGTTCGTTTCCTACAAGATGGGCTTGACACTATGTGAAAACAGGTATTCGACGTGACCTTCAACTCTTTTTATATTATAATCGTGCTATTTTAGTATGTTACTTGTAGTTATAGGATTATTCTCTTGTAAATCTCGTTAGTAAGAACATAATTAATATTTAATAGTAAGTATATTATAGATCTTTAAAACATTAAAATCTGAATTTATTTCTTTGATCTTGTCTTAAGCGAGTCAATAACATTTCTTTATACATATTTTATTTAGAAAATCACATGTTTTTTTTTATTTTGCTTCGTTTTGTACTTCAAAATTCTTATATAAGATATCACCACACACATTTGACATACATATAAAAAAAAAATACATAAATATAATTAAGAGATACATTTACTTGAATCCGATCTTGTGTAGGATCCGTGAACAATCAATTTCATCTGCATTCTTGACGCATTCAGGGTTGATCATTATTTAATTTTGTTTTACCAAGAATATATCTAAATTATATATATTTATATAACTAGCCATGGTATTGGAGAAAACCATGCGTTTTAAAAAACTTAAATAGCAAGATTAAACTCGTATTAAAATTCGAGATAATAAACTAGATATCTACGTATAAAAATAACAAAGTACATGGAAAATTGACATATTGCATCAAATAAAGGAAGTAATATAATGTGTCCAAAATACTCGTTTTCACTTGGATAAATAATGTTTTGTCAACTTTTAGATATGGCATTTTCTATTGACCAAAACGGTACTAGAAATTGATTCTTATTCAATCTGACGCCGTACGTTTTCTATTGTCATAGAATGAAATAGTCTCTGATAACTTTTTTTTTTTTGCTAAGAAGTCTCTGATAACTCACACAGTAGTACATAACAATCAAAACTGTGTGAAGGATATTTTTTTTTTTTTTTTGAACAAACTGTGTGAAGGATATATAAGTCATGTTTTACATTGAAACAATACCCAATTTCTTTTCAACAATATTCAATAATTTCAGTTTTTCTTAGAAAAATTATTTTAGTTAGGAAAAGAGTTATTTACTTTCACCAAATGTTTAATTTTTACATGAAAAGTTTTCAGACGATTCATGGAACCTGGTTTTAATCACATAAATGTTCATGTCTTTAAATATGAGAGGATTGAAGACGAAAGCAGTGAGAAAAATATACAAACTCTTGAAAGATTTTGTAAATACGTGCAAAAAAACTTTACAAAATTGTGGAGATCTTCTTTAACAAATGGTGATGTTGCATTTGTTAAACTTGAAATCCAATTAACAATCGAGAAATCAGAGAACTATACTTGGTTTCTGTCTGATTCCCGTTTGGATTGCGATTCAAGCCAAAGAAACAACCAGGATTAACTCTTGAAAGCCACAAGCAAACAAAATTGCAAATATAAAGAAAAAGGGACTTACCGGCGTTTCTTGGGAGTTTGGGACGGTGAACATGACGAACTCAAGAAAGAACATGCACCTAGAGCTAATGAACATCATCTATTTGGCTTTTCAATAAACCTCCATTTCTGAAAAATATTACAACGGCTTTTTAAATTTTAAATAGAATAAAATTTCCCAAGAACATGGTACGCATAAACATTTAGACTTATTAAGTATTATATGAAATATTTAAGATAGTTTATTATCTAAAAATATATAATTCTTATTCGTTATTGAACAAGTGAATTATAATTTGAAATTCCAACATAACACAGAGAGTAATTTACAGTTCAATAAGATACGATTAAAACTTATCTTTTAAGATATTAAAATTCTTTTGGTATAATATATAGCAAGTAGAAATGTTTATGCGTACCATGTTTGTGACTGGCAAACAATTTTTATCCAT
The DNA here is from genome assembly GCA_019202795.1 of Arabidopsis thaliana x Arabidopsis arenosa. Taxonomy (NCBI): domain Eukaryota; kingdom Viridiplantae; phylum Streptophyta; class Magnoliopsida; order Brassicales; family Brassicaceae; genus Arabidopsis; species Arabidopsis thaliana x Arabidopsis arenosa. Next base: position 3,939,012 of record CM032919.1, on the reverse strand, counting down.
TGCCATAGTTCCTTTCAACACCTCTACATTTTCGGTTTTTTTTTTTTTTTTTCTGATCAACTTTGTATTAAAAGTGGCTCCTAGCTATTGTCTAATTAATTGTTTTATTTTTCATTCTATCCTTTTTTGTTTTTTTAGGTCAGAGGCGGATTTTGTCAAAGAAATCATTGAGGAGCTGGAGAGGGTACGGAGCAGAATCCCACTAGAAGAAAGGAAAGATCACATTCTCGGTATTTCTTCAAGAAAAAGAGGGCATCTTATGAGCGGCCGCTACGAAGTTCCCTACTGCGAATCGAGAAAAAACAGAAAAGTTTAATGAAGATGAATTCAGAAGGACCATCAAACAAATGCCCAACAAGATCTAGGCGGATGACAGTGATTGGAATGGAGATATGTTGATAAGTTTGATCATAGCTTGTGGGGGCTTGATCTGCCTAAACAAAGAATATCAAACAAAATTTGGAGATAAGTTTACAATAAGTTTGGAAAGGAGTTGCATGGATTGGTAACCGAAATATCGAAAGACTCCTCCCATGATTCGGTACTGCTTGGTCTATGGGTTGATCTAGTTAAGTGAGTCTTACTTTAAGATTTGATTGTTTTAGTCTTTTAGACCATTTCTATGCAGCGCATCTCTGCCTTTGGGCTTTAGAAAAACTAGATGAATATCCACGCTACGCGTGGGTTTATTGTTTTGAAAATTGTAAAAAAAAAATATGATTATGGTTTTTGTTGCTTTCTATGTTCATATATGTGTGTTATTATGTAATTAATAAAATGATATGTATTTTATATAGTTATAATTTTTTATGATTAAATTCATATTTGACTTAGCTTGAAATATCAATTCTACGTTTTTCATATATAAATCTAATTATTTATGTACCTAAAATCCTAATCTTTCACTATCATAAATATATACAACAATAATATAAGATATATTGATACAATGGTATGTAGTTATATTACTTATGTGGTTTGAAACTTGCCTAACTTAATTCTAAACAAACAATTATTTGTTGCATGTAATCTCTTGTCATCTAGTACGCCAACCACATCATGTTATGCTAGTAATTTAAATCAACCCTTTAGATCTCTCCTTGTATATAGCCATATAGGAGAGTCTCGTGTTTTTTTTTTTTGTATGTCTAACGTCTAAAATAACCATTACGTGAAAAAAATTGTATGTCAGTGCTACCAACTTATGATAAGGCACGAAAATGAAAAGAAAAAAAATCATATGATAAGTCATATTCAAAAAAAGTAATAATAAGAAAATATTTGAAGGTAAAATTAATAAATTAATATAAGGTTAGGTAGCAAACATCTAAACTACAACATAAGTAATTTTTAGCCATTATCGAAATGACTATTGATATTTTTTTTATTAATCATATAAAAAGAGTAAAATGAAAGTAGTGCTTGATAAATTAGTATGATTTTTTACTTTATTTTTTAGTTTTAAAAAAATCAGGTAAGAGTGAGATTAATGGAGGATTTAACACAACAAATTTTTTTTGATTTTTCCTCCATTAATTTTGCTTATCTTTATATTTAAATAAAGTAGAATGACACATGTCATTTTCTTGTGTGATGATGTGGCACTCATATGGAGAGAGTTGACCAACTTTCATATATATGATTATCTCTGTACGTGTGATGAGCATTTTATAATTATACATACGTAACGGCTGCTTATACGGGCATATTAATCTTTATAATATTTGTTAAATATAAACCCGATATCGTCAATAAGTATAACGCGTTAGTGGTTAGTCGTTGATGGTTACTGGTTAGTCGTTGATGGTTACTGGTTAGACTATGAGTTGCAAATAATATATACATATACTTAAGAGTCTACGTTGTGAGAATGCGTGCAGTTAAAGAAATCAAAGAATGAATTAAAGAAACTTTTTTTTGTTGAATCGTACTTAGTTTTATTAGTTTAAGATATATATTGTATGCCCATACATATGTGAGAACTTTAACTAATATGAATGGACATCCATAAAAGCGTTTTCAAAAATCAAGATTCCACCAGTCAACTACTTTTCATATAACAAGCATTTTCCCCAATTTTCTCCTCTCATTGCTCGCTCAAAAGCCCTGTGATAATGATCCTCATTCTACTCTAATGGATTCTTCTTTTTTCTTTAGTTCATATGATGCTGCAATAGGCTTCTTCACGCTTTTGGGTATACTATTTTTCATGTTTAACAGAAAATTCAAGTTCCATCAAGAAAATAAAATAATAGCCTTTTCTTCTTCTTCATCTTCTTCTTTGCCTCTTTCATCTCCTCCGTCGAGACAATCTAAAAACTGGAAACACCATGTCTTTCCCAGCTTCCATGGAGAAGATGTTCGAAAAACGTTTCTTACTCACATCTTAAAAGAGTTTAGAAGAAAGGGAATTGACCCATTCATTGATAACGATATCGAGAGGAACAAGTCGATTGGCCATGAGCTCATAGAAGCTATCAGAGGATCGAAGATCGCAGTCGTCTTGCTCTCAAGAAACTACGCTTCTTCGTCATGGTGCCTAAACGAGTTGGTGGAGATTATGAAGTTCAAGGAAGAGTTGGGTCGAATAGTGATAACCATTTTCTATGAAGTAGATCCATCTGATGTAAAAAAGCAGATGGGCGATTTTGGGAAGGCTTTCACAAAAGCTTGTAAAGGTAAAACAAAGGAAGAGATTATGAGATGGAGAAAAGCTTTGGAGGGTGTGGCAACAATCGCTGGTTACCATTCAAGCAATTGGTATGCCGTTTTGATTCCTACTTGGCTTAGGTAATATTTTACTAGCACATCACAAAGTGTGTTTATTTTGTAGCCTTTATGAAATATCAGCAATGACTTATGTATGAGATTTTTTTCATGACTAACATACGTTTAATATGTTATCTCAAATGTTAGGAATAATGAAGCGGTGATGATCGAAAAAATAGCCACTGACGTTTCAAACATGTTGAATATTTCCACACCATCCAAAGATTTTGAAGGATTAGTTGGGATGAGAGATCATATGGAAAGGATGGATCTGCTGTTACGCTTAGATTTGGAAGAAGTGAGGATGATTGGAATTTGGGGTCCGTCTGGGATCGGTAAGACCACCATCGCCAGATTTTTATTTAACAAAGTCTCCAGCAATTTCCAACTGAGCACAATCATGGTGAATATCAAAGGATGCTATCCAAGACCTTGTCTCGATGAGTACAACGCTCAATTGCAACTCCAGAACCAAATGTTGTCTCAAATAATCAACCAGAAAGATATCGCTATTCCTCATTTAGGAGTCGCTCAAGAAAGATTGAAAGAGAAGAAAGTTTTTCTAGTTCTTGATGATGTGGATCGATTAGGACAAATAGTTGCCTTGGCCAAAGAAACTCAATGGTTTGGTCCCGGAAGTCGGATTATTATTACAACAGAAGATCTAAGAGTTTTGAAAGCACATGGTATCAACCATATTTACCGAGTGGATTTTCCATCAGCTAATGAGGCTCTTGAAATATTTTGTATAAATGCCTTTTGTCAAAAGTCCCCTAAACCCGGTTTCACAGAGCTTGCTTATGAAGTTACATTCCTTGCTGGTAAACTTCCTCTAGGACTAAAGGTTATGGGCTCCTACTTCCGGGGAATGTCTAAGCAGGAATGGACAAGGTCACTACCAAAGTTAAGGAGTCGCCTTGACGGAGAAGTTGAAAGTATTTTGAAGTTCAGCTATGATGCTTTATTTGATGAAGATAAAGAGTTATTCCTTCATATAGCCTGCCTTTTTAATAACCAGAGATTTGAAAAATTGGAAGAGCATCTTGCAAAGCGTTTCTTAGATGTGAGGCAAGGGTTTCACGTCTTGGTTGAGAAATCTCTCATATCTATTGAAAAGGGATAGGTAACGATGCATAGTTTACTAATGCAATTGGGTAGAGAAATTGTTCGTAAACAATCTGTTCATGAGCCTGGGCAACGCCAGTTTTTGGATCATTCAAGAGATATATGTGAAGTGTTCAGTGATGACACACCAGTAAGTTGACATTCTTCTTTCGTTGTAATGCTCCCAACTAAAGTTTATTTGATTACTAACCAGCTATATTTTTTTTTCTAGGGTAGTAGAAGTGTTGTAGGCATAACTCTCAATTTATCTGAGATCACAGAAGAGTTAAATATAAGTGAGAGAGTTTTTGAAGGAATGACTAATCTCCAATTTTTAAGATTCCATTATGGTATTAAATACATGTTCAACGGTAAAGATCGGTACTTATTATACGGTCTAAACAATCAATTTCGAAAACTTAGATTATTAGAATGGGTATATTTTCCCTTGACATATTTGCCTTCCATATTTAATACGAAATTCCTCATCGAACTGAACATGCGTTACAGCAAACTTGAAAAGCTGTGGGAAGGAATTCAGGTAAGAACTTATTTCTGTTTCTTTACAAAAATTTGAATATTTCCGCTCTTTTACGAATAGTAGTTTTGATTATTGGTTCACTAGCTACGAACTGAATCTACCGGTTCTTGTGTGTTGCCCTTTATTTGTCAATACAGCCGCTTAGCAATATCAAGTGGATTGATTTGAGTGATTCAAGAAACTTGAAGGAGCTTCCTGATCTCTCAACTGCCATTAATCTACTTGAATTGTCACTCAGAGACTGTTCAAGTCTGGTGGAAATTCCATCTTCCATTGGAAATGCCACTAAACTCAAGAGCTTGGATCTTTATTATTGCTCAAGTCTGGTAAAGGTCCCTTTCTCTATTGGAAATTGCCATTCTCTCGAGAAATTTTTTCTTAGAGGCTGCTCAAGTCTTGTGGAGCTCCCCTCCTCTATTGGAAACTTTCATAGATTACCAATCTTGAATATGATGGGATGCTCAAAGTTAGAGATTCTTCCGAGAAACATCAATATGGAATCTTTATTGATACTTAATCTCACTGCTTGCTCGTCGTTAAAAAGTTTTCCAGAGATTTCCACAAGCATCAAACATCTGTTTCTCTTTGGAACTGCGATAAAAGAAGTGCCTTTGTCTATCAGCTCGTGGTCAGGTCTTGATATATTGCATATGCCATACAGCGAGAACCTCAAGGAATCACCGCATGCGTTTGACAGCATTACAAAACTTGACGTGAGGGATAAAGCTATCCAAGAGCTCGGTCCATGGGTCAAGGGATGCTCTTTTCTACGCAACCTTTTACTTTCTGGATGTCGAAACCTGATAGCACTCCCAGAGCTTCCGGGTTCCTTGTCATGGCTAAATGCAGAAAATTGTGAGTCTCTAGAGAGACTAGATTGCTCCTTTGACAATCCATATATTAGTCTCATCTTTGCTAACTGCTTCAAACTAAATCAAGAAGCAAGAGATCACATCATTCATACATCAAGTCGTAGAGCTGCCGTCTTACCCGGTGGAGAAGTGCCTGCATACTTCACTTACCGAGCTTCTGAGGGTTGCGTAACAATGACGTTGAATCAAAATCCTCTTCGTACATCATCAACATTTAAGGCATGCATCTTATTGGAATATGATGATCTTTATGCAGAATATGATGATGATGATGGGACCGGTGGATGTGCGTGGGTATATTCTAGTATCACGTCCAAGCAGAATGGTATAAATGCTAGTAGATCAAACAGGCACCGTCTACTTCCACTTTTAACGGGTCATTTGTACACATTTGAGGTAAAGGCAAAGGACATAACGTCCGGGGAGCTTGTTTGTATGTTCAAGCTCCAACCTGACATTAACAGTGACGCTTGGAAGATTAAAGAATGCGGAATCTTCCAACTCTGGGAGGATGAGATCTTCAGTGATGGTGATGAAGATTATGAATCTCTCGATGAAGATTACGAATCTTCCGATCAGGTTAATCAACATTATGAGAGCTTCAGTGGTGGCGATGAATCCTATGAATCTTCCGATGAATATTATGAATCTTCTTCATCAGAAGATTGTTATGAACTTTTTTGATGAAAAAAAAAAAAAAAAAAAAAAAAAACGTTGAAATGATGGTTTTGTATGATTTTTTTTTGTTTTGGTTCTGGTTAGGATTCCACGTTTAATCTAATACTCCCTGAGTCCCTCTGTCCCATTTTAAATTAAAAGATACTAGATTCAGCTTTATGTTTTCATATAACGATTCGTTTATAAAATTTGTTTATTACAGTAAAACCTCTATAAATTAATAATGTTGGGACCAGGAAATTTTATTAATTTAGAGAGGTATTAATTTATCGATAAATTAATAATTATTAATTTATATAGAGATTTTACTAATTTTCTAACTTTTTAAGAAATTTCTATCTAAAAATAAATTTTTTCTTTATAACTAATATCTTTTAAAAACTAATTACAAGTAGAAAAACAATTATTAAGTTTAAAAAAACAACACAAACTTTTTTCGAATAATAGAGTCATATTTCATCAAATTTTTTACATATAATATTTTAAATATATATCATAGTATATAATATATAAAAATTTCTATAATGTATATATATATATATATTGATAAGTTAATACAATTATTAATTTATGATATAGATGGGACCATATATTTACATGAGATTTTCAAAAAAATTATTATCTTATTAATTTATCGATTTATGTCATATTTTACACTGGTCCCAACTCGGGACCGGAAGAATTTATTAATTTAGAGAGGTTATTAATTTATAGAGTATTAATTTATAGAGGTTTTACTGTATAATGTTAGGGTTTATTTTTACCATTGATGTAAAGGTGAGGGTTTAAAAACCTACAAAAAAAAGTTGAGTGTGTTTTATATGTTTTCAGAAAAGGTGAGGTTTTTTTTACCAATTTTTCCTAAAATGAAACATAGAAAAGAAAGATAGGAAATATAAATGACAAACTCCCTTTCACACTCTTTGAGTTATTCGTGTATATCTCTGAGGCCCATTCCATTACAAAATGATCGGTGATTTAGTGAGATTTTGTTATTAAACTTGGTGTGATTTTGGGATACTTTTAAAACAAAGACAAAACAAAATTTTGGGTTTCACATCTCTAACCAAATCACAAAACGTGTGATACATATTCATGGTGAATAAGCAGCTCATGGTGAACGTGTCCATGGTCAATAAGCAGTTTGCCGGTGGTTACATGACCTTGTTTGAACTTGTCATTATTCATATATATATTCAAACCAAAACAAAGGTTCAATACTGAAGTAAAATTTTGTAATGTGTGTATCGTAAAAAGCAGCAAAATAAAGTTAAAATAACATCATCTCATCATCAACTTGCTCCATAATCAGTGATTTGTGTATCCTATGAGTTGCTTGCAGTGATACGAACTTGAGTTTCTCTTCAAAAAGCTCTCAATGAGATAAGTTCTCAGAAAAACACAACGATAAGATGACATAAGTGTTTAATGGGGCTAGGATTTGCTGTGACTTACAAAGAAAAGGAGCAGAGGAGTTTAACCAAAAACAGAAGTAAGAGAACTACTAAATACGAATAAAAAAAACGTAGGCTAGCAATTATACAATCTCAAACATCAGTAAAAAACGTTCAATCCCAAAATTGAATAAAAAAAGAAATAAAGAAAGAAGACAACACATAAACCAGGTTAAATTCATCTCTTTTGGAGAAGAGATTATATTCCTCCCAACGAGCATCGAACCCAGTACCTCCACCTGCGAGATTTACCACTGGACCAACACAACGTTGGTCATAAACCACTTTTTGTAGACAAAAACAACATATAAGACGTAAAAACAACCCTTTTCTTTGTTTAGAAGATGCATAGAATGTAGAGTGATGACATATATAACTAGTTGCAGTCACAAAATCTATAAACCATCAGTCTCTTTCTCTTTAAAGAGACCACTTCCTGAATTACTTGCATCAAACTTAACCATACATGCTTTAAACCAAAAACCAATCTAGTAGACACTATTTCACTAAAATCCCCACAAAACTCAATCTGGTACGACAATGTTAAAGAGCATCACATTAAAAAGTCATTTTTTTTAGCATGTAACACTATCCGAACATAAAAATAGATAGATCTCGAGCTTCAATTGCATATTGATTGAAGTAGCAATATATGCCAATTGGCAAAAGCTATTGAAATATTGGGTGATATCTAAACAAGCATATTAAGTTTAGTGTCTCTAATTAGTTTTCAGTATGTTTTTGAAAAGAAATTGTTAAGTTTGAATAACAGTGGATTTGATATGTTTTTTTTTAAATTCGTGGTTGAATAACATGAGGTTTTGAATTATTTGGAATGATTTTACATGAATTTCAGTTTTAATAACATAGAATTTGGGATGATATAAAATCACTAATTGAATACTAGGTGATTTTAATAAGAAAAAATAAAACAAAAATTGAAAAAATCTTTGTTTCAATACAAGTGATGTTTAAGGTTTTGCACACATATTAAAAAATTAAAAAATCCTCATTTAATTTACCTCTTCTATATAAAAACATCAATAACTACAAATAATTCAGCCAATAACAAATTATACTGTAAAATTTAATTGGTTAAAATATATTAAATACACTAGGTGAATATCCATGCTACGCACGGGTTGTTGTTTTGAAATTATTTATAAAAAAAATTTAACTGTTCTTTGTTGCTTGTTTATGTAGTTACAATACTTAGATTTATCTTATGTAGTTACAATTTTTATTGTTATATTCATCTTTGACTCAAAATATCAATTAATACTTTGGAGGCTTGTTACAATGAAAGTGTTCACCATTTAGAAATTAGTTTGTAGTTTTGTAACAATGTAAACGTCAGGTTAATGAAAAAAATAGAATTTTTTCATTGATGTGCAAGTATTTGCACCTTGTTCTGATTTTAATTAGCGAAACTAGAATAAGAAACTGTTATAAAGCCCTAGGAAGAAACAACATCATCATGGAAATTCTTACATCTTTTTGAAGTCAGAATCATCTTTGTAACCATGGAGATCTGCTGCATCATCTGTTGAGTCACCAAGCTCATCATCATTGTCAGCTGCTGGATTCCTTGTGCTTAGTATGTTTAGTGCATCAATAGCTATTTGTTCCCTCTCACTATAAGCATCATCTGTTGAGTGACCAAGCTCATCATCATTATCTTCTTCAGTTACTGGATTACTTGTGCTTAGCATGTTTAGTGCATCAATAGTGATTTCTTCCCTCTAACTATGTAGCGTGAGCCCAGTGCTGCTACTACATATCTTCTTGCATCGCTGACACAAAAAAGCTTCTGCATATTCCACCTCATCAAACCTAATTGGACGTTTCCTCGTCCTAATGAAGTGATCCTCTGTTTCTTTCTTGATACGCACGGAACCATCATTGATCTTCTGAGATGGAAAAGATGACAGTGCAGAACTTAACATCCCTTTCGTTATCTTGTTTCTCGAACCAGAAAAACAGTCTCTTTCATTGTAACAAGCCTAAGAGCCACGATTCATTTGCTTCAAGAGTTTTTATATGAAAAAATAAAAAATGAAGCAAAAAATTGAAGAATCATTTAAGTCAACATTTTCAGATATCTTCCCTTGCATTTACATAGGAAAGATTGTCGTGTATTGAATTCATTGGTATGTCTAACATCTCAAATGTCCATTACTTGAAAAAACTTGCATGTTATTGTCATTACCAGTTTACCATTAGACACAAAAATAAAAAGAACGAATGTAATATGATCGTATGTTGACCATAAAACATAATAATAAGAGAAGACGCAAGATAAAAGTATGTACTAAGCTGAAAAGAGGTTAGGTAACAAACAATTAAACTGTAAATTTTCAGCCACTATCGAGTTATGACCATTGATAAAAAAAAAAAAAAAGTAAAATAAGAAGAGTATAATAAAAATAGTGTTTGATACATTAGCATGATTTTGTGTTTTTTCTTTAATTTTATTTTGAAAAATCAGTTAAGAGTGGTATTGATGGAGAATTTAAAACAATGGAGGACTTTTGAATTTTTTTCACATAATTTTGTCGATTTTTTTTCACTTTTGACCATAAAACATAATAATAAGAGAAGACGCAAGATAAAAGTACGTACTAAGCTGAAAAGAGGTTAGGTAACAAACAATTAAACTGTAAATTTTCAGCCACTATCAAGTAATGACCATTGATAAAAAAAAAAAAAGTTAGTAAAATAAGAAGAGTATAATAAAAATAGTTTTTGATACATTAGCATGATTTTGTGTTTTTTCTTTAATTTTATTTTGAAAAATCAGTTAAGAGTGGTATTGATGGAGAATTTAAAACAATGGAGGACTTTTGAATTTTTTTCACTTAATTTTGTCGATTTTTTTAATTTAAATAATGTAAAGTGACATATGTCAATTTTTACGTGATGGTGTGACATTCATATGAAGAAAGTTGTCCAATTTTCATATATATAATTTAATTTTTACATAGAAAATTGTAAACATCACGTAAAATAAAACCAAAATATATTTAAAACCTCATTTAAAATGATACTTAAATGTATACCCAATTAGACTTTTTAAGGAACTATGATAATGTTGCGCCAATCTTGTATGGGGAAAGTGTGTACACAATTAGACTAAGACTCAATTGAAAACGATTTTAGGCATATTGAAGGGATGAGGTATATATAGGTTCTTATTTAGGAATTCGATCTGGAGAGTTTAGGCAGACCAAAGAGTAAATTCTTCGACTATATAAGTTTATAACAACTAGTGTACTCTATAAGTATATTTGATAATTGATTTATAAATAAATATAACAAGTATTCTCTAATGAAAGAACACTAAATTGAAAACCTAATAATATTTTAGCATCAATTATCATAGAAAGAAAAATAATAATAATATTTTAGTATAGTATAATATTTTGTTGTAGGGTTCTAAATAAAAGCTTATGATGTTGTCATGTGTAATATCTAGAAAATACAAGAACTTATACTTTTCGGTGTGATTTATCTCTAAATGGTCTGCATGGTTGACACTAGTTATAAACATTAAATATTTGACGATGCTAAAGGCGTGATTGTGAAGGGGACGACCTTGACTTCAGTACTACATCGAATTCTAGATGAAGATGATCTGACTACACGAATTCAACACGGGATATGTTCCTTTTTTTCATTTCTTTTGTCGCAAGCTGTTCTATATGGATAGGATTAGATTTAGTTATCAACCACATGTATTTCCTTTCATATTTGAGTGTAACTTTCATATTTCTCCGCTCTTTTATAAATGATGTTTTAAGAGAATATACACAGATTAAAAAATCATCTAATTTTTGTTTATTTCTAAACAAAACATCATTTATTATCTAATCAACCAATAGAAAATAATCTGCATAATATTGCATTAAAAACTAATAAAAAATTAATTAATATTATATTAAAAACTGAAAACATCATCTATTTAAAAACAAAAACATAAGCTTAAAACATCATTTATAAAAGAACGGAGAAAATATTTATTAATATTTTTTTTTTGTTTTCCGCCGGCAGATTTGTTATTGGAAATATAAGTGTAACTTTCATATTTATTAATATGGCTGCATGAGTGACACTACCTAGACGCGGAGCGTATCTTGGGTTCCAAGCTAAATGTTTGGCGATGCTAATTAACGGTGAAGGAGACGTCTTGACTTCAGTATACGTGGACTCCTCTATAATTAATACTACAAAACGTGTATCTCACTGGATTAGAGTTAGATATTTAAGCACATTTCTCTCAAACTATCAAAAAACTAAAATTAGAGTCGTCCCCCATGACGATTTCATCTCTCACCGAAGACGTACATCAAGTATTCCTCAGTTTCCGAGGAGATCAGTTGCGCTACAGCTTTGTCAGCCACCTTCTTGACGCCTTTGAGAGACATGGAATCTTGTTTTTCGTAGACAAAGACGAGCTAAGGGGAAAAAACATGACAAACCTTTTTGTAAGGATTAAAGAGTCGAAGATCGCGCTAGTTATCTTCTCTAGTAGGTACTGTTAATAAATAAAGACTTATGAGTCAAGATAACCTATTATTATATGTCTTCTTCATTCAATCTACATCAAAAAGGTCTTTGTATATATATGCATGTTTTAATTGTTCTCTAGTCAAATCATGTTTGATCTTTTATAGTGTTTGTATTGACACTATAGTCATAATCCTGCAGGTATGCGGAGTCCAGTTGGTGCATGGATGAGCTGGTGAAGATGAAGAAACGTGTGGATAAAGGAAAGCTCCAAGTCATTCCCATCTATTACAAGGTTAGGGCAAGAGATGTGAGAGGACAGACCGGTGAGTTTGGTGACAAGTTTTGGGCGCTTGCGAAGACTTCTCGAGGAGATCAGATCATGGAGTGGAAGGAAGCCCTAGAGTGTATTTCCAACAAGATGGGCCTGTCCTTGGGAGACAAAAGGTACTAAGAGTGCTTCTGCTTTTATGTTTTTTCTTTTGAGAAATAACATGCAGTTTTAGTCAGGTGATAACATATCGACGCCTACAAGTCCTGATCGTGTTTATTTTGTCATTATTTTTTTTGAGAAAATTATTTTGTCATTAGTATTTACTAAAACAAATGAATGTATAAGTTGGTTCATTTATCGCATATGCTTTCTTAAATTCATATAGAATATGCACATGTTTTTAAACAAATGTTTTTTATTTATCAATCACACACATCACTATCTCATCTTATCTCTTTAATTTTTTTTGGGAGACTCACAAAAATACCCCTTTTTCAATACTCCTTTTCAAAAATGCACCTTTTAGCTGTCCATTTTTAAAAATACCATTTTTATGTACAAAATGACTAAATTACCCTTCTTTTAGTAAAAGACATCACAAATATATAAGGAAAACACGAGAATGTACACACATCAAAACTAAAAATTTGATTTTGTAAAAACTTGTAAAACCTTTAAAATACCTTGTAAAATGTTCCCGCAAAAAATTTTTCCGCCAAAATTTTTTTTTTGCGGGAAAAGTGATTCCGCAATAATTTTTGGCGGAAAATTTTTTGGCGGGAACATTTTACAAGGTATTTTAAAGGTTTTAAAGGGTATTTATAAGGTTTTACAATGTATTTTAAAATGTTTTACAACGTATTTATAAGGTATTTATAAGATATTATAAGATTTTACAAGCTATTTTATAAGGTTTTACAAGTTATAAGGTTTTACAAGTTATTTTATAAGGTTTTACAAGTTATAAATACCTTATAAAACCTAATAAGTACCTTGTAAAACCTTTTAAAATACATTGTAAAAACCTTACAAAACACTTGTAAATACTCTGTAAAACCTTTAAACTACCTTGTAAATTTTTCCCGCCAAAAAAATTTCGCCAAAAAAATTGCGGAATCACTTTTCCCGCAAAAAAAAAATTTTGGCGGGAAAATTGCGGGATCACGTTTCCCGCCAAAAATTTGCGGGATCACTTTTCCAGCAAAAAAATATTTTGTATTTTGTGGACCTAATTTTGCTTCAAATAAGGGTAAAATGGTCATTAAAAATTAAAAGAGGGCAAACTTAAAAATGGACTCTCAAAAGGGGTATTTTTGAAAAGGGGTATCTCAAAAGGGGTATTATTAACAATTTCTCTTTTTTTCACATTTAAATACTACTTTTTTCAAGAAAAATTTTTTCAAGAAAAAGAACAAATCATGTTTGAGAGAAAAGTATACATGCCAAGGGACTTGGAATCTTTTTTTTTTTTTGGTGTGATAAAGATAATGTTAAAGATGTGTGGATCTTAAGAATTATGGATACAACAACACGTTTTTGTTTTGGTTTTATGTTTCGTTTTATGAACGAAAAGTACATTCACAAAATAGCATGCTTTCAATCAACTTACAATTTTTTGCAGTTCATAACTCCAAGTAGGCATGACCAAAAGCTAACCGTAACCGTATTTCGGACCGTAACCGGACCGTTTCTCAACCGTAACCGAACCGTAACCGTATAAAACGGTTAATAACCGTAACCGTTAACCGTAAAAATAAATTAGTTACGGTTAAAAAATATACTAACCGTAACCGTTAATTAACCGTAAACGTATCAAAACCGTTAGCTAACCGTACGGTTAACCGCACGGTTAACCGTATAGTTAACCGTGCAGTTAAAACCTAAAATACATAATTATTTCACTAAAACAGTGCCTTAAATGGTTCAATGCACCCCACTATTAAATTTAAACCACTCCACTCGTCCACTACTCATTTTCCACAAATCAAATCATAAATAATTTACAAGTTATTATTTTCTCCTGTAATCGTTTCTTAATTCTCATAACATCCTTTCTATAGTATTGTTTGGAATACGTATTGTCAGTAAAATAATAACTCAATCATTATAATTATTACCATTGATTTAGTTATTCGTTGGTTTACTTAACAAAACAAAATAGCTAATTAACTATAAATATTAAAGTACATAATTACATATATTATATATTATAAAATATATTATATATTGTAAAATATATATTATTTAATATATCATCATTAAAAATTTTATTCTAAAAGTTAAAAATACCTAAGTTTTTGTCTTTGATATTAACCGTATCGTAATAATTAAATAACCGTAACCGTATTTAACCGTAACCGTTGTAACCGTAACCGTATTTAACCGTAACCGTTTTAACCGTATATATAACGGTTAAGGTTACGGTTAGAGAAATTTTATAACCGTAACCGGAGGTTAATAAACCGTAACCGCAATAACCGTAACCGTGGTCATGCCTAACTCCAAGCCCAATATCAACCTCATCGATTAATATAAATGGTTCCAGTCCAAGTTTGGTTCTCCAAAACCAAACCCAAATTGGTTTCTCCCACTCGGAGGAAAACCAACAAATTCAACTCCAACAAGACCCGAGAATGGACGGCATCTCTATTTTTTTTTTGTGTTTATGAACAGTATTACACCATATTTTATGTGATCTTGTTATGGAGTGTGGCACCACATAACACAAATTATTATTTTATTTGTGGTTTTTTTATTTAGTTTTATATTTAATTGTTGTTTATCAATTAAAAAACAAGTATACTATTAATATTTTTGTTTGTTTTCATTTTTAATAATATGAACTTTTAATTAAAATTAATATGAGATAATAATTTGCACAAAATTTTCTAAATAAATATCAAATTCATTAAAATTTAAAATACAAAATAAAGTTTAATTAAACACTAAAAACATAAAATTACATAATTGAGCACTTGTGGTCGAATATTATAATTTTGAGAGTCAGTACAATTTAATGTATTTTCTATTATTTTTAATTTATCTAATGTAATTTTATATTAATTAAATTAAAATAAATCAGTTTTAAAAATAATTAGTATTTATCAAACTATAAAAAATAAAGAGAATTAGAAATTTTGTAATATAATAATAAAAGGTTTTGTTTATGGTGTGAGATTTGGTGTCTATGGTTGGAGATAAAAAAAAATGGAACACCAAAACACCAAATTTGGTGTTGAAATTTGGTGTTTTGGAAATTTGGTGTTTTGGTGTTCCATGGCTGGAATTGCTCTTATAAATGGTCATATTAATTTCTTAAGAGGTCAAGAGGAGCAAAACCAAGAAGTTCTAATATTTAAACATGGTTTTATTAAATGATTCAAGTACGTTAGACAGCACAAAACTCTTTGTTTTGTTTTTCAATAAGTTAGAGTCACCTATTTTTTTATTTCATTGTAAATTTTTTGAAGTTACTGTTTAAGGATATATTTTGCATATTTGTTTAAAAATAATGTAAATTATGTAAAATAATTTTTAAAATTTTTTATTTTTCTGAAATTATAATGTATAGAATTATAGGTAATTACTAAATAAGCATAATGGAATCCTAAGAGCATGTGTAATAGGGAGAACCTCTCTTAATGTCTCAAATATATTATTTTAATAATTTTTGTATATTTTAAATTTTATTTAAAATTTAAACATAAAATAAAATTTATAACCAATTATGTTAAGACATGTGTCAAATGACTCTTTACAAAGGTTACAAAGGTCCTCAAATGAGAGACTCTCTTTATTCTTTTTTTTTTTACTTTTTTTATTATTTTATATTTGGCCAATTATTTGAGGCATTTTTTAGAACTTTTTTTTATCAATGGGAAAAATAGATGACGGTTTATTAGAATTTCATTTAAAGTTTTTACACCAACTCGGAAGTTACAAAAGTCTTTTTTAACAAGAGCATGGTTTACGAAAAATCGTCTATCATGGATTTTTGTGATCCAGATAATATTTGAAATCCCACAAGAGCTGAACCACTAGTATGGATTCTGAATATCAAACTTCCAATTAATGGTACCTACTAGAGAAGATAACTTCCGCGATCTTGACTCTTTAATCCTTGCAAAGAAGTTTAATAGAAATATTTGAAATCCCACAAGTGCTATACCACTAGTACTATGTGTATTTAGACTCAAAGGAAACCACCGACGCCAAAAATTTGCAGAGCCATGTTCCCTTTTTACTGAGCAGAACTGTTGGATCATATACAACATTGATGAAATGGTTGCACGACTTTCCAAGTAGGGTGTCAAAGCACGACCATATATAGATCATTCCTTTGTCAAAGACACTATTTGTTTTTTAAAAAAAAAATATGGAGTTGTTCGAAAGAACCAAAAGCTAAAATCGGAGTACAGAAACGACTTTGAATATCTTCCCAGGCTCACGAAGGGCCAAACAAATTGTGGAAATAAAACTTGCAAAGGTTTTTATTAAATAAATAAATAAAACAAGAAAGCAACAATTGAAATCAAACTTGTAAAAGATCTTCTTGTTCACTTGCTTTAGCGAAAGTCTCTCAAGGAATGGTGATCAAACTTGGAACATAGACAGAGGACTGATCAAACCTAACGAATACCACTCCATCTATCTTAATCTTTTTGCACATATCTCCCCTCACAATATAGACCCAAGCTGTTTTAGGTTTCTTGCTTGGACAACACAGGACAAAGCTCTTTCCATAGATATTATTATCGACGAAGTAACTTGTAGACATGTGACTAAGTACTATAGGGAAGTCAGGTATTGAGACAGTCATGAACTTAATCCACACCACATATTCTCCATCATCCCCGTTACCAATTTTATCCTTTGTCACCCAAATCTCAATCTCTCTTGTTTTTTTGGATTGTTCTAACACCGAAAACCGATCTCTCTTGTAAATCGAAAGGACACGAGTATGTGTAGTACTTTTTTTCCCCTTACACGGTAAAACACAGAAGGTCTTTTGACTCTTTTCTATCTCTTTCGAAAAATCAAGCATTAGTATGAAATACTGACCAGTTTCGGGATAATTATAAGCGGTCCAGTACAAATTTCCATTCAGGGAGACTCTATTATTACCATACGAGTCACTCTTTAATTCTGTCTCTTCGTAAAAACTGGTATGATCAGTAACCTTCCAGTAAGCATTGGTTGCAAATTCGGAGACTGAATATGTCGTAGTAATTCCATCCCACGAATGACGTTCCGACATCCCAATAATCTTGTAACTCTTTTCGGATCTACTACCATCGTAACCAATGTACTTGCCACACATATATTCTTAGCCTTTGCAAACCATTTAGTCTGTCTCAACAACGGGTTCGAAACCACGCATCCGCCTCCTTCATGAAAGTCATACAAGAAGAAGTAACCATCGCAAGTCCCTTCGAGATTATAATGGCGACCGCGTAAATGACCAAAACATAAATCACGCACCTTTATAGTTGGATCGTCGTTGAGATTGACGCTTATCGAATAAATATTGGAATGTGTCTTTAACATGAATTCTGGGCGAGCGCAAGCAAAGTTTTTTTTGATAATTCTCTTATTGTGGAAAAGAGTGTTCCATTCTCTGCAAACGGATCTGAAGCGCAGGAGAGATCGAGGTGGAACTCGGAAGAGTATCTCTTCTTCCAGATCTAATGGAAGCTTTCTCGCCACCATTAGGGTTTTGTTTGTCGAAGAAGCAAAAGAAGAAAAAATATATATATACTAGTGTTATGAATCGTGCCCACTTATTGACTTGGCTACCCACCTTTTTCCCCATAGAAAAATTGTTGTTTATTCACAAAAGTTTTTCATTATTCAATCGAAGTTTGAGATGATTAAAAGTTTATTTGGATATGATTATATTTATTTTTGAAGTTGATATAAACCTCTAAAATTAAACTTTAAAAGTATAGTAAATCCAAAATAAATATATAGAACATAAATGGCATAATATTTAGTTCTTTTTTGTCACCATTTTTGAGCAGTGAAGAAGATTTTAACAGAAAAAAAAAATGAAAAATGAATTAAAATAATGTATCTATTTCCAAATTCAAAAGATTTTTGGTAGGTCTACCCAAATTTCTTCACTTTTTTTTTCATGTACTTGTCTAAATAACACATGCTTCATCCAAGATTTGATTAGCCAAATGGTCAAAATTTATTTGTCTTTTTTATTGGGAAAGTTAGATATAAAGGATAAATAGTTAAACTATTGTCCATCTATGCATTCTATGACAAAATATCACATATTCCTAATTGATCCTTTATGGTTGGTTTAACTAGTTTTTCAATACAATTTAGAGCAATTTGTAGGCAAATGAAAAAAAGTCATGAGGATACTTATAAAGTCGAAAATATTTCGTTTTTGTTGCCATTTTGGATAAATAAAATATGATCTACGAAGTTTAGAATACACATTCTGAATTTAGAATGTGCATTCTACACATTGCTTATGTTCTATAATATTTAGATAATGTATTCTATGCACTCTACATGTTCTACGAAATTTAGAACGCATTTATGTTCTACAGTATTTAGATAGCTAATTTCTACTTTTTCATACTTTTTGTTGTAATAACAATCACATCATGAGTATCAAATTGTGCCTTGTTGTAACCAAAATAGCTCGTCCTCTACCATCTTCTATATAACAGCTTCAGTTACCTTCATTGCATCAACTCTGCCCAATAAAGAACTATTCAAGCACTTACCAAAAAGAACTATTCAAGCACTTACCAAATTGTGTGGTAGGCAAATTAATTATTCAACCACTCACTGTTTAGGTGCATGTTCTTTGTCTTTTTATATGTTGCATCTGCTCCTCGGGCCCTAATTGCAATGTCGAGATTGATCTTCTTTGCTGTAAGATGGCATAGGTTTTTCATGGTCACTATGGCGTATTCTATGGAGAATTTTTGAGTAACGCTCAAATTTAGATGTATCTCAGCTGTTTGTTGTGCTGCTAGTTGTGCTTTCTCTATAGTAGTCTTCTGTTTTTTTAGTACATCCTCCAAAGGTACATGATGTCCCGACATCGTCTCAATTTTTTTTGTCACTTTATTTTTTTGTTTATAAAGTGAACCAGGACTAGAGGAATTTTTTTTACAGATATGGTGAAAAGATTTACTAAAAAAAACGAAGAAAGACGCAAAATGGATAACAATTAAGGCAAAGAAATTTAAAAAATTTATAAAAAGATAAATGGAGAATCCATAGCGTGAAATACAAGCTGCTATCAGCACATTAGAGAGGACGATGAAGGAACATCAAGAAATTTTAGAGAAAGTGAATAAAAAAAGAGAACTTTGTTGTAGAGAAAGCGAAGAAAGAAGCACGAAAAAAGAATTTTGATGCGGCTAAACATGAGATGCGTTTAAAAATGCTTACACATCATGCGTCATATGTTCTCGTGCACTCACGGTTCATGCAACACATGTTCACCAGCTAAAATTTGTCCTTTTCAAGACCATGGTGTTTTACTGCATTGTGGTGTTGTTATTGAGCCGCTGTCTTTGCTTTCTCGACAAAATCAACTAAAAAACGAATTCCATAATTCTTAGATCAGAAACGGGAATAAAAAGCTTTACAATTCCTCCTAGTCGTGGACATTGCGGTTTTACCTTTAGAAAACTTCTTTTTATTTTTAACATGAAGCCAACCCAATCTTCATTTATAACTCACCATAAACTTTTTTGAATACTGTCAAAATAAACAACACATCATCACATAATTTATAATATAATTCTTTTTTTCAACTTTCAACCATTTCTCTAACAAAGTGATCGATCCTCTTAAAACAAAAAAACTAAAAAAAAAGAAAATGTTATCGAACAAGAATTAACATTTCATTTATGAGACCGAGTAATAAGTTTAACATGGGATCAAATAAGGCAACTCAAATGGATCTAAACAGTAGTGATCTTCATAGTGGTCTACTAGAGTTTGCGATAAAACATCATCGATATCCGAGAAAAGGATTATTTTGTGAATGTTAATGCCACTAGGGTTTTTGTTGCATTTCTCACATCTAACCTCCTTTATACACTTAGAGGTTAGAATTCTCATTCTTTATGTCTCTCTCTCATTGTTGCACTCTCTCTTTTTGTTCTTGTTAGAGAAAAACACAAGAAACGTTTTGTCTTTTAATTGTCTACATTTTATTAACTTGGATATTTTTCTTAGAAGACACACACACACATACAAACATACTTATAGTAGATACACTACTTAGGACACACTTGCACATAGACTTAATCATCACTCTTACACTAGACCATACTTCTAGGTTCTAGGTAATCATACACAAGCCAAACTAGTTGTTGGGACTCTAACAACTCTTACACAACAACTCTACTTTGGTACTTGATCTACACTTCTACCAACAAAACATACAACTTTCTTTGGGCCTTATTACTCCCAGCCCATTAGTCTTCTTAAGACAAAACCACACAATGCCCAACATCTCCTTATGTTGACTTTGCTTCCTTCTTAACTCTCCTCACAAAACTATAAAAAAAAAAATCTTCTTAAGACAAAAGTTTTTTTATTAAATGTATCTGAAGATATAAAAGGTAAAAGAAATTCTTGGATATCAATCACTTATGTTTTGTATAAAAGGATCTACAAGGATCTACAAGAAGCGCAGTCACCAATTCCTTCCTCATTCCCTTGTCTACATCCAATTACACCTTTATCGATTGGTGGGGATCAAGTTGACTTTCGTTTTGGTAAGAAATAAGAAGCTAAGCCTTCTTGAACCAGACTGGTGGAGATCTATCATGGCCATTCTATCTCGCCCGGTCTCTCAAGTGTTCATCAACTTTAGGGGAAAGGATCTTCGTGTCAGTCACCTTATAGATGCCTTGGAAAGACACAACATTCAATTCTTTGTGGATACGGATGAACAAAAGGGAAGAGACTTGAAACACCTCTTTAAAAGGATCGAAGAGGCCCCAGTCGCGCTGGTCGTCTTATCGACAGTTTTAGAATTATGTGTTCAGTATAAATGTTGGTTAGATTATGAAGCTATATACTACTATTCTCACTAGGTATGCAGAATCAAAACGGTGTTTGGAAGAGATGAGCGCAATCATGGAACAAGTGGGAAAAAGGAAATGATTGTCATCCCAATCTTTTATAAGGTGACACCGGAAGACGTGAGGAAACAGAAAGGAGTATTCGTCTATAGGTTTTCGAGACCCACTGAATCCAGTCGTGAAGGCTGTGTGCAACAAGGTTGTTTTTTCTTAATTTTTTTTCTTATTCATATCCACTTGAAGTCAACAATAGAAACCATAATTTATTAGAGTTCCAAAGCTGAAGCATTCTCAGTAGTTTTCCTCCTTTAGTTTCACAGATCCGAGGCTAATTTTATCAAGAAGGTCGCTCCGGAGGTTGGGGAAGTTTTAACCCCCATTCAATCTGATGAATGAAGAGGAGACAAATGTGTGAAGGTGGAAAGGAAACATCTAACATCCCACTGGCTCTGCCACATGCATGGTTTGGCTCAGCGGTTGGGCTGGTACAGTGTACGGCTTACACTCTAAGACTTTTCACAAGTATGCCTCACCAGTCATGGTTGTACTTGCTGGTCAGGCTGGCTCTGTTGTGGCTATTACAAACAGTTGGGCTGGAAGGTCAGTTTGAATTTCGCAACTTTACAAAGATTTTGTTTTCATTGCTCTCTCTGTTTTTATGGCACAAATTGCTAACACTGAAAGAGATTAGGTGTCTCAACTTTTCCCAAGGTATCATTTTTCTGAAGAAAGCAGAAACGACTTTAAATACCAACAACTGCAATAGGTAAATGATTTGGATAAACCATCATTCCTTTCAAAATCTAAACTCATACAGTATAGAAATCGGTCTTGTTTGATACAAAAACGTCATAACAAAGAACAAAGCAAGTGCAAAAATTCTGAGCAGAGAACGATAAAACTGGAAACAACTCAATAGCCACCCTTGAGATCGTTGACAACATCGTAAGGAATGGGAGTAACAGTTTCCAATGTCATACCTTCAACCATGAAACCCGGTTTAGGACCTTTAGGCTGTCTCTTGGTGCTAATAGTCTCTCCTCTGGCTTTAGCAGCAGCCTTAAGCACATCGTTCTGCTTCTTCCTGAGTTTAAACTCCTCAGCACACCTTGACTGTTGCACATGCTCCACACGCACATGTATCCTCTTCCTTATGATTCTGTTCCCAATCTAAAACCCAACCCAAAACCTATAATTAGGTCTCCAAGAGATTACACTAATCATAAACACAATACATTCAAAGAGACAGCTTCCACAACAACAAAGTCAATATCAAAACATCACCAACAAAAAGGACCCAAGAAGAAAAGCTTGAATCTTTCGAAGCAATACCAATCCTAAATCTCAGAATTCAAAACAGATAGCTCACACAAAGACGAATTAAACCCTAAAGCAAAGAATCAAAATCACGTTCAAACCCTAATTTCAACAATCAAAGCTCTTCCAAACAGATAAAGAATTGAATAATCAGACCTGTTTGTTGACTTCAACACCAACGGCACGCTTAGTGACATTCCAGATACGACCAGTACGACCATGGTAGAACTTGTGAGGCATACCCTTGTGAATAGCTCCATTAACCTTGACATCTACGTAATCTCCGACCTTGAAGGTCCTGAGGTAAGTGGAGAGTGGAATATAACCCTTCTTCCTGAATGGTCTCGCGAACAGATCTCTTGTTCTCGCTCTCACTCCGTGTCCCGCCGGCATTTTTCCTCTTCTCTCTCACTTCGGTCTCTGGTGAAACCCTAAAAATGGGAGAGTGATGAAACTAGTTTAAAAGGCTTTTTGTTTATATGGGCCTATTGGGCCTTAAATACTTTTAGGCTTATTTTGTGCAATATGGTGGTGAGACTCTATGGCTTCTATTGCTAATGGTTTGTTTATGGTTAGTTGAATAATAATAATGAGATGAATAAATAATTTTCCATCGTTCATCTCATATTTTGAGGATGAACAATTTTGAGTTGAAACAAGTCATTTTTCATATATTACTAGGGGAAATCCGGGCGAATTTTGGATAATTGATATATTTTCAATTTTTCAAGTTAGATAACTTCGTTTTTGTTTCTAATTATGTGACCAAAACTTGTGATGTTGTTTAATTGTGTCTATATAATACCTTTCTCATCCATAATCATCTTGTAATTTATTTTTTTCATACTTCAAGGGCCTGCAATTTAGAAGTGATATTACTATAAGGATTTGTTATGATTTGTTACTATAAGGAAGTGATATTACTATAAGGATTTGCATACATGACTTTCTTTGTTTTTTTTGTCAAACAACTCATACATGACTAAAATTGCTGAAAGTAAGAGAAACTCTGGGAGGGCTGTCGATGTTCATATTAGCACCCCATACCATTTAGAGATACGTGTGTAAGAAGATATGTTAACGACAGCCTTTATATCTGTTAAAAGCCTTTTTATTACAAAGAGCTTAATATTAGAAGGACACAGGCAAAGAGTCATAACACAAAACAACTATTACAATGGCAAATAGAAAGTGAAGATAGGGCTGGCCTTATTGTTGCTTAACTAAACTCATATAGTTTATTTTCTTTTCCATTCCCTTAATTTTACCTCAGCACATCACATATTGTGAGTGCAAAGTCGAAGCACCAACCATGAACCATATATTTTGTCTTCCATTTAAAAGGTAAAAGACAGGGGAAGAGAAGAAGTTCGACATATACCTTAAGGGAAGAAGTTAGATAGCTGGATCTATGTCAGTAGCTCCCAGCGGTATGCATATCCTGACATTGCAGGCGTTATGGTCTCCACAAATCTTGATTTTTCAAAGATAGAAATGTTGGAGAGCAATAGTCCCACATCTGTTACAATATATGGTTAGATGTGGAGTTTAGGAATATTGATCCATTGGTTGAAAACAGGGAATACCATGAAAACGTGGTCATAAGTAGGGTGCTTTTAGTTGTTGAGACGGGTACGTTTGTCTTTCTTTTCCTCATCAGTGGCCTCGTCTGAGTTTGTGGACACCATTTTTTCTCTTGCTTTCCTATCGTGGCAACAATCTCACATTCAACATCCGTTCTCTTCGAGTTTTATTCATCTTATGGGGAAATATTGTTGGCAATGAGATGGAAGATTGTAACAGTTTGGTGAGAAGCCTGGGATTTGGATGATGCCAGCTTGTAGATGATTCACCTCCCAAAAAGCACATATTCTACATGTAGAATAGTAAAAAGAAGATGATATTATGAAAACAACTTGACCTTAACATATGTAGATATATATCTAAGAAATTATGTAAATCATGAGAAGTAACACTTACTTTGTCCAAGTCGTTGAAGGAACTGTTGACCAATAATTATTTTTCTTGAAATCTTATTTAATTTTTGCTGGTAATAAGGAAACCTTGCATGATTTGGTAAAGAAGAATTTCATCCATCATAAACTAAATCAAACACACTGTTAAATGGAACACCTTTCTGCAAATTATGCTTTCTCATATTCATCATCATCTTCTTAGTCAACGCGTACAAAGCTTCATGAAACTAACCGTGTTAAGGAACCATGGTTACTCACAATTAACGCCAACATAATTGACACCAACATAGATTTGTCTTTGCTTCCATCATAGTAGCACGTGACCCCATCTTCTACATTTTCTTATTCCCTCATTTTTGTCACTTTTCTGGTGATTGGTCGATAGAAACTCACTGTATATTAACTGGATTCTAAGGTAATATAAGCCACCACTGAAGACGTTGAAACCCTTAATCAGAGAAGAATAAAGTTTTCATAATCCGGTAAAGAAGACATACCGAGAATGGTTATACTTTAAAAAGTTTGAATCAAGAAATATGAATCTCTGACTTGATCATAATGAAGCGTGTCGTAGATGTGATTTCTGATTTGGCCGTTGTAGAGTGGAAAGGCATAGCGATGACCAAAGGTTAAGGTTCCTTAGTGGCCTTCCCAGCGATGTACAAACTGCTTTGCCGCAACACATGTCTCTTCTCTCTCTAATTCACATCGTTCGAATCCAGAGATCAACGGGAAAACAATGATCTCTCTATCAAATAAAATTGGAAATTCACTGCAAAAAAAAAGATTGGATGTGAAATCAGAATTTCTAATAATTGATGTTCAAAATTAGTGATGAAAAAACTTGAACTGGTTACGATCGTGTCGCTATTACCTTCTTTTGAACAGGCGAGAGAAGAGATAGATGGAGGAGAGGAATAATAAACCAAGAAGGATGTCGTTTCAAGTGACTCTTTGATATTCTTCGATGAAGTTTTTTTTGACGTTTTGAGAAGTGAGAACGCTTTGCATATAAGATGGATGTACACGTGGCATTTGAGAGTTAGCTTCACAATGTATGCCTACGTGGCATCTTCATAGAGTTTTCTAATAAAGCTGAGGTGGACACATTGAGAGGCCTCAATAAACTCCTTTTATTAGTAAGAGATGTGGGGTTAAAAAAATTTGGGTTGAAAATAAATTTATTGTAAATGATACATTTTTGGATGAATGGAGTTGAAATCTAGATTCAATTCTTCTAACTTGCTTAAATATGTTAACCATTTGCATATTATATATATTATTGACATAAAACCACAATTTGTTTGGTGTAGGTTAATTACTAGAGGCTTTGTTTAAAATCTGGTTTGTAAGCATGGGAAAATAAACCAAATTGCACCCAAATAAAATCCTTAATTATTTAGAGTTTTAACAATACATTTTTCATGGCATAAATCTTAGAGTTAAAATGTAAGCATGTTCCTCTATATCATTATCATGCAAATTATTGTTGTATTCATGCATCACCACTTCGAAACAATAAATAAATAAAATCGTTTTTCTATCAGTGTGATTCTTTCATGCTTATTAAAAAAAGTATTCAAAGTCTCTCAAAATCAGTGTTCGACTTTTTTTTATAAAAAAATGGTTAAATTTGAAAAGTATCAAAATCTCTCAAAATCAGTGTTTGATCTTCATCTTCAATGCCTTTGCTTTGTCCTGTTGCTCCTCTAACGGCTTGTGAAGTAGTGCCAGATTTGCATACGACAACATAAACCCAAGATTGCTCAAGCCTAGATACACCCAATAGCATTCATTGATTGTCTCTAAATCTAATATACATGTTTGAGTCAAGTCCTCCAAGTGGACTAGAAAAAGATGATAAATAACCCTCCAACTGCCATGGCAAATTTTAATAATTATTCTCGCTTTTTTTTAAGAGCATCCAGAGGATCCTAATAATAGCGTATAATTATCAGAATAATATGAAAATGCAATATTAACTATATAAAAAATGGAAAATTTGTTAGTGATAACAATTGTTAAACTGTCAATCGAAGTCTGGAGTTTAGCAATCGCCTAAGCTAGTTTAGATACACATTTTTTTTTGTATCTCTTCTTTAGCAATCTTGAGTTTGTGCAAATTTGGCACTAACTTCACAAGCATTTTTTTTTTTTGTATCTCTTGCTCTATGTGATCAGCCCAAAGAATTCCCAGTCTTCGAAGAGTAGCACTGGTGACTGAACAAAACTCCCATCTTTCCCAATGAAGATCCTTTAACACGAGTGTATCAATCACTCGACAACTTGATATGAAGTTTGTAAACACAGTAGCTGAATTCTCTCCAAATCCAATGGCTTCTAAACTGAGAGTCGTCAGATTTACTAGGTTAATGATCTCCAAGGTTTGGTCGGTGCTCGATAACTTGAGAGTAGAGATCGTGTCTTGAACAAAGACTCTCGGAGGGAATTGGTAATCTACCTCGGGAATTTGACCGTAGTCTTTTTTATTTAATTAGACTTCACAAATAGAGTAATAAGGCCATGAATGTTTTGTAGGAATTGAGAATCTATTTTGAACTTTTAGGTAGGGTTGTCACTTGTCAGGATTAATGTAATAATAATTACACGAAATATTGAATTTACATGGGGACATATACGAACTAACATAAGTTATGTGACCAACATCATAACCATCATTTATTGTTTCTCGATTTGACTCGATATTTTTCTCTTTTCCAATGTTAGTAACGAATTAAACTCAAAAGACAAACTACTAGAAATAAAAAATATAAAAGCTAATGAATCTGATTGATTGTCATATGAATTTTTTGTCATTCAATTAGACATAAAAACATATAAAATAGTGATTTGGTAGAAAACCACATGTATGATGAATGACATAACGTTCACGAGAAATATCGAGTCAAATCGAGAGACGGTAAATGATGGTTATGATATTGGTCACATAACTCATGTTAGTTCGTACATGACACCATGCAAACGCAATACTTCGTGTAGGTATTGATATATAAATTTAGTTTAGATATCTGTCCATTTGCTGGACTATACTCTGTGTAGCTGACGATCGTTCTTCTTTTATTTGACGTTTCACAAAATTTTTGGAAAATTGTGTTATGGCTTGAGTCTTGCAAATGTAAGTATGTTCCTCTATATCATTATCAAGCAAAGTAGTGTTGTATACATCAATGTCCACTTCGACACGGCAAAGGATGGGCAAGCACCTTAATACAAAGTCATTGTTTCTCTTTCCAGTGATTTCTGTTTACAAAGACGGATATCCAAAGAAGAGTCTTACGAGTGCAATGCCATGAAGTGGTTCTGTTTACGGGCATTTTCTGGGACAAGCCGGTCCATGGTTTCAGGAGGGATGCCAGAGAGTTCTGAAGGACACAAAAATTATCCCAGATTCATATGAAGAATGAAAGGCGAGTAGTACAAGACACAAGCAATTTTCTTCTTAACCCTATGAAGCACACATTAGAAGGCATGCTAAAGCAAATCCCAAATTGTTTCTTATACTTTAAAGTTTAAACCCCAACTTCGAGTTACTAAGTATACTCATCACTGAGAGGGCTTTAAATACGGAATCGTACCTTGCGGTTTAAAATTAAAAAGTGGAGGAAGTGGCCGACCATTTGGCAGACGAGCGTTTGGGTCTCTTAGCTCATCAAAGAAAGGGTGGATACAAGCTTCCACCTATGAGAACAGCATGAGACATAGTTATAATGTGTTTAAAGCTTCCGATGCAGATTTCAAACAAAATTGAAGGTGTAATATGTAACAAAGTTAGATAAAACCATGAATAACTTACCGCTGTGCATCTCAAATTAGGAGAATACTGGAAGAACCTACAAAGAAGATCTACTGCTTCAGGTGGCAAGCGTTTTTGGAATACCTGATAAGCACAAACACATGATTCTTGTGCTGTAAAGAAGAGGACCAGAGAGAAGTAGCACCAAGGAAATGATCACTAAAGAGCACAACAAAGAAGAAAGAGAAAAATACAGAGCTATTTCAATCCCACAGTAAAGCTGACACATTGCTTTGTAAGCCAGATGAGTGACACATGAAGTTAATTCATCACATATACTACAATTAACTTTCACTAAACCGAGACAACGCTTGAACAAATACGTACAACTAGAATCCAATTGCTAAAAGCATACCGTATTAGGAGATAATGGATACTAATAGTTGCATACCTTGTGCCAAGGGTGAGGTTTTATTTGGGGAAATTTAAATTCTGTGTAGTTTGGATTCATGCACTTGATCTCCTCCCTTGTTGGTGTACCCAAAACCTGCATGAAAATCAAAAGGCCAGAAAGAAAGAATATAAGAGTTTGTGGTACATTCTCCACTCAAAGTTTATTGCTCTCTGATGATTCATTCAGAGATGAAAGTAAAGGCAGCTGTAGTCTGATATGAATAGACCGACAAAGACCTTTTAATATAAAACTTTTAAACAACTATAAGTCAATGCCAAGCCCAACACATGAGATTTTCTTGTTGTTAAAACTATCCCTAAAAGAATTGATAATTGCTACCTTAATGATTTCAACAAGTTGATCCACTCCACTTTCGCCAGGAAACAGAGGCTGTATAACAAGTTCGCGAGAGCACAAACGACTAAGAGGGTGAAGAAATAGAATAACAAGCATATAGCTAATGCAAACATAGCGCTTCAACCTGTCCAAGAAGCAGTTCAGCCATCACACAACCTGTGGACCATATATCTATTGCAGTTGTGTATTCGGTGGCTCCAAAAATGAGCTCTGGGGCACGATAGTATCTTGAACAAATGTAAGAAATATTGGGTTCTCCTTTCACCTGTGGAGGACGACACTTCATAATCCAAGCATAGATCAGGAAAACTAAACCACTAAGAGCTATAGCTGATAAACTTTACCAACACTTTTGCGCTCCCAAAATCACAAATTTTTAGCTGATGTGTGTGTGGATTCACCTGCACAACACAATAGATGTAAAGCCAAATATAAGTTTGTTTAATTAAAATAGAGCACATTTTTTTTAGACAAACTCTAATCAATTGCAGGTACGGTGAGCCTAGACAATTAAAACATATTGAAGAAGTTCATTCTTTGTAAAATCACAAAAAATTTGAACCAACGAACTGACCAGCTCAAAACCAAAAGTATTTCCCAGATGTTAGATTTTGGCATCTTGGTTAAAACTAATATCATTTCCAGTGAAATTAACTAGAGAACAGAAAGAAGCCCAGTACCACTTTGAGGATTAAAAATAAACATCAGTGAGATGTATACATAGCCTCACTGCTTAAACCCTCCGGGCATGTTATAACGAAATAATTATCAAGTAAGCATTCAACCTACTATAAAATTATCGAATTTGTAGAAGTTAAGAACAGTGTCCTATATTTATGTATACTAGTAGTGCCATTAAAATCAGTACGTCTATAAAAAGAAATCAAACAAAAGTAGCTTACAGAAAAGAAGTGAACACTGTCATCAACTTCTTTTCAGTGAGAAACAAAGGGAACTTACTAGCAGGTTTTGGGGCTTAATATCACGGTGACACATACCACAGCAATTATGAAGGTAAGCAAGTCCCCTGCAAATCTGTACCCATCAACATAAAATCCTCAAGAAATCATCGGAGAATATCCAATCAATTATCAGGTTCGACAGAGTTCAATAGAATTTTAAGTGCTACTTCCTTCGCGTAGAGACAATCAATTATGTTCAACACTCAACAGTTCCAACCTCTAACGGAAAAGCACAATAGTAACAGAGGCAATAGGAACTTTGCGTTCCAGTTTAAAATCTATCTAGCAAACAAGAGGTAATCTCCAACCTATCAACTCTGGAATGAACCACAAGAAACCAGCTGCCACATATCATTAAAGAAACAGAATGTATTTTAAAAGTTGAGTGAGTACTTATGATGCACCTGATAAGTGTAGAGTTTGACATACATCAATGGCATCAGCTGGTTCATTCTACTGTAACTTCTTGCAGTACGATTGACAGTCTCGGGAACAAATTCAAGGACAAGATTTAGATAAACCTCTTCATTTTCTGTTCTTGAATAGAAGCTATGCTTTAAACAAACGACATTCGGATGGTCTAGCATCTGCATAATCTGTAATTCCCTGTTCTTGTAGCGCTTGTCTTGTAGAACCTTTTTGATGGCAACAACCTCCCCAGTTTCTCTGCATTTAGCCTACCACAAGGAAACATTAAATGTGTGGGAATCTTAACCAATAATAAAACAACAAGAAAGATAATCTAACTTACTTGAAAAACCATTCCGAAGGAGCCAGTTCCAACAACGTGTTCTGCTATGTAACTGACTGTCTGTCAATCAAATATACACATATGTACAAGAATCAGTTAGATAGCCACGTCTCACTAACATTCTAGACACAAAGTTTTTCTAAGCATCTAACCTGTCTTGATTGACCATTTCGTCCACGGAGTGTGGTTCTAATCACATGGCCAGTTTCTGCACCAGCCCCATCAATGATATCTGGTTCACTGTCCTGCAACAAAGCAAAAACACCAAATAAATTACGTCATCAAATAGATGGAAGCATGAGAAGGAAGATATGCTAGAACAGTTCAAGGAGATATAAACATCGAAAAAAAGAAATACAAAACAAATAAGCATATCAAGGCTCACTCTCACCTCAACAGACTCTGTCTTGTCCCTTATTCTCATCTCACGCATATCCCTGTTCAACCAATCAACTGAACTAGAAGAGTTCTTTATATTTTTGGCAGATCTCGAACTGCCTACTCCATCTCCCATGTGAGATTCCATGGTGGTTTTTAAGAAGATAACACTTCCTAACATTTGATAACACCAAAATCTTTAGCAATTTGGTGTCCTATCCCATCAAAGCCCCAGTCTTCCTAATAGAATTTTAAAGTCGTTTTCATAAGAAAAAAAGGTGCAAGTAGTATTTACCCACAGGATTTGGATCATTGGAAAATGATAACATAAAACCAAAGTCGCCGGTGTTTTTCCAATATGTTTCCATGTATCTAAACTCTTAAGCAGAATAACAGTAAAAGAGGAACATGCAAACTCACAAAGAAAAAAGTTATTACAAAGTCCAAAGGCTCACAGTATGCATCAACATGTCTGAAGGAAAACTGAATTTCTACTGGCAATAGAAGAATCTACACCATATTATAGCCTTATGAGAATACATTCTAGAAATTAGACATTATACATAGTACCTATATATATTTGCAGAACCACCAAGTACTTCTTTATAGCTTGTACACCAGCATGAATATCCACAAGCACAAGCAGTAGAAGATACAAATAACTGAGTGTTCTAATCTCTCTAGTTGCTTAGGTTCCTTTCCTCAATTACTACAAAGAAAACAAGTGAAAAACCAAACAACTTGGTATTAAAAATTTCAGCTTTTTACAAAGCACTAAACTTTGGAATAGTGATGATACACTGATGATACTACATAGGACTAAAACTAAAGAAATCCAGATGAATTATGACAGAAACGATCTATATGTTCCACTAAAACTCGACAAAGCTTGTTCCTTTAAACTCAGTATCTTCAATTACCGAAAGAAAAAGACAAACCCAGAAATTGAGTAAAGTAGTTGTTACTCAAGAACCCTAAATTACTCCAAAAAGAGGTCAAAATTGCACATTTACAAGCAATTCGAAGATGATTGATCACCTTAAGCTGAACTGAAGAATCGGAAAGTAAAATCACGCATTTGATGATCGTCAATGTCTTCTTCGTCGTCGTCTTTTTCTTCAATTTATACAAAATTGAGAATTTGTTTTGGTGATGAATCCACTAATTGAAAAAGGTGATCACTTTTTTATTTTACTTGTAGAGAGTTGTCTCTGGTTTCTTTTTGTAGATTTCTTAATTCTTACCGTTTTGAATCAAGAGACACGTTCCAGAGATTTTATAAAGAGAATTTATAATAAATGACTATAGATTCGAAAAGATTTAACAAAATAACTATGAGGTGAATAGTCCTTGTCGAGTAGTGACCTTGTCGATTTTCTCTGATTTGACGACCTAGCTTTGTTTGATTTAGGGTTTACCTTTTCTGGTAAAATTCTCTCTGCTTTTGTTCCTGAATTCAAGCTTGTTTTCTGATTTGTGATCTACGATTATCTGCAAGTTGTGTTGTCTGCAATTTGTTGGAACAATTCGATTGATTTTTATCTTCTCATTTTGTCGTATGATTTGGTGTTTTTGGTTTCGGATGTGATTGTCGAAGAGAAGATGAAGCGTAAAAGAGGACATAAGAAAGGGAAGAAGTCTAAAAAGTCCAAATCTATTACTGAAGAAGGGAACTTGAATGAGTCAACCGAAAACGTGGAGAATCAAACCTCGGAGCAGAGTTCTGAAGGTCCTGCTGAGTGTGAGAATAGTGAACATGAATCTAAAATGGAGGTTGATGCACCTTCTTCTACTGAGATTGGTAATTCACCTATTGCTAGTGTAGATCCAGCTGATAATGTAGCGGCGAAGTCAATGGGACGTGTTGAGGTTAAATTGAAGACCTCAAAAGCACCAGAACCAGATGAGACATGGCGTGATGATATTGATAAGAGTAGTTCTCAAGTGGGGTCTGAAAAACCTGCTGAGAAAAAGGAGGAATTGGTTCCTCCGCGTTTGCCTGAGAGAAAGCCAGTGTTTCTGAATGTTTACAGGAAAACTAAGGGTATAAAGATTAAGTCTTCGAAGAGTGCTGATGCTGTCAAGGCCCAGGATGCAAATGCACCTCAAAAGGATACAAAAACGCTGGATGAGAATCCTCAAGCCAGTAAGAAAGAGCCAGAAAGTGCACCAATTTCTTTGCCGAAAGAGGAGAAGAAGACTGACCAAAATTCACGATACAATAAACAACAACTGGAGGATTCTCTTACAGTATGCTCAGATTAATCTACCAAATTTGGTACGAATAGTTCGAGTTGAATATCATGTCTAATTTACCTTCTTTGTGTTGGTGTCATACTGCTATAGGTGATCAAGAAGATTATGAAGATGGATGCTGCTGATCCCTTTAATGCTCCTGTGAACCCAGAAGCTCTTGGAATTCCTGTAAGTGCAGATTTTAGCTTCATCTTTATAAGATAGAGGCACACTGTTTTGGTACATATTAAGCTTGGCTTCTGAAAACTCAACTATTAATATACATCTCACATATCCCCATCACATGCTTATGTTGAACTTCCTAGGTAAAAAACTCTATATATTTTTGCAAAGCCTTATTACTCTGCTTGTGAACAAACGTAGAATCAGTTTGGTCTCAGTTGATAAGACCTAGAAATGCTATAGTACATGAACCAGTCCTATTAGTTAGCTCAGCGTATGGGTCTCATCTTTCTCTTTCCGTATGTGGACAAGGGAAGGATACTCTTTTAAAATGTGTGTAAGTGGACCAGATTGGCTGTATTAGTATACAGAGATTTTTGTCTGTCTCTGTCCTTGAGGGATATAAATTTTCAGTTCATATGGATTAACTTACATTTGTCTACCAAAGACGAACAGTACCCTCTTATCACCTAATTAGGAATATCTTGACTCTGTCATCTTATAATTTTTGACAAACTTAGACTCTTAACAGAGATGGATAATGAATTGTAGTATGACTTTCTTGTCCCGGTCGCTAGACAGTAATATGGGATATTTTCTCCTATACTTTTCCCATCTATTCTTTGCTCCTTGCTTGTAAAGGGGTTTCAGAATTGTTGACTAACACAGTCTACCTGTTTTCTGGTCTTGGTATTAGGACTATTTCGATATTATCAAGACACCTATGGATTTTGGAACAATATGCAATAATTTTGAAAAAAGCAACAAGTATATGAATTCTGAGGACGTTTACAAGGATGTCCAGTACATTTGGAATAACTGTTCTAAGTACAATAAGAAAGGTGATTATATTGTGGATTTGATGAAGCGAGTAAAGAAAAATTTCATGAAGTACTGGACTGCAGCAGGTATTACCAAATTTATCTTCTCCAGCTTTTGACTTTTGGGCTGAACGCTGAAGCATTGTTAAATTGGTAGCTACAGCTCTCTCCATAGATAGTTATGCTTCTGGTTCCCCTTAGGCTTATATAGTTGACACTTGAACATATTCAGAAGCTTCTGCTTTTGAATCACCATGTGTGTCTGACAAGGGTCATTGCTGATTTTAGCTAATGAAATGTCATTGT
Source organism: Arabidopsis thaliana x Arabidopsis arenosa (assembly GCA_019202795.1). NCBI lineage: Eukaryota > Viridiplantae > Streptophyta > Magnoliopsida > Brassicales > Brassicaceae > Arabidopsis > Arabidopsis thaliana x Arabidopsis arenosa. The sequence continues at coordinate 3,904,249 of CM032919.1, read as the reverse complement.
TGAAATTCATATGGCCTCATTTTAGTAATAAAAGTATAAGAAAAACAAACTTAATTTATTAATAGATCCATTCAAAGCTGTTAGACGCGCGGATGAGTTAATCTCGAATGATTGGGCATGTAAGCCTTTGGTTTATGATTACTGCTTTACGTCTAGTTTGCATGGCTAATCAGTTTCGATTCTCTTATGAATTTCAATTTTAAAAGATGTGTAGACCCATATGTAGGAAGTGCATGTGGCCATTAAAAAAAAAAAAGAATTCTATGCGAAAGAAAACTATCAGGAGAAAATGCCAATATGTGGAGCGATACACTATTTGCAATGTAACTATTAGCTATGTGTTTTGGTCTGAGTAACTGTGTTTTACAAATTAGCTTATTTGGTTTCTTTGGTTATCAGCAGAAAATACAGAGGATGGTGGGAAGTCATCCACCAAAGGCAGTCAATCCAAGCAGAAGAGCCATAAACGCCATGGGTATGTCGCTGAAATGTTTTTTCCTCTGATACATAGGGCCTCATATTCAAATGTGTGTACTTGTGGTCAACCTTAGCCTGAGTTTGGTTTCAACCGTGTCTCATAAATCTTCTAGGTTATAGCCAAGAGGTTATCTTTTACAAAGCTACTGTAACAAGATCTGCTTAACCATAGCCAGTCTTAGTCAATGGTCATTAAGCAGACATTGTGTAGCTGAATTTGGTTTTCTCTTTTGCCAAAATGTATTTCCATTCTTTTTTTACTGATGGTTACTATAGAGCTTGTGCCCTTCTTGTGCCCTCCAAAAGTGGGATTCGGATTAGGTTTCATTAAATAGTCATCATTTTCGTTTGCAGAAGGCACCACAAGAGTGATTGCATGTGTGCGATATGTGTTTTGAAGCGACGTAAAAGAGAACGTGAACGAGATTCTCAAGGACATTCTGGAGCACAAGAGGTTAGTAATGTGTTTTGTTTACAAAACGCACACATATATCTCTTGGTGTGCAAGTGTTTATGTGCAAAGAGAACCCACACACAACTCCGGTTTTGACTTCAGACGGCTGCAATGTGTAAACTTTGCAACAAATTTTAACTTTGATATCTCTGTTGAAGGAATCTTCACCTGCGGGAAGTCCGTCTGTGGATAATTCATCAATAAACATGGGTGAGGAGCAGGACATGGATATTGATGTTGACAACAAAACCGAGATCGTGGAACTAGATAGTCCGGTGTCAAAGAGACAAAGAGTGAATGAAGATAAACAAGAGGTGGAGGAAGAGGAAAATGTTGAAGTGGAGAGTGAAAATAAAACCGAAGCTAATGTAGAGGATAAGACTCATTCGATTGATAGAGTAACGGAAGAGACTGGCGATGAGCGTGTGACTAGTGCTGCAGAGAAATTGGTTGTTTTAGCTTCCATTGAAGGTCCAAAATCGACTCATAAAGATGAGGAAGAGAAGGAAAAACAACTCCAAGAGCAAAAGGTATCTACTCTTTCTATTTGCTCTCGTTTGCCTATATACAACAGAGAAACATTGGTTTGAAGCTTTATAACGTTTTGATTAAGCAATAAGCACGATTGAGGTAAATTGGTGTTATTTCGTTATCGCAGAAACGGCAGGAGTTGGAGCGTAAAGAATGGAGAATGAAGATGCAAGAAAAGTTCGAAGTCAGAAACCCGCAGCTTCTAAGTCTCTGTGAAACTCTCTTCCCTAAGGACGACAATCACAATTCCGTGTGGAACGGACCTCATTCGCTGTTTAAACATCGAGGAGTTCCAAATCGTAATAGTGCTTTACACAAAGCAGTTGAGGCATTGATGAAGTAGTAAGGTAACATAAGTATTTAGCTATCATTCTTGGTTTTGTCTGTTAGATATGTTTGACACATTCAACACCAATCACCATAAGCATCTTTGTAATTGAAAACAGAGCATAAAACTGTTGGTAATGATTACCACAAGGGAATAAAGCTTCAGTGTACTGTATGATAATATTACATCACAAGTGAGTTATGAATTGTACATAAGTACTTATGAACAATTAAAAAGAAGCTAAAACATGCAAAAGCCAATTCATCAGATGATAAATACAGATAGCAAACAAAAACTAATAATAAGTTGTTCAAGAGAATAACGTATTGTCGTAAATGGAACTTACGGTTAATAATAATCACTTTCTCTCCATTTGCCCGACTGGGTTTGTTTATTTGAAGTCGCACCAAGCTTGGAACGTATGAAGGGCACACAAGTGGGACACAACATTGTTTCGTATAATGTTCAATTCTGTCAGATGACCAGGTACGCGGAGCTCCTCTGATAGTAACAGATTTCAAGTATCCATCTTCTCCAATGATGTGAGCTGCTTGGTAGCGACGACGACGACGACTGTTGTCATTGGTAGGTAACTCTAGATCGAAAACCACAGCAACTTTCTTCTCTTGGTCAATGAAAAAACTCCCAGACAAACACAGACCGTAAAAACTGTCCACCAGTTTTAAAAACTTGATCCACGACACCGCATTTAGATCATCAATCTTATTCGTAACAAAGATCTCGATTGCCGTAGGTGGGTTCCAATAGCGTTGATATAAGACCGCGAGCTGTTCTTCTTTAACACAAGATAGAGACACAAAATCTCCTCCGTCACTGAAAGTGTCGCGAAACGGCAGAGGCAGAGGCCGAAAGCTCTCTGTTGTAAAATCAAAACATAGTAAAAGATCTTCAAGTATTTTGGTTACTCCTTTTTTCCTTGCAAGAAAATAAGTGTTTCCCTTCAAAGACGCGCCGTTGATATGAGAAGATATATGGCAGTCGTCCGTAGGGACATCAAGAACCTTCCATGAATTAGAGCTAAAATCGTAGATTTCGTATACTATAACATACTCTCTTCCGCTTAGAGGAAAATCGAAATTCCTCAAGATTTTGTGGGTACGCTTCTTCTTGTCATATCCGAGAGCATACGCGTCTTGCCCGCGTGATTTATCTCTCGGTTGGATCCACTTTGTTTCCCCTAAATAAGGATTCCATACCAAAAGCCTCGAGTTGTCCTCAAGGACGCATAGCAATAACCCTTCACACTGAAAGACCGTAGCTACATCGATTTGATCAAATATACTTACTTGCTTTATAGATGATGGATTAACCAAGCTTTTATGGATTCCTTGGAGATCCAAGTTCATAAAACAAATTTTATGATCCATCATCAAGAATCCCATAAACTGCCTCTTTGCTTTTTTACCAAGAATCCGATTTTTAGATGAAGCGTTCCACTTTTTGCAAGTAGATCGCACTGATCTCGAACAACTCAATGGAACCCTAGACAATATCTCCTCCGCTACCAAATCCTCAGGAAGATCGGAAATCGTCCTCATTATTGATTATTCCAAACGGCTGAATCGGTTTGTTCTTACTTTCCGGCCAGATCCAAAACGAAGAAGACGACTACTTACTTATTCCCTTTTCTTCCACGTGCTCATTATTTTTGTTTTGGCCCAATTGAGGCCCATTTATTCTCACCAATTGTAATTATTTTTTAATTCTCAACCGTTGTTACTATTTATTTATTTGTTTAATTAAGAGCTTATCCAGAATTTTTTTTTTTTTTTTTTTTTTTTGGGTAGAATTATCTAGAATTTTTTTTTAATTTGAGCTTTTAACTCCTTTTTCAAAAAAACATGTTAGCCCACTTATATGTACAATCTCATTTTCAAGACATTAACCAACTTTTTTTGGAATAAATAAATCAACTCTCACCTTTTTTTATTTTTTTCAGCAAAGCAACTCTCACCGTTTTATATGACTATATATTTTGTTTCTTTTTTTTTTTTTTTTTTATTTTAAATCTTTTGATTTCTGATTTTTATATTATTTTTTCGATTAATGTAAATTAAAAAAAAAATCAACAGAAAATTTTATAATAAATGGTGTAACGACATCTTCATCTCTAGATCGGTTTATACACCGACGAATGGCATATATGTGTATGATGAGAATGAAGAAACTCAAGGAATTTAACTGATCTCTCTCTATAAAGACTAGTAGGCCTTCTTGCTCAGTTTCTGTGCAGGATTTTCGATTCCCATTTTCCCTCTATCTCTCTCTCTCTCTCTCTCTTTTTCTCAATCACTTCTGAAAACTGAAACTCTTTTCACAAATTCGTTAGAAGAGACGAGAGATTCGTCGAAGATTGGGTCCGATTAGGGTTTTGGATTTCGATTCTTAGGTTTATTCGTCAACAATGGAGACCGCGATGGTTAGTTCGGCGAGTAGTGTACTCGTAATGCTCAACGAAACTCATCCTTCATTGAAACTTCAAGCGCTCTCCCTTCTCAATAGATTGGTTCATCAATTTTGGCCTGGGATCTCCGATAATCTCCCAATCTTGTATTTTCTCTTCTTCTTTGAGGCTTTCTTGTTACTCCTTATGAGAATCTTGTTGGATTTTGGAAACTTTGAGTGCGTCGTTCTTTGATTTAGGGTATAAAGTTTCGAAAGCTTAGGTTAGGAATTACTATCTTTAGAGAGTTTCTTGTGTGAGTGACCATTGTTACATGAAGCTAAGGAGAATGTTGTTTTATGTCACACATAGTTCTTCCTGTACATGGCAACTATTAGGGATGTCAATTGGGCTAGGTGACCATGGGCTAGACCGGTCAGTTTTGGTTAAGTCCAAAATGAAAGCAATCCATTTGGACTAGAAACCAATTATGCTCACTAATAAACGGACAAAATCATTTGGACATGGGATGTCCAATACTCCTTAAAAATTAGGGTTATGACTTATGAATTTAGGGAAAAAATTAGATTTATATCTATATATTAATGATTAATTTTTTTTTATTAAATATAATTGATTAATAATTATATAATGACATATACTATTTTGTTAAAGAATAATATATTTTAGGAAAAACGCAGTTTTATAATATTGGCGGGAAAATGCTATTTCGACAGAAAATCGCTATTTTGTGGAAAATATTTTCTGGTGATAAAACGTAAATTTGCGATTTTGGCGGGAAACACGGTTTTACGGTTTTGGCGAAAAAACGCAGGTTTGTCAGAAAAACGCTATTTTGTGAAAAATAATTCCTTATTTGTGAAATCGACCCTTTTGAATGTATATCATAAAATGTAAAAAATCATCTCTCTTTCTCATCTATATGCTAACTTCAATTGTTTATTTGTGAAAGATAAAGATATGTATCTTCTTCTTCACTGTTTTATCTTCACCTTTGGTACAGCCGCAGAAATCAATTAAAAACGAAAATATATTGCCTAACCGGAACAGTGTACGTAACTGAACCGCATAACTGAACCGTACAGTGAGCAGTACATCGTTACGCTGGCAGGGGTAAAATGGTCAGATTTTGGCTAAATTGTCAAAACTTGAGAACCAATTCTCACTTTGCCAAACCATGAAATTAAAAGATGGTCTTATGCCGTGACCTACAATTTACCCTTATAAGAAAAGTTGGCCGAAAAAGAAAAAAAAAAGTTGTGTTTTTTTGTTTCCAACAAAGTCATAAATAGATGACAAAAAAAAAAAAACAAAGTCAGAAATAAAGGCAATTATGCTAGTTTATATATTCTTTTTCTTCCGTTGAGGAAAATAAAAATAAAATATATATTCTTTTTCTTCCGTTGAGGAAAAAAAAAAAGAAATATATTCTTTTTCTTCCGTTGAGGAAAAAAAAAAAAAAGAAATATATTCTTTTTCTTCCCTAATGTTGAGAAAAAGATGAGAAGCAAAAAAACCCTAATGGTGGAAAGAAAGCTGCCATCAGAGCTGGAAGAAGAAATACTCATTCGGGTTCCACCTTCATCTCTCGGTCGCTTCAGAGCCGTTTGCAAAGAATGGAACGTTCTTTTCAGCGATAAGAGATTCGCCAACAACCAGTTGGCTTGTGCTCGACCAGAATTCATGTTACAAACCGATTCCAATGTTTTCTCCATAAGCGTCAATCTTAATGACGATCCAACTATACAAGTGCGTAAGTTAACCTTTGATTTTCCCGGTTTTCACTATTGTAACTGCGATGGGTACTTCTTTTTATATGACGTTCTTCATAATAGAGCCGCGGTTTCGAACCCGTGGTTGAGACAGACTAAACGTATTGGTTGTGCCTTGGATGAACCATTCACTTTATGTGGCATGGGTTACGATAGTAGTAGACCTGAAAAGAGTTACAAGATTTTTGGGTTTACGTATTGTTGTTTGAATGCGCTTCAATACAAAAGATTTGTCATCTTCGATTTTGAAACCAACGCGTGGAAGTTTATTGACCATGCCAACAACCTAGCAAATTCCACTAGAGAACGATGGTGGCGTTATAATAATGTGTCATTGAATGGAAATTTGTTTTCGACAGCTTATGATTGCGAAACTGGTCAGTATTTCATCAGAATCGTCGATTTTTCGAAAGAGATAGTGAAGCCCTTTTGTATTCTACCGTGTGAGAAGAAAGATTCAAACCATACTCATGCCCTTGCGGTTTACAAGGGAGATCGATTTTCGTTGTTAGAACAATGCTATAAAACGAGAAAGATTGAGATTTTGGTTACAAAGAAGAAAATTAGTAATGGGGATGATGGAGACAATGTGGTGTGGATTAAGTTCATGACTGTCTCAATACCTAACTTCCCCAGGTTTAATCACACGTTTTCGAGATACATGGTCGATAATAATATCTATGGAAAGACATTCGTCATGTGTTGCCCCGATGACCCCGATGACAAAACTAGACGGGCTTGGGTCTATGTTGTGAGGGGAGATCTTTGCAAGAAGATTAATATAGATCATTTGGTTGATGGGTCCTGCAGGTGCTGTGTTTATGTTCCTAGTTTGATGCCCATTACTTAATATGAAGAGAACAAGAAGAATTTACAAGTTTAATCTTATTACGTTGTGGCTTTCTTATTCTTTTGTTTTTCTATCTCTTAAGTCCAAATTCATTATCAAACAAAAACAACTTCCTGTTTGTTGTCGTTATATTTGAGGAGGGAGATATGTGACTGAAAAACCTGAATCACTTTTTTGGAGTCTGTTGTCATGACACTAAGTGTAACTGCTTTCGGGAAAAGCCGGTCCACAGTTTCTGGAGGGATCCTAGAGAGTTCTGTAGGAAAAAGTGTAAATCCCTTTACGGAACTCTCAGTATATGAGCTGATCAAAGATCACAAATTCATATGAATTAGAATGAAAGAGGAGTACTAAAAACACAATCAATTTTCATCTTAACCGCATGAAGAACACCTTATAAGGTTTTTAATCTTATAGGTGGCTCAAGGCTCAAGCTAATTTGAAATTGTTCGCTATTCTTTAAACACTCAACGTCTCAAAATTTGGTTGTGTTTTGTCAATATGTTTAATCCTAAATTTTGATTTTATTCAAAACAACGCCGTTGGTTGTGTACAAAACCAAACCAACCAAAACTATATCATTTTACTTTGCCACACTATATCACGCGTTTAACTCAGCACTGTTAGACGGTTGACTAACACTATATAAGTCAAAGTAGAGAACGCCTAACGGACTTAATTACGGTTCAAGTAGTTTAATTAAAATTTTGTGTTGGTTCAGGTTTTAAAATGCATGGTATCATTTTTTGAGTATAAAAAAGTATTTTGAAAAATGTTTGGGTTGAGTCATTTTTAGGTCTCAATTCATCATTATTCAGATCAAACTGAACCAATTTTATGTTCATTTCAGCTCCTCTTATCAATTTTACATTGTAGTTTGTTTTGTTATTCTGCCTATATATATGTCCCTTTTTGCTATAATATAGGGAATCTAAGAAAACGAGATAAAATGCAACTGTATGAAATAATGTATATCATGGGAGAAAATAATTTATATCCACTAAAAATTATCTATGCACAAAGAGCAATATAGCAAAATAATATAATCACAAAGAGCAATATTATGTACGCAAACGGAGAAGGTGAATAGTAAACGGAAAGAGGTTCTGTTTCCCAGCATATATGATTGGGCCTGCTCAAAATTGGAACAATAAGATCTAATCACATTTTTTTTCCTAATTAACCAGTTATATTAAAAAGAAATCCAAAATGAGCTTATAATTTGAGATATTAGTTACAGAGAAATAGAAAATTACCAGAAAATTACCGGTCGACGGAAGATCCGAGCCTTTGTTATCGAGTTTCCTAAATTTAAATATTAATATTTATTAATAATTTTCTAGAATCATTATCGAGTTTGTCATCTCCATTGTTGATTCCGGTCATATCTCGGTTCTCCATCTGCTAATATAACTTTTAGAAGAAAAAAGAAAAGAATAGAAAAACCCTACCAAAAAAAAAGCCCTAATGGTGGCGAGAAAGCTTCCATTAGATCTGGAAGAAGGGATACTCGTTCGAGTTCCACCTCGATCACTCCTTCGCTTCAGATCCGTTAGCAAAGAATGGAACACTCTTTTGACCGACAAGAGATTCGCTAACATAAACCTGGCTTTTGCTCGACCAGAGTTCATGTTAACGACCGATAAGAGATTCGCTAACAAAAACTTGGCTTTTGCTCGAGCAAAGTTCTTTCATAACGACTATAAGAATTATTCGATAAGCGTCAATCTCAACGACGATCCAACTATAAAAGTGCGTGATTCATGCTTTGATTTTAGCCGTTATGATTATGGAAACTCTGATGGGTATTTCTTCTTATATGACTCCAGCTGGTACCGAGCTGATAACATGGAATCTCATAAAGGAGGCGTGCTTTGGAACCCGTTGTTTAGAAAGATTAGATGGATTCCAGGCGCGGCTCGATCATCCTTCACTTTATGTGGCGTGGGTTACAATGGTAGTATACCCGACAAGATTGTTGGGACTATTTATAGTCTCGATCTCCGCCACCAGACAGTTGTCATGTTCGAATTTGAAACCAATGCGTGGAAGCTTATTGATCCTGACAGGTACGTAGCAGAGTTCACTAGAGAACAATCGTTACGTCATAATAGTGTGTCCTTGAATGGAAATTTTTATTGGACAGCTTATAATCTAGAAACTGGTCAGTATTTCATCCGAGTCCTTGATGTTTTGAAAGAGATAATCAAGCCCTTTTGTATCCTACCGTGTATCGGGAAAAGTTCTTCCCATACTCGTGTCCTCGCGATTTACAAGGGAGATCGGTTTTCAGTGTTAGAACAATGCAAAACAACATGCAAGATTGAGATTTGGGTGACAAAGAAGAAAATTAGTAATGGAGAAGATGTGGTGTGGATTAGGTTCATGAATGTCTCAATACATAACTTCCCTAGGTTTTATCACAAGTTTTCGAAGTACATGGTCGATAATAATATATATGGAAAGACCCTCGTCATGTGTTGTAGCTACAGGAGAAGTGGTCAAGCTTACGTCTATATTGTGAGGGGAGATATGTGCAAAAGGATTAAAATTGATGAAGTGCCTTCTCAGTTCAGATGCTCTATTCATGTCCCAAGTCTGATCCCCATTTGTTGAGTGACGATCATCTTTAGATGAAGTGAACAAGAAGAGTGCTCTTTTTGGGTTTTTGTTTTTTAACTAGCAATATTTATGTCTCAATTCATTATCATACAGATAAAACAAATCCAACTTCATGAGTGTTCTTGTTATATTTTGGTAGTTTGTTTTGTTATGATTTGCACTTTTTTGAGTCAGTTTCCTAAAGGTTTAAGATAGATTCACAATTCGTTGACCTTATATTGAGTAATAGAGGTTTGGTTAAAATCTAGTTGGTAAACAAAGCTGAACCAGAAAATTATTTTAAGTTTCACAAATTTTCGAAAAATTGTGTTATGGCTGGAGTCTTGCAAATGTAAGTATGTTCCTCTATATCATTATCTAGCAAAGTAGTGTTGTATTGTAAGCATCCGGCCACTTTGACACGACAAAGGATGCGAAAGCACCTTAATACAAAGTCATTGCTTCCTTTTTCCAGTGATTTCTGTTTACAGAGAGAGCTCTACTGGTTTTTCCCAAAGACTGAGATCTAGAGAGCTTAGAGAAAAGAAAAGAACACCCGATAGGTCGTACAGAAAACACGGAAGAGACTTACGAGTGCAACGCCATGAAGTGGTTCTGCTTACGGGCATGTTCTGGGACAAGTCGGTCCACAGTTTCGGGAGGGATACCAGAGAGTTCTGTAGGACACAAGCTTATCAATAACACATACTAATTTTCTTCCTTATAAAGAATTTCAACACGAAAAAAAAAAGAAGAAGCAAATAACGGAACCTTACCTTGCGGTTTAAAATTGAAAAGTGGAGGAAGTGGCCGGCCGTTTGGAAGACGAGCGTTTGGGTCTCTTAGCTCATCAAAGAACGGATGGATACAAGCTTCCACCTATCAGAAAACCATAAGACATACTTATAATGGGTTAGCTTCTGATGCTGATTCCAAACAAAATATGTAAGAAAGTCAGAGAAAACTACGAATAGCGTACCGCTGTGCATCTCAAATTAGGAGAATACTGGAAGAACCTACAAAGAAGATCTACTGCTTCAGGTGGCAAACGTTTTTGGAAAACCTGAAAATAACAAACACATGATTCCTAGTAAAACGAAGGAAATGATCACTTAAGCGAAATTTTAGCACAGAGCAAAAAAAAAAAGTTTATACGAATAATCTAGCGCGAGTAACAGAGTTCTGGAATGTCAGCTGTATAAAATGCTGAATAAAACTTCTTCTATATAGAAACTTGAACCAGCAAAAAAGCCAAGATCATGAAGCCTAATTGTTTTCAATCCCCATGAGTGTGTGCACAAGTAATCCGTTTTGGCAAAGTTTCAATTTATTTGTTTGCATAAGAATCTTATATACAAAGTGGTCACATCGCTCTGTAAGCCAGAGGAATGAAATATGAAGTTAATTGATAACATAGACTCCAATCTCCTTCACTAAACGGAGACAAGGTCGGACAGATGTTTACACCTAGAATCAACTTGATCAACTTGATAAAGAGAACCCTATCAGCTGATAACTGATACTACTAGTGGCATACCTTGTGCCAAGGATGAGGTTTTATCTGGGGAAATTTAAATTCTGTGTAGTTTGGATTCATGCATTTGATCTCCTCCCTTGTTGGTGTACCCAAAACCTACATGACAATTAAAAGCCCATGAAGAAAGAATATAATAGGTGCTATTAAAAAAATGGTGATACATTTTTATGAAAAAATAATAATAAGCAGTAAGCAACTATTAGTCAGTGACTCAGTGCCAGCTCTAACAGATGTCATTTTCTTTGCAGATAAAACTACCCCTAAAAGAATTGATAGAAATAATACTACCTTAATGATTTCAACAAGTTGGTCGACTCCACTTTCGCCAGGAAACAGAGGCTGTATAACAAGTCCACGAGAGCACAAACGACTAAGAGAGTGAAGTAATAGAATAACAAGCACAAAAGCATATAGCTAATGCAAATATAGTGCACCAACCTGTCCAAGCAGCAGTTCAGCCATCACACAACCTGTGGACCATATGTCTATTGCAGTTGTGTACTCAGTGGCTCCAAAAATGAGTTCTGGGGCACGGTAGTATCTTGAACAAATGTAAGAAATATTGGGTTCTCCTTTCACCTGTGGAGCATGACAGTCATAATCCAACCATGGACTAGGAAAACTAAAGCACTAAGAGCTATAGCTGATAAACTTTACCAACACTTTTGCACTCCCAAAATCACAAATTTTCAGCTGATGTGTGTGTGGATTCACCTGCACATCACAACAGGTGTAAAGAAATATATAAGTTTGTTTAATCAAAACAAGGCGACATTTGTTTATGACAAATTCGTACGGTGAGCCTAACAGGTGAAACATTATGGAACAAGTTCAATCTTTGTGAAATCACAAGAATAGGATTCTAAATATTTAAACCAATGAACAGACCAGTTAAAAACCAAAACTATTTCCCAAAAGTTAGATTTTAACATCCTAATTGAACTAATATCATCTCCAGTGAAATTAACTACAGAAGCCCAGTACAACTCTGAGGATTGAAAATAAATATTAGTGAGATGCATACATAATCCCGTTGCTTAAACCCTCCAGGCATGTAATAACGAAATATCATCACGTCACTCTCCAACCTAACCTACTATATAATGTTCAAATTTGTAGAAGTAAAGAACAGTGTCTGATATTTATTGACACAAGTCACAAGTGCCTTTAAAATCCTTATGTGTGGTGACAAAGACCTTGCTATAAAAAAGAAATCAAACAAAAGTAGCTTACAGGAAAGTGAAATCTAGCTTCTTTTCAGTGAGAAAAAATTGGAACTTACTAGCAGGTTTTGGGGCTTAATATCCCGGTGACAAAGACCACAACAATTATGAAGGTAAGCAAGCCCCCTGCAAATCTGTACCCATTAACATAAAAACCTCAAAAAACATTGGAGAATGTCCAAAAAATTATCAGGCCCGACTCACACTTAAGTGTTCAACAAAAGTTTGAGCACTACTTCCTTTTCATAGAGACAATCAATTATGTTAAATAGTTCCAACTTCTAACAAAAAGTAGAATAGTAACAGAAACAATAGAAACTTTGCCTTCCAGTTTACAATCTATCTATCAAGACAATAGGAAATCTTTAACCCATCAATTCTGGTATGAGCCACAAGAAAGTAGTTGACACATATCATTAAAGAAACTGAATATATATTAAGTTTTGAGTAAGTACTTATGACGCTTACCTAAAGAGAAACCAAAAAAAAGATCAAAAACAGAAAATAATCACCTGATAAGCGTAGAGTTTGACATATATCAATGGCATCAGCTGGTTCATTCTACTGTAGCTTCTGGCAGTACGATTGACAGTCTCGGGAACAAATTCAAGGACAAGATTTAGATAAACCTCTTCATTTTCTGTTCTTGAATAGAAGCTATGCTTTAAACAAACAACATTCGGATGGTCTAGCATCTGCATAATTTGTAATTCCCTGTTCTTGTAGCGCTTGTCTTGTAGAACCTTTTTGATGGCAACAACCTCCCCAGTTTCTCTGCATTTAGCCTACCACAAGGAAACATAAAATGTTTAGGAATCTTAACCAAGAGTAAAACAACGAGAAAGATAGTCTTACTTACTTGGAAAACCATTCCGAATGAACCAGTTCCAACTACATGTTCTGCTATGTAACTGACTGTCTGTCAATCAAAAATAAACATTTGCATAAGAATCCGTATGTCTCACTAACAGTCTAGACACACATTTTCTATGACCATCTAACCTGTCTTGATTGACCATTTCGTCCGCGGAGTGTAGTTCTGATCACATGGCCAGGTTCAGCACCAACCCCATCAATGAAATCTGGTTCACTGTCCTGCAACATAGCAAAAACATCAAATACAAGTAAACTAATTCATCAAATAAGCTAGAACAGTTCAAGGAGAAATAAACTCCTAAAGAAGAGATGCAAAACTTACTCTGTCCTCATCAGCCTCTGTCTTGTCCCTTATCTTCATCTCAAGCATATCTCTGCTCAACCAATCAACTGAACTAGAAGTGTTTTTTATATTTTTGGCAGATCTCGAACTGCCCACTCCATTTCCCAGATGAGATTCCATCGTGGTTGTTCTGAAGATAACACGTACTAGTAATTGATAACACCACAATCCTTAGCAATTAGGTGTCCCATCCCATCAAACCACCAGTCTTCCTAGTGGAATATTAACGTTGTTTTCATAAAGCAAAAAAGGTATAAGTAATTTCCAGAGTATTTACCCACAGAATTTAGATTGTTGGAAAATGATAATTTTCAACATAAAACCAAAGTCACTGGTTTTTCCAATAGTTTCCATGAAAGAAAAGTATTCAAAACAAAATAACTGAACACTTAAGCATAAGAACGAGTGAGGAGAAACATGCAAACTCACACTACCGTATCACCTTCTCAAAATATATTCTACAAATTAGATATGGCTCATATTACCTATATATTCATAGAACCACCGAGCACATTCTTATAGCTTGTACAAGATAGCAATAACTCTGGCTCTGGTCTCTACTTGCTTATGCTCCTTTGATCAATCACTAAAAACATTTCAGCCAACAAGAAGAAGACACAAATTAGCAGAAGATATGAACCATTTATACATGTGAGAGCAATGAAATTAACAAGACAAATAAGTGAAAGAAAAACAAAGGAATCAAATCAACAAAACACCTAATAATTTTCCAAGCTTACTACAATTTCTTCTGAAATTAATTATGATCACAAAGAAAAACGAAAAGTCAACAATTTCAGACTTAAGCATTATTGAAACTTTGAAAGAGTAGGTGATAACACTGATACTACTACACAAGACTAGAATTAAAAACCCAGAAGAATTATAACAGATCAGATCTAAATTCGACTAAAAAACCGACAAGGCTTGTCTTTTACTCAGTTTCTAAAGTCACCAAAAAAAACAAAAAACCCAGAAAATTTAGTAAAGTAGTTGTTACAACAAGAACCCTAAATTCCTCCAGAATTAGACCAAAATTGCGCAATCAAAAGCAATTCAAAGCAGTATAGTGAAGATGATCTATTTACCTTGAACGGAAAATTAAACATCACACATTCGATGATCGTCAATGTCTTCTTCTTCGTCGTCTTTTTCAATAATCAAAGCCAAAATTGAGATCAACTTTTTGTCCTGATGATTGATCACTAATGGAGAAAAACTGATCACTAGATTCTTACTTGTAAGAGATTTTTTTCTGTCGTTTCTTTTGTAGATTTCTTACCGTTTTGAATCAGGAAAGGTTTTTAGAGATTTTATAAAAGGAATTAAAATTATAAATTTTTAATTTTATTATTTGTCATATTTCAGTGGTGTTCGGTTTATGATTCGGTTTTCTTCAGGTTGTTTTGGTATTGGTTTTGGTTAGGTATGGTTTGTTTAGTAATTACAGTAAAACTTCTATAAACTAATATTTGATAGATTAATAAAAAAATTATGTCCCGAATTAGGACTAGTATAAAAACTGACATAAATCGATAAATTGATAAAATAATAATTTTTTTAAAAAAATTTATATAAATATATGATCCTATTAATATCATAAATTAATAATTGTATAAATTTATCAATATATATATATATATATATATTATATGTAAAATATTTAATGAAATATGATTCTAATATTGTTTGTTTTTCTTTAGTTTGTATTAATTCCTTGTAGGTTTCAATTCTACTATTTTTAGGACATATTTTTACTACATCGAAAAAAAATGTGTGTTATTTTCTAAACTTAGTAATTATTTTTGTACTTGTAATTTGTTTCAGAAAGATATTGATTATAAAGAAAAAATTGCTTTTCAGATTCAGATATAATATCTTTAGTCCCGACATTATTAATTTATAGAGGTTTTACCGGAGTTCTATAGATATTTCTATATGTTTTGAATTGATACTATATAAATCAAAGTTTTCATTTATTTCAGTTTGGTTACATAAAAACGGTTTCGGTTTTTCAGATTTTACAATAACGAAACCAAATAATAATTTTATATCGATTTGGTTTCAATTTAACATTTTCGGTTTGGTTCGGTTCGGGTTTTCGGTTATTTTTGCCTACCTTTTAATTAACGATCAAGAGCTAAACGTTAAGAACACTTAAGCAAAAATGGTTGATTGGACTAAATTACCGGAGGAGCTCCTCCGTATGATCGCCGTCCGTTCATCCTCCGCCATAGAACTCAAACGATTCCGTAGCATCTGCAAAACATGGCGCTCCTCCGTCTCTACCACCGACACTCCTCTCTCAACCAACCCACTCATCAAACTTAAACCCCTCGTTATCTCTGATCAACAACCTCAACCTCTACGCGTTCCTCTCACGCGCCTCCTTCTTCCGCGTCATTCTCTCCTCCTCCTCTACTCAAGGATGGCTTATAAAATCCGACGTGGACATCAATCTCGGCACAGTCCATCTTCTTCACCCTCTCTCACGCCTCCCTTTGCATCATTGGTGTCAAAGTTTTGATCTTTTTAAATTCACTCTCACTGAGATTCGACAAGGGTTTCTTGTTCATTACTCTCGTAGTAACAAAGCAGCTTTTGGGTTTAAGAAATTGGTTCTTGCAGGAAGAGATCGAGTTTTTGGAATTGGGTTTGATGGGAAGGTTAGGTATTGGAATGGAGAAATTTGGACTAGAATCAAAGATCAGATTGGTGAATTCGTTGATATTATGGTTCTTAAAGGGCTAATTTACGCGTTGGATTCGCAAGGGATTGTTTGGTGGATTAGTTCTTACTCTCTTAGTATCTTTAGGTATGGAACTTCACTTACTAATGAATGTGGTAGAGACTTAAGCTTGGTGGAATGTTGTGGAGAACTTTACATTGTTGATCGTCTTCTTGAAGAGAATGTTTGAAAAGAAAAGCTGGCTCCTTGGATGATGATAATGCGTATGTTGGTGTCGTTCCTCGGATTACTAATGTGATACATGACGATGTTGGGAATGAAAAATGCAAAGTGGTGGAAAGAGAATGTCCCAAAACGGTTGGGTTCAAGGTTTATAAGGTGGATGAGGAATTGGGGAAATGGGTGGAAGTTAAGTCTTTGGGAGATAGTGCGATTGTGGTGGCTACCGATACTTGTTTCTCGGTTTTGGCTCGTGAGTACTATGGATGTGTACCAAATTCTATATACTTTATCGATGAAAAGGAAGTAGAGGTTAAGGTGTTCAGGCTTGACGATGGTAGTATTGCGTCAATGTTTGGTTTTGATCGGAGTTGTTTCCAAATGTTTGTTCCTAGCTTTCTCTGAATCTTGTTTAGGTCAAAACTACTTTCTTTGTATTAAGAGTGCAAATCATCTGATTAGGAAATCTTCCCTTTCATCTCCATTTCGGGTATCGAACAAAAGATACAACTGAAATATCTTCAAATTCAGAAATCATGATGAAACATTGAGATGTTTTAGCACTGCTTCAGAAGAATGACAAGCAAAGTACTTCTGCCTTAGCTCCACACAAGGATATTCGAGGAGGGACAAGAAATGAGCTGACATTATCTATATCTGATACCATACTTTACCATTTCCATAAAGCTCTATCGAAAACAGTTTTTCTCCAGCTAGTAAAATGAAGAGTGTCACTTCCGAAATGAATTGTGTAGGGACTTTTGGTATATTTCTGGCTTTCATAGACATAAATCACTTGCAGAGGAATCATCACCCATGGAAGAACTAAAGATCGAAAAAAGAGATACAAAACAAATAAGCATATAAAAGGCTTACTCTCTTCTCATCAGCATCTGTCTTGTGTCCCTTATCCTAATCTCAAGCAAAACCTCAAGATCTAGTGCAAGAGGATATCAGCGGTAACCCGAGAGAAACAGCTCCTCCAACATCTTTGAAGAAATCTTTGATATGTAATATTTTAGTTTGGGGAGAGAGATTGGCAACAAAGATAAATTCCTTAACAAAATCGGGAGGTGTCTCATCTTCTTCTATAGTAAGGCTTTCTCGTCGAAGGTACTCTTTGTACCAAACCTTGTGATCTATACAAAACTTGGGTCGTGTAGAATATGGAGTGTTTTGATCCACTTAAAGAAATATGTTATAATCATGGAAATATATATTCACCATTCTTCTTTTCCAACGCCTTCTTTGCTTCGTTTTTTTTTTTTTTTTTTTTAATATCTGGAAGTTCAAGCCCGAAGGCCCTACATCTCCCAGAAGCAAACTCAACAAGGCCACAAAGTACACTTGCCGGTTAGTCTCCTTGAAGACAAATTTCTCGTCATAGCACTTCTGAGTACAAGGCCATAACGTTTTGTAAGTGTTTATCATGCTCGTCTTGATGACAAATTTCTACCAATTATCATGTTTATCATGTTCTTTGTCTTGTCCCTTATCCTCATCTCAAGCAAAACCTCAAGAGTTCAAGAGGATATCAGCGGTAACCCGAGAGTAACAGCTTCTCCAACATCTTTGAAGAAATCTTTGATATGTAATATTTTAGTTTGGGGAGAGAGATTGGCAACAAAGATAAATTCCTAAACAAAATCGGGAGGTGTCTCATCTTCTTCTATAGTAAGGCTTTCTCGTCGAAGGTACTCTTTGTACCAAACCTTGTGATTTATACAAAACTTGGGTCGTGTAGAATATGGAGCGTTTTGATCCACTTTAAGAAACATGTTATAATCATGGAAATATTCACCATTCTTCTTTTCCAACGCCTTCTTTGCTTCGTTAGCAGAAGCAAACTCAACAAGGCCACAACACTTCTGAGTACACTTGCGGATTAGTCGTCTTGAAGACAAATTTCTCGTCATAGAACTTCTAAGTACAAGGCCATAACGTTTTGTAAGTGTTTATCATGCTCGTCTTGATGACAAATTTCTACCAATGGAATTGGATGAGGACTTTAAAGCCTTTCACACAAGATGAAGTAGACTGATGCTCTTAATTAAAAAAAAAATTATTTTGTTTAGAATAATCATTATCTAAAATCTTTTAAAAAAATCATTATGTTTAGAAAAAAGTTATTTTTGATAATAGAACTTAAATTTGTAATTTACTCGAAGAGAGTAATTTAAAATTCTATAACTTATATTCGTGATTAACATAAAAAAAAAAAAACCGTGAGTTGTTTATTTATTATTTTTTTTTTTTTGAATATCAGGAGGTTCTGGGCCGAAACCCGTAATCCCCCAGTCCTGAAACCGCGACTCGGTCAAATAAACATGATCATTTTTAATTAGGAACATGAATACATGATCATTCTCTTGATACACCACTAGACCGCGACTCCGTCAGTTGCTCCAAAGAAGCACCTGAGCTGTCTCATTTTCTCCTTTGATCCAAAGTTGTAAACTGTAGTCGAAATCTTTTGCTTTGAGTTCCTCTGTTTTAGGTGTTAGCTACGGCATAGGTAAACCAAACTCTGTACATATTTTTCTACTTTGATCAATCAATTAAACATTCATAAGAAAAAAGAAAATCACCAAACAGAGTTTCTAATTTGCCATAACAATGGTTTTCTCGGAACACATAGTAAGAAGAAGTTGACCAAACTACCAAAGCGTTCGTTGACTTTGAGTTGCTTGGGGAAGAAGCTTACGGTGCAGTCTATATAGGAAAACTACAAGCTTGGTTCAACTCAAAGACTTCTTGAAAGTTTTATATCATCAAGTGGACCTGGCTTCATTGGTGTCTCGATGCACCCAAAATGTTAATAATCAAGTCCACTTGAGTAATATATAGGGACGACTCCTCATTAACAAAGTATTGTAATATAAAAATGCAAAAAAAAAAAAAAAAATCAAACTAAAACAATTAACAAATAAATTACACAATGTGATCCAGATCTATACAACATATTTTGGACATTTGACTTACAAGAATCAGAAAAACAAGAACAGATTAAGAAACACAAACATACATTTGACATGAGAGACTAAACTTCAACATTGTTCTCACTTTAATTAAGTTCCGACATCTTCTTCTTGTTTCTCTTGTGTAGAGTGTAGAAGTAAGATCCCAAAGCCAAAGTTGTTCCTAACAAAGCACCAATTCTAGGCCAACTAAACACATCATCCATAAAATCAAATGCCAAGACAACAAACAAAGCCACAAGTGGTGAAGTACACATATGAACAACATCACCAAAAAGACCCGAAACATAAAGCACCAAACCTATCAGCCCGACCGCCCAAACCTGCCACGACAAAGCCAACCCAACCAAACTAAGAACGTAATACGCTTCCCCTTTCTTAAACCTCTTGCTATCGCCTTTCAGTTCCTTATACTCACCACTTGCAAACAAACCCACAAGACAAATAATCGAGGCGACAAAAGAGACACATATTTGCATCTCTAAGACCATTCTAAACACTTTCTTGTTACCATATCTCTTTGTCTTCACCAGGAGTTTCTCGAACCCGAGTTGGATTAAGCAGAGAGATAATGAGAAAGCAATCGTAGCAGAGAAAGCTAACCAAGCTTGGATGTTGTATCCATATTCTTCGCCTTCATGAGGCTGTCCTCCAAATTTAGGTATACCGAGAACGTAAATCACAATAGTGAGTAATATCGATATAATGATCCATCTAGTAAACTTGAGACGGTTAATGATGGCTGTTAAAATAGCGGTAAATATCAATTGGGTTGTGGAAATCAACATGAAGATGCCATAGTTTGAGACCAATTTCCCAAGTGCGAACAATTTGCTGTGAGCAGCAACAAGAACACCAAGAGACAAGTAAAGGAAGAAGAGACGCAAGGTGAGGAATCTAGTATTGTTGGTTTCAAGGTTTTGTTTTGGTTTAGGGAAAATGAAAAAGAGAGGTATGAGAATAGGAAACGCAGCGTTTTGTATCAGAGCTTGCGTCCATGTTCCTTTGTATTGTAGATCTTGGTCATAAATTTCATGAAAGTCTTGCTCCATTTGGACATAGAAGAAGTTCAAGAGAAGCATGACGAGAGAATCTCCGAGCAAGACTAAGAAAATACATAAAGAAACAAAGATCCACCATTTCTTTTGTTTTAGCTTCAATGATCTTCTTGGACTCAAGCTTTGGTACGGTTCTGGATTCTGAACATGTTCTGATTCTTCTGGTGGTTAAAGAAAATTTAGTAATCTTTTTTTTTTTGGTGAGCAAAAGCAATATGTAATAGAAATTAAGATAAGATTGTGAAATAATTACCATGTCTTGCTGTCTGTTTGGAAGCTTTGGACATCTCCATTAGTATGCAGATCTTTAAATTGTACCTCTTGCAATTATGCAAATCTTTAAATATACAGATTTCATTCCGTGTGGAATGACTAGTTCCATCTTGTAATTAGAAAAAATCTTTCCACTAATACCGTACGAAAACTTTTTGACAGATCAGAGTTGGTACTTTCAAAACCAGAAACTGAGAAAAGGACTTGTATATATTATACACAAAGGTTAATTTAAACGTTGGATTTAATACTTTGACAAAACCAAAACGTAGGATTTAATATCTCTATTATTGATTTGTAAATATCATTTGATTTTCATTATATAATACGAAAGATAAATATGAAAATGGTTTTAGTTTCACATAAATTACATAACTTTACGATTACGCATGAAAATAATTAGATTTAGATATAAATTAGCTTTTGTGTATACCATAAAAATATATATATATATATATTAGAAAAAAACTTTTGTATATACTCTAAATCAAAGTTTCTGAATGTAGAACATTTCCAAGTTATGTTTTTTTTTGTTTTCTAAAATTTAATTAATAATACAAATAGTAAATTAAGAATCAATGCTTTTTTAAAAGTAGTTGACGAAAAGGCACTCTACATAAAATATTAACACTTGTTAGGAAATAAATTTCATTAAGGAAAAAGGAAACTATGGGAACATTACCGGTAAAAATTCATTTTGAGAAAAGTAAGTTACATAACTTGTGTTATAAGATCATCTCCAATGTAAATCTTTATTTTTTACTTTTAAATAGAACATGATTTCTCTCCAATGTATCACTCTACACCTTACTCTAGAGTTGCTCTATATATAGATCAATCCTATCATTTACTCTATTTTAGAGTAAGATATAGAGTGAGGTTGGAGAAAATGTTACTCTATAATAGAGTTTAGAGAAAAAAATAGACAATGGTTGGAGATGCTCTAACTACATGTTATAACTTGAGAAAAGTAACTACAGAAATTTATGTATTATAAACAAACAAAGATTATAGGAAAATCATAATTTTAAATCTTAATAAAATCTACTAAATATCTATATTATTAATTGTGAAACATTATATGGGTATTTCTAATTTTATGGTTTATGTTAAAATCTTTTAATTCTGTTTGGTTACAATATATGGATATAGAGAATTAATTGTAAGAGTTGTTTGGATACATTAATATTAATATTTCTCTATTCTAAATTTAATTTTAATGAGTTTCCTAATTTGTTTTCTTTGAGGGTCCAATTGGTAACCATTTTTGAGGAAAAGAATTAGTAGGAATATCATGTTCCTCTTTGTTTCTCATTTTTTTTACCATTTGTAAGTAATTTTTGTTCCATTCTCAGACATGTGGGTCCTACATTTTTCCTCTCCATTCCTCAAAAGAAAAAGAATGATAGAACAAAATTATTCATACCCAAAATTTTAGAGGAACAAAGAGGAACAAAATTATAAATTTTCTATTCCTATTGTTCTTTTTATGGTCACCAATATAATCGGAGCCTGAATATGACACTTTTTGTAATCCCTACTATTAATTGAGAAGTTTCTGAAAAATATGACATTATTTTGTAAAAAATTAACATGTACATGCCATTGGTCTTAAGACCATTTTCTAATTTTTTTTAAAATGGGTATCACGTTATTTTAATTTAATAGAAAATCTTACAAAATATATTTGAATAACGAAAATTAACTTAAAATTTCTCCGAATCCGTAAATGTGATTTCCCAAAAAGACATTAATTTTTAGTTATTATACTTGGAAGATTTAGTTAAGATTTAAATTTATGATTCTTCTATCATCTTTGTTTGCGTTTATTTTCAAATTATTTTGAATCATCATATAGATATATATAATTAATAGAAATATAGATTTTGTTTTTGTATAGTTATGATTCAAATTTTTGAAATCGAAAATATATTACTCAATCGATGAAGAAAAATAGAATGTGTTCAACGTCCCATATTTATTAAAACTTTTGGGCAATGGTTGAGAGTCTAATATAAGAAAGACCAAAATGATTCCAGAACCGAATGAACATGAATTTTGACTTACCAAGCATCTAAATTTTGATGTTTTATTCGGTTTAATCTGGTTCTTTCGTTGAACCGATAATTTTATCGAATGTACAAAATATATTAAATTTTAAATACTTAAACTTTTAGAATGTTTAAAATATTATAAATATTTAAAATTTATAAAAGTTTTATATAGTAATGATATTTAATTTTTATACAAAGTTTAAAATATTATTAGTAGTTAAAATTTTCTGATGTAGTATGAGTTATATAGAATTGTTAATCTCTTTGACACCGATAAATATGTAATTCTAATACTAAATTACTAAATTAAACATGTACCACGGGTTAAATCTTAAAATACCAAAAATATAAATCATACTCCCTCTGTTTCATAATATAAGTCGTTTTAGGTTAAAGCACGCCAATTAAGAAGATCTACTTTTTAAAAGTTCAACCAATCATAAAAGAGACTGCACAATATAAATAATCATAAAATATTAAAATAATATATAATTTGCATCGAAACTCGAAAACGACTTATATTATGAAACAAAAAGCTTTATACAAAACGCCTTATATTATGAAACGGAGGGAGTATAATTTTAATACTAAATTAAAAACTTTAAGAGTATATATAAAAATCAAAATTTATCTTCCGATATATTGCTGGTCCAAATCTAATTTACGCAAACGACTAAATTTGTATCGTTCAGATAAATGATTTTGCAATCACATATTTCAAATCATTTGAACATAACACAATCGTTATTTTTTTCGAACTTAACTTTATTTGAAAAAAATATATATATAGCACGGGTTGGTAATACCCCTTCCATTAACTCAGCAAGAGAGCATGTCACGTGTCCCTCATTTTCTCTGAAATCACACCAATGAGTTTTACGTGTGCATAGGGATGTCAAATGGGCTTCGTGACCATGGGCAAGACCAGTCCAAATTATAATGGTCCGTATTTGGTCGCGCCCAAATTCGAAGCGGTCAATATGGGGTAGAAGCCCATTTAGTCTACAAACAAATGGGCCAAACCCATCTGGACATGGGCCGTCCAATAAGCTTCAAAAATTAGGGTTACTAATTTGGAGAAATTTTTTTTCTTTATTCTTTTAAAAATTAGGATTTACACTGACATTTTTACTCCAAAAAATATTTTTACAGTTTTGGTAGAAAAATGTGATTTTACGATTTTGCGGAAAAATGCAATTCTTCGATTTTGAGAGAAAATGTGCTTTTGCGGTTTTGGCGGGAAATAGAAAATCATATTATTTGGGCCCCATGAGCTGTCCAGTTAGTCATGGTCTTATTTGGGTTTGGTCTTAATTGGACACGGTCCTATTTGGGCTTATACTATCATGGTCTTATTTGGTCTTGGTCCCATTTGGACAGACCCATTGGGACCTGGACAGCCCAATTGACATCCCTATGTGTGCTGTACTCAACCTCCAGACACTGAAAAGGGGAAAAAAGAGAGGGATGGGTAAACAAGTTCTCTCAGTGAAGAGGATCATATCCGTCCACAAGACTTTAAGTATTCTTCTAGGTCTGAAACTTAGTTACCCAAAAGCATGAATCACCAATCAGACTTTAAATTAGCATAACAATGTCCAAGAACTCAGAGTAAGAAGGAGTTGACCGAGCTACCTAAGGGTTTATGGACTTTGAGTAGCTTGGGACAGAAGCTAACATTACTCTGTATAGAAAAGCTATCATGAGGTAAAATGCATAAGAGTTTGGTGCAGCTCGAACACTTCTTATACGTCAAGCGGGACAACTTAATTGGTGTTTTGATGCCTCTGAGATGTCGAGATGCCAATGATCAACTGTGTCAATGTGTACTAGAGTAATATATAGGGATGAATCCTCATTAACAAAGTTTCTTAAAACAGAAAATACAAAATACAAAAATACAAAAAAAAATACTCAAACAAAAACAAATAACAAATAAATTATACAGCTTTTAGACATTGACTTACTAGATTTAGAAGTACAAGAACAGTTTCCAAAATACAAACATAAATATTACATGAAACACTAAACATCAACATTGTTCTCACTTTGGTTAATTAAGTTCCACCATCTTCTTCTTGTTTCTCTTGTGCAGAGTGTAGAAATAAGATCCTAAAGCCAAAACCGTTCCTATCAAAGCACCAAGTCTAGGCCAACTAAAATCATCATCCATAAAATCAAATGCCAACACAACAATAAAAGCCATAAGTGGTGAAGCACACATATTAACAATATTACCAAATACACTGGAAACATAAAGCACCAAACCTATCAGCCCGACAGCCCAAACCTGCCACGACAATGACAACCCGATCAAACTCAGAACATAATATGTTTCCCCTTTCTTAAACCTCTTGCTATCACCTTTCAGTTCCTTATACTCACCACTCGCAAACAAACCCACAAGACAAACAACCGAGGCGACAAAGGAGACACAGATTTGCATCTCTAAAACCATTCTAAACACTTTCTTGTTACCACATCTATTTGTCTTCACCAACAGTTTCTCGAAACCAAGTTGGACTAAACAGAGAGATAATGCGAAAGCAACCGAAGCAGCGAAAGTTAACCAAGCTTGGATTCCGTAGAAATATTCGCTTTCATCAGGCTCTCCTGCAAATACAGGACCACCAAAAGCATAGCTCACAAGAGTGAGAATTATCGATATGATGATCCATCTGGTAAACTTGAAACGGTTAATGATAGCTGTGAAAATCAAGGTAAAGATCAATTGGGACCCTGAAATCAGCATGAAGAAGTCATAGCTTGAGTATAACTTCCCGAGTGCGTACAATTTACTATGAGCAGCAACAAGAACACCAAGAACAAAGTATAGGACAATGAGACGAAAAGAGAGGAAACTATGATTGTTGGTTTCTTGGTTTGGTTTTGGTGAAGGGAAAATGAAGTAGAGAGGGATAAGGAATGGAAACGCAGCATTTTGGATCAGAGCTTGCATCCATGTTCCTTTGTACTGTAGATCTTGGTTATAATCTTCTCGACGGTCTTGAACATAGAAAAAGTTCAAGAGAAGTATGACGAGAGAATCTCCGAGCAAGACTAAGAACATACATAACGCAACAGCGATCCACCATTTCTTTTGATTTAGCTGTAACAATCGTCTTTGGCTCAAGATTTGGTTTGGTTCAGGATTCTGAACATGTTCTGATTCTTCTGTTGGTTAAAGAAAATTTGGAATTCTCAGTTTTGCTTCTTTTTTTTTTTTTTGAAGAAGACAAGAATAGAGACAATTTTAACAGAAGTTAAGACAGTGAAGTTACCATGTGTTGTTGTCTGTTTGGAAGCTTCGGTCATCTCCATGACTTTTTTTTCTGGTCTCTCTGAAGATTTAGAAATATGTAAATTTCATTCCCTGTAGATTTTCCAATTATTGAGAATGATTGAGGAGAGGTGCACATTAAACAATGACTAGCTAGTGGTGATAAAATCTTTATAATAATTACAAAATATTACTTAGACAGATCAGATTTGATATACTTTGAAAACGACTCATCAGTTGTGGTCCTTGTGGATATCACTACGCTATAATTTATTCCTAACAATCATGAATTAAACATGAATTAACCTAATAATTGTCATTCATGATAGAGACTAGACTACTCACTTATGGTCATGCTAATTAAAACACATATTGAAAAACATAATCAAAGAAGCAAAAGAAGATAAAGATTATTTCAAGCTCTTAATATATATAACCATAATCTTGGTTGGGCTATATTAATATATATACATGGAAGAATAGTTTATTAGTTTTGTAGCATTAATAATTTGAAAATTAAGTAACTAGGAAAGAGAAAACAAAAATAAACCAAAAATATCCTTCTCATCTAGTTTAATTACACAAAATGCCATTGATATCATAAATTCTTTTCCAATGTAATATGCCCGGTGACACTGTTCATAACTGCTCGCTGACACTGTTCATCAGATGATACAGTTAAACATTTATAATTTTAGTGTGTAACTATTTGGTTAACATGCTAAGACATATGGTATCGCGATAAGTTTACAAATTATGTGTTAAATGCATGTTTATCGATTTAAATTTATGAATCAATGTTTTTTATTTATGTATATATCAGTTTAATAAAAAAGACTAAGTCTTCTTCTTACATAATTAACATGATAGCAATTATAATAACATATTACATAGAATGATAACGTGCTAACATATTAAATATCCGAATAATATTTATATTAACATAGTAAGATAATCGATATATGGATAATATTTATATTAACGTGTAAGTCATATGTAATATTTACCAATAACAATTGATAACCAGATTAACGTGATAACAACGAAAATAACCAACAACAAAAATAACAAGTTTTCTCACTTGATAAAAAACTTACAGAAACAATTACAGTGGCGATTCTTCACCGCCGCAGATGCCGAATATGGAGGATTCGATTTTGTCGACCAACAAAATTTGCGTGGCCACTATCAATCTGGTTTTGACGATATTTTGCGAGCAATTTCGAGAGACGCGAGAGAAATTGTATCAGAATTTGATGGAGAGAGAGACATATCATAAACTTCAGGAATTGTGGATCTCAAATCCATATGAGGCGTCAAAAGCGCATAAGAGTTGGTATTGTGGCTTGCCAGAGATGGAACAAGTCTAATGATGGTGTTCGTGACGGGCTACGCGTCGGAGCCGTCCAAAATTGAAGGAGGAAACGACGGAGGAGAGAGGTTTCACAAATAATCACACAATTATTAAAGAAGGTTAGTTTTGTCAATTTACATCAGCACAGTAAAGTACAACCGTGCATAAATGTGTCAGTTAATTTCTCAATCCTCTGAGTATAGATTGTGCAATTTCGCAATCTTTTACCAAAAAAAATTTCATTGCTCTGTTCTTATCCAGTATGTTCTTAGCATCATTTTAGGCAACCAAATAGCTACAAAGTTTATTCTCTTAATTACGGTCAACTATATCAATGTCTACTGGAATAATATGTAGTGACAAATCTTCATTAACAAAGTATTGTAAAAATAAATACAAAAAAATCAAACTAGAACAATTAACAAATGAGAAAAATGTCGAAAAATGCGCGAACTTTCAAATTTGGGACGAAAAAAGCATGAACTTTCGAAATGTCATTTAAATCATAAAGTTTAGGTTGACTTTTTGACAAAATAGTGAAGTTTAGTTTGACTTGGCCATTTCGGGCATGCCGTTAAATTTCCGTTAACCAGACGATCACGGTGTTAAATTTCCGTTAGAACTCTCCGTTGAGTCTAAACGACGTCGTTTTGAAACTCTGAAACGACGTCGTTTCATTAGAAAATAAGATGGAAAAACTGCATCTATGGAGAATCGAACAGCTGACCTACTAGCCTATCAAGAGACGCTCAACCATTGCGCTACAATAACATTATGGTATTATACAAAACAGAACGAACATATATATATTAACAAATAACTATGTACAATTAATTAAAACTATATATAATTAATTAACAATAACAAAAGTAGAAAAAATATTACCAAACATATACAAATATTAAATATACATAATATAAATATATATTTTAGGTCATATATTTAATTTACTATACTCTATAAGTTTCAGTTTTGTTTTTTATAATTTAGGAAACAATTTTTTCCAAATATAGAAGCAAATTTTATATATAAAATTAAATATTTAAAATTTCAATATATATATATATATATATGGTAAGTATATTTAATATTTGTATATGTTTGGTTATTTTTTTTAGTTTTGTTAGTGTTAATTAATTGTATATAGTTTTAATTAATTGTACATAGTTATTTGTTAGTATATATATGTTCGGTTTGGTACTATAACAAAAAGTTATCGTAGCGCAACGGTTGAGCGCCTCTCATTAATCCAGTAGGTCAGCTGTTCGATTCTCGGTGGATGTTGTTTTTCCATCTTATTTTCTAATGAAACGACGTCGTTTTAGAGTTTCAAAACGACGTCGTTTTGATTCAACGGAGAGTTCTAACGGAAATTTAACACTGTGATCGTCTGGTTAACAGAAATTTAACATTATGCCCGAAATGGCCAGGTCAAACTAAACTTCACTATTTTGTCAAAAAGTCAACCTAAACTTTATGATTTAAATGACATTTCGGAAGTTCATGCTTTTTTCGTCCCAAATTTGAAAGTTGGCGCATTTTTCGACATTTTTCCCATTAACAAATACATTACAATATTACATAGTGTTCATATCTAGACAACATGTTTTGGACAATGACTTTCAAGATTCAAAAGAAGAAGAACATATTTTGAAACAAAAACATACATATGACATGAGCGACTAAACTTCAATATTGTTCTCTGTTTTGTAAAGTTCCACCATCTCTTCTTCTTGTTTCTCTTATGCAGAGTGTAGAAGTAAGATCCTAAAACCACATCTGTTGCTATCAAAGTACCAATTCTATTCCAACTAAACTCATCATCCATGAAATCAAATGCCAACACAACAAACAAAGCCACAAGTGGGGAAATACACATATGAACAACGTCGCCAAACACACCCGAAACATAAAGCACCAAACCTATCAGCCCGACCGCCCAAACCTGCCACGACAAAGCCAACCCGACAAAACTCAGAGCGTAATACGCTTCCCCTTTCTTAAACCTCTTGCTATCGCCTTTCAGTTCCTTATACTCACCACTTGCAAACAAACCCACAAGACAAATAATCGAGGCGACAAAAGAGACACATATTTGCATCTCTAAGACCATTCTAAACACTTTCTTGTTACCATATCTCTTTGTCTTCACCAGGAGTTTCTCGAACCCGAGTTGGACTAAACAGAGAGATAATGCGAAAGCAACTGAAGCAGCGAAAGTTAACCAAGCTTGGATGTTGTAGCTGAAGAATTCGTCGTTTTCATCAGGCTCTCCTCCAAATTTAGGACTACCGAAAACATAAATCAAAATGGCGCCAATTATCGATAAGATAATCAATCTGGTAAACTTGAAACGGTTAATGATGGCCGTGAAAATAGCGGTAAATATCAACTGGGTAGCGGCAATCAGCGTGAAGACGCCATAGTTTGCATATAATTTGCCAAGTGCAAACAATTTGCTGTGAGCAGCAACAAGAACACCAAGAGAGATGTAAAGTAATAGGAGACGAAAAGAGAGGAAACGAGGATTGTTGGTTTCTTGGTTTTGTTTTGGTGAAGGGAAAATGAAAAACAGAGGGATGAGGAGTGGAAACGCAGCGTTTTGGACCAGAGCTTGCAACCATGTTCCTGGGTATTGTAGATCTTGGTCACTCTCTTCTGGATTGTGTTGAACGTAGAAGAAGTTCAAGAGAAGCATGACGAGAGACTCTCCGAGCAAGACTAAGAAAATACATAAAGAAACAGAGATCCACCATTTCTTTTGTTTTAGCTCCAACGATCTTCTTGGACTCAAGATTTGGTCTGGTTCTTGATTTTGAAAGCGTTCTGATTCTTCTGTTGTTGTCTGCTTGGAAGCTTCGGTCATCTCCATGAGTTTTTTTTTTCTTCTCGTCTCAACTTATGAAGATTTCAAAATTATGTAAATTTCATTCTCTGTGGATTTATATGTATTAATGGTTAATTTATAATAATGAGCATGGTTGAGGAGAAGTGCACATTGTTTGTGACCGTTGTCTCTCCATTACAACTTGTTCCCTTAAAGTAACTTTGTTCATTTAGCCTTGCTAAGTGAGACTCCCTCAGTAGACTTGTTGCTTGAGCAAGAGATCTCAATTTTCAGAGCAAGAAAACTGAGTGAGTCTCACTTAGCAAGGCTAAATGAAATCGTTGATGGCTGGATTAGCTACGACCTCAAGAAAACCGGAGCAAATCTCCTTGAGGTTTCAAAGGATGAGAACAAGATGAATGAAGCTTTCAACGAGATCGGTCTAGCAAGAAATGCTCAACGGGTGAAGGAACGAGATGAAGCTAAAGCAGCTAAGGAAGCTGCTAGAAAGTCAAAAAACAAGTATACTGGAGGTAGTTTTTTCTGGTAATTTAGTAATAATTTTTTTTTTTTTGACTTTTTTCTAGTAATAATAAAAATCTTTGTTCAAATGAATTTGATGGAAACGAATCTGAATCTGATGGGAACGAATCTGAATCTGATGAATCTGATGTTGGGGAGTCATCGGTTGGGGAGGAGAAGAAGGAAGGATAGTGATGTTTCTCAAGTGAGTATCAAAGTTTCGATTATCTTGTATGTTTCATGGTTAGATTATGGGCTTTCGACTGAATTTAATGTGTTCTACAGCGATTTTAGAATTTCAGTTTAACGTTTCCAAATTGATTCAATTGAGCGTACAATTTGATTCTTTTGTCTTTCTTATGAAATTGTGTGTTCGAATTGGAATTTGGGAATGCTGGGTCTCTTTGAGATTTAGTGTTTATCAATCACAAGTTCATGCCTTTGAAGTATTTGGATCGGAATATCTCTATTGGAAACATTTTTCATATGAATTTCTTTTTGGTTGCAGAAACTTCTTCGAGCACTTGGGATGTTTGCAGGAGGAGTCTATTTAGAGGTGGGCATTTAAACCGAACCGAACCGAACCGACCCAACCCAACCGAACTCAAACCGACCTAAACCGAACCCAAGCTTAGATTCAAACCAGAAACAATGGCTAGAAAGCCACTTTTTGGAAAAAAATATGCTGGAATGCCACCCTCATATTTCCATTTTCTTTTACAATTTTTTTTAAGCTCAAAAACTAAGGAAATGCCCAAAAACCCTTTCAAAAGATTACAATTACAAAACCCAACCTGAACTTTACTATCTCAGCAACCAAACACTCTCAATCGATCTCCAATTATTCCCTCAAAAAACCATCACAACCATGGGCTACTTCTCTCCGCACAACCACCGCTGCTTCTCGTCTCCTCTGCTCCTTCTCGTCTCCTCCGCTCTTCCTCCTCTTCCATATCCACACTAGCTCTCTCCGCTTCCTCTTCTCTCTATTAAGCCGGATCTCTCGTCTCTTCTCCACTTCTCTATTCTTCATCTCTCTCTCAGGTATGTCTCACTCTCTCTTCTAAATATTAGCTCTGATTTAAGTATATCTTGTCATATTCTATAATTTTGCGACCTAATTTGATTCATATCTGCTGGAATTTAGAAGAGACATCGAATTGCGTCTGTGATTCGGAGCTTTAACTTAGCTGCCGCTACGAAATATTCAGTTTGAGATCAATTGAAAAATGCTAGAGAAGATATCAAAGAGCTGCTCAATTTCAAATTCTGCCATCCAATTTTGTGCCTCTTTTCAAAAAACTTTTCTTCTCTGATTCCTAAGAAATTGCTACGTTGTATTGATGTTGATAGTATGTTTGTGTTGTGTTTCAATCCTAGGTTTGGTAAGGGTGGCATGATGCTGGAACGTTTAACAAGTACATCAAGGAATGTCCATAGAGAGGTGGAGCTAATGCAAGTCTCATATTTGATATTGCGCTTAAACATGCTGCTAATGCCGGTAATATAGCTTCATACCATATGTGTTAGCATCTTTTTACACATGTTTGTTTCCTTTGTTTGTTATAAGCTTTGTTTGTTGTTTTTTAGGTTTGGTAAATGCTTTAAACTTGATTAAGGATATCAAAGAAAAATACTCTTGGTCAATGATTCATAATTTCTGATACGTATAGGAAGTATGAAACTTTTTAGTGTGAATTTGTTGGTTATAAAGTTTTTGTTTATGACCCGAAGAAGTATATCACATTAGTTTCTGGATGGGATTTGATCCGTGTGAAAATCTCTTAACACTCAGTAGGAATCAAGAAGTCATGACTAAGTCCCATTCATGCTTGTCTTACGCTATGATATTGCCTACCATGTCACAAAATTGTTGCATTTTGGGTTTCCAAAGCTACCATTCTGCTCTTTAAAATTCAGCCTAGCCATTGGCCAGCAATGGTTTCACTTTTTCCCTTAGTCTAGGACCTTTGTCTAGGCTTCTTGTTTCATTCCTTCATCTACTTGAATTGGCTGGTTTTAGCTTTGCAGTGTTGCTCTGTCAAATATAGAGAAGAAGTGGAAGGAAGAGCTTGATCAAGAACTGGAAAGAAAGCGCACAAGTCAAGTCTTTTTGTGACAATCATGATTTGCATTTCCAGGATTGCACATAATTTATGTTTTTGTATTTCATTTCTGTATTTATTGTGTTGTGGATTAAGAACATATGACTTCATGTTTTTATAAACCAAAAAAATATTTAGATTATATTTATGTTCAATTGGTTTTGTAGGAACAACTGGTCTATTTAGGTACAACTACGTGTATGTGTTACATAGAAGAAAGTACAATTAGATCACTAAGGTACAACTGAAACAATTAAAAATAAAATTTTTTAAAAAAAAAATTAACAAAAATTGGTATTAAAAAATATTAAACATCTTACCAAAATTTTTTTTTTTAAATGATCCACGTAAGCATGATTTTGGCGGCGGAATATTAATAAAAAAATTGGACTGTGTGGTAAAGTGGGCCAATGACAGCAGGATATTAATAAAAAAATTGTTTATTTTAAACATAGTTGTACTAGTTGTACAGTTGTACTCTTATATTCATAGTTGGACTTTAGCGATTTTTGTGTATTTCCAGTTGAACTTTAATAAAAATTAGTAATTTATAGTTGGACACATGATGTTACACTATTAATTATCATTTAGGATGTTTTCATAATACAATGTTCAGAAAAACTTGGTTTTCACCTCTTTTGCTTCATATGAGGCGATCTTGTACTAAGTCTTCCTTATACTAGAAAGAGTGTTTTCTGTGAAAAAACAAAATTTGTTACAAAATTTATAAATTCTACTTGTATTGATTTTAAGCACTTTATTTATATTTGAAGATGTTTTTAGAGAATTTCTTATATAAATCTTAATTTATAACTTAATAATTTAATAAAAAAATACAAATTTGATGTACCTAGTTGAACTAGTTGAACTAATAGTATGTATTAAAAAATGATAAATTCGAATTTTATTTATTTAAAATTGTTTTTATAGTTCAAGATGTTTTTGAAATCTTTATTAACTCTAATTTATTGTTTCCATAATTGTTAAATACAAATACATATACATTTATGAGCGTAGTTGTACCCAGTCGAACCTAGTTGTACGAATACGACAAATAAATACATATAAAATCCGAACAGTGTTCTCGAGATTATAACATTTGGTTTCCCACAAACGTGATCTCACACGGTAATACGCCCTCCTTTGATTCCATATTCCTGAAAAGCTCAATCGCTTAAGTGTTTTGGCTTCTTCGACTCTTCCACATCTGACATACAAGTTCAAGAGTACATTGTTGGAATATAAGTTTCGTGTCAAACCC
The DNA here is from genome assembly GCA_019202795.1 of Arabidopsis thaliana x Arabidopsis arenosa. Lineage (NCBI taxonomy): Eukaryota > Viridiplantae > Streptophyta > Magnoliopsida > Brassicales > Brassicaceae > Arabidopsis > Arabidopsis thaliana x Arabidopsis arenosa. Next base: position 3,870,212 of record CM032919.1, on the reverse strand, counting down.
ACTTTGATCATATATACATGAACTCTCTTACCATATATCAAAGCACCAAGCTTTGCACAAGTAGACAACAAGCTAACGATTGTGAACCCATTAGGCTTGATAACCTTAGATTCCATTTAAGTATAAAGCGCCAAAGCTTCGTTTGGTTTACCGTTTTCTACAACACCATTAATTACAGAATTTCAAGCCATAAAATCTTTCTCAAGCATTTTATCAAACACCTTGTATGCATTAGCTACTTCTCTACAATTGGCGTATAAATGAAGCAGAGAGTTCTGAGCATATATCAACGAACCAAACCCACTTCTTATAACAACAGAATGAATCGTCTCTTCCAACTAAACATCCGCCATTTTTGCCACAACTTTTAGAAGAAACGAATATGTATGAGTATCGGGCACAAACTCTCATATATGTATTTTTGTGTATGTATCTCCGACGATTTAAGGATTGAGATCGGAAAAAGATGGTTTGAGATGAAGGAAGAAGTGAAGCTACGGCGAAACAGCGAAAGAGGAAGAGAAGAATTGTTGGCGTCGTCCACAAATTTGATTTTTTTATTTATTTTCTTTTTCTTTTTATTTGATTGTGTTTTAGTTTTAAAATAAATAAAATATATTAACAATATTTATTAAGGGTATAAAGGAAATATCACAAGGAGAGGTGGCATAGAGACTCCAAAATGGCAGGCCAGATTAATATTTCCGGTTCAGTGGCAAACAAGCCTCTGCCTCTTCAAACCATTCGGTTGGGTTTATTCTCAACCCAAATGGGTCGGTTCGGTTCGGTTTAAAACAGAACAGAACCGATAACCCAATGTGTTTATTTAATTAATTATTTAATTATATTAATAATATTATAAATAACTAAATATGTGTTTATTTTTACTTTTATAATAATTTGAATAAATGTAAAATAGATTTAATTATCTCTAAAACTCTAACCCTAAAAAATTTAGGGTTCTCCTTCTAAAAAACTTACAACTTGAACTTGATATTTAATTACTTTATCAATTTCAATGTTCAAACTTCAAAGACAATGAAATTTTTTGTTTTGTTACATTAATTGAATATTTGAACCGAATTCAAACCGAATCGAAGTAAAACCGAACCGAACCAAACCAAACCAAACATAAACTGACCCAAACACAAACCGAACCTAACTAACTTCGGTTGAGTTTGGTTAGAGTTTTACAAAACCCAAATAAACCGAACCGAACCGAACCCAAACCGAACCCGAAGTTAAACCGAAATGCCCACCCCTAAGTCTATTGTTATGATGTTTTGTAATAATATTGGATTCTATCTAGTTGTAATTTCGGTTTCGTTTGAGAACCGGTTTCTGCATTTAGAGTTTAATCTGGACCCTTATCTAGATTATTGGCTCAATAGGATTGGTGTTGATGGTTTGTTCACTGATTTCACTGGAGGTCTACACAATTACCCAGGAATTGAGATCTCCTTTGCCTCAGCGACTGCATTGATTCTGCAATTGAATTGTTATTTCCTTAAGTGGGTTTCTTAAAAAAAAAAAAAAATTAAAAACATTTTTATTTGATAAAACTTAATAATTATTACAATTTCCTAAGAATTTTAAACATACAAGACATAAAAGCAAAAAAAAAAATACAAAAAAAAAACCGGAATAACGATTAGTCGTTAGCTTGTTTCGTGCCAAATTTCCGCCAAATATGCTCAACTAAAGAAGCATCCAAAATTTAAAATATTAACTAACAATCTTGAAACTTTAAACTAAATTAAAAGGAAAACTAAAAAAGCAGCTTTAGACTGTTCTATGGACTCTTAAACAGTTAAACTAAAGAAGCAGCTTTAAACTAAAAACCAATGGGAAGTTGACACGTATGGACTCTTAAAAGCAAAAAAAAACTCTTAACTAAGGGACGTTTCTTACCTTATTTCACATTTTTGATTTAATTTTGGCCATTTTCCTAAGGACTCATAGCCTAAGAGTCTCTAAAAAAACCCCATTGGGCTTGCTCTAACATCCCGCTCCCGCTCCCGCATATTATTGTTGGGCCACTTTCCATCATTATTTTTGCAGCCCACTAAAGTCCAATGGAATTTATAATTATCAAAACGACATAGGCCATGTCGTTAGGTTTGGATGAGCTAACGTATATACACTATATCTATATACACATGTGTAGGTATCACCGTGGTCGTTTTGAGAGCAAGGAGAGGGAGTCCGTGTTGAACCTAAAAGCGCCGCCAAGCCTAGGCCTCTCTCAATATTGGAGTTCATCATCATCACCGGCATTGTCAAGTTATCACAGCCAACGTTGCCGGCATTGTTGAAGTGTTCGTCGTCATCATCGAGACCAAAAGAGTAAGTATGGCGTGTAGATAAAGGGAATAAGAGATTGATCGAGTACCAAACCAGAGCAAAGAGAGAAACAGACGAGAGTCGTTGGTGTTGAGAACAGAGCCATGCGACGATAGAAGTAAAGAAGATAGATCGAGACATCATGAAGGTGGTGGGAACCATAGCTGGATCTGGTTAGTTATGTCATTGTTGTGGCAAGACTCTATAGTGATGGAGAAGAAACGCCTGAGAAGATCAGAAATAGAGGAGAAAAGAAAAGGAAAGAAGAAAGACGAGGAAGAAGCAAATTAAGAAAAATCCGAGATGGGGTTTTGTAAGGCTCATTTCCGTCGAATCAGAGAGAATCAGTTGACGTGTAAGGTTTCCCTAGAAAGATCACGTTGTCAAGAATCCACAGCAGGTGACGGAGATTGAATCGGGGTTATATTATAGAAGTTATGCATGTTTCTTCCTGGACAAGTAACTGCAGAATCTGGTCAAATCTAGAACCCTAGAAAACAGTTTCGTGTTGGCTTCTTCAAGGCAACGTTTGGAGGTCCGAAACTATTCCGATCGCGATGAAACTTTGTGGACTTGTTCATGATACTACTGGCTAGATAATTGACGGTGGATTTACAATTGTAACGGTTAGTTATTGATGCATATGTTTCCGAGACTGATTGCATAGAATAAATTGTGACGAGTTTGTATTGTTGCTTGGGTAAACGACCTTGGTTTGAGCCCAAAATTTTCAGGAGACTTTAATAGTCTCATATATATATATATATATATATATATATATATATATATATATATATATATCTTTGTTGATGGAAAACCAAGGTGGAGTTCAAGACTATGCAGTTGCAATCAAGTTGGGTAATTTGTCTAAAGGAGAAAGGAGAAGAGAGTTGTTCTTCATCTTCAATTAGGCTAAGGTGAGGGTGGTATTTGCGAGTATGCAGTAACCTTTTTCCTTTTTTACTCTTCGATAGTTACTGAGTATAGATTCGAGAATTGTCTTAGTTGATTTTTGTGTATGATAAAGTTAGGTTGTTAGTAACATGATATGTGAAATGCATAACTGACATGATTTAATATCATGTTTTAACGTATATTAAATTATAAAAATGATTACGAGTATGAGAAGAGAAAACTAAAGAGTATGGGAAGGATACTCGAGGAGGTTGGACTGTAATGGACCGACAGGTTCATATACCTGTCATTAACCGCTGACGAGCAATAAGGGGAAGGATCGAGGTACGGGCCGTGATCTTCCATACGTAGGCTTGAGTAGGCATAAATTAAAAGAGGCTCGAGTATCCATAAGTTAAAATACTTAATTAAATAAAACTAAAAATGAAAGTAAAATATCTTGTTGTGAGCAAGACGAATACTTGGTTGTTTGATTGATTGACATTCTGAATCTATGTTAAGTAATGGTTGTTGATTATGTTTAGAACGTGATTATTGTATGTCAAGTGGGCAGAGTTGATCTCCTCACTGAGTAAATTTGTTTTACTCACCCCTTTTTCTCCTTTTTAGTAAGTTTCGTGAGTTGCGGGTTGAAGTTTGTTCGTTGGTGAATTTAAAAGAAAGAAACATTTTGGCAAGACCGGATGAATAACACACAATCCTGTCATATACGGCGGGACGGGTGTTACAGAGAAAGTTATAAATTAAACTGATATATTAAACACGGTATACGAAATAAATAATTATCAAAGTAAAGAATTGTTGTATATCGTTTTATTGATCTCCATGAATATGTAGGGAAAAAAATAACAAATGTTTTCTTTGGATTTTAATTCCTGAAGCCAGTTTTACAAATTTATGTTAAAGAAACTAGAAAAATATTTTCGCAACCAAAATAAAAAAAAAACATACAAGAAAAGTTGGCTGTAAGTGACTGCTAATAAATTTTCCGGACAAGAAAGACTTTCAATCAAAGTACCTTAAAGGAAAAAAGTTGTAGTGGAGGGAAAACGGTCAAGTCTTGTGAAGTTCGCATTTTTCTATAGTCGGGAGAACAGCGTCGAACACGCTTATAAAATACATGGAGAGCCGTGCTTGCTCGGTAAAAAATGGGGCAAAAGCCAAAGGCTACATCATATAAAACAATTTTAGAGGCTGCATTTAACAAAAAAAAATTAATTAATTTGCTTAATTTTTATGTTTACTAGGTGAATACCGGCATGTTTATATATTTTAACTACTTTTTAAAAGCTTTTATAACATTATTTTATATTAACTTTAACCAAAATCCATTTACATATATTGTTCAATTTGAAAAACCAAAGAATTTTTAGTTAAATATATTAGACAATCTTTAAGTAAACCACCATTGTAGAAAAAGACATGCAATGGTAGTAATGAACCTTGTATTGAATGTATCATCTCAGAAATATAGTAACAAGCATCTTTTCCCCTAATCTGAACATATGCACATAAAGCTAACAAATAGTTAAACACAAAAGGAACTAATTTTGAAAACGAGTTCCAAAATTGCTCTTCTTTTTACTCATTTACACAAATCTCTCTTCATTACCAAATCTTAAAGCAAAAAACACAAGAATTTATGGACTTGCTCTTGTAGTATAATCGATATTTCATGTTGGTCTTCTCTTGAAAAAACACTACACCAATGGTATTGATTGGAACATTAGTCGTCCAAATTAAATAAAGAAAAGAGATAACAAATTAGAGGCCTTTGGCCCGTTAGTAGATTCGGAAAAGATGACAAATAAGCACAAGGAGACTAAAAACAAGAAGAACTCTGTTTTTTTCTTCTTATTTTTTTAAATGAAATGTTGAGATTGATCCATATCAGTTTGAAGACAAGCTCAAGCTATTGGAGTTGGTACTGATAGGCACATAAGTAACATAAATAGAGGAAATGAAGAACAAATTAGAAGTGTTAATTTGACCACTTAGTCTTTTGAGAGAGCCTTTTAATTAGCTAGAGGGGAATTATGAGATCTCTAGAACCTCAATGATAGTTAGAGTTCTTGATTGTAATCCATTGTTGAAGATAAGAAAGGCAATTTCATTACTATGTTCTTATTATTATTTGAGGCACCCATTAATAGCTGCAAAGTTTATTCTCTTAACTACGATCAACAATATCAATGTCTACTGGAATAATATGTAGTGAAAAATCTTCATTAACAAAGTATTGTAAAAATAAATACAAAAATTCAAACTAAAACAATTAACAAATATATTACATAGTTTTCAGAAGAAGAACATATTTTGAAAAACAAACATACATTTGACATGAGATACTAAACTTCAATATTGTTCTCTGTTTGGTAAAGTTCCACCATCTTCTCTTTGTTTCTCTTATGCAGTGTATAGAAGTAAGATCCTAAAGCCAAAGGTGTTGCTATCAAAGTACCAATTCTAGGCCAACAAAACTCATCATCCATGAAATCAAATGCCAACACAACAAACAAAGCCACAAGTGGGGAAGTACACATGTGAACAACATCGCCAAACACACCCGAAACATAAAGCACCAAACCTATCAGCCCGACCGCCCAAACCTGCCAGGACAATGCCAACCCGATCAAACTCATAACGTAATACATTTCTCCTTTCTTAAAGTTGTGGCTATCGCCTTGCAGTTCCTTATTCTCGCCACTCGCAAACATACCCACGAGACAAACAACCGTGGCGACAAAAGAGACACATATTTGCATCTCTAAGACCATTCTAAACACTTTTTTATTACCATATCTCTTTGTCTTCACCAACACTTTCTCGAAACCGAGTTGGACTAAACAGAGAGATAATGCGAAAGCAACTGAAGCAGCGAAAGTTAACCAAGCTTGGATGTTGTAGAATTCTTCGTTTTCATCAGGCTCTCCTCCAAACTCAGGACTACCAAAAACATAAATCAAAATCGTGATGATTATTGATAAAATAATCCATCTGGTAAACTTGAAACGGTTTATAATGGATGTGAAAATAGTGGTAAATATCAACTGGGTCGCGGAAATGAGCGTGAAGACGCCATAGTTTGCATATAATTTGCCAAGTGCAAACAATTTGCTGTGAGCAGCAACAAGAACACCAAGAGAGATGTAAAGTAAGAGGAGACGAAAAGAGAGGAAGCGAGTATTGTTGGTTTCTTGGTTTTGTTTTGGTGAAGGGAAAATGAAAAACAGAGGGATGAGGAGTGGAAACGCAGCGTTTTGGACCAGAGCTTGCAACCATGTTCCTTGGTATTGTAGATCTTGGTCACTGTCTTCTCGATTGTTTTGATCATAGAAAAAGTTCAAGAGAAGCATGACGAGAGAATCTCCGAGCAAGACTAAGAAAATACATAAAGAAACAGAGATCCACCATTTTCTTTGATTTAGCTCCAATGATCTTCTTGGACTCAAGATTTGGTCTGGTTCTGGATTTGCTGATTCTTCTGTTGTTATCGGTTTGGAAGCTTCTGTCATCTCCATGAGTTCTCTTCTTCTGGTCTCAACTTTTAAAGATTTGAAAATATGTAAATTTCATTCTCTGTGGAATTTTTTTATATAATGGTTTCTTATCTTGATAAATGGTTGAGAAGAAGTGCGCGTTAAACAAACAATGACTTGTTCCATCTTGGCGGCGATATAATTCTTTTTGATAATTAAAAAAAGATCACTAATACTTATACGTAATCATGTGATCCCTTTGACAGATCAGATTTGGTACTTTGAAAATGACTCATCAGTTTTGGACATAAACACAGTTTCTACTTTCAACCACGCTATTACAGATCAGGTTAATTCAAACGCAATGTTCCGGTTTGTTTTTGCTTTGGAGTTTAGTTCTTTAGAGCCAGTTTTGAAAGTTTATTTTAAAGAAACTAGAAAAATAATTTCGAAAACCAAGAATAACAACAAAAAATAGTTGGCTGTAAGTTGACTGCTAATAAAACAAAGTTACTTTTAACGTCTCGTTCCCAACTTTAAAGGAACAAGTTGTAATTGAAAGTCAACGGTCAAGTCTTACGAAGTTCGCATTTTCTTATAGTCGGGGAAAACAACTTCGAACACGCTTATAAAATTACATGGCTATGATTCAGACAACTAAGATGTCTTCCCCACCATATAAGAAGAGGCAAGCTGGATTTCAATAATTATCCATGTTCCATTATAAATTTATAAAGATTTGGTCTCTCAAACTTGTTTCGTTATTAGACTTTCGAGATATTCTTATAATCGGCTGGTCGAATTATCAGTTAGAATTTATATTTGATGAATCAGTCTAACAATTTCCGAAGAAATTACTTTTGTTAGAAAATTGTTGTTAATTGTTTTTTCAAAAAAATTTCGGAAACATGTTGTAAATTGTATATCACAATTTCTTTATCGGAAATTCTTCGTAATTATGTTGTAATTTGATTTTTTTAAAAATAAATGCTTTAAATCTCATTACTGATAGGTTTACAAAAAGCGTCAAAAACCACAATTTTATGTATTTCCGGATTTTCGACCAAATTTAAATGACGATATAAATTCACCATAAGTTAGTCGAAAACCGGGACACTCAGTGTCAACATACATTTAGTTTTACGCTGTGACAAATCTTATAAATTTATAGATATTTATGAATTTTTGATAGATTTGAAAAAAATCATCAGAATTACATATTTAAACGTCGACCATTTCTCCTACGAATATTTCCAAGTCCATCAAAAATTCATCAAAAATTAAAAACCTTTTTTGGTCCCTCTTTTAATTTCAAAATCAGTTGAATTTAGCGGTTTTTTTTGTTTCCTAAAAGTTAGTGATGCAATATGTCGCTGGAACTTGTTCATATATATAGAATTACGAGCCTTTGTCTCATTCAAACCAATGTATAAACTTAAACTCTTTCATTCTCTATATTTCTCTTGTAATATCTCTCTCTTCAAAAATTTGGTGTTCTTATTCCTTAATTATCTAATCTCTTACCTTTTTTATGATATATTTATTACTAATCAATATTTTACTTTAGATGAAAATTGATATTGTCTTATATGGATTTAATATCAAACTTTTTAATTTTTATTATATTTTACTTTAAAATTTATTTAGGATAATTTTTTTTCTTTTTTTTGAATGATTTTTGTTTTTTAAAACAAATGTCGTTGGAAGTTTTTCAAATAAATCAGATAAAATAGGGCAATGAAGATTTATTACGGCTTGTCTTGTCGGAAATTTTTTAACTATCCTCTACTCAGAAATTACCGATTATTGGCAGGAGCTGTAGAGTCTTCTTAGTTACGGCTGTAGCTTTATATTTTTTGCTTTAGAATTTAGGCTATAGATTTTCTTGTTGTAGCTTTAGAATTTTGGCTATAACTTTTTAAAGAGAAAACATGATTGGTAAATTTGGCTGTAGCATTTTTAAAAAGGAAAACATGATTGATAAATTTTATTTATTGATATTAAGAAAATATAATCAAAAATAAAATAAATTTATAGAAATTTACAAAGGATTTTTTTATTGAAAACAATAAATATAAAACTATTTGTCACAAATATAAATACTAAAACATGGAAACAAATCATCTAAGAACTTAAATAAAATTAACAAATATTATAATACAATTTTTGGATGTGGTATGATTAGTAAATATTAGCTGTGTTGTAGATTTAATTTTTAGAGACAATATGTAGTTATTTTATTATTATTATGATAAATATGTAATATTATAAAAAATCTCGCATTATATTGAAAATAAAAAATTATATTTCGAAAACAACATATCTTATTTATTATTTATCTAATTAAAGGTTAAATTGAAAATTATTATGTTTTTAAAATATATAATATGGTATGATATATGACTATATGAGTAAGGAAAAACATTTGAATATTATATGTGGGTGAGAACTAATTTAAAGTGAATTGTAATGTTTTACCACAAAAAAGTGTAAATTGTAATACAATTTTGGAAAGAATTAGGAGAGAGGAGAGAGGAGGGAGACATTTGATTTCTTTCCAAAAAATCGATTATACGGTTGTACAAAAAAACTTCACAGAAAAAAAAAAGAATTTTTAAAGAGAAATTGCTAGGAATGTCATTTCCTTGATACCCCTTTTTAATAATACATTTTTCTTGCCATTTTCATTTATGCCATCTTTTAATTATTATTGACAATTTTACCCCTATTTGAAGAATATTTAAGTCAACAAAATGAAAAAATGAATTTTCCCGCCAAAAATTTTCCCGATGAAAGTTTTTCCTCCAAAATGATCCCCTAATTTTGGGGGGAAAACATTCGTCAGAAATTTTTTGCGGGAAATGGATTTACAAGGATTTTTAAAAGGTTTTAAAAGGATTTACAAGGTTTTAAAAATATCTTATAAGGGTTTTAAAAGATTTACAAGAATTTTAAAAGGATTTACAAGTGTTTTAAAAGATTTGACAAAGGTTTTTTAAGGTTCTAATAGGATTTATAGGATTTATAAGATTTTTAAAAGATTTACAAGGGTTTTAAAAATATTTACAAGTGTTTTAAAATATTTTACAAGAGTTTTTAAAAGAATTTACAGGTTTTGAAAATATTTTAAAGAGTTTTAAAGGATTAAAAAGGGTTTTTATAAATGTTTTAAAACGATTTACAAGGGTTTTTATATTCAAATTATGATGGGAAATTTTTGGCGCGATTTTTTTTATTTGTTATGAAAAAAATTTGGCGGGAACCAAAAATTTTGGCTAGCAAATTTTACTTTCTCATTATTTGCTCTCAATAAAAAAGGGTAATTTAGTCATTTTATACATAAAATGAAGTATTTTAGAAAATAGACATTAGGTGAGAGTATTTTTGAAAAATGACATAAAAAAGAGCATTTTTGCAAATGACCCGTTTTTCTAAGATAAATCATGATTGGAGAAAGTATAGTGCTGTAGAAAATTTTATGGCTGTAGAAAGAACCCACATCACTTACCAATCAAGACCAATGTTTTTTTTTATAATGTACATAGACATGATGTTGCCGAAACTAATCACGTAATTAGAAAAAAAAGAATGGTAAAAAAAAGAAACATTGGCTTAGGGCATCTAAGTTTTGGAAAATTTTAAGGGCATATTTTTCTAGTTTCATTTATTTGAATTCAAATTAAATAATAAAACTACATATACCTATGTTCATACGTTGATAATTTTTTTATAACTAAATCAAACTAATCATGAGTTTACACAATAAAAATTATAGTTTTCTAGCTAAATATTTAAGTAATTAAAAAAAATATATAGAAATAATTTTAATCACTAAAAAATTAGAATAAAGAAAATAGAGAATTTGACCCCAAAAAAATAGAGATTTGGTTACTTATATTATTAGCTTGACTATACCCACCGAAAATACAAAAGGACTTAACCATCATAGGAATATTCAAATGTGTTACATAGAAATATTAAAGTGTGTGGACTAATTTCCATCCATAAAATCACCAAATTATTTATATTTTAACTAAAAAAAATTATTGATGTTTTCTTTCTTCCGATTTCATAATGTGGTTTCTCACTCTCATTGCAACTGGTGGAGATTGATAGCATTTTGTACGACAAGCTGCACATTCTGACGCCGGTGATGAGCGTTTACAATGATCTCGACAAATCCTACTGCATTCTATCTCCGATTTTGCATCGCAATCTATCATGATCACCGCTACTATCATCATTATCAAAACCATGCTAATTACTTTCCCCATATTTCTTCTTTAATTTGTTTTCTTTCTTTTTTCTTTAAGTTTATGAATGAGTTATGATGAAAACGTCTCTATTTATAATTTTGAGAATGTGTTGACTACACTGTTTTTCAATTAATATTGGTCAAAGTTTTATTTGTTTCCATGTTTGGACTTAATTTGTAAGGTATTATATTTTATTTTCATATATTTCAAAAATAAATAATCAAATATTTTTAGATATTGAAAAGTTTAAATAAAATTATTCGTTCAAATATTCAACTATTCTTTACCAATTTGAGCATGGAAATAATAAATTATGATTCTATTAGTTGGTTGCATGAAAAGAAAAAGGGGAAATTGAGATTCAAATATCGAGCCTTTTTTTTTATGTAAGTGATACGGAACTTCAAGTTACAGATCGGTAGATTTCAAAATACAGTGGGGAGCAATTATCATCAGAGTTTCCTATCGGACAAGTTTAAAGATGTAAGAAGCACAAGTGTTGGAATATAAACATCACAGTTCTTGATAACAACTAAAGTGAGATAACTTGCAAAGGGATTAAAACAAGATTATTCTATAGCTCCTCTGTAGCCACCAGAGCCAATATAGTCTGTTCTAGAATTGGATATGGCCACAATCTTCTAGTGCTCAAGTTTTGGATTGTCTCGAATACAATGTCCAAGACCACCACAATACGCAAAACCCTTTGACACCACTTGCATTAGCAATGGTCTCTGCTTCTTCCATTAGATCATTCAGCTCAGCAAGGATAAGCGGAATCCTCTGTTTAGCTTCTTGCAACAAGTGTTTCAAATCAAGCAGTGTGGTTTCGCTTTGGTTTTTGTTTATATTGCTATCCTAATTTTAGCACACCGACCTGTTCTTCCTATCCTATGCACATAGTTCTCAATCTCTGTAGGCATATCGTAGTTGATTACATGTTGTATATCAGGAAAATCTAGACCATTTGAAGCAACATCAGTCGCAACTAAGCCGTCCTTTTTCCCAGCTTTAAACTAAGAGATGGCGTACTCTCCGTCTTATTGATCTTTTCCTCCATGGATGGCCACTGCTTCCACTCATTTCAGTAACAAGTACTCGTCAATATCATCAACCATCAACATCAACTTTGTTCTCACAAAATATTAAAACCGGTGGATAGGTTTTCTGTAGACACTCAAGGAGGTAAACAATCTTTGCTTTTTGTTTGACGTATTCTACCTCCTAGATCGCATCGAGCTTAGCTCCAGCTCTTTCTACATTCACAGTCACAGCCTTCACTAGACAACTTTTGGTAAAGATATGAATCTTTATGGGCATTGTGGCAGAAAACAAAAGTGTTTGATGTTGAGACGTAAAGTGGTCAAAGACTTCCCTTATGTCATCTTCGACACCCAAATCAACTAATCTATATGCCTCATCCAGTGTCAAGTACCTATTAAGAAAAGAAAGGAAAGTAAACATCATTTTCATCTAACAATACTTACGTTTGAAACTACATGGCAGAGCCTCAAGACTCCAAACACGAGAAATATGCATTCAGAAAGATACATGAATGCTGAAAATTTATTTAGAGAAAGGAAACCATAACGAATCACACAATGAAGAACACACATAGAAGAGAAAAGAGCTAACAGACCCTAAACATTCTTATCGATCACTTGGGTTTACCAGAAAATACAAAACATGCACAATAAACCACAAATAAACAGATACTTCCTAGAATCTAGCCAATTGCATAACACAAAACATGAGAATATAAGATCAAATAATGCAATCTAGGAAAAAGTAGCAAACATATTTTCAATCAGATTGATTAATGTTATATTGAAAAGAACAAAAAAAAAAGCGAAACTAGTCTTACATGCAAGCATTTTTTTTTTTTTTGTGTGCAAAATACTTGTTATCATTCATTCAAATAATTCCAAATACAGAGAGGAGGATTTGAAGATCCTCAAAGTTTAAAACATAACAAAGATGGCCATTCCCCAATGCCTTAACAAGATAGATAAAGTAGATCGACAAGGATTCCATGAGAGCTTTGAGACAAAGGCTATGAAGCGTTTTGGCACATGTTAGATCACGGTTAGTCAAAAGATCTTCCACGAACAATTCGATGGATGACAAGACGGTCACTGTCATGAGACAAGGTAACGTTGATGAAGAAAGCAAAGCCAAGGTTCTCACCGACGCAAGAAAAGCTACACGGAGTAGTGCATCGGCTAGGCTTCGGGAGACTACGGATTTATAGTCGGGTAAAGCTTGCTTTGAGGCACAAAACAGGGGCTCATGATCTCTCTTATAACACTCGATATCTTCTTGGAAGAGATGGATCCGTATCTTAGAAGAGATGGTGATTGGGGCTCAGGATCTCTCTTAGAGCATCTCCAAAGGAAACCTCAACTTCAAATATAAGGTTTTTGGTTCTCCAAAGACAACCTCAAAACCTCAAATTTTAAGGTTTTGAATAGTGAAACCTCATATTTGAGGTCTCACTATTCAAAACCTCAAATTTGAGGTTTCATCTTTTTATTTGCATTTTGGTCCTCACAATTATTTCTATCTTATAAATACTTTGACTAATTTGTTATTTTAACATATTAAGCCTTAAAATTTTATGGCAATAAACGAAAATACTTGATTTCAACAATTATTATCTCATAATCTACAAATAAAAAAAATAAAGAGACTCATCTAGCTCTTCGAAATGCATGGATTGATCATATATGGAAGCATTACGGAAATACTTAGGTTCAATAATTTGGTAATTTAGCTTTATTTTATGATTTTGTTTGTGTTTTATTATTGTTTTGTGCAATTCTATTTTATAACGTAATATCTTACTAATTAATATTGCTTGTAATATTTTTAATATGTGTTTTATTGTTATTTAATTTATAAAAATCTTATGGTTTTATGTAATCTATATATAATAGCAATCTAATAAATACCATTTGCACATCTGAACGGTTGCGTCTTTTTATCGCAACCTTTCGTTTAAATCGGTTATTTTTTTACGGTCATTTTGGTTGCGTCTTTTTATCTTAATTTTCGTTTTAATCGGTTATTTTTTTACGTTTATGTCGTTTCCAATAAATACAATTTGTACATCTGAACGGTTGTGTCTTTTTATTGCAACCTTTCGTTTAAATATTTATGGTTGTTTTTCTTACAGTTATTTTTGTACGGTCATGTTGTTTTATTGAATTTCTTTTTACGTAAACCAATAAACTACATATAAAATTGGTTTATTTCATAGTTTACATATGGATATATTTTTAATTTTTAAACTAAAATTTATATTTTACGGGTATGTTTTTTAGAAAATTGCAATCCGAATATCTTCTGCGGTTGCTTCTTTTTATTGTATCTCTTCATAAACAGTTGCAACCTTTTATTCGAATTATTGCAATATTTAGTTTATTTCACGAACAATTGCAACCTTTAGTTTATATCACAAACAATTGTAACCTTTGATTTATATATTTAGTTTATTTCACGAACGATTACAACCTTTGATTTATATATTTTCTTTTGTATTTCACGAACAATTGCAACCTTTGGTTTATTTTACAAATTGCTACAACATCTAATTATCTACCGTCGCGTCTCTCGGTATAATTTTCATAAATTAATATTTTTAATTTTTAATTACCAAAATGCATTTAAATGAGATTGTAATCGTTTAATTGAACCGTTGAAACATTTGGTTTATTTGACCAATCATTGCAATTTTTGGTTTTGTTTTACGAACCATTGTAATCTTTAGTTTATTTGACGAACTTGACGAACCGCTACAACTTTTGATATATCCCAACATTTCATTTATTTCTTTTTAAACTAAAAAAAATCTTTTACGTTATGTTTTTTGAGAAAGTTGCAATCCGAGTAAATATTTTTTACGGTTGCATCTTTTTATCGTAATTTTTCATAAAATGATTGCAGCCGTTTAGTTGAACCATTGCAACATTTAGTTTATTTCACGAAAAATTGCAACTTTAAGTTTATTTTATAAATCGTTATAACATTTAATCATCTACCATCGATATTATTAATTTTCGTTTGATATTTTTTTTAACGATTTTTGAAATATTTTCCCCCGCGACATCGCGGGGGTCCGGAGTCCTAGTTATAATCAATAGCAAGGACTATTATGTAAAATACAATTTTTTTTGAAGTTAAATTTGTGGTTTTCTTTTGGAGAGACACAACCCTAAACCTCAAATTTGAGGTTTGCCAAACCTCAAATTTGAGGTCCCCTTTGGAGATGCTCTTATAACCTGCAAGCATCTAAGCTCATTTTTTTTCTTGGCGAGCGTATCCTTCAACCTCCGAGGAGTTTCTGAAGCTTTTCCCTTCCACTAAAGTATCTTTTGCGCTACCATTTACTCAACGTAGGTATCTTCTTCCATGATTCAATATCGAATTCAACAACTTCTATTCCCTTCTCAAAAATCATAGGAGAATCGAAACCTAGTAGAGCTTCAAATCAACAAATAAAATTTTTGAATGAAAGATTTAAAAGGAAGACCAAAAGCTAACTAAAGTAATCATTATTTTTTCGTGTGGTCTTTTCAATTTTAGATTGTTGTAAATTAACCATTTTATCATTATTTTAGATTGATGTCAATGAAGGTCAAGCCAAAAAAAAAGGGTCAATTATTATTATTTACCTAGGGGCGTGACTCTTTGATTTTGAATATATACCTTAAAATTTGTCAAAGAAGTCAGAAAGCTACCGAGAAACCCTCCGTGCCCTTTCGGCGGCGAATTATATCGACGGTGTTTTCATAGTCGAAGTCTTCTTCTTCCTCTCTCTCTATCTCTCGCCATCATATCTTTGTATGAACGGCGGACGCGAAAAATGGCCTATCTCAGTAAGTAATTTCACTACCCTTATGAATAAGTATCACTAATTCATTTCTTTCTAGAGACCTCTAGACTTGTGAATAACTTGTGGTAACATAGTCGTGAGAGTATACTCTGATTTTATCCAAAACGATGCTGATTTTTACAGAATATTATTCTGTGTAAAATTTTAGGGTTTAGGCCGAGGAACCTCTGTTAAAACGATGAAGTTGACGTTATCCGATAGGATAAGTGATTTACCAGATGATTTGCTACGTCAGATCCTCTCGAAACTCTCTACGAAAGAATCAGTTAGCACAAGCGTTTTGTCAAAGCGATGGAGATATCTCTGGAAACATGTTCCTGCGTTGGACTTGGACTCCAGTAAATTCACTGATCAGTGGAACTTTGAGGAATTCTTTGATAGATTTATGGAGTCTGATGAAAATCTAAAGATCAAGAGATTCAAGTGGATTTACAACGCTGAAAAGCATTGTCACTCTAGTTTCGTGTCTCGGATCGATCATGTGGTGAATCGTGGAGTTTGTAATCTATCTATTCTAAGTAAGTTTAATACTAAGTATGAGTTAGTTGAGATGCCTCTCTCGCTTTACTCATGTGCGACTCTGGTGAATTTAACACTCTATGGTGTAGACTTCGATGCTCTTGAATTAGAATTGGTTTCTTTACCTTGCCTCAAGACTATGCATCTCGAGGCGGTCATGTTTGAGGGAGCTTCCATTCTTGAGACTCTCATATCAAGCTGCTCTGTTCTCGACGAATTAGTCATAGTTACGCATCATGATGATTATCTCGGAGTTGTATGTGTGCGCTCTCCCTCACTAAGACGCTTCAAACTAGAGTCTATGCGTGCGGAAGGTGGAGATCCCGATGTTGAAATCGATGCGCCTAAACTTGAGTACATGAGCATCACTAATTATCAATTTGAGAGGTTCATAATACAGAAAATATCTCCTTCTGCGAAGGTGAACATCGATGTTGTCTATGAATTTGATGTGGAGGATGATGATCCTATGATCCATAATATTATCACCGCCATATCCAAAGTCCGTGAATTGACAATCTCTGCTCGAACTCTAAAGGTACACATGATTCATTTTTATTTCAATAACAATTCATTTTGTACAACTTTCTTATGGACAGTTTCTATCTTTCTAACAGATGTTCCATGATCACTCCGGACTGGAACCGCTACCTCAGTTCTCTAACTTGTCTTGCTTGCATGCTTCGTTCTCTGAATCTTTTTGGGAAATGTTTCCAACATTTCTTGGTTGTTTCCCGAATCTACACTCACTCTCCTTGGTGCGCATCATTTTCCTATTCTCTTATAAATAGCATTTTGAGATTCATAACTATAGGTTCGAATGGTTCTGGCGGTTAGGGCAGACAAATTCGTTTGCGGTATAGACCGCTTTTTGTTTACCATTCATGTAGACATGTACTATTATCAGTGTTCAAGAAATCGCCCTAGGCGGCCGCCTAGGCGCCGCCTAGGCGCTAGGCAGTGCTTGTCCGTCCCGATTTCATTGTAATCGGCTCTAATAGGCGGACGGTTTGGTTAGGCGAGTTTGGCGGCGTTTAGGCGGGATTAGTCGGTTTAGTCCGCCTAAATTTCTATTTTTTTTTTTTTAAATAACTTCTCTAAACGACGTTGCATTTAGGTTTTTAATCTAATTCTTCAAACTGTGTCGGTTTTCGACTTTTCATTAACCTAAAAGGAAAAAAGAACGCCTCCCAAAACATTGTAGACATCGAGGAGTCGTATTCATCTTCTTTACTTTTGAATTATGACCTTCTCGTAGAGCGATTCTGGTTGCTTCTCAATCGCTGTTTCCATTTCTCTGACGGAAACAATACTCTGTGCTCTAAAAGTCCAAATAATTGGTGATTTCTTCTCAACAGTTTTTGTATCTTTATTCACTTAAATAATGATTTTTTGCTCGTTGTTTGTTCATGAAGTTATCTTGTTTTTAATAGAATTTATAATAACAATTCTACTGTGATTGGTCCTTTGTTACAAAGTAATATAATATGTTCTACGAATCGCGATCAATTTACAAAATGATTCTAATTATGTAGCAAAAATAATTGTTTAGTCCACGAATTGTCAAATTCTAATTTGCTTGTGGAATATGATGTGAACGTGCTTCTTCGTGACTCTTAGCTTTTTTTTTTTGTGTGCAAATCTTCGTGACTCTTAGCTTTAGTGCTAGTAATCAAGTTCTTTATTAATTAATTAGTTATCAAACTTGTGGTCATCTTTTTTATGTTGACTGGTTTCTTTTCTTTCAAGTCTATAGGTTATGGCTTCGTCATCGGCAACAGATTCTACATCAGTTCCAGAGACTACAAATTTGCAGAGAAAATCAAATGATGTTGGTTGGGAGTTTGGCATGTTGATAAATCCCAACAATTTGGACAAAATGAAATGCAAATTATGTGGAAAGGAGTTTTCAGGAGGAATATATAGACTAAAGCAACATGTTGCTAGAATACAAGGAAATGTTGCAGCTTGTCCAAACTCTAAGAAAGAAGACCAAGAAAAGTGCAAGTTAGCAATTCTAGAAGCACAAAACAAGAAGAAAAGAGTTCGGATGGCAGATTTGGAAACTCGAAAGATGGTAAATGTTGATGGAAAACGAGAGGAGGATGAAGAAGTAATTGAAGTAGAAGGAATGGGAGCAAACAAAAGTGCTCGCATGCTTGGTCCTATGGATAGATTTACTTCAGGCATCAGTCCTGAAACTCCTAGAGGTCCAATATTGACACCACAACAACAACATATCAAGAATCTTATTGCAAAAGAAAGATTACATGCGGTACATCAATATGTTGCTAGATGGGTGTATTCTCATGGCATTCCTTTCAATGCTATTGCAAATGATGAATTTAAGAGAATGCTTGAAGCTGCTGGACAGTTTGGACCAGGTGTTACTCCACCTAGTCAATATCAGTTGAGGGAGCCTTTGTTAAAAGAAGAGGTTGATCGAGTGAAAGGTTTGATGAAAGAACAAGAAGATGAGTGGAAAGTGAATGGATGTTCCGTAATAATGACAGATGCTTGGTCGGATAGAAAAAGAAGGTCAATCATGAATTTGTGTATCAACTGCAAAGAAGGTACAATGTTTCTCTCCTCTAAAGATTGCTCTGATGATTCCCATACAGGTGAATATATCTTTGCATACGTCAATGAGTGCATCGAAAAATTAGGTGGAGATCATGTAGTTCAAGTAGTAACGGAAAATGCCACTAACAACATGGCTGCTGCAAAGTTGTTAAAGGAGGCAAGACCCACCATATTTTGGACTTCTTGTGCAACTCACACAATAAATCTGATGGTAGAAGGCATTTCTAAACTTGCTATGTTTGAAGAAACAATTAAAATGGCCAAAGCTTTTACCATTTTTATATACGCCCATCACCAGACCTTGTCCATGATGAGGAGTTTTACCAAGAGAAGAGATATTGTGAGGCCTGGAATAACTAGATTTGCATCGGCTTTTCTTACTTTGAAAAGTTTGGTAGAGAAGGAAGAAAATTTAAAGATGATGTTTGCTAGCAATCAATGGAAACAATGTAAATGGGCAAAGCATGTTAAAGGACTCGCAGCCCGTAACACAGCAACGAGTATGGAATTTTGGGATGGTGTGGAAACGTGCTTGAAAGTCTTTGCACCTTTGGTTAGCGTACTTAGATTGGTTGATGGAGATCAAAAGCCTACAATGGGTTTTCTACATGGAGAGTTAGAAGAGGCAAAGAAAGAGATATGTAAGGCACTAGGAAATCATGAGAAGAATTACAGACCAATACTTGGTATCATTGATGAAAAGGGTAAAGATCGACTTGATAGTCCTCTTCATTGGATGGCATATTTTTTGAATCCTTATTATTTTTATAAGGATTCGACTATCCAATTTGACCGAGATGTCATTACTGCTACTTTCAAGTGTGTTGATGCGTTTTTTCCGAACGATGTTAATACTCAAACATTTGTCATCAACACTGAACTTCCAAAGTATACAAAGAAAGAGGGAAACTTTGGACATCCAACCGCCATTAAAGGATGTTCCAAGAATGATGAAAATTATGATCCAGGTATGGTTTCTAATTTTTTTTAATTCTGAATATTTTCCATGTACAGTTTACTAATAAATTAAACTTATGTATTTTCAGTTCAATGGTGGAATTTTTATGGAGTTGAAGTTCCCAAACTACAAACAATGGCAAAAAAGATTTTGTCTTTGACGACTAGTTCATCAGGATGTGAGCGTAATTGGAGTACTTTTGAAGGGGTATGTACTTCAAACTACAAGAGAAATGTTTTTAATAAATGAACAAATATTGTGGACTTGTCTCTCATTTGTTAAATTTTATTAGGTGCACACCAAAAAGCGAAATAAACTTGATACAAAACGGTTGAACAATCTTGTTTATGTCCAATTCAACATGAGATTGTTGGCCAAAAGAAAGAAGCAAAAGGAGAAGAATGTGGACATACTAGTTGCAGATTCTGCTGCTCATGCTCAAGACTGGATTGTTGAAGATGCTGATGTGGAACTAGAAGACATACCCACAAATGAAGATTTGGTTAGGGAGCTTGATGAATCTGATGATGATGGCGAAGACATTAACGTTGATTTTGAGTCTGATGATGAGCATGGTTTATAGAAGGAGATTGGGTGATGAGATGACGATTAGAAACATCATTAGAGTTTATTTATTTTTTTAAAACTCAAATTTATTGTTTATTCTATTTTATTTTATGTTTTACACTTTTATTAGTAAACATAAATTATTATTTTATTATTTTTGAAGTAGTTTTATTCAGATTATTTTATTATGTTATGTTATACATATAATTATATATATATAATAGTATTTTATTGAAATTCCGCCTAAACCGCCTAAAAATCGCCTAGGCCCCGATTAGGCGTTCTAGGCGCTAGGCGGAGGGTCGCCGCCCGCTTAGCGCCTAGCGCTTTTTTGAACACTGACTATTATCCGTAGTAGTGCGGATTGAAAAAATTAGAACAAATCCGCTGCATACTAACAACAGACCGCTTTTACGTAGAGATAAGCTTGGTCGGCGGTGGTTTGTTGTCCGCTCCAATAATAGTGCGGTTTAGTCCATTATCGGTTTAGTCCATTTTTCCTACATCATCCATTCAAAGCCTATATAACTAAATTTTCCTCTGGTTGTGTCATTAGGAATTTGACTGCCTTCCTGAGACGGGGGAGAACGAACTTTCATTTGTTCCTCAGTGTTTCCAATCATCCCTCAAGATTGTTCAATTGAAGATACCAATCACAGTTACAGAGACATCAAGCAAGATGCAACTAGCAAAATACTTTATAAGCAAGTGTGTAGTTTTGAAGAAACTGATGCTAAATGAAAGTTTCGGAAACGTCATCAACAACGTCAGCAAGATTCCAAAACGTGCTAAAGGGTGTGAAGTTGTCATGCTAAAGCCAGCGTACGAGGATGTTTCTCATGGATCCAGTTTATTACCAGTGATCTACAAAGACTTTTTGTGGACATGTATCTTGTTGAGTTGATCGAGTTGGGTTAAAACTTTTGTAATTTCTCAACGAGATCTCTAGTGTTAGAGATATGACTGTCACTTGTTTTTATTTCATATATGTTTTATTTTTCTTTAATTATGAACACAGTTGTAACATGCATTCTTTGTCGGAAAGGTACTTTTTGGAAAATTTAACAATCCTCAAGAAAATTTACTTGTTTATATCATAGGGAGCCAAATGATTCTCCTTACGTTGACGAGTTATGAGATCTCTAGAACTTCAAAGATAGTTAAGAGTTCTTCATTATAATCCATTACATTGTTGAAGATAAGAAAGGCAATTTCATTACTCTGTTCTTATTATTATTTGAGGCACCCATTAATAGCTGCAAAGTTTATTCTCTTAACTACGATCAACAATATCAATGTCTAATATGTAGTGACAAATCTTCATTAAAAAAAGAATACAAAAAAAATCACACTAAAAATATTAACAAATATATTACATAGTTTCCAGATCTAGACAACATGTTTTGGACATTGACATACAAGATTCAGAAGAACACGGACCTATTTTGAAACACATACATTTGACATGAGAAACACTAAACTTCAATATTGCTCTCTGTTTGGTAAAGTTCCACCATCTTCTTCTTGTTTCTCTTATGCAGAGTGTAGAAGTAAGATCCTAAAGCCACAATTGTTGCTATCAAAGTACCCAGTGGCGGAGCCAGAAAAATTAGTCAAGGGGGTCATAATATTTTTTTATTTTATAAATATTAATTTTATTAGAAAATATCATTACAAATATTCATTTTAAAAATATTTTCTAAAAATTATAAGTGAACGTAGAATTCATCTTTAAGATGAATATATTTTTTTTTTGGTAAAGATCTTTAAGATGAATATTTGTAATGACATCTTTAATTTTTGGCTACAAATATTTATCTTAATGATATTTTTGAAAATTTTATTATCGACATTTAGGAATTGACTTTTTTTTAATCAACTTATTCCAAGAAATATTATTTTTTAATTAAGTAATTAAGCAACAAAATCAATTAAAATTTCGTTAAAGCCCAACAGTTTGTCAAAAATGCCCAACGATAATGTTAATATGCTAAACTATAAACAAAATTAGTAGCATATTTATATTTTAAACTTGTTTGTGATAAATTATTAAACTGTAAACTTTAGAATGTTAAATATTAATTTTTAAACTACATTCATGGATTTGAGAGGGGTCAATAAAATTTTTAAGGGGTGTCAATAACTCCTTAGACATGTGTCAAATAATTATTTTAACAAAAGTTAAACTGAAAATCATAATTTCATGGGTGTCACATGACCCCCATAATTCTTCATTGCCTCCGCCACTGAAAGTACCAATTCTAGGCCAACTAAACTCATCATCCATAAAATCAAATGCCAACACAACAAACAAAGCCACAAGTGGGGAAGTACACATATGAACGACATCACCAAACACACCCGAAACATAAAGCACCAAACCTATCAGCCCGACTGCCCAAACCTGCCACGACAATGCCAACCCGATCAAACTCAGAACGTAATACATTTCTCCTTTCTTAAACCTGTGGCTATCGCCTTGCAGTTCCTTATTCTCGCCACTCGCAAACAAACCCACGAGACAAACAACCGTGGCGACAAAAGAGACACAGATTTGCATCTCTAAGACCATTCTAAACACCTTCTTATTACCATATCTCTTTGTCTTCACCAACACTTTCTCGAAACCGAGTTGGATTAAACAGAGAGATAATGCGAAAGCAACTGAAGCAGCGAAAGTTAACCAAGCTTGGATGCTGTAGAATTCTTCGTCTTCATCAGGCTCTCCTCCAAATTCAGGACTACCGAAAACATAAATCAAAATGGCGCCGATTATCGATAAAATAATCCATCTGGTAAACTTGAAACGGTTAATGATGGCCGTGAAAATAGCGGTAAATATCAACTGGGTAGCGGAAATCAGCGTGAAGACGCCATAGTTTGCATATAATTTGCCAAGTGCAAACAATTTGCTGTGAGCAGCAACAAGAACACCAAGAGATATGTAAAGTAAGAGGAGACGAAAAGAGAGGAAACGAGTATTGTTGGTTTCTTGGTTTTGTTTTGGTGAAGGGAAAATGAAAAACAGAGGGATGAGGAGTGGAAACGCAGCGTTTTGGACCAAAGCTTGCAACCATGTTCCTTTGTATTGTAGATCTTGGTCACTCTCTTCTCGATTGTCTTGAACGTAGAAGAAGTTCAAGAGAAGCATGACTAGAGAATCTCCGAGCAAGACCAAGAAAATACATAAAGAAACAGAGATCCACCATTTATTTTGTTGTAGCTCCAATGATCTTCTTGGACTCAAGATTTGGTCTGGTTCTGGATTTGCTGATTCTTCTGTTGTTGTCTGTTTGGAAGCTTCTGTCATCTCCATGAGTTTTCTTCTTCTGGTCTCAACTTTTAAAGATTTGAAAATATGGAAATTTCATTCTCTGTGGATTTTTTATATATAATGGTTTGTAATTTCGATACATGGTTGAGAAGAAGTGCGCGTTAAACAAACAATGACTTGTTCCATCTTGGCGGCGATATAATTCTTTTTTATAATTTTTTAAAAAAGATCACTAAAACTTATACCGTTATACGTAATCATTTGATCCTTTATTCCTTTTGACAGATCAGATTTGGTACTTTGAAAATGACTCAACTGTTTTGGACATAACATAGTTTCTACTTTCGACCACGGTATTACCGGAAAGCAATTATCATCCTAGGTTAATTCAAACGCAATGTTCTGTTTGTTTAAATTTTTTTACTGTTGATTTGATTTGATTATAGAACATCGAATTTTAATATTAAAGAAGATATATCTCTCTTGTGGCTAATGAAATAATTATCAAAGTAAAAAAAATTGGTATCTTAAACACGGTGTACGAAATAATAATTATCAAAGTGAAGAATTGTATACCGTTTTGTCGATCTAAGGATTTAGAAAAATATAACAAATGTTTTTGCTTTGGAGTTTAGTTTTTTTAGAGCCAGTTTTGAAAGTTAATTTTAAAGAAACTAGAAAAGTTATTTTGAGAACCAAAAAAACAAACAAAAAAAAGTTGGCTGTAAGTTGACTACTAATAAATTTTCGGACAATAAAGACTTTCAAACAAAGTGACCTTTAACGTCCTGTTCCTACCTTAAAGGAACAAGTTGTAATTGAGAGTCAACGGTCAAGTCTTGCGAAGTTCGCATTTTTTGATAGTTCGCTTATAATTCAGAAAACTAACATGTCCTTCCCCACCAAATAAGAAGAGGCGAGCTGGATTTCAATAATTATCAATATTTCATTATAAAGATTTGGTCTCTCAAACTTGTTTGAAACAAGTTGTTTCGTTATTAGACTTTCGAGATATTCTTTAATTTCTTCTTATAATCGGTTGGTCGATTAATCAGTTAGAGTTTAAATTTGATGAACCAGTCTAACCATTTCCGAAGAAAATACTTTTGTTAGAAATTTGTTGTTAATTGTTTTTCGAAACTTCGTCGGAAACATGTCGTGAATTGTATATCACAATTTCTTTATCGGAAACTCTTTGTAATATGAACAACATATATTCTTTCTAATTTCAACCAATCTTATATAATTTCACTCAATTAACCAAAATCAATTATTCCCCCTAATTACGTTTTTAAAATCATTATCGCGAATCTACTGTACCACGATTTGCAACCCAAAAGTCGAAGACATTGACCCGACCAATATCTAGCAACCCGATATGAAATCCACTAATTGCCACAGAAGATTAGCTAGCTTTTCTCAAAAACCAAATCGATTTAATTTTAAAACGCAATTAGGAAGAATAACGGATTTTGGTTAATTGGATGGAATTATATAAGATTAGGTGGATTTGGGAAGATTATGTGTTATTCAGGTAGAATTGGAAAGAAGCTGAAAGTATGGGTGGAACCTAATTGAAACGCTATATTACAGGGGGAAAGGGGCATGCAAACCTTACAAAAATCGTCTAAAATTCGTTAAAAACCACAATTGTATGTATCTCCGGATTTTCGACCAAATTTAAATGACGTTATAAATCCATCAGAAGTTAGTCAAAAACTGCGACACTCAGTGTCAACATACATTTAGTTTTACGCCATGATTTTTTTTATAAATTTACTAATATTTATGAATTTTTGATTGATTTATAAATATTCAGCTGCTAAAGCTTTCCAATAAAATTGGCCGCTCAAAGAGATATTATATTGAGGGCCACAAGCATGTGCTTGACCAGCATGCATCCAAGGCCGGCTCTTATGTGACTTTGTCTCATTCAAACCAATGTAAAAAATTAAACTCTTTCATTCTCTCTATATTCCTCTTGTAATATTTCTATGTTCCAAAATTTGTTTTTCTTATTCCTTAATTATCTAATCCCTTTCTGTTTTCTAATATATTTGTTACTAATCAATATTTTACTTTGGATGACATTTGGTATTTTCTTTTATGGATATAATATTAAACCTTTTAATTTTCAATATATTTTACTTTTAATTTTTTTTGGATGATTTCTAATTTTTATATCTTTTAAAAAATAATAATAAATATCTATGAAAGTTCGTCGAAAATCTATATTACGGCTTGTCTTGTCAGAAATTTCTTAACTATCCTCTAGACGGAAATTACCAATTATATCCCGAGCAAACTTTCGGATGTAAAATATTGTCAGAACATTGTGGTAAATTTCAACATGCTTCCAACAAAAATGTCATTGGAATAAATATAAAGTCGTCAAAGTTTTGCCAGAAGTTCTCACGAATTTCTCACCACTATTTTTAGCCTCTGTTTTTCCAGTGGTTTTATTTAATCTCTTTAGAGGATTTTGATTTTGGTTCCTTAACTAGGAGCCGTGTCTCTTGGAAAATTTTCTTAGCCATGTTCTTTGGATAATTTTCTTAGCCATGTTTGCTCGTTATTCTTACACATAGGAGCCGTGTCTCTTGTACGCAAATATTGATGGTACGCCTCAATTCCGACCTAGCCAAAGTTTGCTAGTCGCCTTATACAGGTGAACATAGCAAAATATCTACGATTGGACAAACGATACAGTCGTGATGGTTGTAATAGCAACCCACGCAGGCCGGCTCAATTATTGACGAGACCCGGTGCTAGACCTGTCCCAAAGAAATTAAGGGCCCTTAGACAAAAATTTTTTTTTGTCTATTATTATAATTTTAAAAAAATACCAAATCTGTTTTCAAATAATTGTGGTTTTTAATTATAGAAATGTTATTTTCTTAAACTTGGATCTTTTCATTTCATATTGTTTTTAACAAAATTTGGGATTTTTAAGGTATAATTTTTTATTTAGTTGGTTATTTTGTAAAAAAAGTTGGGATTTTTGTATGAAAAAAAAAAAAATTGGACCCTAGGACCCTGTGCCCTAGCACTCCTAGCACATGTGCTAAGCCGGGCCTGACCCACGGTTAGCTACCTTGGTTCTTACAAAAAAAGAAAGAATCATCAGATGTCTTTAAACTAAAACTTCGATCCAGCAAGCAATTGTTCAAGGCGTCAAGGTTAAATTGATCAGAACAATTATGATACAACGACTAAGCTAAGAGAGACAATTTAATATATCAGAGGTGGGAAGGCCAGCGAATGCCTTCTCTCCGGCAAGGAAATGGTGCCGGAAGAGCTACGTATGACGGCAATTTTTCTCCCGGCATCACCACCGACACATCTGACGTAGTAATCGGAACCTGCCATCTCACGTGCTTAGGTTATGTCAGATAATTTTTAGGTGGTGTTTTCACGTCAAAAACGAAAGTGAACAACAACAAAAAAAAGTTAAGTATTAAAATAAGACCTACCAAATTTTTGGGAAATTAGTTTTAGTGAATAAATAAGAAACTTTCAAGGTTTTTTTATTTTTGTTATTAGTAGATTTTGAAGTTTTACTACTGCTGCTATTTTTTTACAGACTGGTTTAATCTATAGACATTTATAAACTTCATTTTTGCTTAATTATATTTTGGTGAAACTTCAAAGGGTTGTGGTTTTGTAAAAGAAAAATCTCAAATTTAATATGCTCTTTTTTCAGAAAAAGGCCTAAATAAATTCAAGAAATATCATACTACAAATTGTGAGCTACTAAGTCTTTCATAACAAAATGAGAGAAGAGAAAGAATAAGGCACAAAGAATAAAAAAACCAAAAAAAAAACTAAAAAAATTGTGGTGTTTAGTGTTTACCAAAGAGGGTTTTTCAGCAAGTTTCTGAAACTGAGAAGAGCCATCAACATCGTAAGAAGAAGAATGATCGGACCTGAAGAGATGTTCGAGGATTGCCAATATGATGAACATTAATATCAATATTGCAGTCGCCACAAACCCAAACGAAATCGCATTCATAGATGACGCTGAAGCCTCTTTGGTTCTGTATATGCTCCATGTTCTTATCGACCTTGACTCGTTCATCTTCAACCTTCAGCTCTTATCTAAGACGACACAGAATAGAGATCAATAAGAAGAAAGAATTTGGTTAGTTAGTGTATATATTTTCTTATTGACAAAAAAAAAGTGTATATATTTTCTATATTGAAAAGAATATATAGGCGAAAAAAAAAGGATAATTAAAAATACTAATTAGAGTTTGTGTGATAATAGTAGTACCTAAGGATTAGGACTTAGGAGGAGACATAATGTTGGTCTCTGGATCCTATAATCTCCTTCACTGTCTTAAAGTGATAACTTCACACTTGTCCATGACTTGTTTTATATAATTTCTGTTTACCCTTAGGCCATCCACAATGGGAGAACTATAAGCATGGTCTTAGAATAAAAAAATTACAAAATAATAAAAAGAGGAGAGAACAGTTGAGAAACAGATCCTCGGCCAGATCTGTTCTTGAAACGATCTTAGAGACAGGTGTCTAATTCTGATTGGGTTCAAATTTGGCAAAGGAAAAAAAGCCCCATTTCTCTTCTTCTTCCTCCTCCGAAATCTTCAATTTCACGGCAACAAGTGTCTAATCAACTTTTTAACAAAAAAATCTTAACTACTGATCTTACATTTTTTTAACCATATTTTTACTCTAAGAACACCCAAAGGTGATCCCCCATTGAGGATGCCCTAAGAGAAACTCCAATAGGGAGTTCTCTCAAGAAAAAGTGGGGGTTCTCTAGTTAAAATTGTCAAAAAATAATTCTAAACTAAAAATAAATGAGAGAGACGACTCTCTCAAGAGAGCTTATTTTGTTTGAGAGAGCCTGCCACGTGTCGCGTTTTGATTGGTCACATATTTTTTTTTCTGTTATTCTTTTTGAAATTAATTTTAAATCTGTATTTAAGGAAATAAAATATGCATGGTGATATATATAAGCGAAGTATTACTATTTGTTACCTTACATATAGGAAGTTTGATAGAAGATTTCTTTAAAAAAATTAATAAAGACAAATAATAATAAATTCTATTATTATCTATTTTGTTTTCAAATAAATTATTTGATGATGTTTTATTTTCTAAAAACATAATATTTTGACAAAAAATAATATGTTTTTTGTATATTTTCTTTTGACAATAAGTTTTTAATACCTTTTTAGAATATCTAAGGTATACAATAATATTATATATATATATATATATATATATATATACACTTCCAACACGTACCCTGCTTCCTAAATTTTTTCAAAAACTCGCTTCGATACTTCCAAACGCTTCCGCTTCTGCGTACCCCTTTCCGATTCCATGTAGCTTAGGTGGTAATCCGGTGAGTCATGGCCACGTTATTGTGAGTTATCGTGATATGTTATTCTGGTTTTTTTTTGCATATATATTTTAAAATGTTTTAAAATAATGAATGTTTAATATTTTATACTTTGTAATAATTATTAAGTTGTATGAAATAAAATAATTTTATATTAATATTTTTTTTTCAGAGAACTCTTTTAAAAGAGCTCTGAAAAACTAAAAAAAAAAAACAAAAGTTCTCTTGTAACTTTTTCTGAAATTTAATCATAAAAAAATGGAGAGAGCCCATGGAGGGACTCTCTCAATTAGAGATGCTCTAAAGTACCCTTTCTACTTTATTTCTTTATTTTCCATATTATGCTATTACCATGTCTAAAGAAACTACACATTCCTTTTTGAAAATAAAAACAATCTTTACCTTACCTAGCTCTTTTTGTTAATAAAGAATTATTCGAGCCTTGAAATTTCAAGTTTGTTGCTGAAAATTATTCGTGCCTTGAAACAATCTTTATTCATAATTTTGAAATAACAACAAACATAAAATAAATAAAGAATTATTCGAGTCTTTTTTTGTTAAATGTGAAATGGAATTATTCGAGCCTTGAGCACTATATTGGTCGAAGTAGAAATAGTAAAGGATCGCTTATTAGCCAAGACAATTTGATGCGGTGAATGAAGAGAATCTCAAAAACATAGACGAGACTTGTTTGTCAAAAATAGTTTCTCATTCTTGGAATGATAAAATAATGTTCTAATGGGGAATTTCGCAAAATAGTACTTAGAATTTAGTTGTACGTTCGTTGAGAAGACGAACCCATTGCGTTATAACCAAAATGATGCAGCCAAAATACTAATTACACTGATTTCAGACCGACGAATAGAGCTAATCAATCACCATCAAGTTGATGCCATCAACCAACCATTGTCCTAAATTTAATTTAGTTAAGTCTTGGCGTAAGGTATCGTGAATATTCGTAGGTACGCAAATTTGGGGGACATGACAAAATGTAAAGACAAAGCTATATTCTACTTACTCTCCCTTTACATCTTTTCATACTCTCCTTTTAATCAAATATTTTTTTCATATAGTTGTTAAAAATATATACTTTTTTAGCTTATTCTTTTTTACGTAACTAAAAACGGCTTTGATGTTTCATGTACCCTTATTAGTGGGTATATCTTTGTCGTTTTTTTGTCCACCAGAAGCAAACAACATAGAATAATGTGCAATAAAAGTTAAATAACATACTATTAAGAATAATAACTATGGAAGATGGGTCCTTCATGTCATGATAAAGAAAGAACATAGAGAACCATTGGTATTTTATAATCAAACAAAAACACAACCTTTTACTTTTTTGAATTAATTACTATCATAACCTAATTTTATATTAGTTATGTAACTAAGGGAGCAATTAATAATGATGAATAAATGTTCCTATTATGTATCTGAATTGAGTTCGGATCTTTAACAAAAAGAATTGAGTTCGGATATGATGTATATATCGTGTGCATGCTTTCATTACCTATAGGGTAAATATAATTTCTGACTACACATATTAATCAGGAATGTTCAATTCGGATTTCATATTTATATTAGTTTGAATTTTCCTATTTTTTTGGTAGTCAATGTTAATATGAATGCATATATGTATTGATCACCATCAAGCTCATAGACATAGAGATCAAGAACACAATACTTCTAGAAGACACATGCGTCATTTTGAAAACTTAATGACTCGTTGGCTGCGAGATTATCCCGGTTTTATATGTATCCAGGTTTGATGTCCTCGAGGGTTGCTTTGGAGGACATCAAGCTCAAGTTCATTGATACGTCTTCTAAATGCACAGACTAATTAATCTATACTAGATGTTTGCCCATGCGACGCGTGGGTTATTATATACATTTTTCTTTATATAAAACAAATAAATGAAATATATTTTGTAAGCAAAACAACAATAATAACGCATACATAAAAATAACAGATGAATGAGATAGTTAACAGATCAATATATAGACTTAAGACTTTCACTTAATATTTTCGAGATTACAATTTGGTTCAATATATAATTTACTTGCCTTTTTCCAAAGCATTACTAAATTTCAACTACCAAATGATAAATGACTATTCTATACAATTCAACGTCTACCTCCACCATCAACACTCTTGGAATATTGTCCTTCACTTGAGACTTATGTTGTTTCGAAGCATACTCCATTTTCCTTATCTTTCTTCTCGTCTTTAGTCTTCTTGATTTTCTTCTTAATCTCTGTGCAAAAATATCAAATTTATTTGACTTAACCTAAATTTAGGTTAATATAGATTGAATATAATGAATGTTTTCGGCAAAGAAAACCTACAATAATGCATCTTCTCTACTCTCTTCTTTTGAAAAACATCTAAAGTAGCACAAATGATTGACCGTGCGTAGGATTTTTTTGTTTCATGTCACCTCTTCTTCACAATGTCTTACAAAAGTGACAAAAGTATATATATATATTAAAACACCATTTGTTGAATTAGAAGAGAAAATATTATACAATTTACCAATAATAGAAAACTTGGAATATGATGGTTTGTGAGATGTGTGTCTTAATATTTATAGGGAATTTTTTGTAATAAAAGCATATTTACGTTAGATAACTATGTAACTTCCACAATCATGTTTTGTTTTTGATAAAACTTTCACCATCATGTTTGAATGTCATTTATGAGTAAATTTAATTGTATTTATATCATAAATTTTTATGTTACATTCCAAAGAATTCATTGTGAAGAATTCATTTTGTATTAAATGTATTTGAAGAATTGTTTCAATTTACAAGTTAGATTTTAAGGACCAAACGTTACAAAATTGTGTAATCTTTTATATTCTTTTTAATTTTCAAATTAATACATTTTCAACATTTTCCATTATATTGTAATCATTACTACTAACATTAATTAATATGAAAGTTACATCAAAAATTGTAAACATAAATAAATATAAATCATTTATTTCATTAATAACATAAATATAATTATTAGTATGGAGGTTACAAAAAATGTGAGGAAATGCAAAAAATATATATATTGTAAATTATTACTTAAAATTTCAAAATTATTACATGACAATAATTTCAAAATTGTAAAATGGCAGGCTGTATGACAAACAGCCCAATAAACGTGAATTTATTCTTTTTTTACTGTTCAACTATGATAATAATTTTATTTAGTAGTTTTGAGCATTCAAGGTAAAATAAACACTATTAGTGATAAAAATGAAAATGTACAATGATATTCAAATATTTAGCCTAAGTTGCTGTTATAAACTAAATAATAACCTAAAGTATTTTAAAAAATTATTTTGTAAATAACAAATTAAATACATTTCCTATAAAATCATATGAAGTGCAAATAAAAGCTTTCAAAAAATCCCAAAGATTAGTTTCATTGTTTAATCTTTTTTTATATTCCCCTTTATTTAACTTATATCTATAGTTTTAATTCTAATGATTTCATCTTTTATAGTACAAGCTAATTCGATATGGAATATCAAATTTTTTATATATATATCGAAAAATCCTTACACTACAAAATTTGAATTAAATTAAATTTTAATGATATTTATATTATTATACTTTGAATCAATAAAACTAAAATATAATGATGAGTATACTAAAAAATTGTATTAGAAAACATTATTACAAAATTGAATTAATTAAAAAAAATAGTCAATTCACAATTGTATTACAAAACATTATTTCGTTAAAACAATGCATACTTTTAAAAATAAAATAAATATACATGAATATGTAAAAAATAACCAAAGATTCAAAGTAAAAAAAAATGAAGATAGTTTCTTTAGCTTGATTCCCTTATTGCGCGATGGTCGGAATTAGTATTGTTGGATCTGCATCAATAAAGTAATTTTATTATAGCCATCAAAATTATAATATACATATATAATTTTAAATAAAAAATATTAAAAAAAACAAAGAAAGAATGGAAGAAATACATAAAAACAAAGAAGAAATAAAATTGTAAAGAATGTAAGATATATATTAAACAAAAAATATAATCAAACTCTTACAATGATATCTTAATTGAGTTTTCAACTCATGCAAGAACATAAACAAAACAAAGAGAATATTTAAGATTTGAGACATAGTGGAGGAGGATGTGAGAATGGTAATGTATAGGAAAATAAGTGATGGAAGTTACATTTCTAAACTAATTAGATTATAGGAGTTACAATTATAATTATAGTGTGTTTAAATGACAATGAATAGAGAAAAAATAGTCAATTCACAATTTTGTAATTTCAGTTACAATTGAGTAGTAAAGTGTAGATTTAAATTATGAATTAATGTATATGATTAAATGTGTTATATTTTAAGTTTAATTAAAAATAAATATTATAATTTTAAAAATGCCAAGTGGACCAATCATAGGAGAGTGAAACCCTACTTTTATATGTATGATTGTATAACTTTTCATTTCGATTAATGATACTTATAGTCATATCAAAAAAAAATATCAATGTTTTAGGAGATATTGATACGTTCAATATGAATTACACATCGAATTATTTAACTAATCTAGATTGAACATATTGCTATTGATTTACTAAAGCAAGTACTACATACACTTTTTTTTTTTTTCATCCGAAATTAATTAGAGCTCAAAAGAGCCATTCCTGAGGAATGTTGTTTACATATGTGATATGAGACGGTTATGTACGAATTTTTCGTGCCAGATTATCCGCTTTTACATTAGCATTACGAGAAATTAAAGATAAAGAGAAGAATGAGAATTTTTCCTTGTCGCTCTGGAATTCCTCCAAGTACACAGAAAACGCCGGCCATTCGGTTGGAGAAGACAACATCTTCACCAGATCAGAACAGTCTGTAAGGAACGCTACTTCTTGATTATCTGCACCAATCATACACTTCATCGCCCAAAGAAGGGCCTCGAATTCTGTATGTAATGGAGATAGACTTCTACGGAGGTTGGCAGCTCCCATGGTTGGCGGCTCTCCGTTTGATGATGTACAGAACCATCTTGTACCGGAGAACTTATCACCTTCTTTCCACGATCCATCCACAAAGCAACAACAACCAGAATAATTCGAATCGAGTGAAGCATCCCCCACTCGAGATCGAGTTACCAATTCCACAGTGCCATTAGTTTCATGATGAAGCTCGATTTGGGCTGACTGCCACAATTGTGCTTCTTTTTCCGCTAACTATAATACCTCAAACGGATCTTTATCAATATTTTCAAAGACTTTTTCATTCCTTGCTTTCCAAATATACCAGATAATCCATGGAAAGGCTGAAGAATCAAATTCCGAAGGTATTCTCCAAAATAAGTGGTCTAAATTCGCAAAAATAGACTCCGTTGGAAAAATTCCCAATGCCGTAGGAATCTGGGAAAGTGCCCAAACCTGTCGTGCTGGGTGGCACTGAAAGAGTGTATGATTGATTGTTTCCATTGGTTCGCCACACCTGGCACAACCTGTGTCACAATCAATTCTTCTTCTCCGCAAATTTTCTGTAACTGGTACATAACCCATTAAGATTTGCCACAAAAAATGTCGTATCTTAGGTGGACATTGCACTTGCCAAGAGTGTGCTTTTAATGGTTTGATGTCTGGGCCAATCAAAGAAAAATTGGTCTCCAATTTTTCTAACCTTGTGGTATGATACCCCGATTTGACTGTATATTTTCCGGATTTTGTAAAATGCCAACCCAGTGTATCTCCCTTAGTTGGCGCACCCACAGGTAAGGCACTTATTAGGGCGACATCTTTTGGATCAAAGATCTCCTCTAAGAGAGCAATATTCCAAAAATTCGACCGACTATCTATAAGATTATTAACTTTTAACAATGGGTCCACAAGTGAACCATTACTTTTTGCTGGTCTCGGGAATTGAGCTGGAATCCAGGGATCCTCCCAAACTGAGATGGATGTCCCGGATCCGACCCTTTTAATAAGTCCTTTATTAACCAGAGATCTAGCTGAACAAATACTACGCCATCCATATGATGGGGAGTATGATTTTATATTTTCCAAAGGATTGGATTTCCGAAAATATCACCCTTTAAACACCTTCGCGAAAAGAGAATCTGGAACCGTAATCAACCGCCATAATTGTTTGGCTAATAGGGCTGAATTAAAATCGTCTACATTCCGAAAGCCTAACCAGCCTTCCGATTTGCTATTGCACAACTTGTTCCAAGCCATCCAGTGCATACCTCTGGAATCCTTATTTGAACTATATACACTGATACACATGCTTCATTAAAATTTCCATGTTATATAATATCATTAGCATGCAATAATTTGAGACAATAGTAAAAAAAAAACCATCAATCAAATGAGACTTAGTTGCGAGATTTAGGGGGTGTTATTGGTTTGTGATTTAAATAGAGTTTTAATGACTTTAATTGTTATGTAGAATCTGTTGTTATTCGATCAAGATTTTGTTAAACTCTCTTAAAATTTGGTGTTATTAGTTTGTGACTTGTAAAAAATCATTTAAAATCCTAATGAATATGGTGTTATTGGATTAAGAGTTTTATAAAGTCATTAAAATTTTTGTGTTATTCAACTAAAACAAAACAATCTATGATTGTTAATGACTTTAATTATTGTGTTATTGGTTTATGATTTTGTACACTTTTCTTTACAAAATAAAGTCATGGAAAGTATGATTGAAATATTGAGATTGTTTGGGAGACTTTACAAGATTATAGAAAACTAATCAACAAGACTATTGAAAACTCTCTAACAATTCTTTTAAATCTTTCACTTTTTCACTTTCTATGATTTTATTAAAGTCATCAAAACTCCATTTCAATCACAAACCAATAACACCCCCTTAATTACTACAGCTTCTAAATAAGTAAACTAAGGATTCCACACTCTGCTAAATATGGTTTCATGTAGATATTGATACATGGATCTATTGCTCGCTCTGCTAATAAGTATTATTGCTTTAAAGAGTTTCTATTCAGTTCCTAGAAGTACGTTTTACCTTGGTCAACAAGAAAATAGAAACTCTGTAAAATAATACTTAGAAAATAAAACTAATACGAGGAACTGAATTTTGAAAATCTAAGCTTTGAGTCTGCCATAGAACTTGGCCTTCTCCTGACTATTCTGGAAATGACAATATGTCCATTTTGAAGACGTATCAATGAACTTGAGCTTGATGTCCTCCATAGCAACCCTCGAGGTTTGGTTCACCAATGACTGTCTCAGAGACAGCACCCGCGTCTTAGGCCTCATGACACATCCCTTGACCATCAAATAGTCTTCCTTCACTACACCAAAATGCGGGAAACCTTCCATCGGTGTTATCTCCTTCTCGGCTCTATCGAACTCAGTCATTGCTGAGTGCGTCTCTTGCCCTAATTTCCCAATCCGGTAAACTTTCTTATTTATATCAGTTCGGTGGTGATATCCGTTTTGCCCGGCTCTAGCCACTGTGTATGAGACTCTCATCTAAATGAGGCTTCTTCTGCTTTAGCCCTTTCATTTTCCTTATCTAATAAATAACCAAAAAAAAGAATTAGCCAAATGAAGATACAATAAGTTAGTGTTTACATTTAGAGAAATACCTGAGTGTGAGCAAGAACTCTGATTACAGGGCAGTACTTCTTCATCTTCTCTAATTCACTTTGAATATCCTCTTTACCTTCTTCAGTTTCATGTTTCTTTGAGTATTTTGTGAAAATGGCCCAGTTCTTGTAGAATCTCCTTCTTACTTCTTCACTCAAATTCTGAGCCCACACAGTGCTTAGAGTACGCAAGCCATGACGTGTCTTCACATACCCAACCACACCAACAACTACCATTGGAGGTGTCTCAATCACCGTGACAGCTTCATTTGTTTCTCTCTTGTGTAGCTCTGGCAGTTCAATTAACAAAGATTAGCAAAAAGTTTAAACACTTGCACTCATGTTGAATCAATAAGAGAAGAGAGTGAGAGAACACACTTGATCCAGGCTTTTCAACTTCTCTCACAATGTGAGTCATCCCAACTTTATATCCCAAGAAGGAAGTGAATCTGCAAGGCTTAGTAGGATCATCCTTAGGGAAGGCCTTCACTGGAAACATAAATTAGGCATGTCAGATCAAGCCATATGAAATTAAGTTGCTTAGGAAACAAGTATGATACAACATTATGCTAGATAATCAAACACTTTTCACGATGAATTAAGGAAAGTTCATCGGACTAATACAGAAGATGCAACAAAGTATGGTCCTAAGATCTAACTACAAGCTACCTTTGCCAAGTTGTCTGTTAGCTCGTTTCCTTGGAAGGAAACCCAAAGAACCATGTCTTGGATGCTCAAATTTTCTGTGAGACATTCTCTAAATTACGAAACAAATTAACCCTGCAAAATTAAAGGGAGAAGTGATGTACAAATATTGTTTATTTTGAAAGTGATCAGTAAGTTCAGAGCTCCTAAGATGCAAAGAATTGTGCTAGGTAAACAGACCAAATTAAACCAAGTATTACCAAATTTCAGATTTGCAACAATAAATTAAACTCTAGAGACTTGAGACACAAACTTTCAAGAATTTTAATATATGATAAGAAGTGTTCCCTCGATCAAAGGCCTATGACATCATTACAATGCCAAATCTCAAGCTCTTTAGAGTGTTTCTAACCAGAAACCAAGTAAAAAGGTTTCGAGTAACAGAGCTGCTTAGAGACTCCAACCTTGATTTTTTACTTAGGTTCCGAGGGTTATCACTTCCAACCACAACCCAAAATTCCAGAAAAATGTCACATGGATTATTTAGTACAGAACAGAGAACAAGAACATTGAGATACAATAGGAAGAAATGTAATGGCTAGAAGACAAACCAAAGAAGCTTCAGATCCAGAAAAACAAAAATACTTTGTATACCTTGACCTTGACGTTAGAGAAGAGAGAAATGTCAAGGAGATCTAATATTTCTATTGTATTGACGGCTACCTAGAGGCTAGGGATTAGGGTAGACGCTGAGATTAGGGTTTTGATTTGGAAAAAATGTCAAAAAAATCGTAACTTAAAAATGCTAAAACCCCAACTTTGCTTCCTGTAAAAAAATTCACTAATTTTAAATGATTTTTATTTTAATCATTAAATTTTGTTGATTTCTCAGATTTAATTGTTACCTTTTGTTGAGTTTGTTAAGAAAACATACTATTGAGAATAATAATTAAAGTTATTTTCACGTAAAACAATACTTTGAGTTTTGTTCTCATGTTTTGGCAAAGTGAGATTGACCTTTCATAGAATAGCCAATTGAGCTATTTGAGACCAAATTACCCTTAGAGAACAACTATTCTTGTTTGGTTACGTTTCTTAACTCTTTTACAACCAAACTACATGAAAGAAAAAAATGATTATATTTTTTTTTTACTTAAACATAAAAAAATTTTAGAAAATCAGAATTTAAAGAAAAAGAAATGAAATAATCCGAGTACAAAGGCGAGCTGCTCTTTATACTAAAATCAAAGGAAATTTTATTTTAAATCTGAAATTCTGTAGTTAAATAATTGATTTTGTTTCATTATCAAGTAGAGAGATTAGAGTTAATAGATTAAGAGATTTCTGGCGAGTTGGAGAAATGATAAAAATGGTGAAAAAGCAAGTGTTCTTTCGACGGAATCGACTTAATCACCGGACAATTAAACAAAACTCAAACTCTAGTTTTTCGAACTTAAAATATGCTAGATGTACAATATTTACATGTAAGAAACATTCAAAATGTATAAAGAAAACAAAATTCTGAGATAACTGTTGAAAACAGCTGCAAAATTAGGGATGCAGAGGTTGAAGACGACTGCCAAATTACAATTATACCCTTCATTAAATTTTTTCAGTGTACGTTCATGCAATTTATAGTGTACGTATCATTGATTATGTTGACATATAAATATGTTAGATGGCCATAGCTGCGACATGGCTTGCACTTACGTTGATCATGGATCAGGTTCTAAGTATCTCGAGCCAGTTTTCAATTGAGGTGACGTTAGCGGCAGATCAAATGCACATG
The DNA here is from genome assembly GCA_019202795.1 of Arabidopsis thaliana x Arabidopsis arenosa. NCBI lineage: Eukaryota > Viridiplantae > Streptophyta > Magnoliopsida > Brassicales > Brassicaceae > Arabidopsis > Arabidopsis thaliana x Arabidopsis arenosa. Next base: position 3,831,025 of record CM032919.1, on the reverse strand, counting down.
GATTCGGTGAAAGATGGTTCTTTTGGTGACCGGAAACGAACTCGTTTCCGAGAGGTTTCTCCGATAAAGGAGATGTGTTATTCTTGGTTCATCATAGTGGATCATTTATATGAATTTATCTATGATGAACTTGTTACCTCCGTGAAGGGTTGTGCGACTCTCCATGATGCCCAATATCCTCGATACCTACATTCTTAAAAATTTTATGTACGTACATGTATAATAGTGTACGTATATCTTTGTTGATGAGTTAAAATTGTTGAGATATATTTATTGATATAATAATAAATCAATATTCTACGATAGTCCTACTGGAGATGAAGACATTGTTATTTGCAAACAAATGTTTCTAAACATACTCACAACTTACAATGTCTCTCATGTCATACTAAATTATACTTCTGTTTCATCAAGTCGGACATTGACTAAATCATCGAATTCTTCCAAAAATGATGTCTTCCCTTTTGGTTATGACTCACAAATGGTTGAATGTCATAATTCTCTCCAAAATTATCGATGATTTTTCAATCTCGTACACATTCATTAGTATACGTACACGATTCTTTTAATTAACTGAATTTTCATATTAGCTCCCCGGTAAATAGAGTGTCACCAACATCTCTGACATGTCATATCCCATATTTCTCAACAAAAATTCAGTCCATCTATTGTAATGTAATTTTTGCTACTACCTTTACTATCGTTTTTAATCGTCATCTTCAACACCCTCTTCGTCATCCCCAATCTCTTTCTGTTCATCCTCTTTATCGTCCTCGACTTCTTCTTCCTCATCTACTTCCTCATTGTTTTTATCTACATTTGGTACCTCAAATATGGTTTTTGTTGTGTTTTCATCTCTAACCCAAGGTTAGTTTCGTCAACAAGGTCCCACATAATGTACATAATATTCACACTTTGCTTATCGGATTGGACAAAATGACATAAAAATGTTTACATTTAGATCCCTACTATGAATAAAAAAAAAATATTCGCATTGGTGTTGTTTAGAAGGGAACCTATCAACACAAGAGGATCAAGTACTTGGTATATTACAATAAAATTATATGTGGTTCTGTTGAAGAGAATTATGGTCCTTTTAGGAATTTTTGTAATGTTTGGTATCTACGATGGTGCATACGGCGAGTTAGCCAAATATTATGTATTTAGTACGATATATATGATATTTTTTTTGTTTTGATGTTGTTATTTCTATTTAATTGTTATTTTAAAATTTTTTAGTAAGTGTTATGTTATACGATATTATTTGTTGAGAATTAAGAAGATTTTAAACTAAACCCGTAGACGTACACGATAATATTGAGATACACGTACACGTGTACGACCTCTCCAAACAGTTACATCCTAAAAATGCCTAAATCACATAAGTCTTATACTATGTACGTACACAAAAATATTTATTGGAGCGTTCATGGTACAACATTAATTTAATTTTTTGACATCAAAATTAAGTTATTATGTCAGTTATTTGTATGACTGTATTTTTTCATGTGTTGTTCATACATGATTTGAATGTTTTGTTTTTATGGTCAAAAAAATATTTGAAACGTAAATATACAAATTATTTAGATATTTACGTACATATATACACACACATTACTATACGAACACATTACTACCGTGTACGTACACATTACTACCGTGTACATATATATTATTACCGTTACGCACATATGTGTATATGATATTGCTAATCGTGAATAGTTTTCGATGATAATAAATAAAATATTATTTAAAATAGAAATAAAAATATGAAAATGGGTCTTAAACGATAGAAAAAAAAAGAATTTTAACTAATAGTATAAAAATAATAAATATTTATAAAATGGAAGAGCGAATCATCTATTGACAAGTGTTTAATATTTTCAAACCACACACGGCTCTGTGTCACGTTAAAACATACTATTCCTCAATATTTTTCTTTAGTTGTGAGGTTTATTTTTACTGCTTCTCGTATTTGACATATGATTATGTAAATTGTGTAACAGAGCTGGAGTTTTGTGAGTCTCATTAGAGTCAATTTGTGTGTTGATCATAGTTGGTTTCACTTATTTATTGAAAACAAATTATTAATATTTTTTTAATTGAGTTCGTAGAAAACTTTTATGAAATTGGTAAGATATTTTTGGTAGAAATATGTCCTTATTAGAGTTTTTTCTATTTACGTGTATGTAGTTTACGGTATACACAGTATTGATTATAAAATGGATATGTACTTCAGTTATATCATGTACTATTGTGGAGACGGTATACGTAATATTTGTAGAGTTTGTATTTTAGTTTTTCGACTTCAAAATACGCTAATATAAACTAGATTTACAAAATCAATAAATAAATTAAATGTAAAAAAACAAAAGATTATAAGAAAATTGTGAACAGTACATCGCATAACTTAACCGCATAACTGAACCGTGTACAGTGTACGTAACTGAACCGTACAGTGAACAGTACATCACATAACTGAACTGCATAACTGAACCGGAACAGTGTACGTAACTGAACCGCATAACTGAACCGTACAGTGAACAGTACATCGTTACGCTGGCAGGGGTAAAATGGTCAGATTTTGGCTAAATTGTCAAAACTTGAAAACCAATTCTCACTTTGCCAAACCATGAAATTAAAAGATGGTCCTTCATGTCATGATAAAGAAACAACAAAGAGAACCATGGTATTTTATAACCAAACAAAAATACCATATTTTTACGGGGTTGCCGTATTTTTCTGACCTACACTAGTTTCAATTTCAGTTTTCTGCCCTATACTTTTTGTCTCTGAAAAAACCACCAAAGTTAACTTTCTTCTTAATGAAACTACAAGTACTTTTGGATTTATTCTTAAAACTACTATCACAACATGCTTTTACACATAACTTAGCAATAAAAATGAATAATGTTTCTTTTATGTATCTGAATTGAGTATGAATCTTTAACCAAAAGAATGGAGTTCGGATATGTTATATATATCGTGTGCATGCTTTCATTACCTAGGCTAAATATATAAAATTTATGACTACACATATACTAATCAGGAATGTTCAATTCAAATGTCATATTTATTTATTTCAGTTTGAATTCCTTTGGTAGTCAATGTTAATATGACAGTATATGTATCGATCACCATCAAGCTCATATATATATATAAATATGGTTTCATGTAGATTTTGATTCATCATCGATCTATTGCTCGCCGTGTACGTGAGAACTTGTGCTTATACCTTTTTCATTATACAAGCCTAAAAGTACGTTTGCCATAAACCTTTTAACCAAAATGGTTAACAAGAAATTATTAACTCTGAAAAGCAATAATACTTGGAAAAGAAAACACTGTTCTAATAGAAAGAACTGAATTATGAAAATCTAAGCTTTGACTCTGTCATAGAACTTGGCCTTCTCCTGAGTAGTTTGGAATCGACCGTTTGTGAATTTGGAAGACGTACGTATCATAGAATTTGATAAACTTAGTAGGATCATCCTTAGGGAAGGGCCTTCACTGGAAACACAAACTAGGCATGTCAGATCAGGCTACACAAGCCATATGAAATTAATATGCTTAGGAAACGTGTATGATACAACATTATGCTAGAAAATCAAACACTTTCCATGGGAAATTAAGCAAGTTTATCCGACCAATACGGCAATACAGAAGATGCAACAAAGTATGGTCTTAAGATCTAACTACAAGCTGCTACTTTTGCCACCTTGTCTGTTAGCTCGTTTCCTTGGAAGGAAACCCAATGAATCATGTCTTGGATGCTCAACTTTTCTATGAGACATTCTCTATATTACGAAACAAACCCTGCAAAATAAGACGATTTCATACAAAGAAGAGAAGTGATGTACAAATATTGTTTGTTTTGAGAATGATCAATAAGTTCAGCGCTCTTAAGAGGTAGATAACAACAACCAAGAAGTTGAATTAGGTTGATTAAACAGGCCACGTTAACAACAAGTATTACCAAATTTCAGATTCTCATAAATAGACAAAACCCAACACAACAAAGATAAGCAAACGAAAATTTGCAGAGAAACTATGAGACTTGACACACAAGTTACTTTCAGGAATTATGATATATATCAAATATATGATAAGAAGTGTTCCCTCGATCAAAGGCATATATGGCAACGTTACAATACCATTTCCAAGCTCTTTAGAGTGTTTCTAACCAGAAACCAAGTAAAAAAAGGTTTCTAGTAAAGGCCTGTTCGTTTGAACATCTGGCATTTCTATCCAGATGGTCCATCTAAATGTTCCATCCAAATGCTTCATCTTAATGTTGTTCGTTTCAATTTTTGGATGTTCATTTGAATGGAGCATCTAAATGAACTTTTGTTTGTTTGCTTAATTTTTATACATCTTCATTTTTATGTTGATAACTTTATCAAGAAAATGACTAAAATACTCATACTTTTAATCTAATTATATTTTAATTTTAATCTTAACTATATTAATTTAATTATTTTTTAAAAACTATATTTACAAATAAATAATTTCAAAATAGATTTTAACATATAAAAATTAATTTTACGGTTTTGGCGGGAAAAATAGATTTTACGGGTTTAGTAGAAAACACAATTCTTCAATTTTTTTGGTTTTGGCAGAAAAAACAGAATTCCGTAATTTTCCCGCCAAAATCGTGATTTTAGTTTTAGCGGAAAAATATGATTTTACGGTTTTGGTGAAAAAACAATTCTTCAATTTTTTCGGTTTTGGCGGAAAAACAGAATTCCGTTATTTTCACGCCAAAATAGTGATTTTATAGTTTTGGCGGGAAAATATGATTTTACGGTTTTGGTGGAAAACACAATTCTTCATTTTTTTCGGTTTTGGCGGGAAAACAGAATTCCGTTATTTTCCTGCCAAAATCGTGATTTTATAAAATGAGAAATCTATGGAAAATAAACATTATTTGATATATGATTGTAAATGAGAGTATATTTGTCATTTGTTACTTTTGACTGAATCATCTTCATCCAAATACTCCAATCATGTTCATCCAGCTGAGTTTGACAAATTTGTCTAAAATTACAAACTCATTCGGATGATCCATCCAACTGATTCATGCAAATGCTCTGTTAAATTATCAAAAACGAACATCATTCTTCATCTCCATCTAGATAATCCATCTGAATGGAGAAACGAACATGGCCTAACAAAGCTGCTTAGAGACTCCAACCTTGATTTTTATCCAAGGGTGATCACTTCGAATCACATCCAAAAATCCAAAAAAAAATACATATGTGCAGTACATGAATTTAGTACAAAACAGGGAATAAGAACAAAATTGAGATTTTCAGTGTGAAGATATGAAATTGATAATAACACGAACATGGCTGAGAGAAAAACCAAAGAAAGCTTCAGATCCAGAAAAAAAAAAACAAAAAACAGTTTGTGTACCTTGACCATAGATATTAGATTTGGAGAGATTGAGAGGATTTTAAGGATATTTGGGTGATTCATAAGATTTTTACTAACAAATAGAAAATTTTAGTGCTTTTGCGAGATTTTATTGTTAAATTTTGGAAGATTTTGAAGTATTATGTGTTATAGAATTGTTTTTTGTGACTTTGACATCCACGCCAATAAAAAATATCATTTGAATCACCATAAAATGTTCTTAAACCCTCGTTATCGTTGGATAGAATAGGATGTTGTTAGACAATTGAATCTCAAAGAATTAAAATAGTGAGAAGAAGAGGAAAACACATATCTGAAGTTGATTTTTTGTTCGTTAGATATTCTGATTACTCATCTTGGACGTAGAAACGGCGTAAAGTTAAGAAGAACAAGATAGGGGTTGACGGATGAACGAATAGTTTTGTGAATTTTTAGTAGAAACGTTTTTAATTCATTTTGACATTTCTCCAAATTACACCTCTATCACACCCCTAGAGGTGTGATTTTCTTCATTTTTATTTTCAACTAAAAATTTATATAAAATCCTTTTCAAATGTTTTTGATAAAAAATATTAAGTTTTAAATAACAGTAGATTTGGTATGAATTTTACGCTTATTTATTGAATAATAAAATATTTTTACATAAATTCCATTATCAATAACATAGAATTTGGAAAAAATTTTAAAAACCACTCGTTGAATATATAACATGTCATTTGAAAAAAAAACAAAAAAAATCAGAATCTCTTATCTACTACACCCCATTAAAATCCGTAGATGACAGTCTTAATTTTAAAATACAATTAAAATTGGTAAATAATATAAAAATAATTAAACATATTAGGAACTTGATACTCATTGTTCTTATAGATGTCATGTCACACAGTTGGTTAAGAATATTATAATGTTAGAAAAAAACAAAAAAAAAAGTTCTGTGAATGAAACTCATATTTCTTTTTCCTAGAAATGATTTGAAATATTTAACTATGTAAGATTTTATCTAAAGTTTATTTGTTAATATCTACATGACTATTTTAATTCAGAAAATCGATGTTTTTAAATTACATTACATGTATTATTTGATATTTAGAGGTGGAGAAAAAAATTTTCTACTTAAGAAGTTCTAAATGAACAAAAGCTATTTCCACTTCTATAAGTTTTTCGAGCTTTATTTGCAATGTCTCACCAATTATATGTTTTTTTAATTAAAAATTCTACTTTTATCCACCTGCCAACAGAGCCGGCCACAAGGCCAAGCAAGCAAAGCATATGCTTGCAGCGGCTAAATAATATCATTAAATTTTGGCCCATTTTATGCAAAAACTCTTGTGGTCTTAGTGGTTATACCTCGGTGGGGCTGTCAATAGATTACGAGTTCAAATCCTGAGTGTGTAGTTTAAACAATTTTTTTTATAACAAAATTATTAAATAAATTAAAATTGTGTGGCCCTTTTTTTTCCTCGCTGGTGTAACCTCGTGAAACTCCGGGACAGCTCTGCCTACCAACACAAACATAAAATAATATTTCAAGTTAATTGTGTTATTCATTTTATTTTATAAGAAAATGCTCAAAGAAAGTAGTGAAATCTAGCATAGTAAAAATTTAATCGTAATGCTTTTGATATATAATTTGATGAATACGTTCACGTTTTAAACAATTAAAGTTTGCTTTTATTTGGTCATTCGTTGATAAACTTCAAATTTTTCATGTAAAAGAAAACAGATTTTTTTATTAAATCTTATATTAGTTATTTGTTTAAATATTGATTTAACTGAAAAAATGTGCCAAAGTAATGGTGAAGTAATTAGTATGAATATGAGTTTAATAGTCTGAGAACATTGATATTCTTGTAAATAAATTCATATTTTACAAAACAAAAAAAAATCAATAATTATTAAAAAAGAGAAGAGAGAATCATGATCGAGATAAAAACTAAAAAATCTAAGAGGAGTGAGAAGCTAGTAAAATTCTTTTAAATTGAATAAAAATATGAGATGAAAATGCATTATTAGAGGTTTTAAGTAAACTAGTTTTTTTTTATTCATTTCAAAACGGTGGCTTTTGTTAATAGTTGTCATTTATTGTAAAACAACATAAATTAATGTGAATTAGAATTTACAAATAAAAAACTTCGGAAAACACAAGTAAATACAAACTAACTTAGTTATGTTAAAACTTCTACTTGCATTTAAGTTTAAACTATGCATTGAACATAAATTTATTCAACCACTAAATCCATAAATCAACAATTCTCCATCACTAGGAACATAAATTAATTATGAAATAGGTAAATTTAGCATAAAATCAAATGCATTTATTTTTCCAAACCTAATAGGAATTCACTACAATAGAACATGCTAAAATCCTACCAAATTTCTATGTATTTATTACGAAATACTTATGTCGTAGGAAATTGGAAGGAATTTTCCTACTAAAAAATCGTGAAAAATCGTAAGAAATTTTCTACGAAATTCCTACGAACAATATGACCGTAGAAAATCTCCTAGAAAATTAGAAGGATAGTCATGAAAAAACACGTACTAGAAATAATAAATCAGAGAACTCTTTGAGCCAAGACCATGAACAAGTATGTCGATAACATGATGCGCTTTCTCAATGGCATTAGCTCACGCTTGTCTCAGCTAGAACTTTACTGCTACAACCTTGATTAAAAATATTGGAGAAATGAGATCGGAGTTAATTTTATGAACACGAGGAGGCTGATGTGATGCTAAGATCTTTGGACAATCATCTTCAAGAGGTTTGTTGTGCAATGTCTTTAATCTTTTTTTTTTTGTTAATTTTAGTTTGTAAAATCTCTGATCAGATATTGATGTTTAAGACTGTGTTATGTTCTGTTGTAGGTACATAGATCGGTCAAGATTGTTAAAGACAAACAAGAGCTAGCAGATACTCAGAAAGATCTAGCGAAACTTCAACTTGTGCAAAAAGAGTCATTTTCGTCGTCTCACTCTCAACATGGTGAGAATTGTGTCGTCACTCTTGTCACTGTCAAGGCGAATCAGATTAGAGTGGGCTTGTGAGAACGTTATTATAATACTAAGAAAAGCGGAAAGCTTCGTATGAACCAACATTGTTGAAGGGTTTTTTTTCTTCTTCTCTCCTTGTGAATTTGGATCGAAAAGAAATGTCAACTGGGGAAAGAGGAGATGCGGTGGTCCTTTTAAACAAACAAAAACAACTTAAATTTTTATTTGAGATTGTTTGTAATTATTACTATTTTGTGTTTTTCTTAGACTATTTACATTGGTTTTATGTTTACAACATCCACTTTTTTTCTTTTTAATATTCCACATCATCTTCTCTTTCTTCCACATCATAACATAATTTTTATTCTCTACAATAGTTTTGTTTAATAAAACTACAACACCTTACCCCACAATTTTTATTTTATATTTTTCATTTTATTTATGTTTAAGTTTTTTGTGCTTACATATTTTTACTCTCTACAATAGTTTTGTTTATTAAGACTGATAGCAAAACTATAGTAAAAAATATGGTTTTTTTTTATGTGTCCAAATGAAGTGAAACAAGTCTCTGTTTATAGAGTATGAAAAATGATGAATTTTGGTATTAGAAAAAGAAAATAAATTTTAATATTTTATGAAATAATTAATCTCAAATAATTGGGTTGGATAAAAAAATATTTAAAATCCCAGTATCCAATAAAAACAGAACACATGTCATTATCCAAATATAATCATATAATTAAAAAAATTTATCTATTCATTGACTGCCACGTGGCACTGTGAGACCCATACTTTTTGTTTCAACGCCGTTGAAGAGATTCAACTATGTTGTTTCCACGTCATTTTTTTTCTTTTTATGCAACATACCATTGTAGTGATTCAATAGTTGAATAATTATTTCAACTGTTTTAAAAAAATGACCATTGTAAGTAGCCTTATAATATTTGTATTTGTAGTTTTTATAGTATATAAAATAATTGATAACTTTCATTAATTTACATTATTTTCTGACATTTACTTGACATAAATACGTAAATATGTTCATCAATTAATGCTCTCACCCTTTAGTATTAGTTTGACTTTATAATTTAAGTTCATCCCATATTTTTTGTAAGAAGACCAATACTTCTTTGTCAATCAAAAGGTTTTTAAGGAAATGAACAATTGTTCTCTATATTCCATATATTTGTTTTTTTTTTGTTTTGACTGGGCGCGGATAAGTTTATCACACTAGTACAAATGAGTTTTCCACACGCAAAAAATGCGTTGATCCATGGGACCAACCAAATTCAAGAATGACAAGATATTTATGTTGTAAGTTGTAAATGCACTACATTTGCAATAACACATAACCTATAGAGTGGCAGGTCAGAATGTGTCACTTGGAGAGGAAAACTTCTCGATCTCTAATGTAACTCTAGTGGAAGTCAAAATCTCTATATCAAACTCGATGGTTAATTCTGATGAATCCTTTTAGACTAATAAAACAATTTTCATAAAATTATCTTCAGTTAAAAATTATCATTTTACGAATCTTTCAGGGAAGAAGAAAAAGAACAAAGGAAAAATCATAGGTTTAGGGTTTAGCATCCCTACTGTGATTATCTTATTCTTTGTAGCTAGTTTTGGTTTCTAGAAAAGAAAAAAAAATTTAGCAACATCAAGAGCCATTGTTGGTAATATACAAGTGGATTAGGCGGAGCGGATCAAGCAAAACTAATGCAGATCAAGCGGATATGGCGGTACAAAATATGTGTTTGAATGGTGAAAGCTGATCATGTGGTGCATATCAAATATTTACGCAAGAAAAAGTTGAGTTACTTTCTCTAAACTATCCAACAATTCCTATCCAAAATATTATAGTATATTATTTTAAAAATTTAAATCATAACAAGTAAATTTTTTTTCAAATTTAAATATGCAATTTATTTTACTAAAAAATATTTAGTTAATAATAATATTATAAAAACATTGTTTAGTGGTTTATAGAGAAAACTAACATATAATAAAAATAAGAATATGATTAATTATTGCATATTATATTATTTTTATGTAATTCCAAGTTAGAAGAAGTTTTTTAATAACATGTATTTATGTAGGCTTTGAGCTCAGGTGGTGATATATATCTAGGCATAGATTGTAATTTTTTTTTGTCAAATTAGTAAGATGAATTGTATCGAAAATTTGAATATGGGTAGTTATATATTAAAGACATAATAATGTAAATAAATATAGTATTATATTATTGTGTGTTTTTTGTTAACATAATATATTATATGAGTTCTAATTAAAAATAAATAAATCATATACAAACATTTGGACCACTCTTATACAACCACATATATGGGGTGTGCCTATTGTTACATGTAGTTCGTCACTTTTGTTAACAAAATTGAACTACACATTGTTCTCTTGCCTTTTATTAGATTTAAATAAAGAATGTAATATGTAATCTATTTTAATTAAAACGATGAATGGAGATTGATTTTTGGTCCGCCCCGTATAGCATGACATCTGCTTAAGAACCATTTTTCCATTTAGACTTTTTTGTTAAAGATATTTCATATACATGTGTTATAAGGCTTTCCAGAACAAAATGTTCAATATGTCAGAAAGAAAAATTGTTTTTGAAATAGATATGAGCTATTCAAAACAAATATATATATATATATATATATATATATTATCATGGTTTGTTAAGTTTCATGCGGAGTTTGTTTAATATAGGTCAACTAACTGATATATAAATAGAACCTTACCGATCAACTAACTAATCATAATACTTGTTTTTTTTGTAAATTTAACTAACTAATCAACTAGCTATGATAATACGGCGGCCATAATACTTTAAATTTGTTTTTTATATGCCTGAAAAACATAATTAACCTAAAGCTTATTGGTTTTTAGATTAAGAAAATTTCATAGATATATAAAGATTGATACACCAAGCTATAATGATTAAAATTTAAATTTCTTTTTCTATGACTACAAGCTATTTTTCTATTTTCTAATCTAACAATTCCACCAACTATCTTAAACATCCACTAGTCTCTCAAAAACTAAAATTTTCTACATTTCATTTTTTTTCTTTTTAAATCTTTATTCCAATAAACCTTCCTTAGAGTAGAAAGAAATGTAGGTCAAGGAAATACTATATTTATACTATATTGACGGCTACCTAGGGATCAAGGTAGATTTACTGAGATTAGGTTTTTAATTTTCTTTAAAGATGGGTCTTGGCCCTTATAAAACAAATTTGTTAACTGGCCACATTTTGATTGTGTTGTGAGCAATGCAATATTTGGGTGTTTAAACAGTTAGGTTTAAGAGTGATGACTCAAAAGGCTGATCAAGCCTTTGGAGAATCCTCAATATTGGCCGAGAGTACATTCTTTAACCTAAACTAACCAAAAAAAAGGAAAAAAATAACCGGGTATTTTTTGAATAAAAAAACTAAGGATTTTATTTGATTGAAACTCAAATTTGAACCGAAGACATAATCGTACTAGACCATCCATAATAAATTAGGTCTTTGTTTGGATACCATTATTTGTAAACCAATAACTAAATCGAAATCCGAACTGAATACCCTCTCTAAAGAAAACTAAGGGGGTGTTATTGGTTTATTAATTTGTAAATCCATATAGAATTTAAAAATTTCTATTAATTATGAAATCAAGATATATGGATTTTGAAATAACATGTGTTTACCCATGGATTTGAATCCTTCTATTTTTCTCTTTCAATTCCATTCAAATCCATTTAAAACATAATTTGGATTCTCAAATCCAAAAACAAATGATTAAACGAATAACAAAGGATTTCAACTAGTATTTATAATTCATGGAACCAATAACACATGATTTTAATTAGGATTTTAAAATCAATGATTGAATAACAAATGATTTTTGTTTGGATTTCTAATTTCTTATAAATCCATGAACCAATAACCCCTCCTAAATCAGAGCTCTAGAAACAGAGAAACCAAAACTCAGCAGATCTTGAAACGACACATCAAAAGAAAAATGAAACTGTGAATGACATTCATGTTCTAGGCGAGAATGAAGCCTCGAAGGTCCACATATGGATAAATATGATATCATTCTACCAACTAGAGTAAAGCTTTTCCCAATATCTCTATATTTTGGTGAGTATATGTATATAGGTACCATTGATGACCAAAAAAAAAAAAACTAAATCTAAAAGATTTAACGACCAAAACATTTTCTCCTATGTTGCATGGAAACATTTTGAAACAAACAGCAAGATTACTCCGAAACGGAATATTTGGTATTTGTGCACACTAATCTTCGTCTTCTATCTAGAAGAAGTCTTGCTTACAAAGATGGGCACAATTATATGTGTGATGTTTGAAGTGATCAGTTTGATTCATTAGATAATATAAATTTTGGGATAGTTGATAACCATTCTCTTACAAACGAAAGTTGGATGCAGTTTTGTTTGATAGAGTTGAAAAAAATAAAAATTAGAATGATGGTCTTAGTTATTGATTTTGAGTGTTATTATTTTTATTTTAGTTAGACTGTTTAATATTTATATCTAAGATTTATATTATTTTAAACATTTTTAATATTATGCTGATGTTTGGTATTTCATATTATATATATGTATATATATAATATATATATATATTATGTAATGTTTCCAAAACATTTCCATCTAGTAATTTCTTTTTTTTTAAATCCGTTTTCAAGCGTTTCGTCCATGTTTCCGTTTCCATGCAACCCAGATTTTTCTCGAACAAGTGTCAAAAGAAACGAATAATTCACGAGTTAAAGAAAGTGCCAAGGTGTTAAAATCAAAACAACATGCAACTTGGGTTTTTTTTCATTTACATACTAATAAAAAAAAGATATAGCAACCGATGTGAGATATAAAATTTCTTTGACGAGAGGAATTGTTGGCTACTAAATTTGTTAGTCTCTAAAATTCTAAATATAGAAGAAATTCATGGTACATATGATTAGTACTGTCTTTTGTGGAAAGTTAAAGCATTAAAAATAAATGCACGTTATTGACAAATAAAAATGGTTTGCCTATCATTTACGGATTCTATATTCAGTCTCTAATATAGAAATTCATTAGTATTATGTTTGTATTCTAGTATGTACATCTTTTTTTTTTACTGGTAAAATCAATGTCTAAAGAACTCGTCATATAAGATTTTGATTGTGTTTATTTACTGCCAGATCTTTATGGACTCGTCGTAGCTACCAGACGCAATAATTCCCCTTGAAGGCGAGTCCGCGAGAGCTGAGATGAGACCTTCATGAGCCGGAGAATGCAAGATTTTGTTATTAACCTAGTGCCATAGCTCCAAAGACTGTCATTAGAATTTGTTAACAAAGTTATACGCCTTGTGATAAAAACTACATTTTGAGCTTTGAGAGATTCTAGTCCATGGTCAGAAATAAAGAGTTCACAGATGATTCTATCAGATAAATAATGCGATAAGTCCTGTAAACTGAGAGAAGTAATTTACCCTGTAGCAACCGATGATCAAGATTTGGGGAATGCTCAGGTGAAAAACACAAGAGTGGAACTTTTTTTCACCATCGTAATTTAACTCGCGGAATTTGTTTTCTGCTAATGTCCACACGCTTACAGAGTCTTCGGTAATACATGCTAAATACTTCCCAGTTGTGTCCCAGGAAACAGATAGTACATTGGTGTCATATCCCTATCAAAATCAACGAGACACGTGACATCAAACAATAAAACACATCAGGATTAGGAAGATATTAACGGTACTGTGAATCTCTTTCTAATACTGAAAAAAATTTCAATCAATAAATCTTCTACCTCTAACCGGAAAATCAGTTGATGAGTTTCAACATCCACAATTGATACGAAGTTTTGTATAGCTGCAGCAAGATATTTTCCATCTTGTGGCTGGAACCGGACCTGCTGGCACCCTTCTCCCCCCTGCTTGGAAAGTCTAAAGATTCGAAAACAGAGATCAAAGGCTGAGAATGGTAAGAGAAAGTTGTGAAGCTTGCCTCCAAAGTATCAAGAGAAGAAAATGTATCGATGTTCCAGTAGTGGATTACACCACTGCTATCAGAAGAGCAAAACATACATCTCGGTTTTCTTAGGGTGAAAGTCAAGGGACATTACAGGAGCTGTATGATCATCCATTGTTCCTAGGCAGTAGTAACCAGGCTGCACAGATTCATTGCAATTAGTCTCAACAGACTACCGAAAGCGAGAGAAGATACAAGGCGCAGATATTTTACCTTAGAAGCATCCCAGAAATTTACAGTTTTGTCGAATGATGATGTTGCAAATAGAGTCGAATTAGATCTGAAGCGAACATCAGTGATGATATCAGCATGTACTTCAGGAGTGGTCTCACCGTGTCCTGTTTCCATGTTCCAGATGAACACCTAGCGACCATAAGAAATCAACATCCAACATCCAATCAACACCTAGCGAGTTTATAAACAAATTAAAAAAAAATCAATGTTCCTTTTTCAGGGATTAACATAAGATGATGTACCTCCCTATCATGTCCAGCACTCGCCAAGAATTTCCCATCCGATGAGAAATGACAACAAGTGACCTTACCAAGTTTTGGTACGGAACAAACCTCTCTGAAGTCGAGGCCTTAGATAACAAAAAGGACCGTTAATACTAGATGTAATCTACTATAAGTGTGGCAACATGCTCAGAAGTGTTCTATCGTAAATTGTCAATTATCTTACCTCCACCATCTTGAACTGTAGTAAATTCCACATCTCCAAACTGTTCCATGTCGACCAAAAAAACCAACAATTACCCTCTAACCAAAACAAAATCATGATGTGTATTCAGACATGCGTGGTTCCTTGCTAGGCAGCCGTTGAAGTAGGTGTGTCAGTGGTCATAGAGAAAACCTTGGGATACGGCGGATGCAAGTCCTTGAGAAGGACGAACCCTGATGAAGCTAGCTTCATCGGTACGTATCTGCTGCTCTCTATCATCTTTATGTATTTCTCCTGTGCAGGGAGTACCCGCGAGGGGTTAGCTAGAATCTCAAACATTGCTTCTGACTCAGCCGTCTTCTCCATTGTTGCTGTGCTGTCGACCTGAAAGTACATAGATAATCTATCATAACATATACTGTCTAATTATGATCAAGACTCAAGACAGATACGATTCATAACATAAGACGCAGAGAAGATGCAGGTTGGTGATCTTGTATTGACATTTAGACGATGTCAATAATTTGATTGCGTATACCTGCATAGTGTCCGTTCCCTTCTCAATTGATGCCTTGCCTTTTCCAGCTCCACTTTCATTGCAAAACTTTTCGGCACTGGCTGCTTTTTCAGCGATAATTTTCTGCTCTGCTTCGTTCTTGTTCTTATCCCTAGATTTAATGGCCTTTGCTGAGGTTGAGAGCAGAGCAGTTGGTAATTTGGCAGCGGTGTAGGCAGTAACAACCGTATCTTGTTTTGGATACTCAAACAAAGATGGTTTTGCTTGCGACATGAATTCAAACTTTGGGAATTTGAGATCGTAGTTCAAACCGATGAACGCGGTTGGTGAGAACGCCAAGCTTATGAAATATATCAGCGGGTACCAATACCAAAACTGGCTGAAGACTGCAAGGCCAATGACTGCAGTGACTTTGTCATGTTTTGTCTTAGAGAGAAGTCGTATTGTCACATTACTTCCACCAGCATCAAGAATACCTGAAGCCAAATATGCTCCCATATTATTGCTCATATCATCTGCAAGCCCGTCGTGTAAAATCTTCCCAAGTTGGCGCCTGCAAAATAAGAGGTCAAAGTTTAGTCTACAGAAAGGTTACTCTCAAAAAATACAGAAGGTTAAACTTTGGTGTAACAGAGATATTATGCTGCGAAGTTGTCAGAAGTAGACTGTTATCTGCATTTTATTGTTGAATAGATCTGAGCTCATTAACCTAAATGCTCCAATGCGAGAATCGCTTGCTTCACTAATTTGGACCATCACCATCGCCATGGCAATCAGAGCACCTTGACGAACAAAGTCAACCACATCTGATGTAAGTGGCTCCAACAAAGATATCGCCTCACTAAGGCCAGTGCCTGCACAAGAGATACCTACTGCAAGAGCCGAGCCATAGCAGACATGCGGATTGTACGACTGGGAAAGCAGGGATACAATACAGGGAACCTACAGTTAAAATATTCAGGCAACCCGTTATGCGTGAATGTGAGAACTGGAATAGAGAGTCGACATGTAATTGAGACATAGAGAATATGGAGGGACCTGCTCTGGATCAGAGTATAAGAAAAATCCAAGTGCAAGAACAGCAGTCCTCCTGACATCGTCACTGACATCAGAGACAGCAAAGTGCAGAAGTTGGCGGATGGCTTTGCCGTTTGCGGTTCCTCTGTAAGCCAATGCCAGTGTGTACATTCCACCATAACGAATTATAGGATCCTGATCTCTAGTCATCTGCTCAATTAAAGTATCTGCTCCCTCTTCTCTACCATATACTGTGAGAGCTATTCCTAGAACCAATCCCCTGAAAACACATACCAATATTAATTTTTGAAACACTTTAGAAAGCTTAGCATGCAGCCACTCACATAACCAAAAATATCCCTAGAATACTAAATTACCTTATTATTTTCTCATGCTGAGTCTTGTGAGCATAAGCAAGCATCTCATTTGCCTTATCGGTTGCAGTTCCAACAAATAATAGACCCAAGCTGATGCCTGCAGCTTCACCAGCAACTGCACTGTCAGTGTAGAGCACGTTTTTGATATCATCATATATGCATTCATCAGCTGTCCCAAGAGATGCCAAACCAAGACCTAAACAAGCTCCATGTTGAATAACCTGCATCAATATATTCTCAGATAAGAATTAAACTCTAAGCAAAATACTATCTTTTCTGGTGATATAACAAAAGACCATCTTGAACTGAGATATAGACAAGTCACCTCAACACTAGTACTGCGTAGGTTATCACGAAAAAATTGCCTAATTCCCTTGCCATGGTTGGCATGAATAATGCCAAGGGCATATAAAGCACCACCTTCAAAATAAGAACTCCCGCCACCAGTTGCTCCGCCTTGAGGCAAATATGGGGCCATCAATGACCTACTTTGTTGTAGATGACCTCTATGAATAACACCTAATCCCGCTATAGCACTAAACTTAGCCCAAGTGGTGGCCATACTTAGCCAAACCTATCAGTCCACAAATGAATGGAAAAGAAAGAAGATTATATACTATGCCGCACCGTCAACGTTGAAACAAGTAAGAATGTGATAGGGGAAGTAATAATTTTTACCGAATTTTCCTCATAAAATTCGTCCCTCGCTGTTCCAGCATGCTTTATCGCATTCGCATATATTATAGCACCGTGCAATTCACTGTACCACGATTCATCAGACTGTTCATTTGTCTCCAGGATCAAATAGCCTGATCTACAGAATTAAATGGCCATCGCTGAAGCATGTTACTCTTTGGAAGAAATGACTTAAGAAAATGAATATCCTATCAAGATATCAAAATCTAAAAGGGAAATTCACTGCCTCACATATCATTTGTGTAAAGAAACTGGAGGGTCAGCTCTATTGATGTCTCTCCAGATAAAATTCCCTTAACCTTTGTTAACCTCTCAGTGTACACAACATCTGTTTCATCTGTCAACTGGACATCCCCGGCAGTGTTCTCCCTCTGAGCGGTAGAGGTTTCAGCAGCTTGAACAGCTACTACAGGAAGGGTCTCAGGAACGCCAGTAAAGCATCATCTTTGTCCTCCGAACGAATAAGTTTCTCCAATATGCTTGCAACACCTTGCGGTTCATCCAAGAACATAAGGCACTGGCAAATGCTCAAATAATCAGGACAAGTCAGCTTCTGGTAGACATTAACAAGTAACCGAAGAACCTGCAAGAATCAAGATTAAATAATCACCTAGAAAGAATTTCAGGTCTATAACACGACAAGTTATACTTTGAGTTACGGCTATATAGATAAAGGATACAACAAATTAAAAATGCTTTAGAAGATACTATATGGGGACTACATGACCATAATATTTGCTAGGCGAGATAAAATAAGATGAATTCTAATCAACCAATAGTATCAGGAACATATTACATCTATTGAAATCCAGATCTGTAGCCACCAGACTCACCTCAAATCTATATTCTCTACGGTTAATAAAAGAGTGAGAAACATTGATGCAATAAGATAAACTTTTCTGAACATCTTTGCTCTTCGTTATAGCTTCTTCCAACTTATCCAATCTCCGGCATTCTATAGCAATGCCCATGGCTTGCTGATACTTTCCATCACTGATACATCTGTCAAACAGATAACCCTGTAAGGATTGAACAACTAAGAAGACAGGGGAAAAAAAATCGGGCATACTTTTCAAACAATTTTTCAACAATAGCCTCCAGTCTGTGGTCAATGTCCACCATCTCATTTAACTCGACTGCCTTTGATCTGAGACTAGCATACTCATCTATTGCTTTGGCTGAAAAGATAATAGAAGCATCTGATCAGTAAACTATTTCTCTGCATAATTTCTTCTTGGTCCTAGTTATTTGCTTATTCTTGCACTGAATCAGGTTGGTATGGTCTTGAGTCTTGACTTATACGCATACTACAGTGGCAGCTTAAAGTCTACTGTCACAGATTTGGGGGGAAAAGGAACAGGCTTCACAATCCTCCTTACCTAGAAGAGTATGATAATAATCCGATTCATCCGGCACAGCAAAAAAAGATCCAGCTCCAAGTGCATAGGACAGTGAATCGTTAATCTCACCCAAGTAATAGAAAACCTAAGACAAGAAAACAATCATCATAACTAAACAAATATCACAATATCATCACATAACTTGATTAGAAGAACGTCAGTTCTTAACTTCTACAAGCTATTGAGCTCCACTAACAATGAAGTTAAGCAAAAGCTAAAATTGTACCTTAGAGATCAGCAATGCAGCAAGCTGTCTAAAACGCTGATCGAACTTTTCATCTTCATATAAGCACTCTCTACAGAAAATATAAAATGTCATTCATCAATGTAATTAAGATCTCAAATTCAGTATCAAAAAAGGACAGTCGTAAGCATAATTACCATATTAGGTCACTTAGGATCTACACAAGAAACTCTCTAAAAATAGCCATTTCTAACCTAAACTCTACTTTCTTATTCTCAATCATCAAATCTGCATCGACGCAACTCTCCATGACTAAACTTTATACCCTAAATCAAGAACAATCACTCAAAATTTCCAAAATCCAACAAGATTCTTCCGGGAATTCGCAGGAGGAGAAACAAGAAAGCGCCAAAGAAGGAGAGAAAATACAAGATTGTGAGACTAGCGGAGATCTCTGGCCAAAATTGATGAACAAATCTGTTGAGATTTATGAGCGCTTGAAGTTTCAGTGAAGGATGGGTTTCGTTGAGCATTGCGAGTACACTACTCGCCGAAGTAATCATCGCCGTTTCCATTTTTGACGAAGAAGAACCCTAACCGAATCGGAATTTCAAAACCCTAATCGGAACCAAATCGTCGACGAATTTCGTCTCTATCTATCGGATTTGAGAAAAGAGTTTCAGTTTTTAGAAGTTGAAAGAGAGGGAAATACAAATGTCAAGTAATTAAGAAAATGCCCCTACTAAATTCCAATTTTATACTTTCTCCTCTAACTTTCTGTATATTGCGCATTGCGTCCCTCTGTTTTCAGTTTTTACAAGTCGGACCCGAATATACGTGTACGTAGATGTAGGTGATTTACTATTCGTCTGAAAATTCATCGACTGTTTTATGTTCTGGTTTCAATGACAAAGATGCTTATGGAGATTGGTATTGAATGTAACAAACATATGTATAACAGGCAAAACGAAGAATGATAGGCTAAACACTTATGTTACATTTTGAATCCTTACTACTTCATCAGTGACTCAACTGCTTTGTGTAAAGCACTACTATGATTTGAAGAACCTCCTCGACGTTTAAACAGCGAGTGAGGTCCGTTCCATACGGAATTGTGGTTGTTTTCATTAGGGAAGAGAGTTTCACAGAGACTTAGAAGCTGCGGGTTTCTGACTTGGAACTTTTCTTGCATCTTCATTCTCCATTCTTTACGCTCCAACTCCTGCCGTTTCTACAACAACGAAATAACACAATTTACCGCAATCGTGCTTCTGACAATATTTCTCTGATGTATATTGCAAAAGAGAGGAAAAAAAAAGAAGTAAATACCTTTTGCTCTTGGAGTTGTTTTTCCTTCTCTTCTTCCTCATTCTGAGTCGATTTTGGACCTTCAAGGGAAGCTAAAACGACCGATTTCTCAGCAGCACTAGTCACAGGTTCATCGCCTGTCTCTTCCATTGATCTATCAATCGATTGAGTCTTGTCCTCTACATTAGCTTCGGTTTTATTTTCACTTTCCACTTCGACGTTTTCCTCTTCCTCCACCTCTTGTTTATTTTCAGTCACTCTTTGTGTTTTTGACACCGGGCTATCTAGTTCCACGATTTCTGTTTCTTCTTGTTCAGTTTTGTTTTCAACACCAATATCCATGTCCTGCTCCTCACCCACGTTTATTGATGAATTATCCACAGAAGGACTTCCCGCAGGTGAAGATTCCTTCAAGAAAGAGATACTAAAGTTAATACGTGTTACAAAGTTTACACATTCCTGGGTTGTGTGGGTTCTCTTTGCACATAAACACGAGCACACCGCAAGATAGACGTGTGTGTCAATGTCATGTAAACAAAACAAATTACTAACCTCTTGTGCTCCAGAATCTCGCTCACGTTCTCTTTTACGTCGCTTCAGAACACATACCGCACACATGCAATCACTCTTGTGGTGCCTTCTGCAAACGAAAATAATGACTATCAAATAAAAACTGATCTCATTCCCAAGTCTTGGAGGGTAAAGGAAGGGCACAAGCTCCATAGTAACTATAAACTAAAAAACAAATGCAAGATGCATGAACTAGGCTACATTTTGGCGAAGAGAAAACTAAATTAAGCTACAAAATATCTGCTTTTATAACCATTGAGTAAGATTGGCTATGGTTAAAGCAGATCTTGTTACAGTAGCTTTGTAAAAGATAACCTCTTGGCTATTTAAACCAAGAAAAGTTTCAGCGACATACCCATGGCGTTTATGACTCTTCTGCTTTGATTGACTGCCTTTGGTGGATGCCTTCCCGCCATCCTCTATATTTTCTGCTGATAACCAAAGAAACCATATAAGCTAAATCCTAAGCACAATTACTCAGGCCAAAATGCATAGCTAACATATACAATCCAAGTATTGCTAACATTTTCTGCATAATGACATATCTCTTGATAATTTCTTTTCGCTTGGAATTTTTTCATTAATGGCCACGCAATTCCTACTATAAGGTTTATACATCTTTTATTCTGGAATTCCATAAGAGAATTAAAAGTGACAAACAATGCAAACTAAACGTAACCCGGTAAGTGTAGCCAAATGCTTACACACAACTGCATTCAGGATTAACTTATCTATCTAACAGCTCTGTATAGATATATCAGAAACGGGGCTATATGCATTTCAACATCAGCAATGACCATTGTCAGACGCACATAATGCTTCAGAACCAGAGGTTTCTGAATATGTTCACAATGTCGGGACCCTCACAATGTCTGATATATATATGCCAAGGGAAACCAGAAATGTAACTTTCTATGGAGAGTGCTGTAGCTACCAACTAAGCGATGCTTCACCACAAGAGTCTAAACATGGAAAAGATAAAATGTTAGCAATACCTGCTGATTGCTCAGTATACAACCCTGCCGCAGTCCAGTACTTCATGAAATTTTTCTTCACTCGCTTCATAAGATCCACAATATAATCACCTTTCTTATTGTACTTGGAACAGTTATTCCAAATGTAGTTGACATCCTTGTAAACATCCTCAGAATTCATATACTTGTTGCCTTTCTCAAAATTATTGCATATTGTTCCAAAATCCATAGGTGTCTTGATGATATCAAAGTAGTCCTAATCACATGACCAGAAAACAATTACAAGTGTCAGACATCAATTATGAAACCCCTTCAGAAGCAAAGAGCATAAAAGAGATGGGAAAAGTGTAGGAGAAAACATCCCATATTAATTTCCCATGACAGGGACAAGGCAGTCACATTACACGTTATAACTTTTCACTATTTATCTTTGGATAGTGTCTAAGAATATAAATCATAAGACCTATTAAAATTTTCCGTAACCAAAAAGCCAAATTTACTCCCCTAGGAAAGAGACAATAATCTTTGTATACGAAGCCTAATAGATACATCCAATCTGGTCCAGTTACACACAAATAAAAAGTAACCTCCTCTTCTCCACATACGGAAAGAGAAAGATGAGACTGATGTGGTGAATAATAGTGTAGTTCATGTACTAGAGCATTTCTAAGTCCTGTCAAGTGAGACCAAACTGATTTTCGTTTGTTCACAAGAAAAGTAATTAAGCTGCAAAAGTATATGGAACAAAAACCATGTCAAGGATACCTACTGACTACAAAAAATGGATAGCTGAATAGTCACATGAGACAGTTAAGATGTAACAGTCATCCCTAAAATGGTGCAATTATCCGAAAAAGATGTAACTATGTCTGCACTTACAGGAATTCCAAGAGCTTCTGGATTCACAGGAACATTAAAAGGATCAGCGGCATCCATCTTCATAATCTTCTTGATCACCTAGAGTAATATGACACCAACAGTAACACACAGAAGTTGCGTTAGACATGATATTCAACTAGAACTTTTTGTACCTTTCAAAAAAAGCAATAAATTAAGTAGATTAATCCGAGCATACTGTAAGAGAATCTTCCAGTTCTTGCTTATTGTATCGTGAATTTTGATCAGTCTTCTTCTCCTCTTTCTGCAAAGAAATTGGTATACTTTCTGGCTCTTTCTTACTGGCTTGAGAATTCTCATCAGGCGTTTTCGTATCCTTTTGAAGTACTACTACTGCATCCTGAACCTTGACAGTATCAGCACTCTTCTCAGTAACCGAGCTAGACCCATCAACCGCCTTTGAAGTCTTAATCTTTATACCTTTAGTTTTCCTGTAAACATTCAAAAACACCGGCTTCCTCTCAGGCAAACGAGGAGGAACCAATTCCTCCTTTTTCTCAGCAGGCACAACAGGTTTTTCAGACACCGCTTTATCGATATCATTACCCAATGTCTCATCAGGTTCTGGTGCTTTCGAAGTCTTCAATTTAACCTTAACTCGCGCAACTGACTTCGCCGCTATACTATCAGCTATATCTACACTAGCAACAGGTGAATTACCAGTCCCAGTAGACAAAGGAGCATCAACCTCCATTTTAGATTCATCATTCTCACACTCAACAGGAGCTTCAGAACTTTGCTCAGAGGTTTGATTCTCTGCGTTTTCGATAGACTCATTCAAGTTCCCTTCTTCATTGATAGTCTTAGACTTTTTAGACTTCTTCCCTTTCTTATGTCCGCTTTTACGCTTCATACTCTTCGACGACGATACTATAAACCTCGTAACGTATATATCACACACAGAAGCTATAAGAGACTCCTGCAAGAACCAAAGCGCTAAAGAATCTTAAATCTGAATCAATCACCCCACAAAACCAAATCATATGATAAAAATCAATCAAGATTGTTTCAAGAAACACCAATTATTCGCGATAATTTTGGATCACGAAATCCACAATCTATATAGTCGATTAAAAAGATTCAAAGCAAGGTTGAATTCAGAAACAAGAGCAGAGAGAATTTTACCAGAAAAGGAAACCCTAAATCAAACAAAGCTACGTCGTCGTCAAAGATTCGTGGAGAGGAAGAAGATAGAGAGAGGGAGATTCAAAAAATTGGAGAGAAAAGTTTGGAGGGAAAGTGGAATTTACCAAACGAACTTTTAAGTAGACCGGCGCTTCTACTGGCTCACAAATTCTTCGAACGTCGCTTATTAGTTTTAGACCCGAGATGGAGCCGACGAGATTTAAGACTTTAGATCTGGATATTTACTTGTTACGTCGTCGTTTTACATCTTGGGCTTATAATGGGCCACTTGAGAGTAGGTTAATAGGTTTGTTTTTTTTTTTGTTTCTCGAGAGTTTCTATTTCAATTGTTGGTAGAGTAACTTCTGGTCTATTTCTTGGGTTAAGTGTCTCTTCTTATTAACTAGATGTAAGCGTGGCTCGTTCTATATTTTTATTGTTTAACATGTAAAATTATTATACATATATTAATATTTTCATATATGGTGGAGAAAAATAAAAAAATTGTTTATTTATAATACAATGATGAATGGTGGAAGTTACATTTATAAAAAATAAATGCATTTAAAGAGTTATAATATTTATAGAACTAGTAAGAAAACTATTCAAATTATAATTATGGTCAATGTGAATTTAATCAAATAGTAAATGTATTTTAGTGGGGTTGAGTGATGTCTTATATTTATTTAGTATAAGTTATTAACATTGATTTTAAATTTAGTAAGAGCCACACGAATTTAAATGTAGTTAATTATAGATAAATATTATAGTATAGTATGGTTAGAAAATATTAAGAAGAAGAGATTGAAAGTGAGAAAATAATATATTTTGTAGATATACAAAAAAATTCTTACACTTTAATATATCCAAATTATATAATATTTAAATATATATAATTTTATTAAACATGAGTATGCATATCTTTTAAATTTATTTAATTATTTTTGTTTTTGTCAACAATTTATTTAATTATTTATTCTTCCACTTTTATAAATTTTCTTTCATATATTTTTGCATTGTAAAAGAGAAACAGAAAAGAAACAAAAAAACTATTATATTAATGATCATAAAATTTTACATTATTTTGGATCAAACCCAAGGATACTCCCATTTTAAAAAATCTTTTTTATATTTCACTCAATTTAAATTATAATGTTAGGTTTCATTATAATGATTTCATTTTTGTAGCATTTACATTGATAGGTGTGATTATCAAATTATTTTAATTAACTTGATTTGTTTTAGAAAAAAAAACTTAAAACCACGGAGCTTGAATAAAATAAGCATAATATGATCTTTGTATAATTATCTATTGGATAAAAAAATTAAATGTAATGATGAGTATACTAAAATTTTACCAAAATATATTTGAGATAAGAAAGAAGTAATTGTCGAAGAAAAAAAAACTTTAAACCACAAATCTTGAAAAAGTAAAAATTATAATGATCATTATATATATATATATATATATATATATATACTGGATCACAAAAACTAAATGTAATGATGAGTACATCAAAATGCTGCCAAAAATTATTTGAGATAAGAAAAAAGTAATTTAAGAAGTAAAGAAATTAAAAAACATAAAAATTGAATAAAATAAATATTATAATGATATTTTCTATAATTTTCTATTGGATTAACAAAAACTAAACATAATGATGATAAGTATATTAAAAATATTACAAAACAATTATTGAGATAAAAAAACAAAAAAAAGTAGGTACAATTTCTTTGATAAATGTATTACAATAATTTATTTTAGTTTAAAGATACATGAATATGTAAGAAAATAACTAAATGTCTAACATGATATTGGAGATGAATTTTTTCAACTTGATCTCCTTGTTGTGCTATTGATTGAATTGCTCTTTTGAATCTCCATCGACAAATATGAATTTTTTTGTTATAGCCATCAAAAAAATTATTATACATAAAAATTTTAAATTAAAAATAGAAAAATTAAAGAATATTCTAGTAACGCATTAGAATTAAAATAAAATTGGAAAAAATATAAAATACATACCATATCTAGACATAAAATTTAGAAGCATACTCTTATAATGATGTCTCAATTGATTTTCAACCAATGCAACAACGTAAGAAAGAAAGAAAGAAGAAAAATATTTATGATTTGTGATATGGTAGATGAAGATGAGAGAATGATTATTTACAGGATGAGAGATGATGGAAGTTAAATTTAGAAAATAATTAAATTAGGGGGTTACAATTACAATTAATAGTGTTTTTGAATGACATTGAGTGGAAAAAAAATATTTAATACATAATTTAAATAATTTCAGTTACAATTTAGTATTTAAAAGTAGATTAATGTATATGATTAAATACGTTGTATTGATAATTTAATTGGAGGTAAATATTATTATTTTAAATTTTACTTTTAAAATGATAGCCAAGTAAACCAATAAGGAGAGAGTAAAACCTTACTTTTATATATATCATTTAGGGGATGTTAATGATTTGTAATTTAAATAGAGTTTTAGTGACTTAAAATGTTATGTAGAATTTGTTGTTATTCATAAATCTGGAGTTATTGGATTCATATTTGTAAAAAGTCAATCAAAGTTGTGTGTTATTCAATTTAAAAAAAATTATGATTGTTAATAAATTAAATTATTATGTTATTGGGTTATGATTTCTACACTTTTTCACAAAATAAAGTCATAAAAAGTAGAATGATTGTTTGGGAAATTTTACAAGATTATGAAAAAACTAATCAACAAGATTATAGAAAACTCTCTAGCAATAGTTTAGAATCTTTCATTTATTTACTTTCTACGATTTTATTAAAGTCATCAAAATTCTTTGCAAAATAGGAACTAATAACACCCCCTTATTATGTTACAAAAATCTTTCTAAATATTTTTTATGAATCTTTTTTTTATGGTTTTTTTTTTTGCATCTGCTTATTCTCTTACAAAAAAATCCTCATGGCGAAAGTGAAAAAGTGAATTTGACGATGCTTACTTTCGATAAGCCTTACTCGCGTATTCACTTTATTTTGTAAAGAAAAGTGTAGAAAGTCATAAACCAATAACATAATAATTTAATTCATTAACTATTATAGATTCTTTTGTTTAAATTGAATAACACAAAACTTTTATTGACTTTACAAAAGTATGAAAACAATAAGTCTAGACGATTTTAGATTACTTTTTACAAATCTTAAATTAATAACACCAAACTATAACAAACTTATAAAAAATCTTGATTGAATAACAACAGATTCTCCATAACATTTTAAGTCAATAAAACTCTATTTAAATCACAAACCAATAACACCCCCTTAGGATTGTTCACAAAACCACGACAAAAACACCTAAACCGAAACAGAACAAACAATTTATTTATAAACTAGTTAAGTTTATTTTGAAATCCGTATAACCAAATTAGAAACGAAACCATTTTTGTGAAACAAAAGCTAAACCAAAATTCATTAAAACTCTATACATTTACTAAAGTAGATATAAATCGTATTATTTATTTTAATAAAATTCTTTTATATATCAAAGTACTCATTGATTCTTGAAAAGTGTCAAGAGATTTTTTCTTTTGCTTGTTTTATTTTTTCTTTCTGAGTGTTTGAGTCTTTGACTAGGAATTGATGATGATATATATTATTTACAAAACCCGTGGACAAATCTTTTGCTCACAATAAGATTATGCCACTCTTGTTTCATCCAGATAAAGATAATACAGATTGTGGTACATATATAACAAAAGAGATGCTGCATTCTCAGACTATGCCAAAGAACCTTCATGTTCGCGATATATCTCCTCCGCATGAGCTGTAGTTACGTAAACTGCATCGGCAAGCGAGCTGTTTTTTCGGCCATAGAAAACATACACAATCACTCCAATCAGCAGCCACACCGATACACGAGCCCATGTCGCAGATCTGTCATGTTAGCCAGTCAAGTGATTAGAGGAACAAGTTGTGAAAAACCACCAACTATCACCAAAAGACAGATCCACAAAAACTTTTGCTCTCTTCTCCTATCTACACCAACATATTTGTTCATCCTAAAACTATACAAGCTTTAAGAACTCGGCCTTTAAACCTAAATGGCTAAGGTTAAACAGCGTCTTGAAGTTGAAATTCCATTATAAATATAGCTGAAGAAACAAGTAAAAATAAACGGTAAATGAAAGGCGCAAGGGAGTGAAAGAGATACTAACCCAAGGTTAACCAAAAGGTACATGTTGATGAGAATGCATATGATAGGTAGGAGGGGAACAAACGGGCACATGTAACCTATTCAAGAGGAATTTCAACAAATATTTATAACACAGAAGATATTAGACATATAGGGCTTTTATTGTACGGTGCCAATTTATATAGTATTACCTCCAGAATGTCCAAAAGTGTGTCTGGCATCATCCTGATCTATAGAACTCAGAGCAATCAAACCAGCAAGGAGGAGACATCCACCAACACCACACAACGGATATCTAATAAGCCTGTTAACAATTTTATAAAGTATTTAGAAGATAAGCAATAAAAGTTTTGAGAAAAAAGCAATGCTTAAAATAGACAATGATGAACTAACCCTGGGAAGCTCAGGCTTGATGCCGAATAACTTAAAAGGAAGGCCCCAATACATGTGAACATAATGCTCCACCCAGCGACAGTCCTTCTGTTTTCTTCGCTGAGAACCCCTGCAAAATCATTGACAAATGTGAAGTTTGTGCTAAAACATGTAGTTTCTCCATAAAAATAGCTGAGCTTCTTGATGTAACTTACAACATCCTAGAGCTTCTTGATTCTTGATAAGCGGGACATCGACCAAAGCATCATTATTATCAATTAAAGGCTGGTGACTGCTATCGGAAGTGCCAACATGACCGGATGATGTTGTTTCACCACCTATGAAAGAAACAGAATCAACGCTCTCTTGAAGAGATGACGGAAGAGGTTGCTCATCTGGAGGAACGTATCTTAGTATCAACACTGATACTGCCACCATTGTAAATGCCAGAAGTGTCCCAACACTCACCTGCACCATCAGCAGCACTCAAATACTTAATAACACGCCATATGGCGAAATAGTTCCCCTAGACCAGGAATCAGAAAAAGAAAACATACTGTCTTACCATCCCTGCGAGCTGTGAAACATCCATAAAGAACGCTAAGGTTGCAGCACACAACCCAGTTGCCACGGTTGCTTTAACCGGAACCTGTGTGCGTTTATTAATGTCTGAAAAAATAGAAGGCAGCAGACCATCCCTAGCCATTGCCATCAGAATTCGTGGCTGGAAAATGAAAATAGTTGTATTCAGTAACAAGTACACACCAATGAAAAACACATAATTTTTTCTGGCATTTAATTGTAAATCACTGACTCGAGATTAAAACTTTTTGTCCTGTGTATCAGTATCTAACATTGACTCTTGATTTGTGTTGAGGAACTTTACCTGAGGGAGAAGGGCACCCATTAAAGCTGAGCAGAGTGCCATGACAGCTCCTAAAGTTATTAAGTATCTACATCGAATTTCCAAATGTAAAGGATCAATCTCATAAACATGTCTAAGACGATGAAACAGACTGGATCTTAAACAATCATATGCTTACACAGCCCATTGCATGTCATGACTAGCGAATGCAGAGGATATCGGGGTGTCAGGATCCATTGCATAGTAAGGAATTAAACCAACAATAACTATGGAGACCATCATGTAGAGAGAACAACATAACAAGAGAGCAAGACCAATACCAATCGGTAAATCCCGTTGGGGATTTCTAACCTGCACATAGATGTGAATAGCCTTTTCAGTACCTCTAAGTGCTTGAAAGGGTGCTTACAAGCAAACTAATAGAAAGCCTCTAAAGAACATAAACTTGCAAGAAGAGCATGGATTCCAAAATTTACCTCCTCTGCGGTACTTGCAACGGAATCAAACCCAATGAATGCAAAAAATACTGTAGCAGAACCAGCAAACATTCCATCTACTCCGAATGGAAAGAACCTAAAAAAAAAATGATTAATATTTAACGTATCTTAAACTACGATGGATCAAGTCATAGTGTATGTTCATCTTACCCTGTTGAAAGTTCATAACCAGCCCAACCTGTCTTGAAGCCCAGATAACTGCCAGCTACTATGACAAATACCAAGACACACACATTGACTGCAGTTACAATTCCCTGAGCAAATGTGCTCTGCATAGAAGATATTTTCATATATGAGAATACAATTCGAACGGAGTTGAAATTTATCCTGATGTCGGGATCAAAATCATATAAAGCTTGTACCTCCTTTATTCCCATGCACAAAAGGCCAGTTACAACGAATACAAGAATAGCAGCACATGGATCAACAACAACATCAAGGCCTGGGATCTGGTGGCGCGCTAAAATTGCAGGCAAACCATCTTCACCACCAAAAATCAGTGCCTGCAAGTTTGTTTTCCACCCATAAAGCTTTAGCGACACACAATTATTGCTTCTAACAGAACATGAATGTGAAAAGAGATAAAATCGTCCATATATTTTTGTTTTTATTCCATAACTTCAGCTATATAATAAAATCCATGAGAAGGGAAGCATTGATAGACGATAGTCATCACATGATATTCAATATATGTGATGTTTCCTAGCTAAATAAACACATCGAAGTAGATATCCCAAGATAAAAGATTTTGATAGACAGAATGATGATTATCAAAAAGGGCTTCATGACAAGAAACCGACAAGATAAGGATTTAAAGAACACTCCATGAACCAAACTATCAGTGCAAACTATACCAAGGCAATCAGCAATGTCACACTAAACAGAGGAATCCAAGTAATTTGCATTTTGTAACTGGGGATCCAAAGACTACAAGCCAATAAGTTACATACCAAATTTGGGGATATGCCACGGGCAACAGCTGACCCACCAATCGTATACTCCAGAATCAACGCCCAACCGATTATCCACGCAACACTTGACAACAACAAAAAGACCCATAATTCAATAAGACTTAAAAGCTCCGGAATTTTCTTAGAGATAAACACAATAAGAAAGTAGTAATCATTGATTACCCTTCACCAACACAAATGTAGGAATAGTGATAGGCACTCCCAGCTGAAGGACAACGACTAGAGAGTTCAGCATAACAAAACGCAGAAAGACCAGCAGCAATTCCAGCAATAAGAAAAGACAAAGCAAGAGAAGGTCCTGAATGCTCTCTCGCAACTGTTCCTACAAGAATATAAACTCCAGCTCCTATTGTTGCTCCAACACCTACATAACCATACAAAAGACAACAGTTTATATATTGATTCCACAATAATAATATAAAAAAAAAAAACAAACTTTATCACCTAAATCCCCATGAATTGAGCACAAAAGAATCAAACTTTGAATAATATTAACAATAAAAAACCAAACTTTATCACCTGAATTCACATGAAATGAGCACACAAGAATCAAAAGGATCAAACTTTGGAGTGTTTATAAGAAACCCAGAATCACACAACATGAAAACCCTAGAAATGAGGTTACCAATTGCAACGAGATGAGGAACAGTGAGGGCTTTAGCAAGTTGGTGACCATGAGATATGCCATTAGCAGAGTCGACTTGTTTCCTTCTAACCAAACTTCTAACGTAACCCCATGAATGTCCACCTCCTTCCTTTTGCGTATCCACCAAAAAACCCATCAATCACACAAATTCTCGAATCAAAAACGATTCAAACAGAAGAAAAAAAAAGAAGAAAACTTTAAATCTGCCCGCCCGTCCCCTGTGACCAAAAATGATTTCTAGATAGGTTTTGATCAATTTGGTGCAATTTTGACGCAACCCCAAGAACGGAGAAGCGGGCAGAGATTATCTTTTGTATAGTTTTTTCTTTTCTTCTTCTGTTTGATTTTTTTTTTTTTTTTTTTGGATTAAAGAATGTTTTTGATTGAGGAAGGAGAAGAAGTTGTGTTTGCGTAAGGAAGATGAAAAATGATTTAAAAATTAGGAAAGAAGAAAAATAATTGTCGCGTGAGAAAACGAGCCACTGCTGACAAAACGTTATCCGAACTTGACCCATTCGAATTAATTGGGTCAATAATTTCGACGTGTTTCTTGCCGTTTCGTCACCCTTTCCAACTTTTCTTCGGCCAATCTACCTTTTCCATTGCTTAAAAAGTTTACTGATTTGATAGAAATCTAATGGTGGTGGTACCAGAAAAAAGAATTGGAATGGGTCGGTTAAAATGTATCTTAACGAAATGTTTAGCAGTTTAGGAGAAACACATTTTATTTAGTGTTTTCTGAAAAGTATAACAGAGGTATTTTAAAAGTGTAATTAGAATTTTTTTATTAAATTATTATAAAACTTTTTTAGCATTTATTAGTATTTTTACAAAAAATTTATCCAATTTAATTATTTGCTTATTTTATTATTATATTATTATACCGACAATTCAATCAATATTTTTTACTCTTTCTTCTTTACGATTTTGAAATGTTCTCCATATTTAGTAAAATTTATATGAAACATCAAAAAACTAAAATTCATATAAATGCAAAAAAATAAATTATAAAACGACACTTAATTAGATGGTTGAATATTGAGTATATAAATTTATCTATATTAAAGTAGTTACTTAGCTACTTAGAAGTTATTTTCTAATTTAATTGTGCGTTTCACAGATAAATATAGTAGTTACTTAGCTAAGGAAGCTAAGTAATGTTGAAATTACGACTTCTTACATATATTTTTTTTATTGATCATCAGAAAGTAATCTAAATTCCTAACTAGTTTAAAACTTGATTTGGGTTATCCGGTTAGTCGATAATAGAAATGAAATCCATTTAACAATGTTATTTACTGCTAGTAATTGTTTTAAATTTTTATTAGCTTTAACTAATATTGGATTATATTTGTATTTTAAAATCGGAAAAATATAAATTTAACTTAGACATCTGCTGAAATGTTAGCTTTAATTTAAATAAGATTAGAGTAAAGACTTGGATATTTTTGGCAAGAAAAATGTTACAACAATGAAATATAAATTTATTAGATGAAAATAATTAAACAATTCACATTTTAAGTAGTTTTAGAGATAGAGACACAATGACTCCACAAGTCATCCCTCTTCTTTAAATATTGAGTTTCACGGCCAATTAAGCTTGGTCTGTCAGCAATATATTTAATGAGAGTATCGTGACACACTTTTCCTTCTTGCACAAGATCGTGGCAACAAGATTCAAAGAGAGTTCCATTTCCAAAGACAACCCAGATTATATTCAATGCACACTTAGGAGTGATTTTAACAAGACAAGTGTTCCATAATGATTTTGCCTCGGCTTCTTCGACTGAAAATACCGGAACAAACGCACACACCAAAGCTACAACAATGAATAGCGCAGTAATATGGGAGCTAAGTTTAGCCATGTCTGCTTATGTTTATAATTTACCGACGTATTCTTATTGTATAAAATGAATGTAATGAATTATGATTTCTATTCGTTATTTTACACATGAAGCTATGTAGAGTATATATAGGTAAATGAATACTCCACGTAACTAGAAGAACATAATCTAATACTAACGTAATATATTAAATGAAAGTTTAACTTCTTGATTAATTAATAAAAAAAGAACGTTAAAATTTATCATTTCAATCAATTTTTGATTTTTAAGAACAAAATTAATGAAAGTAAGGATATCTTGTTCCACATAAAAAATTGGTGCTTAATCTTTTTTTCAATCAGTATGTTAGGGTTCCCTCGGTTCCCATTTTTCTTACGTTATATTGTATATTAACGGATGTTCGTTTTATGTGATTGCTTGGGTTCCATCGGTTGTTATTATTTCTTCTTACGGTATAGTGTTGGATAGTAATTCTGTGTGTTTATGTGACATTTCCTTCGATGTCATTTTTTATTAGGGTATAGTTTGTTTTACGTGTGCGTACTAGAACCCTATCTCCTTTCTATAACTTTAGAATCGCTCAACCTTATTATTTTGCTTCTTTTGTATGATGAATGACATTTACCATTACTCAACCTCTAAAGGAAAATGAAGATGTCACCAAGTTTGAACAAGTAACAACATATGGTGCCATGAATCATAAAATCTTTTATATGTCCTCTAAAAGTTATGATTGTTGAAAATTTGCCTTCTTGTTTTATTAGTGAGCTAACACTAGAGATTATGTTCTTGAGATAACCACAAGAAGAAGTATAAATATTATTTTAAGAGACACACCAAACTTTTCCACCTACATTAATGTTATTTATTTAAGTGAATGCTTCATTAAAAACACAAATTGGTTATTTCAAATTTGGTTGTAAGATTAGTTTTAAGATAAATAACACCGCTTATAAAAATAAAAATAAATTAAGAACTGGGTCTTACATATGCAAGAAACTTAAATAACTTTCTAACTTTTAAAAGTACTTATTTATTAAGGTAAAATCGTCATTTTACACTCTCCATAAATGCCTAATTTTGGAAGCATGGAAGGAAATGCCTCAATTCAAAGATTTGAGCCAACAAAAGCCCAAACAATCTCATATTCTCAAAGTTAACTGTGGCACTTTTGGGTCTGGAATTTAAGTATTTTTTACCACAACTATACTATGATTCTCAAAGTGGTATACATGTTAAATTCGTAAAGATAAATGATTCAATCTACAACATATTTGGATTTCACAAACCCTTTCAAAAAATTTCTTTGGTTTAGAATTTAAGTTTTGTGTAGATCTTAAAAAATGATTTGGTTATTTTTAGGAGGTTTTTATTTAAAGAAGTTGAGATAAAAGCGTTAATATAAAAATTGTACACAAATACGTAGCATGAAACTAACAAAATTTAATTCCTTCCATGGTGTAAAAAACTAGTTGAAAACTTGATTTTGGTTATCCGGGTAGTCGATAATAGAAATGAAATCCATTTAACAATGTTATTTACAGCTAGTAATTGTTTTAAATTATTATTAGCTTTAACTAATATTGGATTATATTTGTATTTTAAAATCGGAAAAAAATATAAATTTAACTTAGACATCTGCCGAAAGGTTAGCTTTAATTTATTTTATATTAGAGTAAAGATTTGGATATTTTGGCAAGAAAAATGTTACAACAATGAAATATAAATTTATTAGATGAAAATAATTAAACAATTCACATTTTAAGCAGTTTTAGAGATAGAGACACAATGACTCCACAAGTCATCCCTCTTCTTTAAATATTGAGTTTCACGGCCAATTAAGCTTGGTCTGTCAGCAATATACTTAATGAGAGTATCGTGACACACTTTTCCTTCTTGCACAAGATCGTGGCAACAAGATTCAAAGAGAGTTCCATTTCCAAAGACAACCCAGATTATATTCAATGCACACTTAGGAGTGATTTTAACAAGACAAGTGTTCCATAATGATTTTGCCTCGGCTTCTTCGACTGAAAATACCGGAACAAACGCACACACCAAAGCTACAACAATGAATAGCGCAGTAATATGGGAGCTAAGTTTAGCCATGTCTGCTTATGTTTATAATTTACCGACGTATTCTTATTGTATAAAATGAATGTAATGAATTATGATTTCTATTCGTTATTTTACACATGAAGCTATGTAGAGTATATATAGGTAAATGAATACTCCACGTAACTAGAATAACATAATCTAATACTAACGTAATATATTAAATGAAAGTTTAACTTCTTGATTAATTAATAAAAAAAAGAACGTTAAAATTTATCATTTCAATCAATTTTTGATTTTTAAGAACAAAATTAATGAAAGTAAGGATATCTTGTTCCACATAAAAAATTGGTGCTTAATCTTTTTTTCAATCAGTATGTTAGGGTTCCCTCGGGTCCCATTTTTCTTACGTTATATTGTATATTAACGGATGTTCGTTTTATGTGATTGCTTGGGTTCCATCGGTTGTTATTATTTCTTCTTACGGTATAGTGTTGGATAGTAATTATGTGTGTTTATGTGACATTTCCTTCGATGTCATTTTTTATTAGGGTATAGTTTGTTTTACGTGTGCGTACTAGAACCCTATCTCCTTTCTATAACTTTAGAATCGCTCAACCTTATTATTTTGCTTCTTTTGTATGATGAATGACATTTACCATTGCTCAACCTCTAAAGGAAAATGAAGATGTCACCAAGTTTGAACAAGTAACAACATATGGTGCCATGAATCATAAAATCTTTTATATATGTCCTCTAAAAGTTATGATTGTTGAAAATTTGCCTTCTTGTTTTATTAGTGAGCTAACACTAGAGATTATGTTCTTGAGATAACCACAAGAAGAAGTATAAATATTATTTTAAGAGACACACCAAACTTTTCCACCTACATTAATGTTATTTATTTAAGTGAATGCTTCATTAAAAACACAAATTGGTTATTTCAAATTTGGTTGTAAGATTAGTTTTAAGATAAATAACACCGCTTATAAAAATAAAAATAATTAAGAACTGGGTCTTACAAATGCAAGAAACTTAAATAACTTTCTAACTTTTAAAAGTACTTATTTATTAAGGTAAAATCGTCATTTTACACTCTCCATAAATGCCTAATTTTGGAAGCATGGAAGGAAATGCC
This sequence comes from Arabidopsis thaliana x Arabidopsis arenosa, assembly GCA_019202795.1. Taxonomy (NCBI): domain Eukaryota; kingdom Viridiplantae; phylum Streptophyta; class Magnoliopsida; order Brassicales; family Brassicaceae; genus Arabidopsis; species Arabidopsis thaliana x Arabidopsis arenosa. Next base: position 3,794,284 of record CM032919.1, on the reverse strand, counting down.
TCAATTCAAAGATTTGAGCCAACAAAAGCCCAAACAATCTCATATTCTCAAAGTTAACTGTGACACTTTTGGGTCTGGAATTTAAGTATTTTTTACCACAACTATACTATGATTCTCAAAGTGGTATACATGTTTAATTCGTAAAGATAAATGATTCAATCTACAACATATTTGGATTTCACAAACCCTTTCAAAAAAATTTTTTGGTTTAGAATTTAAGTTTTGTGTAGATCTTAAAAAATGATTTGGTTATTTTTAGGAGGTTTTTATTTAAAGAAGTTGAGATAAAAGCGTTAATATAAAAATTGTACACAAATACTTAGCATGAAACTAACAAAATTTAATTCCTTCCATGGTGTAAAAAACTAGTTGAAAACTTGATTTGGGTTATCCGGTTAGTCGATAATAGAAATGAAATCCATTTAACAATGTTATTTACTGCTAGTGTTTGTTTTAAATTATTATTAGCTTTAACTAATATTGGATTATATTTGTATTTTAAAATCGGAAAAAAATATAAATTTAACTTAGACATCTGCCGAAAGGTTAGCTTTAATTTATTTTATATTAGAGTAAAGATTTGGATATTTTGGCAAGAAAAATGTTGAAACAATGAAATATAAATTTATTAGATGAAAATAATTAAACAATTCACATTTTAAGCAGTTTTAGAGATAGAGACACAATGACTCCACAAGTCATCCCTCTTCTTTAAATATTGAGTTTCACGGCCAATTAAGCTTGGTCTGTCAGCAATATACTTAATGAGAGTATCGTGACACACTTTTCCTTCTTGCACAAGATCTTGGCAACAAGATTCAAAGAGAGTTCCATTTCCAAAGACAACCCAGATTATATTCAATGCACACTTAGGAGTGATTTTAACAAGACAAGTGTTCCATAATGATTTTGCCTCGGCTTCTTCGACTGAAAATACCGGAACAAACGCACACACCAAAGCTACAATAATGAATAGCGCAGTAATATGGGAGCTAAGTTTAGCCATGTCTGCTTATGTTTATAATTTACCGACGTATTCTTATTGTATAAAATGAATGTAATGAATTATGATTTATATTCGTTATTTTACACATGAAGCTATGTAGAGTATATATAGGTAAATGAATACTCCAAGTAACTAGAATAACATAATCTAATACTAACGTAATATATTAAATGAAAGTTTAACTTCTTGATTAATTAATAAAAAAAGAACGTTAAAATTTATCATTTCAATCAATTTTTGATTTTTTTAAGAACAAAATTAATGAAAGTAAGGATATCTTGTTCCACATAAAAAATTGGTGCTTAATCTTTTTTTCAATCAGTATGTTAGGGTTCCCTCGGGTCCCATTTTTCTTACGTTATATTGTATATTAACGGATGTTCGTTTTATGTGATTGCTTGGGTTCCATCGGTTGTTATTATTTCTTCTTACGGTATAGTGTTGGATAGTAATTCTGTGTTTTATGTGACATTTCCTTCGATGTCATTTTTTATTAGGGTATAGTTTGTTTTACGTGTGCGTACTAGAACCCTATCTCCTTTCTATAACTTTAGAATCGCTCAACCTTATTATTTTGCTTCTTTTGTATGATGAATGACATTTACCATTGCTCAACCTCTAAAGGAAAATGAAGATGTCACCAAGTTTGAACAAGTAACAACATATGGTGCCATGAATCATCAAATCTTTTATATGTCCTCTAAAAGTTATGATTGTTGTAAATTTGCCTTCTTGTTTTATTAGTGAGCTAACACTAGAGATTATGTTCTTGAGATAACCACAAGAAGAAGTATAAATATTATTTTAAGAGACACACCAAACTTTTCCACCTAGAATGATGTTATTTATTTAAGTGAATGCTTCATTAAAAACAGAAATTGGTTATTTCAAATTTGGTTGTAAGATTAGTTTTAAGATAAATAACACCGCTTATAAAAATAAAAATAAATTAAGAGTGGGTCTTACACATGCAAGAAACTTAAATAACTTTCTAACTTTTAAAAGTACTTATTTATTTAGGTAAAATCGTCACTTTACACTCTCCATAAATGCCTAATTTTGGAAGCATGGAAGGAACTGCCTCAATTCAAAGCTTTTTGAGCCAACAAAAGCCCAAACAATCTCATATTCTCAAAGTTAACTGTGGCACTTTTGGGTCTGGAATTTAAGTATTTTTTACCACAACTATACTATGATTCTCAAAGTGGTATACATGTTAAATTCGTAAAGATAAATGATTCAATCTACAACATATTTGGATTTCAAAAACCCTTTCAAATTTTTTCTTTGGTTTAGAATTTAAGTTTTGTGTAGATCTTAAAAAATGAACTGATTATTTTTAGGAGGTTTTTATTTAAAGAAGTTGAGATAAAAGCGTTAATATAAAAATTGTACACAAATACTTAGCATGAAACTAACAAAATTTAATTCCTTCCATGGTGTAAAAAACTAGTTGAAAACTTGATTTGGGTTATCCGGTTAGTCGATAATAGAAATGAAATCCATTTAACAATGTTATTTACTGCTAGTAATTGTTTTAAATTATTATTAGCTTTAACTAATATTGGATTATATTTGTATTTTAAAATCGGAAAAAAATATAAATTTAACTTAGACATCTGCCGAAAGGTTAGCTTTAATTTATTTTATATTAGAGTAAAGATTTGGATATTTTGGCAAGAAAAATGTTACAACAATGAAATATAAATTTATTAGATGAAAATAATTAAACAATTCACATTTTAAGCAGTTTTAGAGATAGAGACACAATGACTCCACAAGTCATCCCTCTTCTTTAAATATTGAGTTTCACGGCCAATTAAGCTTGGTCTGTCAGCAATATATTTAATGAGAGTATCGTGACACACTTTTCCTTCTTGCACAAGATCGTGGCAACAAGATTCAAAGAGAGTTCCATTTCCAAAGACAACCCAGATTATATTCAATGCACACTTAGGAGTGATTTTAACAAGACAAGTGTTCCATAATGATTTTGCCTCGGCTTCTTCGACTGAAAATACCGGAACAAACGCACACACCAAAGCTACAACAATGAATAGCGCAGTAATATGGGAGCTAAGTTTAGCCATGTCTGCTTATGTTTATAATTTACCGACGTATTCTTATTGTATAAAATGAATGTAATGAATTATGATTTCTATTCGTTATTTTACACATGAAGCTATGTAGAGTATATAGGTAAATGAATACTCCACGTAACTAGAAGAACATAATCTAATACTAACGTAATATATTAAATGAAAGTTTAACTTCTTGATTAATTAATAAAAAAAGAACGTTAAAATTTATCATTTCAATCAATTTTTGATTTTTAAGAACAAAATTAATGAAAGTAAGGATATCTTGTTCCACATAAAAAAATTGGTGCTTAATCTTTTTTTCAATCATTATGTTAGGGTTCCCTCGGGTCCCATTTTTCTTACGTTATATTGTATATTAACGGATGTTCGTTTTATGTGATTGCTTGGGTTCCATCGGTTGTTATTATTTCTTCTTACGGTATAGTGTTGGATAGTAATTATGTGTTTTATGTGACATTTCCTTCGATGTCATTTTTTATTAGGGTATAGTTTGTTTTACGTGTGCGTACTAGAACCCTATCTCCTTTCTATAACTTTAGAATCGCTCAACCTTATTATTTTGCTTCTTTTGTATGATGAATGACATTTACCATTGCTCAACCTCTAAAGGAAAATGAAGATGTCACCAAGTTTGAACAAGTAACAACATATGGTGCCATGAATCATCAAATCTTTTATATGTCCTCTAAAAGTTATGATTGTTGTAAATTTGCCTTCTTGTTTTATTAGTGAGCTAACACTAGAGATTATGTTCTTGAGATAACCACAAGAAGAAGTATAAATATTATTTTAAGAGACACACCAAACTTTTCCACCTACAATGATGTTATTTATTTAAGTGAATGCTTCATTAAAAACAGAAATTGGTTATTTCAAATTTGGTTGTAAGATTAGTTTTAAGATAAATAACACCGCTTATAAAAATAAAAATAAATTAAGAACTGGGTCTTACACATGCAAGAAACTTAAATAACTTTCTAACTTTTAAAAGTACTTATTTATTTAGGTAAAATCGTCACTTTACACTCTCCATAAATGCCTAATTTTTGAAGCATGGAAGGAAATGCCTAAATTCAAAGCTTTTTGAGCCAACAAAAGCCCAAACAATCTCATATTCTCAAAGTTAACTGTGGCACTTTTGGGTCTGGAATTTAAGTATTTTTTACCACAACTATACTATGATTCTCAAAGTGGTATACATGTTAAATTCGTAAAGATAAATGATTCAATCTACAACATATTTGGATTTCACAAACCCTTTCAAATTTTTTCTTTGGTTTAGAATTTAAGTTTTGTGTAGATCTTAAAAAATGATCTGGTTATTTTTAGGAGGTTTTTATTTAAATAAGTTGAGATAAAAGCGTTAATATAAAAATTGTACACAAATACTTAGCATGAAACTAACAAAATTTAATTCCTTCCATGGTGTAAAAAACTAGTTGAAAACTTGATTTGGGTTATCCGGTTAGTCGATAATAGAAATGAAATCCATTTAACAATGTTATTTACTGCTAGTAATTGTTTTAAATTATTATTAGCTTTAACTAATATTGGATTATATTTGTATTTTAAAATCGGAAAAAAAATATAAATTTAACTTAGACATCTGCCGAAAGGTTAGCTTTAATATATTTTATATTAGAGTAAAGATTTGGATATTTTGGCAAGAAAAATGTTACAACAATGAAATATAAATTTATTAGATGAAAATAATTAAACAATTCACATTTTAAGCAGTTTTAGAGATAGAGACACAATGACTCCACAAGTCATCCCTCTTCTTTAAATATTGAGTTTCACGGCCAATTAAGCTTGGTCTGTCAGCAATATACTTAATGAGAGTATCGTGACACACTTTTCCTTCTTGCACAAGATCGTGGCAACAAGATTCAAAGAGAGTTCCATTTCCAAAGACAACCCAGATTATATTCAATGCACACTTAGGAGTGATTTTAACAAGACAAGTGTTCCATAATGATTTTGCCTCGGCTTCTTCGACTGAAAATACCGGAACAAACGCACACACCAAAGCTACAACAATGAATAGCGCAGTAATATGGGAGCTAAGTTTAGCCATGTCTGCTTATGTTTATAATTTACCGACGTATTCTTATTGTATAAAATGAATGTAATGAATTATGATTTCTATTCGTTATTTTACACATGAAGCTATGTAGAGTATATATAGGTAAATGAATACTCCATGTAACTAGAATAACATAATCTAATACTAACGTAATATATTAAATGAAAGTTTAACTTCTTGATTAATTAATAAAAAAAGAACGTTCAAATTTATCATTTCAATCAATTTTTGATTTTTAAGAACAAAATTAATGAAAGTAAGGATATCTTGTTCCACATAAAAAATTGGTGCTTAATCTTTTTTTCAATCAGTATGTTAGGGTTCCCTCGGGTCCCATTTTTCTTACGTTATATTGTATATTAACGGATGTTCGTTTTATGTGATTGCTTGGGTTCCATCGGTTGTTATTATTTCTTCTTACGGTATATTGTTGGATAGTAATTCTGTGTTTTATGTGACATTTCCTTCGATGTCATTTTTTATTAGGGTATAGTTTGTTTTACGTGTGCGTACTAGAACCCTATCTCCTTTCTATAACTTTAGAATCGCTCAACCTTATTATTTTGCTTCTTTTGTATGATGAATGACATTTACCATTGCTCAACCTCTAAAGGAAAATGAAGATGTCACCAAGTTTGAACAAGTAACAACATATGGTGCCATGAATCATCAAATCTTTTATATGTCCTCTAAAAGTTATGATTGTTGTAAATTTGCCTTCTTGTTTTATTAGTGAGCTAACACTAGAGATTATGTTCTTGAGATAACCACAAGAAGAAGTATAAATATTATTTTAAGAGACACACCAAACTTTTCCACCTACAATGATGTTATTTATTTAAGTGAATGCTTCATTAAAAACAGAAATTGGTTATTTCAAATTTGGTTGTAAGATTAGTTTTAAGATAAATAACACCGCTTATAAAAATAAAAATAAATTAAGAACTGGGTCTTACACATGCAAGAAACTTAAATAACTTTCTAACTTTTAAAAGTACTTATTTATTTAGGTAAAATCGTCACTTTACACTCTCCATAAATGCCTAATTTTTGAAGCATGGAAGGAAATGCCTCAATTCAAAGCTTTTTGAGCCAACAAAAGCCCAAACAATCTCATATTCTCAAAGTTAACTGTGGCACTTTTGGGTCTGGAATTTAAGTATTTTTTACCACAACTATACTATGATTCTCAAAGTGGTATACATGTTAAATTCGTAAAGATAAATGATTCAATCTACAACATATTTGGATTTCACAAACCCTTTCAAATTTTTTCTTTGGTTTAGAATTTAAGTTTTGTGTAGATCTTAAAAAATGATCTGGTTATTTTTAGGAGGTTTTTATTTAAATAAGTTGAGATAAAAGCGTTAATATAAAAATTGTACACAAATACTTAGCATGAAACTAACAAAATTTAATTCCTTCCATGGTGTAAAAAACTAGTTGAAAACTTGATTTGGGTTATCCGGTTAGTCGATAATAGAAATGAAATCCATTTAACAATGTTATTTACTGCTAGTAATTGTTTTAAATTATTATTAGCTTTAACTAATATTGGATTATATTTGTATTTTAAAATCGGAAAAAAATATAAATTTAACTTAGACATCTGCCGAAAGGTTAGCTTTAATTTATTTTATATTAGAGTAAAGATTTGGATATTTTGGCAAGAAAAATGTTACAACAATGAAATATAAATTTATTAGATGAAAATAATTAAACAATTCACATTTTAAGCAGTTTTAGAGATAGAGACACAATGACTCCACAAGTCGTCCCTCTTCTTTAAATATTGAGTTTCACGGCCAATTAAGCTTGGTCTGTCAGCAATATACTTAATGAGAGTATCGTGACACACTTTTCCTTCTTGCACAAGATCGTGGCAACAAGATTCAAAGAGAGTTCCATTTCCAAAGACAACCCAGATTATATTCAATGCACACTTAGGAGTGATTTTAACAAGACAAGTGTTCCATAATGATTTTGCCTCGGCTTCTTCGACTGAAAATACCGGAACAAACGCACACACCAAAGCTACAACAATGAATAGCGCAGTAATATGGGAGCTAAGTTTAGCCATGTCTGCTTATGTTTATAATTTACCGACGTATTCTTATTGTATAAAATGAATGTAATGAATTATGATTTCTATTCGTTATTTTACACATGAAGCTATGTAGAGTATATATAGGTAAATGAATACTCCATGTAACTAGAATAACATAATCTAATACTAACGTAATATATTAAATGAAAGTTTAACTTCTTGATTAATTAATAAAAAAAGAAGGTTCAAATTTATCATTTTAATCAATTTTTGATTTTTAAGAACAAAATTAATGAAAGTAAGGATATCTTGTTCCACATAAAAAATTGGTGCTTAATCTTTTTTTCAATCAGTATGTTAGGGTTCCCTCGGGTCCCATTTTTCTTACGTTATATTGTATATTAACGGATGTTCGTTTTATGTGATTGCTTGGGTTCCATCGGTTGTTATTATTTCTTCTTACGGTATATTGTTGGATAGTAATTCTGTGTTTTATGTGACATTTCCTTCGATGTCATTTTTTATTAGGGTATAGTTTGTTTTACGTGTGCGTACTAGAACCCTATCTCCTTTCTATAACTTTAGAATCGCTCAACCTTATTATTTTGCTTCTTTTGTATGATGAATGACATTTACCATTGCTCAACCTCTAAAGGAAAATGAAGATGTCACCAAGTTTGAACAAGTAACAACATATGGTGCCATGAATCATCAAATCTTTTATATGTCCTCTAAAAGTTATGATTGTTGTAAATTTGCCTTCTTGTTTTATTAGTGAGCTAACACTAGAGATTATGTTCTTGAGATAACCACAAGAAGAAGTATAAATATTATTTTAAGAGACACACCAAACTTTTCCACCTACAATGATGTTATTTATTTAAGTGAATGCTTCATTAAAAACAGAAATTGGTTATTTCAAATTTGGTTGTAAGATTAGTTTTAAGATAAATAACACCGCTTATAAAAATAAAAATAAATTAAGAACTGGGTCTTACACATGCAAGAAACTTAAATAACTTTCTAACTTTTAAAAGTACTTATTTATTTAGGTAAAATCGTCACTTTACACTCTCCATAAATGCCTAATTTTTGAAGCATGGAAGGAAATGCCTCAATTCAAAGCTTTTTGAGCCAACAAAAGCCCAAACAATCTCATATTCTCAAAGTTAACTGTGGCACTTTTGGGTCTGGAATTTAAGTATTTTTTACCACAACTATACTATGATTCTCAAAGTGGTATACATGTTAAATTCGTAAAGATAAATGATTCAATCTACAACATATTTGGATTTCACAAACCCTTTCAAATTTTTTCTTTGGTTTAGAATTTAAGTTTTGTGTAGATCTTAAAAAATGATCTGGTTATTTTTAGGAGGTTTTTATTTAAATAAGTTGAGATAAAAGCGTTAATATAAAAATTGTACACAAATACTTAGCATGAAACTAACAAAATTTAATTCCTTCCATGGTGTAAAAAACTAGTTGAAAACTTGATTTGGGATTATCCGGTTAGTCGATAATAGAAATGAAATCCATTTAACAATGTTATTTACTGCTAGTAATTGTTTTAAATTATTATTAGCTTTAACTAATATTGGATTATATTTGTATTTTAAAATCGGAAAAAAATATAAATTTAACTTAGACATCTGCCGAAAGGTTAGCTTTAATTTATTTTATATTAGAGTAAAGATTTGGATATTTTGGCAAGAAAAATGTTACAACAATGAAATATAAATTTATTAGATTGAAAATAATTAAACAATTCACATTTTAAGCAGTTTTAGAGATAGAGACACAATGACTCCACAAGTCATCCCTCTTCTTTAAATATTGAGTTTCACGGCCAATTAAGCTTGGTCTGTCAGCAATATACTTAATGAGAGTATCGTGACACACTTTTCCTTCTTGCACAAGATCGTGGCAACAAGATTCAAAGAGAGTTCCATTTCCAAAGACAACCCAGATTATATTCAATGCACACTTAGGAGTGATTTTAACAAGACAAGTGTTCCATAATGATTTTGCCTCGGCTTCTTCGACTGAAAATACCGGAACAAACGCACACACCAAAGCTACAACAATGAATAGCGCAGTAATATGGGAGCTAAGTTTAGCCATGTCTGCTTATGTTTATAATTTACCGACGTATTCTTATTGTATAAAATGAATGTAATGAATTATGATTTCTATTCGTTATTTTACACATGAAGCTATGTAGAGTATATATAGGTAAATGAATACTCCACGTAACTAGAATAACATAATCTAATACTAACGTAATATATTAAATGAAAGTTTAACTTCTTGATTAATTAATAAAAAAAGAACGTTCAAATTTATCATTTCAATCAATTTTTGATTTTTAAGAATAAAATTAATGAAAGTAAGGATATCTTGTTCCACATAAAAAATTGGTGCTTAATCTTTTTTTCAATCAGTATGTTAGGGTTCCCTCGGGTCCCATTTTTCTTACGTTATATTGTATATTAACGGATGTTCGTTTTATGTGATTGCTTGGGTTCCATCGGTTGTTATTATTTCTTCTTACGGTATATTGTTGGATAGTAATTCTGTGTTTTATGTGACATTTCCTTCGATGTCATTTTTTATTAGGGTATAGTTTGTTTTACGTGTGCGTACTAGAACCCTATCTCCTTTCTATAACTTTAGAATCGCTCAACCTTATTATTTTGCTTCTTTTGTATGATGAATGACATTTACCATTGCTCAACCTCTAAAGGAAAATGAAGATGTCACCAAGTTTGAACAAGTAACAACATATGGTGCCATGAATCATCAAATCTTTTATATGTCCTCTAAAAGTTATGATTGTTGTAAATTTGCCTTCTTGTTTTATTAGTGAGCTAACACTAGAGATTATGTTCTTGAGATAACCACAAGAAGAAGTATAAATATTATTTTAAGAGACACACCAAACTTTTCCACCTACAATGATGTTATTTATTTAAGTGAATGCTTCATTAAAAACAGAAATTGGTTATTTCAAATTTGGTTGTAAGATTAGTTTTAAGATAAATAACACCGCTTATAAAATAAAAATAAATTAAGAACTGGGTCTTACACATGCAAGAAACTTAAATAACTTTCTAACTTTTAAAAGTACTTATTTATTTAGGTAAAATCGTCACTTTACACTCTCCATAAATGCCTAATTTTTGAAGCATGGAAGGAAATGCCTCAATTCAAAGCTTTTTGAGCCAACAAAAGCCCAAACAATCTCATATTCTCAAAGTTAACTGTGGCACTTTTGGGTCTGGAATTTAAGTATTTTTTACCACAACTATACTATGATTCTCAAAGTGGTATACATGTTAAATTCGTAAAGATAAATGATTCAATCTACAACATATTTGGATTTCACAAACCCTTTCAAATTTTTTCTTTGGTTTAGAATTTAAGTTTGTGTAGATCTTAAAAAATGATCTGGTTATTTTTAGGAGGTTTTTATTTAAATAAGTTGAGATAAAAGCGTTAATATAAAAATTGTACACAAATACTTAGCATGAAACTAACAAAATTTAATTCCTTCCATGGTGTAAAAAACTAGTTGAAAACTTGATTTGGGTTATCCGGTTAGTCGATAATAGAAATGAAATCCATTTAACAATGTTATTTACTGCTAGTAATTGTTTTAAATTATTATTAGCTTTAACTAATATTGGATTATATTTGTATTTTAAAATCGGAAAAAAATATAATTTAACTTAGACATCTGCCGAAAGGTTAGCTTTAATTTATTTTATATTAGAGTAAAGATTTGGATATTTTGGCAAGAAAAATGTTACAACAATGAAATATAAATTTATTAGATGAAAATAATTAAACAATTCACATTTTAAGCAGTTTTAGAGATAGAGACACAATGACTCCACAAGTCGTCCCTCTTCTTTAAATATTGAGTTTCACGGCCAATTAAGCTTGGTCTGTCAGCAATATACTTAATGAGAGTATCGTGACACACTTTTCCTTCTTGCACAAGATCGTGGCAACAAGATTCAAAGAGAGTTCCATTTCCAAAGACAACCCAGATTATATTCAATGCACACTTAGGAGTGATTTTAACAAGACAAGTGTTCCATAATGATTTTGCCTCGGCTTCTTCGACTGAAAATACCGGAACAAACGCACACACCAAAGCTACAACAATGAATAGCGCAGTAATATGGGAGCTAAGTTTAGCCATGTCTGCTTATGTTTATAATTTACCGACGTATTCTTATTGTATAAAATGAATGTAATGAATTATGATTTCTATTCGTTATTTTACACATGAAGCTATGTAGAGTATATATAGGTAAATGAATACTCCACGTAACTAGAATAACATAATCTAATACTAACGTAATATATTAAATGAAAGTTTAACTTCTTGATTAATTAATAAAAAAAGAACGTTCAAATTTATCATTTCAATCAATTTTTGATTTTTAAGAACAAAATTAATGAAAGTAAGGATATCTTGTTCCACATAAAAATTGGTGCTTAATCTTTTTTTCAATCAGTATGTTAGGGTTCCCTCGGGTCCCATTTTTCTTACGTTATATTGTATATTAACGGATGTTCGTTTTATGTGATTGCTTGGGTTCCATCGGTTGTTATTATTTCTTCTTACGGTATAGTGTTGGATAGTAATTCTGTGTTTTATGTGACATTTCCTTCGATGTCATTTTTTATTAGGGTATAGTTTGTTTTACGTGTGCGTACTAGAACCCTATCTCCTTTCTATAACTTTAGAATCGCTCAACCTTATTATTTTGCTTCTTTTGTATGATGAATGACATTTACCATTGCTCAACCTCTAAGGAAAATGAAGATGTCACCAAGTTTGAACAAGTAACAACATATGGTGCCATGAATCATCAAATCTTTTATATGTCCTCTAAAAGTTATGATTGTTGTAAATTTGCCTTCTTGTTTTATTAGTGAGCTAACACTAGAGATTATGTTCTTGAGATAACCACAAGAAGAAGTATAAATATTATTTTAAGAGACACACCAAACTTTTCCACCTACAATGATGTTATTTATTTAAGTGAATGCTTCATTAAAACAGAAATTGGTTATTTCAAATTTGGTTGTAAGATTAGTTTTAAGATAAATAACACCGCTTATAAAATAAAAATAAATTAAGAACTGGGTCTTACACATGCAAGAAACTTAAATAACTTTCTAACTTTTAAAAGTACTTATTTATTTAGGTAAAATCGTCACTTTACACTCTCCATAAATGCCTAATTTTTGAAGCATGGAAGGAAATGCCTCAATTCAAAGCTTTTTGAGCCAACAAAAGCCCAAACAATCTCATATTCTCAAAGTTAACTGTGGCACTTTTGGGTCTGGAATTTAAGTATTTTTTACCACAACTATACTATGATTCTCAAAGTGGTATACATGTAAATTCGTAAAGATAAATGATTCAATCTACAACATATTTGGATTTCACAAACCCTTTCAAATTTTTCTTTGGTTTAGAATTTAAGTTTTGTGTAGATCTTAAAAAATGATCTGGTTATTTTTAGGAGGTTTTTATTTAAATAAGTTGAGATAAAAGCGTTAATATAAAAATTGTACACAAATACTTAGCATGAAACTAACAAAATTTAATTCCTTCCATGGTGTAAAAAACTAGTTGAAAACTTGATTTGGGTTATCCGGTTAGTCGATAATAGAAATGAAATCCATTTAACAATGTTATTTACTGCTAGTAATTGTTTTAAATTATTATTAGCTTTAACTAATATTGGATTATATTTGTATTTTAAAATCGGAAAAAATATAAATTTAACTTAGACATTCTGCCGAAAGGTTAGCTTTAATTTATTTTATATTAGAGTAAGATTTGGATATTTTGGCAAGAAAAATGTCTTAAACAATGAAATATAAATTTATTAGATGAAAATAATTAAAACATTCACATTTTAAGCAGTTTTTAGAGATTAGCGACACAATGACTCCACAAGTCATCCCTCTTCTTTAAATATTGAGTTTCACGGCCAATTAAGCTTGGTCTGTCAGCATATAACTAATGAGAGTATCGTGACACACTTTTCCTCTGCACAGATCGCTGGCAAGCACGATCATTCACAGAGCGTTCCATTTCCACATAGACAACCCAGATTATATTCCATGCACACTTTAGGAGTGATTTTAACAAGACAAGCTGTTCCATACTGATTTTGCCTCGGGCTTCTTCGACTGAAAATTACCGGAACAAACGCACACACCAAAGCTAAACAATTGAATAGCCGCAGTTAATATGCGGAGCTAAGTTTTAGACCCATGTCTGCCTTAGTTTATAATTTACCGACGTATTCTTATTGTATAAAATGAATGTAATGAATTATGATTTCTATTCGTATTTTACCCCATGAAGCTATGTAGAGTATATATAGGTAAATGAATACTCCTGTTCACGTAACTAGAATAACATAATCTAATACTAACCGTAATATATTAAATGAAAGTTTACACTTCTTGATTAATTAATAAAAAAGAACGTTCAAATTTATCATTTCAATCACAATTTTTTGATTTTTTAAGAACAAAAATAATGAACGTAAGGATACTCTGTTCCACATAAAAAATTGGTTGCTTAATCTTTTTTTCAACAGTATGTTAGGGTTCCCCTCGGGTCCCATTTTTTCTTACGTTATATTGTATATTAACGGATGTTCGTTTTTATGTGATTGCTTGGGTTCACGGTTGTTATTATTTTCTTCTTACGGTATATGTTGGATAGTAATTCTGTGTTTTATGTGACATTTCCTTCGATGTCATTTTTTATTAGGGTATAGTTTGTTTTACGTGTGCGTACTAGAACCCTATCTCCTTTCTATAACTTTAGAATCGCTCAACCTTATTATTTTGCTTCTTTGTATGATGAATGACATTTACCATTGCTCAACCTCTAAAGGAAAATGAAGATGTCACCAAGTTTGAACAAGTAACAACATATGGTGCCATGAATCATCAAATCTTTTATATGTCCTCTAAAAGTTATGATTGTTGTAAATTTGCCTTCTTGTTTTATTAGTGAGCTAACACTAGAGATTATGTTCTTGAGATAACCACAAGAAGAAGTATAAATATTATTTTAAGAGACACACCAAACTTTTCCCCTACAATGATGTTATTTATTTAAGTGAATGCTTCATTAAAAACAGAAATTGGTTATTTTAAATTTGGTTGTAAGATTAGTTTTAAGATAAATAACACCGCTTATAAAAATAAAAATAAATTAAGAACTGGGTCTTACACATGCAAGAAACTTAAATAACTTTCTAACTTTTAAAAGTACTTATTTATTTAGGTAAAATCGTCACTTACACTCATCCATAAATGCCTAATTTTTGAAGCATGGAAGGAAATGCCTCAATTCAAAGCTTTTTGAGCTAACAAAAGCCCAAAACAATCTCATATTCTCAAAGTTAACTGTGGCACTTTTGGGTCTGGAATTTAAGTATTTTTACCACAACTATCTATGATTCTCAAAGTGGTATACATGTTAAATTCGTAAAGATAAATGATTCAATCTACAACATATTTGGATTTCACAAACCCTTTCAAATTTTTTCTTTGGTTTGAGAATTTAAGTTTTGTGTAGATCTTAAAAAATGATCTGGTTATTTTTAGGAGGTTTTATTTAAATAAGTTGAGATAAAAGCGTTAATATAAAAATTGTACACAAATACTTAGCATGAAACTAACAAAATTTAATTCCTTCCATGGTTGTAAAAACTAGTTGAAAACTTGATTTGGGTTATCCGGTTAGTCGATAATAGAAATGAAATCCATTAACAATGTT